>OX422212.1:688330768-689011447 GCA_949130495.1 Sambucus nigra
GAGGAGGGTGGCTGTGTGAGCGCATTGACTTGCCCAATAATGACCTCGAGGATAGCATCGAGTCCGGAGGTACGGCGTTCAAGGCTCAGTTATGATCCTCTCCTCAGAGCCATTGAGTGAACCTCGATGTCAATTGACGTAACACACCAATGGCACCAAAAGATAAAATAAAACTAAGCACAATGTACAATTTTTGATGAAAAGTTCCCTAACTGTTCTCTTAACTATATTGTCTGGATGTATAAATTAATTTTGTTAGCTAGTTATAAACAACATGATCCTCTTTTATGATCGTTTTCTAATGGTTTTGAATTTTTTCTATATAAGATTGACTATGATGAAACTGTTGTACATTGGTTTTGGTGCTTATGACCATTTAGATCCAGATCTGAGCCCGTTACTCCAAAGCTCCCACAACCAAAACTTTTCTACTCACCTTCTTGTTTGAGGGTATCCCAACTTCATTGGATTCCTGAGGAACTACTTCGTTATGGTATAGGAAAAGTTGCCATTTTTCTTGAATAAACAGGATTGTTCTATCAAAGCGTTACTTGGAAAGTTTACATAGTAATAAAACTTAAAGCATAACCTGTATTTGTGGGTATTCAAATAAATGGAAGCGCCTTGCTATCATAAAAATGCTAGCTGTTATTGTAGTAGCAGCTGCATCAAACCAAGTGGATATTGGAGTAAGACCGTCCATAGCTTCAATAAGTTGTTGAGTTGACCTGTCTCCATTCCCCTTGGCACACTTCCCCCTATTAGGGGATTGAGTTGAATGGATCCCGTTTCGGGATAAGCCTCGGCAGAGGAATAGAGTCAGAGTTGCTGAGCTAGGCTGAGTTATTTCCCTTTAAGTGTCTATGCATTCGCTGGTGCCTTCACTGCTTCCATGAGTACCTCAGTGATCTAGTTTCATATCGAGGTTTCTTTCTGCTAATTCAATTATGGCTCGGATTGGTGATGAATGGGTGTTTCAGTCTTTCAGATGAGTTTGACTTTCTCACACCTAGTGACTTTGTTTCAATTAGAATCAGTACCATGCCTCAGAAGAACCCGATTCCAATGGAACTTGTTAGTGGGAGATTTGCTAGGGCTGTTGGAGATATGGTTACTCGTCTTGTGTTATGAAAGGGACTTCCTCAGGATTACAATTGTGATGTGCATGAATATAAGGAATATGTATTTGACATTGTTAAAACAATCAGGGGCATGCATGCTCTAGCTGGGGCTGCTGGGCAAACCTTGCCCCCCTCCAGACTGCTCGTTCACATCAGTATCATTATAGTCACACCAACCCAATACCCATTTTGACAATAAATGCATTTTAAATGTAATTTATAGTTATCATTCAATCTACATCCGTACAATAATTCAAATCACAACAAAACCTTGGCATTCTTTTTCTTTACCTTTTTTTCAACAACAAAATATCAAAATTCTATCTATAAATTAAACATCACCAGATATTCTTAATTGTACACCAGCTAACTCAGTAAGTAGTTGTACTAAATAAATAACCTACTTGAATCTAGAATATTGACCACAACCCACAAGCAACAAATGTTACCAAACACTAAATAAATAAACCTAAGTTACTCATCAAGCGCGTCAAACAATTAGCCTCATCTTTTAGCCAAGGTCGCACAGGGTAACAAGAGGAAATTGAGGGAAAAGGTCCATAAGGTTACTTTCAGCCACATATAACATTTATAAATGTATAAATCAAATTCTTATAAGTAAAACACAAAAACAGAGTTTCATGGGTTTTTTAACTACTGGTTTGACAAAACCAACTCAAAATCGGCCTCCTTATATCATTATATAAACCTCAGTACATCTACACATGTATCGGATCCCGATACAGGTGATATACATTAGTTGGATTTTTATAGTTTAGGACTTGTATCATATTGTATCGCATGATATGTATTGCATATTGTACAATACTAACTATTATATTTTCACCTTGGTCATTATGTTTTTCTGAGCGACTCTGTGAGTCCTTGCATTGCCCTTTTTTGGGTTACCTTTGTAAACATCATGTATAAAGGTTTCACCTTCTTGCACTGTTTTCATATATCTATATATTTACTGTGATTATAAAATAAAATAGAACATGAAGCCCCACTAGGTATTAAAGAAATCTGTGGAAGTATGATTTTTGCTTGTACGGAATCCAAACTCACTGATTATCGGAAGACCGGTAATTGAGCGCAAGATGGTGTCGATGCCAAAAGGATACAACTCAAAATTTAACTATTTAAGTTATAAATTATATATTAAATATATATCTATATTATAAAACATAAGGAAATTTGTTTGGGTTGGATAATTGTCGCCTCCGATTGACTTTTATCTTTTAATGGCCAATATCATCCTTCTCTCTCCCTCTCTCTCTCTCACCTCAAGCATCTCAACTTCCTCCACGCTCACACATACATGACTGCACTGCCCTCTTTCTTCCATTTATAAAAAGGTCATACCCAGTTCATAAGGCTTTCTCTTAACTGCAGGGTCTGGGACAAGCGGATGTTGGCAGACCTTACCTCCATACATATATGGAGAGGCTGCTCCTATGTCTTGAACCCGAGACCAACCGTAGCTTGGGCGACGGTACTCGCCATCGCATTAAGGTACGACCTCTCTTTTTTCTATGTATATATCAACATAATCCCAGTGGGTACGGACCTCTTAGATGGATCTACCAAACAAGACACTCCATCCCTCTCTAATTCTCTCTCTAACCCCATGTAACTGACACAATCTTCCTCATTTACACAACAAGGGAAGATGCTTATACAAGCTTCCATTGTGCCTCCGATGGGCAGCAGCCTACAATGTTCAGCAGGTGGGGTGGAAGCTCTCGGAGACTTTCCTTGGTGGAGAGTTAAATTCACTCGTGAATAATGCATACCACAACGGGGCTGTTTTTTTCGACAGGCTCTTCTCATCTCTCCTTTGAATTGAATTATCAACTTTTTTCCTCTTTACGGATCGAAATAAGGGGTGATCTATTTTTTTTTCTTTTGAATTTTTTATGTCTTAAATACTTCTCTCTGGCTTCATTTGCTTACATAACCTTATATCGGTTCGATTCTGGGTGGTAATTCGGGTTAGTCGTGTCATTTTCAGGTTGCGTTGATTTTTATTTGAGTATAAGTTTTGAGTACTCTTAAATCTATACAAGTTAATCGTGTCATCTTTGGGTCATTTCGGGTTATTACCATAAACGGGTATCGTGTCAAAAATAGCCAGCCCTAATTCCGGTTCTTGCGTGTTTTAGTTTTTTTTGTTTGTTTTGACTGTCCATTTTGTTATGGAATTTTATGGATTTCATTAATTTCATGGATATGCGAGGGGAGGCTGCTAGTGGCGTGAGGATAGGGGTAGAGGGGAGGAGGACTCTGTGTAGGAAGATTGCTGTAGAGGAGAGAGGACAATTTTTTTGGTTTGGATTTAAACCAATTTTTTGCTACTGCGTTACTATGTGTAAGCATATCTTTATATTTTTGTGTGTTGTTGATCTCTTAAGTGTTTTTTGTGAGTCTGTATTGTATATTTTACCCTTTACTTGTATTGTGTCCGTGGTTTCCCCTTCTTTTGCGGATTTTTTAGTGAAACATTCCACGTATAAGAAAATGGGGTTGCTAAGGGAACCTTAAAAATTATTGCCTAGCAGCAGCACATCCGCTATGATATAAACATGATGTACAATCACTTCTAAGTGCAAAGTGGTGTTGAAAAATAAATGATATTGTGCCTCTCGCCTAATGATATGATTTTCGTATTAGTTGATTGCGGGATTGATGGACTGTTTCTTCAAATGCCTCGTCCTGGGTTTTAGTTATATTATCTTTTATTGGTATTAGCTGCTTTGTTAATCATTTATATGGTTTCCCTTCTGTCATGAAAAACAAGCAATTTATAACTCGTCAAAGTTTAATTCCCACAACGAAATTGTTTTTTGAGACCCAAATTTCAGAATTTTTGTGAAGATTTCTGATAATTCATCAAAATTTCAAAACCCTCAAAACTGATATTGAGCAACACAATACTCATATTTTACACCGAGTTTAACAAGAAATTTATTGAGAAAAGTGACACTTTTAGAGCTGTAGTTAAAAGACTTGCTATTCTGTTTGTGAATTAGTTTTCGTGTGTGGAAACGCAATTTAATAGATTTTATGCCTTTCTTAAAAGTCAACTTCTTTATGTTGATTGCTTAGATGTCCATCAGATATGTTGGTAGGCTTCTCATATACCTTGTGATTGGGATCCTTTGTTCTTTAATTACAGAGAAACAATAAAAGATTCTCCTTCGGTGTGAAATCTGATCTTCATATTGTTCAAGCTTTTTGTTTTTTAGTTCGTTCTTCAGAAAATAATAACTTATTTGAAGGGGTTAAGAAATAAATTCAATGAAGTATATGTATTTTTTTTATATGAAGTCACCATAAATAAAAATTCTTCTACATTTTTTCCATACTATTGAATGGTACCAAAATAAGTACCTGTACTTTTAGGTGGAGAATGTAATAAAGATGCAACATTTATAACGATAATGTAATCACATACTGACATGATTCTTTATTGTATAAATTTCTGAAATTAAATTAATTTATGATACCACACCATTGTGTTAACTGTTTTCTTTTTTTATTTCTATTTTTTTTTGTTCTTGTTCACCTCCAACCTCAACGTGCAATAAGGGCCGCCCAGGTCGAAAACTCGCTTTGCGTCGCGAGGTAATGCTTCCTGCACTCAAAGGTTGTTCTGGATTTCATCAATCGACGACAACCTCTTTGTTTCTTGAGGCAACTTCGATTGTCGCATGTCCTCACCTCCTTGGTTTGAGATGAAAACCTAGGGGGAGTTTGAACTTTGGGGATCTTCATTGCACCTTTCTTCTTCTTTTCATTTGTATCCTTAGGGCTATTGGTCCCTTTTTTTTCTTAGTTTACAAAGTTTTTCTGGTTGAGTTGCGGCGGAAGTTTGACGGTGGAATGCCTTTTTGAGGTTCAAGTCTCGGGGAAGGTGGGATGATGGTGGTGAGTGGGACTGCATCTGGTGTCACAGTAGCTAATGTAGGGAGGAGGGTGGCTGTGTGAGGGCATTGACTTGCTCAATAATGACCTCGAGGGTAGCATCAAGTCGGGAGGTGCGGCGTTCGAGGCTCAATTATGATCCTCTCCTCAGAGCCATTGAGTGAGCCTCGATGTCAATTGGCGTAACACACCAATGGCACCAAAAGATAAAATAAAACTAATCACTACACACCAATGACACCAACAGATCAAATAAAACTAAGCAAAACGTACATTTTCTGATGAAAAGTTCTCTAACTGTTCTGTTAAAAACTGTTCTGTTAACTCTAATTTTCGATGTATAAATTAATTTTGTTAAAACAATATGATGCTCTTTTATGATCGTTTTCTAATGGTTTGAATTTTTCTGCATAAGATTGACTATGCTGAAACCGTTGTACGTTGGTTCTGGTTTTGGTTTTGGTTTTAGTATAGACGCGGAACATGTTCACCCTTATGTACAATCACTACTCATTCTTTAACATATAATTTTTTCCCATGCTCTCCCCTTCTTCCCCTGGGTAGCGAACCATGAAAACTTACTCGCGTTGAATTTTCTGAACCATTTTTTTCTCTGTTTATGTAATTTTACCCCAATCAAATTTACTATTTTGACATTTCTTGTTTTCTGTTGAATCTGTACTAGGACTAGGCACAATGGTTAAATCCCCTTATCTTTCACTCTGAATTTTGTCACAGGCCAAAAGAACTGTTGGCCAGAAGTTTTTAGTCCTGCAGCGAACTTCCAAAATACACGTATATACCAGAGTCTGATAAGGTTTCAGAGGAACTAGAGTCTCCATCAAAGGCCACAAAATCTCGAAGGTTTAGTTGCGTTGTGAACGGAGAAAAGGCAGTCCCTTATCTTGCAACCACCTCTGAGGTAACATTCATTGTTTTGTGTCTAGTTTTATGATCTGTGTCAATTCAAGAAGATTAGGTTTGCTTTTATATTTGCAAACTTACACTTGGATGGGAATACACGGAGTTGATAAATTTATCAATGGTACATATGCTGTCTAAGTGGTGGAGAGAAACAAGTGATCACCTGATTTGTCTCTATTAACTTTAACCTTTATTATTGGTTATTCACACTTCAGTATGTTTTTAGATTACAAACATGCACCTTTAAGCTATAAAAAAATTGTAAATATGAAAATATCATTTTTAAAATTTGCAACCTAAAGGAAACTAAATGTTATCTTATAATAATCAATTTTGTTATCTTATAATAATCAATTTTAGATATTTCATTACTGGCTTAGATGATATATTGTCAAATGTAGACCTTTTGGTGCATCACTAATCTAAAAAAAAGACTAAAAAAAAAACCAAACTAATCTGAATAATGCAGGTGTTCACTTTTAACTAAAACTCCCTCTCTTCATGTAAGTGTGTTAAAAGAGTGAAATTATTAGGATTAAACCGTTATTAATTTGGATTAAACCATTATTAATTTATTAAAATACCACCGCCTCCATAGTCAATTGATAAAAATGATTTTAACATGGTAATAAATGTCAATAGTATTAAATAATATCCTAAAATACAAGAAAGTAAATGAAATTTTAGTGCATAAAAGTTCATCGACCGTATTGTATACTCGGGTTCATCCTTGATTTTTATTGTAGGATTATAAAACTATTCTAAAATTGAAGGTCGTATTAATCTCTCGAGAACAAGGCTTATGCTTGGCATGGCAACCCAGTATGTCATCTTATCTCTTTTCAACTTCGTACTTATATTTCAATTGAAAAAATCCTTATTCTATATACTTAAATTTGATTGATTTAGTTTTCAATAAAATATCCATACGCATATTTCCATGTTTCAACTAAAATATATTTTTCAATATGATTCTTTACTCTGTTTATCTTTTTTTTTTATAAACTTATTTTCTTTCTAAATTACCCTTGCTCTTTTCTCCATTTTTATTAATGTTTCATAAATAATCAGTAATCACCTCTCCATTTTTTATATCCATAATATATTTTCAATAAAGTTCTTTACTCTACCTATCTATATTCTCTTTGAAAAACGCTTACTCTAGTCTCTACATTTCATATTAAATCCTCTTTCCTAGTTCAATTCGTATTCTCTTCCATTTTTTTAAAAAAAATATTTTTCTTTTCTTTTCTATATATTTCCTCCTATTTCTACAAACTATGTTTTTAATAAAAAATTCATAGACGTTTCCCATCAATTCATGTTGAAAATTATTTATAAATAAATATCATCATTCTTTATAAAAGTATTGTCTTATAAAATCATGTAAAATACAACATTTTTTCCTCCTCTTTTTTTTATATGCGAAATCCCTAATTTTCCCCAAAATTACTAGAACTTAATTTGCATTATAAATCCTTATTTTATTTTATTTAGCTATACTCCTATTCATTTAATCTTTATCAAAAAAATTGGAAATCTTTTCTCCTTTCTTCTTGACAATATTTTTTTAAAATAAATTTTTGCCTCTATCTATCTGAGTTTGATAAACTTATTTTCTCTTTAAAATGCACATATTCTTATCTTTTCAATTAAACCCACTTGACTACTCAAACTTATATTTTAATAAATATCTCTATGTTTGTTTTCCTTTCTTTTGAATTTTTTACTTTTTTTTATATATCGATCTGTTTAGAATGCCTTTCTTAGGTGGTATTTACAAGCACAAATGGAAGGAAAACAAAAAATATGGGATTTTCATTCCTTCGTATTTTTAGTTATTTTTTTTATTATACTTCTTCATATTTTCATAAACTATTATTTTTATAAAAATAATTTTACACATCTTGTGTCCTAATAATTTTAATTTCAGTAAGTTATCGTATCTTTTTCTTAAATCCTGTCAAAAGTGTTAATACATATTACTTCATCAATCTTATTCTAATAAATCCTCCATTTCAACATAAATTATTTTCCAATAATATGTTTTGATAAAATTGGCCCTCTTCCTTCCTTTG
This sequence comes from Sambucus nigra, assembly GCA_949130495.1. Taxonomy (NCBI): domain Eukaryota; kingdom Viridiplantae; phylum Streptophyta; class Magnoliopsida; order Dipsacales; family Adoxaceae; genus Sambucus; species Sambucus nigra. Next base: position 688,338,819 of record OX422212.1, read on the forward strand.
TTCATCTTGTATTTCTTATTACATTTCTTCCTATTTCTATAAACTATGTTTTTGGTATGGAAAAAAAATATCCTCAATTCCTATTATATATCCTCCTATTTCTACGAACTACACTTTTAAAGGAAGAAATCTACAAACTATGACACCCCCGCCTGTTTAAATAACGGGTGATAAGTTATTTCCTAAAATAAAGCAGGAATCTCATTTGGTTCATTCTTAGCATCACTGGCGAAAACCTTTTTTTAAATTACTAACCACTTATTAATTAAATAAGTCAGTGCCAAATTTTATCTTTCATTAACATAAATAATATACGGAAGTAAAATAATATAAATCATTCACACAATAATTGAAGTCTGGAACATCATATGATTAAATAACTAAATACATAAATGAATACATGCCGAATAAACCATCAGCTCCAAATCCAAGTCATAAATCCAACTGAAATGAAGTAAATCAAAATACAAAGTCTGAAACTGAAAGGAATAAATCCAACTAAATGTTTGAACTGAACGGGAAACATGCCCAACTGAAAGAACTGAATATGAATCCTAGACTAGGAATGAAATGACTGAAGCGTCTACTCAAGTCCTGCATGCCTCTACAAGCGCTGCAGCGACGCATCCCTGGAATGAAATATCATGCTTGGCGTCCCTGCATCTGGACACCTAAAAGTTTTGAAAATAGATTTGATACGGGTCAGAGCCCAAAACCTTTGAAAATATTTAACAAGTAATTAAAATGCAGTAAGAGCAGTGTAGTTTCACGCATACTCCCTTGAATTTCTCACCTCTCAACTATATTGTACAACCAACGTTTCCTACTAAATGCACCTAGTTATGCTACCCAGTCTGATAGTCACCTTAGTATTCATCTAACGCTAATACGCTTAGCTCACTTGTATCGCCCATACGATATGCTATTGAAAAACCATAATTAATATTAACCGAATATTATTATTGAACTATTAATTAGGTCTCTCTTACTTAAGTTACTTTAGATATACACTATCTATATCTTCTACTATCACACAAAAGTAGGATAATTCACACGTGTGTATATATATATATCACACTATCTATATATACAACTACAACACCCTTGGAACGAGAAACACGATGCATGCATACTCTGCTATCGAGTCCATGTACCTCACTTACCAAATCAAGGACTACCGGTTCGGAATCACTTTCGAACCATAAATCAAGTAAACACACAATGGAGGCGAACATAGTCTTTAGACTTTGGGTTACACACATACCCAACGTACCTTGACTAGTCACACTATCATACATTCAAATAGTGATCGAGCTCGAAGTTCTATGTTCTGGGGCACACATCCGACCTCGCTGGCATCGCTAAGGTGGGATCGCCGACTACGCGTGACCTCCCGTGATAGCAGGCAGCGTAGGTATGCTTACACACATAAGAAGACACATAATAGGTATACACACAACCTATAAATATATCCAGTATGTTTTACGTATGTCCCGAATACCCAACGTACTAAAGATTCACACTTAATATTATTTTCTTGTTTTCCCGAGTATCACTCACTACTCGAAGGTTCCCAGTTATCCCTTAAGTAATTTCAACAGTTAATACATCACTACCCAACTGGTATCAATTTTGGGTTATTATTTACGCTTCTCGTAACCTGTTATTTAGTCTTCGATGTTCAACATAACCGTTTAACTCTCCTCGGTCCTAGTCTCATTTTACCCTCATTATGACTAGGAAGAAGACTTAATTATAGGTCTACTATAATTCCCAAGTCCCCATGTAATTCATAAACCATTAACAAAGTCCCCCGCAATTATCGGTAAAGAAAACTACGTAAATAAACAAAGACCCCAATTTTAGCAATCGTTGAACGATCGACAAAATTGATCGATCGACCTCGATCGATTGATCAAGCGATGCCTGCTTGAATCAGTTTCCCCAGATTCGCGTTCTTCCATTTTTACACAACTCAACCTCCATTAAACTCATCCAAATGCCACCCATATAAACAGGCATCATATAGGAATGTTTAAACTGTTTCTAACGTAATACATCCTCAAATCATCATGAAATTCACATTAGACAAGATGAAATTCTCACTTTATTCATATATATGATAGGTTTACTTTTCACGCATGTTCATTTTCAAGAACTCAGATTTTTATCATTCTTTTAAACTAAATCCCAGATTTCGTGTTACATTAACAGGAGGTTGATTTCTAAGATGATATTCCAACAATCATGAATCAAATCTCAATATATATTCCCCAGAATCATGTTTTCATGCAATATTAACCCTACACTATCATGGGTATTATAAGTGCTCAAAAGGATTGCAAGTTAAACACTTGCCTTAGGGTTTAGTGGTCTGATTTTCTTTGCTAGATGATGGAGGTGCCTTCTCCTTGCTCCGATCATGATTCCGACGGCGACGGTGGTGAAAAATGGTATAGGTTGGCTTAAGAACTCTTCTCCCACTCTCTCTTATGGCCTCTCTTCTCTCTCAAGTATTGTAACCCTATCCTCTACACCTAAGAGCTAAATAACTATAGAATTCAGAGCTTTTCCAACCCTAAACTCCCAAATGACCAAAACACTTTTACGTGGTATTGGATTGATCTAAAAATGTCCTGGGACCCAATTAATACACCCGGATACTCTATTCTGCCTATTTCGGTTCATTCGGAATCAACCGTGACCTCAAAATCACCATTCGAGGCACTCTACATAAATTTCCTATCTCGACCTTAACATTGCATACACACGGCTCCCGGTTGAGATATAACATAATTCTGATATTACTCACTACGACGTATAATAATTATCACATATTATTTACTATGCACTTAGTAAATTTATTCCATTAATATTAGTCATAATCTCTCTCTCTATCAATACTTAATAAACACAAAATATTGTTTTTTAATTAAATTACTGCACACCTGTACTTTAAAAATGTCTGAATTAACTAAATTCTAAGTGTTAAAAAATACAGGGTGTTACACAAACTCCTTTCACATTTTTTCCTCTTTCATAAACTATGTATTTATTGTAAGAATATTATGCTTTTGTCCTCATTTACTGTTATTGTTTATATTTTATTGAAAAACCTCAACTCTTTTCCCCATTTTGTGTTTTTCCCCTCATCCCTACTAAAACTTATCTTTCAATAATTTATCTACAAGCTTCATCATTCTATTTTTTTTAAATAATTATTCTATTCTTAATCTATGATTTTAATAAAAAAAATCCACGACTCCTTCTACTTATCCCATTTGCTGGACAAAGAATTCCTATAAATAATACATGAAATCAGCATCAGAAATCATCCAAGAGCAAGACAAGAAAAGAGTTAGAGTGAGAAAGTTAGTTCATTTGGAATGTTTTGAGTGCACACATTTGTGTAGAAAAATACACATTGTATTTTTCAATTGAACTGTACTTGTGTGAGCCCTCTTTTAATAACCCTCTTGAAATTATTGATTTGATTTGAGTCACTTGTGGACGTAGTCAAATTAGTGAGCCACGTAAACATTATATCTTCTTGCATTTTGATATTTCGTTTTACCCATATTCTTTTTGTTTGTGCAATATTATTATTTGGGGTCACCATCGTACAAAACTCGTCGTCACTAGTTTTTTTTCTTTTTCGAACTTTCGATTTTTTTGAAATCCGATCCGATTTTTGTTCCGATTTTGGAATAATTTTTTATTTTCCGATTTTCGAAATTTCCAAAAAAAATCGGATCAGAAATCGTAATTTTTTTCAAATTCCGAATTTTCAAAAATTTATCCAATCCGAATTTTCGAAATATATTTCGATTATTTTCTTATTATATTTTCGATATTTACCGAACATTAAAGTTTAAAAAAAATATATACCCTATTTTATTTTTTGAAGTTAAACAATGTGCTCTGCCATTAGAAGACAAAAAACCTTCTCAGTTTCACCTAAAACAAAAAACCTCTCACTTCATACCTCTCCTCTCTCTCACTCGGACTCCATACCAAGTATGTATGAAAACCACATCTTCAACCTTATGGATTTGAAGTTCATTCCCCTCGCCTCTCTCTCACTCGGTCTGTAGTTTTTTATGGATCTGAAGTTCTTTTTCATCGATCTGAACAGATCTGAACATGGAAGTTTTCTTAACAGATCTGAACATATACTTTTCATATATTGTCCATTTTATGAAATTCTATGTTCATGGAAGTTTGGTTTTAACATGGATGTAAATAATGTTAATATATGAACAAATACTTTTCATATATTGTTCCATTTTATGAACAGATACCTTGGAAGTTCTAACATATATGAACATGGAATTTGGTCTTTAACATGGATGTAAATAAAGTTGTTCTGATTTTTCCGAAAATACAGTCGAATTCCGAATTTTGCCTAAAATTCTGAAATTGAAAAAAAAAATAATTCCCAAAAAAATCGGATTCGTCTTCGGCACGCCGATTTTTTTGCCGAAAATTTAGAAAATTTTTCCGAAGTATTCTTGTCCGATCCGATCCGGCCGAAACATAGACCTAGTCGCCATTGTCATGATCAATAAGATAATCTCTTATCAGTTGGATGGGAATTCCTCACTCCGAATGACGTAAATGACGTCAAATGGGAGAAAAAAAGATAATTCTCTCTCTAAACTCTCTCAAATCTCAATATCTCTTAAAGGAAGAATGACTCAAATCAGTCTACATAAGGAGTATTTAAAGGGAGGAGGTTGCTTGACCACTAAGCTAAGTATCTAACTACGATTGTGCCCTTAATGCCAAATAACCTTCCTTCCTATAAATACAAAATAGAAGGAAAAAATACAGTGAATACTAAAATAAAAAGTACTATAAATGACTAAAAATGACGAAAGGACCCTTATTCACATCACTCTCCCCCCTTGAAAAGAGTTGTCCTCGAACTCAGAGGGGAAGGCCTTCCGTGTCACCGCCGAGGATCGTAATGAGAGATGGCTGAGGTGGGATCTTCGGTGCCTCCTCAAGATACGCAGGTTCCCAGAAGTTAAGAGAGCGCACCAGCGAGGGAGGGAACAATCTGAGGCTCGATGGCCCATCACCCCGTAGTTGAAGCATTTGAAGGTGATCGGATGAGCTGGTGAAGGAGGAGGAACCGTGGTAGTAGGAGTAACTGCAGTGGAGGGTGTCCCAGTAGGTGCAGAAGACACTGGTGTTGGAGGAGCAGTCATGGAGCGGTTACGCGATGGAGGGACAACCTGGTGGAAGGACTCAACTTTAGTGGCGTAATCCACCGCCTTGGCAAAGGAGGTGACCTCACGTAAAGCAAGATCACACTTTGGTGTCTTGGTGAATAAACTGAACTCGTAAAAATAAGTCACGCTCATAAGTGACAGGGACAAAAGCATACATCAACTGTGCATGGAGCTCGGTCCAGGACTAGTTAGGGGGAAGGCCCTCAATGGCACGACGTTGCTCCAAGTCATTCCACCAAATACTAGCATAGTCCTGAAACATAATCCTGAAACTTGGTCGCTGCTAGGAGAACACACATATGACCCTTAAGCCGTTTATACTAAAAAATTCGCTCCATAGTGACAAGCCAATCAACAACGGCATCAGGCTGTAGGTGGCCGTCAAACATCGGGACATCCACTCTGATATCACCCTGCATGCTCTGTGAGAGTAAGTGAAGTGCCAACTATGTGATGGCATCACCACTCTAAAGGGCCAGGGCATCCTCATCGCCTGGCGGAGGCTCGGTAAGCAAAGGCGAGGTGGATGAGGAGGGTCAGGAGCTGGTGGGAGAGCTGGGGCGGCAGGAGGAGCGGTGTGAGGTGGAAGAGTCTCTCGAGGTGGGGAAGGAGGTGGTGCTGGAACAAATGGCTGGTGGTTGGGGCATTGATTCATCTGGTGCTATTTTTGATTGTAAACAAAGCAATAGCGCTCAGAGAGGGGGACATAGGGGGTAACCTTGGCCAAGGGAATCGAAGGGGGAAACATCAGTGCGCCATTCGGTTGGAGGGGGTGACTCAAACTCGGGAGTGGAGTGGGGGCGGGATGAAGGAGGATCAATAGGGACGTACTCTCTCATAGGAATCAACGGGCATGTAGTGAAAGGAACGGGTACCCATGGAGGTGGATGATGCGGGACATGGAGAGGGTGTCCGAGTGGGGGAGTGGTATGTAAAATAAGCGGGGGCAGAAGCATGGGAAAAGTGGAATGGGGTGGGTGATGGAGTGGGGGTATGGATGGTATGTGGTGGTTTTCAAGGTGTTTTTGCGGGTGATGGCGAGGATAAATGGAGATAGGGGGCAAGGGGTAATTAAGTGGGGCTTGAGGGTGGTAATGGGGTAGTTGCAATGGTGGTGAGTTGGAGGGGACAAGAATCCGTGGTGGGGGAAGATGGGGAGAGGGTAAATGGTTGTGTGTGGGGATGTTGGGTGTTGGAGGTGGAGGTATAGAGGGTAGTGGTGAATCTTAGTGGGTGAAATTAGGGTGAATGTGGGAGGGTAGAAATTCTAGGGTTTGGGATTCAACGTTTGGGTTAAAATGCATGGGATTGGTGACATTTGTATGTATTGAGAGGTGGATTTTATTTTTCTGTGTGCCGGATGTCACGGATCATCTCGGCGATGGTGGGAGAGTAGGTTCCGATGATGGGTGGTACCGATTGAACACATCAAGGGATGGGATCTTTTGGAAATGCCTCAGTAGTGATTGGAGCTGCCAAACAACCCTCAGTAGGGCTGTGTTACTATCAGAACCCTTGTCCCGACTCGTTAGAGGGTTCGGGGGCAGTTGTCGGTGGATGGAGATCCACCTGGACTGGATCGGTAGACACACAGCTCTGGAGAAAGTATCCAGAGGCTAAAGGCTGCATTTCGGCGGTCGACGGCGTGTTTCGGGGGTGTTCGGATGAGATCTGTTGGTCGATCGGGGGTGGCGGAGGGTGTCGGCAGGTGGAGGATTTGTTGGGGTTGGCCGCCAAGACTTTTTTTTGGGTTTTGGGGCAGGGTGAATGGGTTGAGGGTTTTTTTGGGTGATCGGGCCAGCGGGTTGCGGTGGTGGAGCAGCCTCCTCTGTGGTGGTGCTTTTTTGGATGTTTATGGGGTTAGGGTTTTCAAGATTAGGGTTTCTTTGTGGGAGAGGTGTGGAATGGGTGGATCTTGGGGAATTAGGGTTAGGGTTTTGAGTTGTTACCGGGGCGGTGTGGGGGTGATCCGTGGGGGTAGTTGGCGAAGAACTTCGGGCTTCCATCGCATCTACTCGGGCCATAAATCGGTTGATGGCCTCCAAAATTTGATTGAAAGGGTTTGCGTCGGAGGTGTTCATCCTTTCTTGAACCCACCTTGACGTTGTTTACGAGTTTTTGTTCTTTTACAACAACCGGGTGGAGCGACTAGGCTCTGACACCATTCTCTCTCTAAACTCTCTCAAATCTCAATATCTTATAATGGAAGAATCACTCAAATGAGTCTACATAAGGGGTATTTAAAGGGAGGAGGTTGCTTGACCACTAAGCTAAGTATTCAATTACAATTATGCCCTTAATGCCAAATAACCTTCCTTCCTCTAAATACAAAATAAAAGAAAAAAATACAATGAATACTAAAATAAAAGAAATACTAAAAATGACGAAAGGGCCCTTAATTCACATCACCAAAGTGGAGGGATCGAAACAAATGGGCAATTAACCCCATACAAATGCCAGAGTTGAGAGTCGTGAGGAACTATCATAATTGCTAACGGATTTAACCACCCATGCTTATAGGCGACCTACTGGCTTCATCCAAGTGCGATAATGCATCTATCCAGCCCTGATCATAGCCCTTCGACCATACTTCGGGAGGCCCGAAGTAAAATTGGTATCTCAATCTCATGACCTTTTGGTGCAGATTCGTCTTGGCCATCTGGTGTTCTCTAAAGGTCTACTTGGCCCTCCAAGATGCCAGTTACATTCGTTATGTCTTTAATCTCGGTCCAAAGAGAATCAACCAAACATGTCTAAATCTTCACTCGTGTGAGCTATTGACACCAGTGCCAAGTTGCTATTAGACTACAAGGATCAAGAAACGAGGAAGGCATTCAGAAACTATGACAAGAATACACCAACAGTTAGAAATGCTTAAGCAAGCTATAGCAAGGCAAAAAATAATAAGTTTTTTCATTAAAGTATAATGATAGGCAAGTCCTCAAAACACAAACAATCAAAAGACATGAATTATAAAGAACAAGAAGTCCTAGGCTAATCTAACTAGCTTGGCCTTCTTTCTCTTTCACTTGCTCTTGGTCGGCCAAGCCCTTGTTCGAGTTTGTGGCTTCTTTTGCCTGCTTGGCTCCCTCATTCTCTTGGCCGCTGCTTGAAGCTTCACCCTCCTCTTCATCAAACTTTGGGGGAGAACTTGGGTGGTTCTCACTGATGGGTGAAGACTCATAAGGGGTATCTGTCTTGACTAGGTATTGTTCTAGCCTGTTTTGAAGTAGGACTTACTAATGTAGTCCGACTAGTGGGTTGGTGTACTTTAATAACGAAGATGCCGACCTCGAGTGTTCGACACCAGAAGATAGAAGTCTCTTGAGCTTATAGACTTTGTTTAATTCCTCAAAGTTTACGTGCGACTTTTGGGGTTCTTTCTTATTGGATCTTTCTACGCAAAACAAAAGGAAACTACATTAGCACAAATAAAGTCAGGCTTGGCCGAACAGATAAGAACACTCAAAGTCAACGATCAACCTATTTTATGTCCTGGACGGATATCTAAAACCTTGAGAAATGGGAAAGTTCTCCCATCTCTTCACAACAAAGTCACGATTCCAACAATATGTATTAGAATTAGGCAAATTCACAACTAATACTCTCTCCGCCTTCCTCACTTTTAAGTAGAAAGTTTCATCATTTGTTCGAATTAACATGTAGTTTCATTTGAATTATGGGATCCCTAACTGAGTTCCATATAACTTATTTATTCTATTCGATCCGTTGACTATTCTCCAAGTGTTGGGGGGTGCATAGGGTAAGAACTATACAAAAATAGTTACAAAACTTCAAGAATAGTTGATTCGGAGGAAAGGTTATGCCAACTTCAACAATAAACCGGGAGAACAACTAGTGTCCTCCCTCAATGCTATAATAATCTTTGGACTTTTCCTAAAACTCTATTACAACCCACTCAGGGATAGAGAAATGTCTCCTAAACTCTCCTATGGTATTCTCATTAATTGGGTAAACCATTTTCACAACTGAAGAAAGAAAAATAATGGAAAAAATGGAGAGCCAAGTTGCAGAGGAATAAGAAATAAGAGAGAAGAAGACTTACGATGCATGAAGAAGGGAGAGAGCTCTGGGTTGGTTTTAAAATGGTTGAAGGATCGAATGCATATCAAACTCTCGGTAGGGGACATTAATTGGGTAGACACAACTTCCAAGACAAAGTAATGATTACAAGGACGCGCCCTCAAATAACATTACACACGCCACCACCCGTTCATTTAACACTATGACATTACCAATGTACTCTCTGAAACACTCGAGCAAATTACAAGGATGCTCTCCCATATCAATGGGTAGAATAATGTTGGCTTTCATTATAAAAAAACACCAAGTGTTAATATTCTTTGACCATAGCTTATATGGATGATCAAATCTCACTGCCGACCAATATTCAGATCAACTGGTGATCAAACATTTGCACCCCCTTCAGGCTGCAAAGATTTGGGGGCGTTTATGAGGGAATTATATGACTAATTAGAGAATCTGACATGTGTTCGACAAACTCGTTAAGTGATCAACATCTTGGAGATAAAGAACAAAGAGAAGCCAATAAACAGAAATCTCGAAGTTGGATTCGATCGACCAGATCACAACTACAATCCAAGGCCATGGAGTCCCACACGATTCATTCTCTTTTCGTTCTTTATAAATGTAACCCCCACCCCTGCGAAAAGGGCATATAATCCTTATTATCATTAGTTGATCAATTACGAGAGAGAAACAACCCGTGAATGTAGGCTCGTTTTTGAACCACGTATATACTGTCCTGTGTGATTATGATATTTACTCTCTACTCGGCCCAATTGTCTTGAATCAACTAGAGTAGGATTTTATCACCTACGATTACCAAGTATAAACAAAACCTATTTACTGTTGTATCTTGGAATAAAGACAATTGGACATACTTGAAGATTTTCTTATTGATGATTTGACAAATGAAAAGTTAATCTTTAAGAGAAAAAGGTTGAGAAAAAATCTATTCTCTTTGATCATTGTTTTGCAATTATTTTCTTGAAAACATTGATTTTCGTGATTCAATTTATTATAATTGGGAGAGTGACTTTGATTTTAATACTATATTTTATTATAACTTATATCTTGATGGGATGAATATGAGGTGTTGCGATTTAGTTTTTTTGTAAAATAAATCTTTGTTAATTTGAAATTGATTCCGATTTAAAACACTTATTTGCATTCAATTATAAATTCATCCTTCTTTGATGCTCTTTTTATTTTATTTTGTTATTTTTTTTTCTTGTGAATAAAAAGGTTTAGAATCATTTATGTTATTTAATTTCCCGACAAATTTTAGGAAACTACAAGTCTAAGTTTGAGTTCTAAGATAGGTAATAGTTTTTTTTACTATTGACTTTTATACGTGTCTTTTCATTTGGTGTGGAGATTAATATTAAATTATTTTTGACAAATTCTCAGTTTTAATCAAATTGTGAAATGCAATGTTAAATTGTATCTTCTTTTACTTCATTTTTTTGCCTTCTTCTACTTGGAACCTCAATGCTCAAGTTTAGAGTTTGTCATGTATAAAAGATGTTTGCATATAGCATTCGTGATTATGTAGACTTTTTTTCATATATTATGTTGCCGTATTTTGATCTTATTCATCACTGAAATTTATTGGGGGTTTTTATTCCTGGTTGTTTTGATAATAAGGCCGGTCCTCACTGTCCAACGGTATACTAGTTAGAATTCTTCTTATTAACGTATGTGGCTTAAATCTCTTTCATCATAATTCTCTCCATTTTTACCCTTCCAATTCTTGAGAAGTGTGCCTTTAGGTTGTGTTTATTATTACATCAGAATCTGAAGTCTGAATCTAAAATATGGAATTTGGAAAGAATGTTTGTTTTTAAGTCTCAAAGAATCTCTAAGTGGATGTATTTAGACTAGGGTTGCAAACGAACCGAGCTGTTCATGAACAACTCGAGATCGGATCTTGGCTCGTTTGTTAAGCAAATGAACCGAGCTTAAACAAGGTTTTGAGCTCGTTTAAAAAAATGCGATCATTGGGATCGACTCGTGTTTGGGTTTAAGGCATAAACGAGCTCGATTAGGCTTCTTAAAATCGAGTTGCTCGAGCTCAGCTCGTTTGAAGCTCGTGTTCGGCTTGTTCGTTTAGTAAATGAATCGAGCTCGAACACAGTTTCAAGCTCGTTTAATAAACGAGCTTAGCTAAGCTCAGCTCAAACTCTACTCAGTTCGGTTCGCTTGCAGTCCTAATTTGGACATATTCCGCTTCAGAATTCAAGATTCATAATTAATTTGACCTCTTAACCATTTAGAGGCTAATATAGCCATTACCCACTTAATCATTAAAAAAAACACTATTTGGTACCTTGACTTAAGATTAAGAAATAAGATCAATGCTAGGGATACCCAATTTTTTGGATCAAATTTTGAGACACAATGATGTTTCATCACCACATTGGGTGATATTTTTAGTGAAACCCATATAACCCCCACGCCACCTTATGCGATGAAAGCGAGAAATATTACCATGTGTGGACGGGACCATGTGTTCGTGCTCAACACATATAAGAACGCATCATATATGCGGTACGTGTCCCATTATATATATACAAATTTTAAATGTGCATACATATCGTGTCGTTATTTGTGTTAAGCAAGGACACGTGTTACCCTCCACACATGATACCTTAGTTGTCAAATTGTGAATCAAATCGTGAATTAGAACCCTTTGGAATCGTGAGCAGTGAATCTAATCGTGAATCGAATCGTAAGAATCGGTATAAACGTAAAATATCTAGAAAATAATATATAAATGCCATGTGAACACATTAAGAATATGTAATAAAACTTATTATGGCCTAAAACTAGTTATCAGAGATGATTTCATTAAAATATAACTAACAAAATGTACTTTCATGCCCAAATTATGGACAAATTCTAACAATACCACCACCTACAATGTCCAAATTTAAAACAACATTATGTTATACAATATTATAATACAAATAACGAGTAAACATAACACTATAAAAATTACGTTATATTTACAATGCCATATAATATAATTTATAAAATCCTTACACAAGATTTGTTGGCTTCAATCGAACACCAAGCTACTTCCTTCTCTCTATCAACTTCAAACAGGCTAGAAGAGAAGAAAAAAAATGATCGCAACACGAAATAGAGGAAATTGCAGCTTCGAACAGATTAAAAGAGAAGAAGAAAAGTGATCACAGCTTAGGTTTCGTTCTAGTATGTGTTTTGGTCACTCTCTCTTTCGCAAAGGGTAACTTAGGTTTTTACTAACTTATTATTTTAATACTATAATATTTTTTTGGGTTATTTAAAAGGATAAAAAAAGGAGCACGAGCTAAGTCGGTTGAAAATACTTGACATCCTTCGAGAAAAATGAATCACACCTGAATAGTGTATCAATACGATTCACGTTTCAGCACTCGAATCGGACAATTCAGCCTGATTTTTGGAACCTCGCCGATTCTATTCCCAATTTGTATCGATTAGTATGTGAATTGGATGGAATCGTACGAATCGAATCGTGAATCGTAAGATTCTGACAACTAGGCATGATACTATTTCTCAGTTAAAAAAAAAAACAAACAAATTCCTGTCTCTTCTCGTGCATTTTTTATTGAGCGTTTTCAGTCATTGTATCTCTTTAAATCCAAACAAAACAATTGGTTCCACTTTCTCAAGCTCAATTCATCTAACAATATGTATTGTGATGATGTTCAACATCATTATATCCACTCGATAACTTCTCTCTCTCTCTCTCTCTCTCTCTCTCTCTCTCTCTCTATGTGTGTGTGTGTGTGTGTGTGTGTGTGTGTGTGTGTATATATTTAAATTTGGGTCCTCGGGGTTACAATGGTTTCAAATTAATGGGCTGAGATATAAGGATTCAAGGTTCCAATTTTTGTGTTACTCTGTTGTAGATTTCAGTTAAGGGTTTCGAAAATTAGGGGTTTAATGGTTTCAAAATCAGGGTTTGGATTTGTGCCAAGGGTTTTTCATTTTTGGGCTTCAATTTGGGAGATTTTTTGGGGTTAATGAAAAGTGGTGTTTGCTACATCTCCTAGGATATCTTAGGTGGATTTCAGAGTAAATTTGTCAGCAAAAGGACATCGAAACAACACAACATATTGATGATAACAGCAATGATTATCCTCATCATTTATAGTTATTTTTTTATTACACTTAATGTCTTACATTTTATACATACTTCTCTCATTTCTTCTTTATACAATATGAATTAATTGACATGATATTAGGGAAGATTACTAATTGGAAGTTTAGTTCCTTTCTTTTCACTTACAAATAATGTCATGTGCTTGCATATGAAATAACAAGCGTGCTGAAGCTTAGATGAATGTTGGACACATATTCATAATTGTTCTTTGATTAAGAAAAAAGAATGCCAATTTAATTGTGTTAGTTTCTTTGAGCATACATGAATTATAAGGAACATGATAGTATGGAGTACAAAACCAATATCTTACTAGTATAACATATTATAATATCCATCAACAACCTTACCTTTCGATGGTTGTCTGATAAATGAATATCTACACATAATTCTAGTAGCCCCCTGATTCAGAGTATTTGAGTGTATTTTATTATGGGTTGCTTTTCATGCTTTTGTATTTTGTAACATGGGAAACCTTGAAGTATAATACAAATAGTCGTTGTTCGCATATTAATTATTAAAACTGATATTGTATTTTGTTCGGTACAACATTTAACCCTTGAAATAGAAATGTTCAACAATTGTATTTTATGATATATCATTACACTTATGTTCATATTTAAAGGTAATGCTGAGCAATAAGATGAGTAATACAAATGTTGAGTGATATTGCTTGTGGTACATCTTTTAATTGCTCAAGTGTGTACCCTAAGTTTTATATTTATACTTTTCCTCAATGCAGAAGAAGAATAAAGAAAGTGTCGGTCTCATTCACGACAACCACATGGATTCGGCCCCGACAGGTGTTGGGCACCCCCTGTGGCCTGCCAAATGGAATATGAAATTGGAGAAGTGTTTGTTAGTTTAGTTAAAACAAAATTTAAAAAATCATTGTATATAGAAAATTAAAACCTCTTCCACTAGTTACAACTTCCCCACCGTCACTCGCCACCACTCAGCACTCCTCATTTTTGTACTTTTTGACGATTGTTCCAAATTTCTTCAGATTTTTCATCGCCCTCTTCTTGCTTCTCTCAAGTTATACAGATTTCACGTTCCATTGTCCTTTTTTAGCTCACAACATCATTATTGGTGGTACACCGATGAAACCTCTCTCTCACACACAATCATTCGTTTTTTTGTAAATATATTCAATATCAATCCTAACTCACACCCTTTGGGGGTTCAGATTTTGGTTTATATGCTAGAAGTGGTAGAGTTCGATTTTGGGCTATGCGGATTTTGTTCTACAGTTTTCTTTGGATCTTGTAAACGCATAATCTACTACATTTGTGGGGCTTAGTCCGGTAGGGTTTGTGATTATCCTTGCAGATTTATGGGATTTATAGTTCGTTATATATTGATGTTTGTGTTTTATTAGGCTTTTGGTTTGGATTTAGTGTTTGTGAATCTCTTTGTTTCTCGAAAAGCCTTACGAATACTATTTTGTTGAGAATTTTAATATTTCTTGACATGAATTGCAGTAGTATCTCTGAATATAAGCCAGTAGTAAGATTTGCAACACAAATATATGACCTCTCTTGCGGTCATTTCGGTATATTATGAAGTCGTAGATGAATTATGTTCTCACTTATTCTCTCACAAGAATATCTGGGTGGTGTGTGTTTGTTGCCAATGTGAAATGGGTAGCCAGGGATTGATACCTATGTGGTTGGTTTGTTTTTGTTTGTATAGCAATTGGGTGTATATATGGGTAGGCAAAATAGTATAAATTGGAGTAGTATGTGGGATGCTACTTAAAATTTTTGTGTCTTGGTATTGACTTAGAAAACACAGTTTTGAAAAAGTTTTTGATAGGGAGAAAAGTAGGAGATTACCCTAGGAACATAGTTCTGATTTGGTGCTTCAAGACAAATTAATTCCGGGTTTGATTGCAAGTTTTAATTCAATTTTCATTCTCTCTATTATTGTTCTTGCATGTTTCAGTATACTTTCATCATGATTTCTTTCACATGCAACGTAGTTAATTTATGCATAGTTAGGTTCAGTATGTCCAGCTAGATTTTTTAGGGTTGGGATGAATGAACTCAACTCGATGTGAGCGTTGCATGTGTATAAAATTAATCCTCTAAAATTAAGTATTTATGAGATCGTATTGCGTAGCGAACACAACCATTCTAAATCTTTGGATCTCATTTTCTTCAGGGTAACCGGGATGCTTTAGAATGCAATGCGAGTGTAGCTATCGCATTACCGCTTTACTCTTCCTCTGATTACGTATGGTGCGGGCCTGAACCTCATATATGTAATGTTTGGGAGTACTAAAGATTGGGTCTGATTAATCATTTAAATTTATGATTAGTTTTATACTAGCAATACACTAGGGTTGAGGGATTGTATTCCCGACCTATTTTTCTCTTCATACTTATTACTTCATTCTTAGTTATTAATTCTTGCTTAATTCATTAGTTCCAAAGTCTTAATCTAGTTTCCTTTTACTAGTAGGATTAATTGCAAACAAATCATCTTTTCGTTTTTCTTAGAGTTGAATTTAGGTTGACCGTCTGTCCTTCTGTCATCACGATTTTCTCGTCCTATTTCCTTGTGGAGACGATCCCGACTTACCGAGTTTATTACTAACGTGATAGGCTTGCACTTGAGCCTAGATAGAACACACTTTAGAGACACAGACATATAAAGAAAATAAGCATCCCATTACCCAACGGCGAGTCTATATAAGTAATCGTATTGTCGGCAATGTCTAACAACCCTGCGACCCAAGCGAATCTAGTGGCTACAAATGAGTGTGAGGCCCCCGTGTCAAACAAAATATTACCTAAAGTCCCATGTATAGAAAACATTCCCTCGACTACGGGCAATGCCTGAGGAGCTGTTGTCTAGTGGACGTTATAAACACGCCCATACTACAACTGCCCCTGCTGAGGTGGGGTTATTGGGATAATTGGTATAACAGGCATCTGGGCTGGTGCTGGCAGAGCGGATGGGAAGATAGGCCTCTGTTGCTCCTGGTGAACACCCTGCTGCTGAGGAAACTTTCCCTTATTGCGGTAATCCTATTATTTGTGTCCAGTCTTTCCATATATAAAACATCGGCCTATAAAGTTTTCTCCTCTCTATCCATATTGGCATAGGCCCTACTGGTCATCGACACCCCTCCCTTGTCCCTGATGTCCCTGTTGATCCTGATGGCCATGTCTGTATCCACCTTGACCCTGTTGGAAACCTTTGAATCTAAAGTGTTTAGCAGAATTCCCCTATTGGGAACTCTGCTCACCCTGCTCGACTGACTCTGAGATGATGGTGCCCCACTGGCACTGCCTCCCACAGTCCTACCTTACTGGTTGGACTCTCCTCCTCTCTTGATCCCCTTAACATGGAAGTGGTGTTCCAGGCAGTGTAGCAGTCGGATCCTCCAGGTAAGGCCATTCATAAACATTTTATCCTCTTCTCTTCAGTAGGTACCTCTCCTGGTACCAGAATAGTCAACCTCATAAATTCCTCCCCATACTCTACAACAGTCTTCCCCTTCTGGGTGAGGTCCAATAATTTTCACCTCATCTCAGTCTGAACGGAAGAAGGAAAGTATTTATAGTCAAAATGCACCATAAAATCTTATATAGTCATGTTGTCTCGCTCGCTCCTCTGCGGTGGTAGTGGACTCCCACCACTGTAATGCCTCCCCGACTAGCTTAAACGTAGCTAAAATCTACCTCTAAACCTATGTTCACTCATACATCCTCAGGTGCCTCTAGATATATTTCTTCTATTGGTTGGCCACAATAACATCGGAACTCCCTAATAACTCCAGAGGGTGTGCCTTTTGGAAGGCATCTCTGACTCACTCCTAAGTAGAAGGGAACACATGAATCTAGCCTGGTGTCATACCCTATGGCTAAAGTGGCACCTGCGGTGTCTACTGGGCAACTAGATTAAGTGTTGCATTCACTGCTTGTGCAACGATGACAACAACTTTGACAACATTCATAGTACCCTGGGCCTGAGATGGCTGCGGCTCTGGTTCGGCATTCCTAGTAGGTTGTGGTGCACGTCTAGGAGGCATCTAAAACGAGAAAGAATTTTATTATAAGTCCACAGTAAATAAATCTCACTATAGCTGAAGACGTAAACACATAATTACGAATGCAACAATCCTAATAATAGGGCTCTATATCAAATGATATGCTAAAATCATAATAAGCCGTACAGATCCTAGAGACTCTACAGCCTGATGCTCTGACACCCATCTCAATCAAATACCGGGTGATAAACCCTTTATTAAATTAAATTAGATTATCGAGTTTGTTCATTCTTAGCATCACTGTCGAAAACATTTATTTTTACTAATCACTTAATAGTTAATTCAGCTAGTGTCAAAACTGAATCCTTTAATTAATATACAATAATTTAAACCATTTACCACATTCACCATTCTCATAAATGAAATAATAACAAATGAGAAACCATCTAACTAAATAAATAAGACTGGAATAAACGTCCCACTTCAAATGTCTCAAGTACAATAATCCAACAAATAAAGACTGAATCCAATAAACTGAATAACTGAAGAAAATGTCTCTGAGATGAAAATAACTAGAAATGGGCGACATGCCCTAACTAAAATAATAGCAACTAGGAACTTAATGAATAAGAATAGAGGCACTTAATGAATAAAAATAGTTGCACAAGAGAGAAAGATTTGCAAGAAATGGGTCAAAGCCTGAGTGAAAATAGTTTAAAACATTTTTAGCAAGAAAGTATTTAAAATGATGAAAAGTAGATACTCTATACATGCTAGATTTTTTACTCTCACTTGAGATTCTCATCGCTCTACTAGTGTGCACGCGTAACGTCCCTCAAACCCAGTCTAGTTACTGTTAACACACCTAACTAGATCGTAATCATAAACCTTCTAAACTATTTTCATAATGTCCACCCATATTTCCCATGCATCACGTTATTGAATATTTCCACAACTTTTATCTCGACTAAGAATTTTCACAATTAAAGTTTAGTAATCCCACACTTAGGTTAATTTAGATTACACAATCTTTCTTATATACTAAGTCCACGTATTAGAATATATCACAAGTATATATATATTCATCACTTTATCATATACATATATACTAATACGGCACACCTAGGCTCAGCTACGGTGCATGCATACTCTGCTATCAAGTCTCGGTACATCTCGTACTAATTAAGGACAATCAGTCCGGTATCTCCCTCGGACCATATATACAAATTACACATAATAGAGGCAAACATAGTCTAAGCCTTTGGGTAACTCATATACTTACGCACCCAAATGATCATGCACACCATTGTTCACACAAATGGTGATCTAACCTAAGTTCTATATTCTGAGGCACCAATTTAAAATCCCCCAAATGGCTCATCAGGATAAGACTGTCCCCTTTTAACACCTCCCACGATAGCAAGCACTGTAGGTATGTTTTATACATAATAAATCATATAATAGGTATACATATAACCTATCAAAATCAGCAGGTATAAACATAACCCGAATACAAACTCGTACGTAGTATTTTTCCTCTTTAATACTCATGGTATTATTTTTATTTACGAGCATTCCCCCTATCGTACTTTCCAAAATGTGGTTCACAACCCTACGAACCTTTTATAGTAGTTAATCCAAACTTTTCCACTACTAACACACACTAACAATCATCGTATATCATTCCATCTCTCTCGAATTAACTACGTTGCAAAGTTTGAAACTCATTCAGATAAAAATCTCTCATTTCTGAAATTTTCTTAGAAGAGCCTGAAAGTTCGTTAGAACGAAACTTCGAACGAACTTGTCCCCCGAATTCTAGTTAAAAATCTTGTTCGAACGAGTTCGTTCGAACAAACCAAACTTCCCATCTCTGAAATATCATTGAAATCTCGTTCGAACGACTTTCCAATTCGTTCGAACGAGTTCTGCCCAGTTCGTCCTCTTCCTCTAGAAACTTCATTTTTCACCATTTTAGTTCACCAAAATAGATTTCATCCAAACTTCTAACAAATCATCCTAAACATTATTATAACATGTAAGAGTGATTTCTGGAGTTCATGAATCATCAAATCATTGATTAACATTAGTAAATTTCAAAATCCGAAATTTATTATTTTAGAACACTAGTTATTCAAGAACACCATAAAACTCATGTTTCTTTACCAAGATAAATCACAATTTTGTAGCTTTCATACTACATGCATGGAGGAACTAATCTTGTATAAATTCTCAATCCAAGTGTAATACCCCATACTTTAATGGATATTGAAAGTACATAAGTGCGTGTAATTTGGTAATTAGAGGAAATTATTGTGAAAAGTAATGTTGGAATTTATGAGCTTAATTTAATAAATTGAGAAATTATAGTGAATAGTAAATATTAGTTTGCAAGTGTCGGATTATAATTTACATGGGTTATATTTTCTTACGGGACTAAGTAAATGAGTTGGATCATTTTAATTACATGTTCCCAGCTAGGTCAAGCGACGTAAGATAGTTTTCGTTGTACAAAAGTTGTATAGAGAAATGTCGGGTGGTGCGACTAGTGAATTTTAGTAAGGTAACTAGGATGGAGATTTTGAGTGCACGGTTGGTTTTGGAATGGCCAAGATAGTCAGAATAGATTATTCGGTGGTAGCGTTTGGGTTTCGAGGACTTTTGTACTAGTAGGGACTCGTAATTGTGTAAATGAGTCATTTTTTAGTTTAATAGGAGATAAACTCCTTTTATCTCTTATAAGGCACGTATGAGTGAGAGAAAGGAAAGAAGGGAAAAGAAGAAGTAAAGAAGGGAAGAGGAGAAAGGAAGGGAAAAGGGGGATTTTCGGCCAAACTCTATGAGATTCGACTCGAGGTCGTCGGATTTCATCCATGAGGTAAGTGTTTACTTGCTTTATTCATCTGGGTGTGTATCTCATAGTAAGAGTTGGTAAACTAGATAATTTTGGGTTAGAACCCTTAAAATAAATTGGGGAAAATTTGATTTAGAGTTAACAAATTGATGTGTTGTTAACTCCTTATGAATTTTAGTGTAAATCCCATGTTAATGGACTGTATAGATGATTAGAAATGGGAGAACACGATAAAGTAGGGTTTTAGTGGTTTTAGGGTTTAAATCTAAGAGAAACTTTTTAATATCGCAAAATAATTGATGTGTTAGTTGTAAAACATGGATTAGATGATGATAGCATTGTTGGTTGAGATTAGGAACCACGAAAATGGAGATTTGGTTGAATGTTGGATTTTAGGGAGAAATATAAACTTTAGCAGACTTTCGGATTCGAACTAGTCGAATCGATTAAGAACCACGATATATTTATGTATACATATATCTCTATTAATATCCAGGAGGTTGCACGATGTGGGTGAATCCCTTGGCTTGCGGAGCAGGGAGAGTATATCCCCAGGTCATATCGACCCGCATATGGGTGCGATATTTTTATCCCACTTTCAGGAGGGAATATGATCACCTCCACCGTTTAGTATTCCTACCATGATCATGAGAGAGTCTGACTAAGTATCGAGGTTAATTTGAAAAAACCCGAATATGGATAGGTACTTTGAGACTGCATCCTCGAGTTATAGCTCGTTGGGATGGTAATTATACTTATGATTATAAATAGGCATAAATATATTTGTTGTGGATAGTATATTGCTTGTATATGAAGGTGAAATATCATATAATGTTGACTAGTGTAAAGTGTAAAATGAATAAGAGGTTATTCTTCTTTCGGTAGATTTATATCTGGACAAATACTTATAAATCGTAGGTTCAAGTAAGAACTATATATAAGGAACATTATATATTAAAGTGGATATTAAAGTGGAAATGATATTTTAAAACTAGTGAAAGTTACGGAACATGAACGGTATAGTTATATATAGAAATGAGAACTATATATATCACATGGATGATTATATCAAATAAAAGCTTATGAAATGACTTACGTTATAACATATATATAATATCAAGCAAGGTAGGTGATAGTTATAAGAGCTAGAGGATGGGTGAAAGAGATTAGTTAGGCGGGGTAGCTTAACTAGGTTGTTTAAAAGAGTATGCGATAAGTGTGCACTTTTAGAAGAGGGGTGAGGTGTATCTCATGAGAATGCGATACCAGTTTAAATATGAGATATTTAATACTTTAAAATATAGCATTTAATGCACTTGCTAAACATTTTCAAAACTCAAGCTCTGACCCGTTTCTTTATTTTCCCCTTTCTTGCTATATATGTATATATATTAGGTGTCCAGACACAAGGACGTCTATATGATGATTATTTTGAGTCAGACGTTTGCTGCAGTAGTTGTGGATGCAAGGAGGTTCATTTTTAGACGCTTCTATCATTGTGAATCTAGATAGGAGGTATTATAGAAACTTTCTGGCTGATAGCCCAATGGTATTCATTTACTCTTTTACCGCATTTCAGTTTGCGACATTTCGATTTGGTTGTATTAAATGTTGTACCGAGAGTTCAGTTATTTTATTTCATTTCAGTTGTCGTATATATACTGTTGTGATTGTTTTACTTGGTTGGTTTGTTTAAAAACATTAGTTAAATTAAATTTTGACACCAGCCTAATAAGTTATTAGTAATTAAATTGGTTTTCGACAGTGATGCTGAGAATAAACCATATGAGATTCCTGTTTTAATTTGGTAAAGGATTGATCACCCAATATGTTATTAGGCGGGGTGTCACAGATTGTATCAGAGCATCAAGTTCTAATGTCCTTAGGAATCTGCGCAGACGTACTACGCTTTTAGCGTTGCTTTTTATTTGATATAGAGCCTTATGATTAGGATTGTTGATTCCTGTTATGAAATTTAGCTCTCCTACCATTATGTAATATTATAGTAAATCTTTTCTACGCTCGCGTGACATTCAAGTGTTGATTGATGAAGGGAGAACAGGGAAGGCCGTGATGAGGGCAGTGGGAGGTGGGGCTTAGTAGGAGCTGAAAGTTAAAGTCGGGGACGAGGACTGCAGTAGAGGTCGATCCCTTTATGGCATTGTCATGGATTGCTGCAATGACTACTAAAGTGTTGAATTTGAATTACCCTATGATGTTAAATTAGGAAAAAGTTTGAAAGGTCTTTGATAAGGACCATACATCGAAGTTTAAATTATGCGAAGTAATTGTAGCATTAACCGATAGAAGTAAAATGCTCAGAAGATTTGGCTTAGAGCAGGGTATAGAAATGCCCTTATGTGAAAATTTGAGTAAAATTTTTCACTAGTTAAAACAATGTTGAAATGGTGACAACGGTGGTCATTGTAGGAGGGTAGTGAGACTGGGGTCTATGAATTTCTTGAAAGGTTGAGGCGTGACCCACTCCAATGGACACTGCCTAGAAGGTCTTCAAGGTCTTCAGGTGTAACTTCTTATGAAACCTTCTCTTTCTGGTAACAATGGAGCTCAAACTTCAACTCACTCCCTGCAAGAAGATGAACCTTCACAACAAAAATATTAATTTTCTCAAAGGAAACTCCTGAGAATGATGGATGTCAGTTAAGGAGTGAAAGGACAAGGCACTAATTAATAAGAGAATTAGCAGGGGGAGAATACTATGTAGGTTTGGTGTGATTTTGGTAGAGTAACAGTGCAATTTTTAATTTATTCTCTTGACCTTGCCCGGGAGTTCTATTTATACTTGGGCATTAGGGTTGAGTTGGCACTTTTAGGTGCCAAAATTGAGAGGGTTGGTGAGGAACAATGTCTGAAATGTACCATTTGTCCCTACTTACAGATAGCTTTGCCTGTCCCCTCTGTTAGGTGCCACCTGGTGCAACCAAAGTCAAAAAGCAAATATGTCTCCCAATGAAAACAAAATATATGATTTGGTAAATATCCTTTGAAATAGTGACTTGTGGTATAAACTTTGCAAATCTTGAGAGAGGAGGTCTTAAGGACCCCTCTCTTTTAAAATCATTTTTCTTAAGAGGGACCTTGAGGACCCCCTCTTGTGAGAAAGTCATTTCTATAAAGAGTTTGTTTCTTATGAGCAGCCAGCCCTTTGGCTGCTTACTTCACTTGTTTCTAAGTGTGAGGTGTGTCTAGTCTTGAGTGACTCCTGGGTCTTCCTACTAGTATTCTCTCAATCCTATAGTGCTAAGTGGTTAAGCTTTCTCAACATACCTCGTCCCTCAGCCTCCAAGCCAAAACTCCCAAGAAATCCCAACTGACCTACTTGAGCCCTACCTGCTCAACTAGGTTACATGTACAAGAAAGACAAGTGTTAGTATTCTTTGTTGATTTTAAAAGGTAACTTTTCATAGTGAGGGGTAATTCATGGCTGCCACTCCCTCATCCTGGTTTATTTTCTCCAAGTTGGGGGAGGACTTCGAGGGTTTCTCCTCAATATGAGTTTCCCCCGCCACCTAAGTGAGGTTCCTTCTCGACTTGAGTTTCTGCAGGGACCTTAGGGGATCCCTCTCAATATGGGCTTCTGCCACCACCTAGGTGAGGTTTCTTCTCGAGTTGAGTTTCTGTCGGGATCCCTGGGGGGGTCCCTCAAAATATGGACTTTCGCCGCCACCTAGGTGAGGTTCCTTCTTAACTTGAGTTTCTGCAGGGACCCTGGGAGGAGTCCCTCTCAACATGGGCTTTTACCACCACCTAGGTGAGGTTCCTTCTCAACTTGAGTTTCTGCCGGGACCCTAGGGGGTCCCTCTCGACATGGGCTTCTACCGCCACCTAGATGAGGTTCCTTCTTGACTTGAGTTTCTGAAGGTACCCTAGGGGGTCCCTATCAATATGGTCTTCTGTCGCAACCTAGGCGAGGTTCCTTCTTAACTAGAGTTTCTGCAGGGTCCTTGGGGGGTACCTTTCAACATGGGCTTCTGCCTCCACCTAGGTGAGGTTCCTTCTCGACATGATTTTCTACATAGACCATGGTGGGTCCCTCTCAATATGGGCTTCTGTCGCCACCTAGGTGAGGTCCCTTCTCGACCTGAGTTTATGTCAAGACCTAAAAAAGTATTTTAGGGAAGACACCCTTCTACATTAGCCCCTCGTGCAAAGTCTTTTGTGTTGGGTAGATCAAAAGGCTTTGTACACCATAAACTCAATTTTCAATTTCAAGAAATTACGAGGGACCCTGGGTTCATTAAATTCACGGTTCCTTCATCCTAAGTTCTTTGATTTTTGAGACTCCACGCGTCAGTGAGGGAACTATCTTCTCATCATTTGGGAAAAATTATCATAACCTTTTTGCCTACTTGCACGTTTTCCCATTTTCATGTAAAAAACATAAGGCCCCCTTTTAAAAAAAAAAGAACTTTCACCTTCTTCAAAACCCTCACAGAGAATTTTGAGTTTATACTTAGAGAAAGAGAGAAAACATTAAGCACTATAGCCCCCAATTTTTTTGCTCTTGATTTTCCACAAATACACCATTAATGTATTCTAACCCATTAAACATCTCTTTAAATATTAACACCACCATTGTTCCCATCGTTTTTTGTTCAATACCATCTTCTATTGCCATTTTTTCCTAAAACACTATCACCGTGTCCACCACCCTAAACGATTTCCTCATCACGTCAAACGCTACCAGTGAAAC
This sequence comes from Sambucus nigra, assembly GCA_949130495.1. Lineage (NCBI taxonomy): Eukaryota > Viridiplantae > Streptophyta > Magnoliopsida > Dipsacales > Adoxaceae > Sambucus > Sambucus nigra. The sequence continues at coordinate 688,363,836 of OX422212.1, forward strand.
CCTTGTTGGTGCAGAGATTTTCGAGCCCTCCTCTTTGATACCAACTGTCCACATCAGTGCCTCATCTCCGGATATTATTGACGAGAGCTCCTCACGACTTGCTGCTCAATTCGGTGCTATTACAAGCGAGACAACGCTTAGCCCCTTACGCGTGGCTCTCGAAATGGGTTCCTCGTCGCAAATATCGTCGTCGGCTGGTGGGTCTGGTAATTTGCATTTTGTTTTGGATGGAGGTGTCTCGACCTGATAGTTCGTCAAGGGTTCCTCGCCTTAGGCAAACTTGGGCAGTTCTACTAACGAGGGTTCCTCGCCAATACCTGTTCCCTTTCCACTAGAGTCGAGTTCCTCGTCGTGAGCACCACATATTTCTGAATTGGTTCTTTCTATGAGAGAGATTTCCTCGCGAGCCAGTCTTACCCCTTTTGGTCCCTTGCAGACTATTTTGTTTACTAAGGGTTCCTTGCAGGTGAACCCTATACCCGAGGGTTCCTCGCCACTCGCAGATTTGGGTGGGCCTACGATCAAAAGTTCCTCGCCATTTCCCATAGTGGGTTATAACCTCTTTATGGCAGCGGGTTCCTCGCCAAACGCCACTTTGATCCCTTACAGTGTAAGGGGTTCCTCGCGCAATGGCTCTCTGCCAATGGGTTCCTCGCGTGTCGACTTCTCATCCGAGGGTGTCTCAACCTCATGCTTCGTCGAGGGTTCCTCGCCTAGTGATATTGTGTTTGGGAGTTCCTCGCACTTGAATTTTCCCCCTTGGGCTGCTGTCGTGACTTCCTTTTTGGTGACGAGGGACACCCATGGTTCCTCGTGAGTTGTCGTTTCTACAGTGGTTGCTGCTGCTACTTCTTTTTTTATGATGAGGGACACCCAGGGTTCCTCGTGAGTTGACATTTCTACAGGGGTTGCTAGTGCCACTTTTTTTTGGCGGCGAGGGACACCCAGGGTTTATCATCCATGGGTTCCTCGTGAGTTGGTGTTTATAGAGGGGTTGCTGCAGCTGAGGTTCCTCACTTGGAATTTCTACCACGATGGGTTCTTTTCTTAAGCCAGTGGCTCTTGGTAGTTCCTTGGCTCATCTTCTTCTCAAGCGTGGCAAGACTATATGCGCATTCACCAGGGATGAGATTTTGGTGTCTACCGCCGCGCTCCCTTTTTTGGTCCAGCTGACAACTTCATGACTTCCCTCACCCAATTTGAAGAAAAATTTGCTAACACTATTCTCGAGCGTCCTCATGTGGGGTTGAGTGAGTCCGTTGATTCTCCTATTATCTTTCCAGACTCTATTCTCTGGGTCCAGGTCGACCGCGGTGATTTTCCTTATTCCAATGTTGAAATTAAAGCTGCAGGGGGTGCCATGGAGGAATGGGCTAGCTGGGTTGATTATGTTCTAAGAGTTCCTGATTACGTGGTTTTTCTTAGGGAAGTGGGCCTTCTTACTTCCCTCGACAACCTGATGTCCTGCACGGTATCTAAGCACAACTCTTCTCTCAATCTTTTTTTTGTCTCAGAGGAGTATGGAGTCTCACACATTTATCACGGGTTGGGGTGAATTTACCGTCACCCTAGAGGATGTTTGTGAGTTGTATTATCTTCCTCTCTTTAGGTAACATGTCTTTTCTGATGAGTATGAGGATTCTTTAGAGCATGAGATAGTGGGGGAGCTACAAACAGCTCTGGAGAGTGCTCAAAGTATGTAGCTATAAATGTGACCGGTCATACCAAGCACTCCTTTTTCCAAATGGAAAAGGTACTGGTTTATATATTTTGAGCAGCTACAGAAAGGGGAGACTTCTAGCGCAGCCCCCAGGACCCAGGATGGCCCCAAGCTCCTCTCTTCTTCACACTTAGCCGCCTTTTTGGTTACTTTTCTAACTCGATTCCTATTACCAGGTAATCCCGAAGATTCCCCTTGTGAGCTTCTCTTTAAATTGACTGTAAGGTTATCTCGCGACAGGTCAGTCCCTGTAGCCATATTGACTCTTGGTTCCCTGTACACCTAGATGGACTAGGCATATATATATGTAGAGAGGTCTTGCGATCGGTATGATGCTGCCAGTTTTACGAACGCTGCTCTCTTAATGGCCTTTTTATTTGAATATTTCCCCCACCTTACTTCGGAAGCTCAGGCTTGTCATAGTAATGTTGCTCGACTTCTCTAATGGCATAGAAAAATTCCCAAGAATCCATTTGGAGCATTTATTGATGATATTGAGGAGTTTCAGTTTCGGACTTATAGTAAGCGCCCCGGTGGCATCTTTAGCTGGCTTTCTTTTGCTGGCGACGACGAGATTTGCTATTGCCCTTCGAACGAGGAGTCTATTTCTACCTGCGCTCATATTAATATGGTGACGATGCTATTACCAGGCCTCCTTCCTTCTTAGACCGAGCTGGGTCCGCATGCTGAGTTCTATCATTCTGAGAGGGTAAGACGGCAGTTTAGCTATAATTAGGGAGTTCACACCCCTCCTCTTCCTTCCTGCAATGATCCTTCTGAGGCATTTTTACAGGCGTGCACCAACTTCACTCTCCAAGGACTGTTCCATAGAGTTAGTGGCCTAGGGGGACTCTACGTGCCTCCTCGCGATTATGATCCCTCATTTACTTCGTCCTGATTCCTATTCTAGCAGCGATAGATTCGCCTGATCCAAGATTGTGTAATCGGTCCCCCTCACGAGACTAACCCAATCAAATATGTTAAAGCCAAAAATTTGGTCAAGCGGACACAAAAGGATTCTTGGTTTCTCAGCACCACTTCTAGGCCATCTTTGGAATGGGCCACCCCCATTTTAGTGAAACCCCTTCTTGACGAATCCCTTCAGCCCCCATTGACTCAACTTCCCCCTGCGAAGTCAAAAGGCCGATCTAAAAGCAAAGGAAAAATGAATTCCCCTACCACAGGTAAGAGGAAGCACCCATACATGGACGTGTCTAATTTCATTCCAGCTACAGTTTCTTCTCCTCCTTCTTCTCTTGTGAGGACCCGAGCTACAAAGAAGAAGAAGGTAGATAGTGCCGACGTTACTGATTTCTCCATAATGGAATAGGGGTCAGATACTGATGATCTCGGGGTGAAGAAAACTTATAAGGTTGTGAAAGAGAAAGGTTACGGAGCATTGGGCATTTCTTCTCGGGAGGCACGGGTCACATCTATTCCCATTGCAGAAAGTACTATATTCTAACATTCTTTACTTAGTGGAACTAGTTCTGTTAGAGTTTCACTTCCGGGATCTCCCTCCCCCTCATTGGAAGAGGAACTAGTTGACTATGGAAGCACCCCTTCCTATGATGATCATAGTTCTTCTTCGGGTGATGTGGGTGGCTTGGATCTCCGTAGCGAAGGCACTACTGACACTTATGCTTTGTTATCAGTCTCGAGAGAGTCCTCCAGCGATGATGAGGCATCCCATTCTCCTGAGGGAGTTAACTCTACCACCCGACCTCTTCCTTATGGTCAAACTATGCGCCCTACCACTGTAAGTGTTTCTTTTATTGGAAGTTTTAAGCATGTGATTTTCTTTATTTCACATCATCATTTTATTTACTAATGAAAGCATTCTGCCATATTTTTTTGTAGGTCACTTCCACCAAGATGAGTAGTTCTTCACTTCCCCCATTACGACTGACACCTTTTCAGCGAAAGAGGAACTATATGCTTGTTTCTTCCCGAGGTCTCTTCAGAGAGGTTTGTTACTCCCTCACTTCTTTTAACATTGAATGTAATTCATTGACCACCAATTACATTTTAGTTAAGCGTTATATGTTGGTATTTTCTTGCAATTTTCATATGTGTACCATACTAGCAGCATGACCACCCCTGTGACTTCCCATTCTGCTCAGGTATGCCTCATAATTTTCTCAATTTTCATTGTTATCGTTTCCTCTTTCTTTATTCTTTTTCTTTACCCAGTTATAATTATAGAGGGTTGTGCCTTTCGGCCCCGTCACTTCATCTTATCTTACTTCGGTGGTGGGCACTTCTGTAGTTGAGCCCCTGTGCACCTCATCATCTAAGGTGTGTATTTCCATAAATTTATCTTCCTTCAGTAGTAAGCACTTTATACCTTTTGACCTTTTTCATCTTCTTAAGGCCTATCAACTTTTGGATTTTCTTCCCGGGGTGGGGGACTCTTCCCTTTCCTGATGTTACTATCCCGGGGTTTTCCTCTTCGGGGAGGATCTCTATTCCTCGAGTTCGCATATCTATGGATACCAGGCCTTTGGCAATCTCTCATAATCCAGTATTTACTGTGGCTACGACTATTGATCCCACATTGCAAGTTAGGCCTTTCCATTCGAGTGTGGAATATCTTTTTTTTTCTTGAACACACGATAAATAACATACTTTGGCATTTGCAGGCTATCAGCACAGCCCCTACTGCACCGCTATCCTTTTTTGCTCCTCCTCTTTGGATGGGACTCAGGTATTTTAATATCTTCTGGCTAAACATTTTTTTTTCTAACTAGCCTGTACTTAACAAAGTTCTCTTTTACTTCTTTTGTAGTTGTCTCTTGTTTTGACGGTGGCTCTTGCTACTGTCTCCTCGATAGCCCCTGTACGCGGGCCATTTTACCTATTACCACACCCCTTAAGGTAGCCATCTTTATTACAGAGTTTTGAAATTTCTCCAATAGAGGTATTATTTTATCTATGAGGTAGGTGATTTACTAACTCTTACCCCTTTTCTCGTTTGCAGGCTCAACTATCCACTGTGACCGCCGTCGCTGAAGTTGCTCCTTTAGGAGCACCGGCAACTGAGGCAGCCTCTTTAGGAGCACCGATTATTGAGATATCCCCTTCAGGAGCATCCGTTGCGACTACCATCTTTGAAGTATCTCTTTTAGGAGAACCTATAGCTGAGGCAGCCTCTTTAGGAGTACCTATTATTGAGATAGCCCCTTCAGAAGCATCGGCCGATGAGGCGACCTCTTTGTAAGGCCCTGCACCTCCCCTTTTGACTGTTATGGAGGGCGTTACTCAGGTACAGTATATAAGGGTACCTATTTTCCTTATGTCATTATTGCATATCTATGTTGCTCAAATATTTATCGCTATTTACCTGTTTCTTCTGTTTTTAAGTTAGTGCTACTACCGTCTCAGTGACAACGGAACGTATAGTAGGCATACCGGTGGGGGAGCTATTACACATCATACCTCATTTTCTTTTCTCTCTTCCCCCTTTTTAAAATTATTATTTCTTCTTGCTTAAACTGTGCAAGAACTCTCATCTTAACCCTTATTGCATTTTTTCTAGGTGAGTGAGGTTGATTCAGTGACTAGGGATTCTGATGAGGTTGCTCCAGTATCTATGGAGTCTGAGGGTGGGGCGGCTGCGAGAGAGGTATTAAACTGTCATACCCCCGTTTTTTACTATTCCCTTTTTTTCTTGCGTATACGGTGTAAGTATTCTTATTTCACCTTTGTTTCATTGTTTCTTGGTGACTGAGATTACTCCGATGACTGTGGAGTCTGATGATGGGGTGGCTACGGGAGAGGTAATAAGCTGGCATACCCCCTCTTTTTACTGTTCCCCTATTTTCTTCTTGTGTATACTGAGAAAATGTTCTCATTTCACCTTTGTTTCATTATTTTTAGGTGAATGAGGTTTCTACCCCAGAAGTATTTGTGGAGGAGGTAAAGAGTGCCAAGATGCATCCTTCTCAGGTACTTTGACTATCACTCCCAAATTACCCTTTCTCAGTTGTTCATTTATGATTTGTGTTGGAAACCCTTATTTATATCCTTTACGTTTAGCCTGGTGGCCCGTCTTTGGTTGACCCTCTTCAGACCAGCCATGTCATGGTCACCCCTTTGAGTTTGGTGGTAAGCTTTTTATCATAATTATTGCTAGGGCATATCTCTTAATTATCTTTCTTATCTTTTGACTTATCCTGAATATTTATTTTCAAGATCTTATTGGTGGGTCCACTGGGGTAGATGATATGGGAGATCGTAGTTCTGGGGCCATTCCTGTAGCGGGGGATGTTAATTCTGGTGGGGAGTCTTATTTTCTTCCCTCTGAGGTAGGGTCGCACCATTCTGACGGTGACGCGAAAGTTGAGGCCCCTGGGACAATTGTGAGTAGGTTATGGCGCGAGGAGCTACCTGTATGATTCAGGACACATGAGCGTCAGCTTATGGATCTAATCTTAGAGAATCATCCCGAGACCTTCACTCCTCAGAGCATACTTCATATTGACAGTCTCATAACATTCAAACTGAAAGCTCTTGATAGCCATGTTCATGAGTTCTTAGCTACCTCTTCTGCTAAGCTGACTATCTTTTCTATTTTACCGTTCTTGGATGCCCTCCGCGACTTGCAGCGGTTCTACCACTTTCATTTAGATTGGCTTAATACGAGTGTTCACCACCTCCTGAGTGTTCCCTTCTGGAAAATGGTAAGACTTAACACTTTCAGGAAGTCTAGGGTCGAGCAACGACAGGATGATATTACGAGGATTCAGAGTCAGATTGCCTCACTTCAGGCGAGGGTTGACAAGCTTGAGTCGGGTGATCAGGAGGATGAGGGTAAATTCATCAGGTTGGAGGAGGAGTTCTTGCGGGAGACTGGTCCCTCATACGCCGGCGCCCTCACTCATGATGACTCATTTTTTATGATTTCTAGTGGATAGACTAGTTCTTCCCAATATAGTGTTTTTGGCTTCTATATGTACAGCACTGATCATTTATAAATGATAAAAAAATGATATTTTATTTCTCCTTCACTTCCCTTTTTCTCTTGCTCTCCCTTTATACTTCTGGTACTTGTTCAATAGGACTTGCTCTAGTTTTTGGGAGCATTTGGTCTACTTAGGTTGCCCCCTATACTTCGGGGAGTACTTGCATTAATCTGAGGAAGTTATGTATATATATATACATTGTTCTTTTTAAATCTTAAAATGCACCTCCTGTGACTGCGAGGTGTTTTCATGTTACTGTTTTGGATCACCCTTCCTGTCTGTGGGGGTGCTCCTGCACATTATTACTTATGTTCATAAGGACTAGATTGGGGGGGGGGGGGGTGTGACCCCTGTCTCCTTCCTTCAAGTGTTATTTCATTATTTTTAAAAATATATTTAAATTAGGTAGCCCCTCGTATTTTAAGGTCCTTGCTCTATATTCTCTTTAAGAGCTTCATGTACTTCTTGTCTTAAAATATTGAAGAGGAGGGATTTAACCCCCTTCTTTATTTTTTTTAGCCAAATAAAGGTTTTTATCACTAGGAGGTTGTTCTCCTACTAGTCTGGTATGTCTGGGCGGACTTTGCTCAGTATACTTTCTCTTAGGGTGGACTTACCCCCCAAGTGTAGTGAGAAAAGTTCCTAGTTTTTGTGTACTCTCTTCTAGCCTAGTAGATAGTGTGTGTGTGTGTGTGTGTGTGTGTGTGTGTGTGTGTGTGTATTTTTTAAAGGGGAATATACATATGTATATACATTCTACTGGGTCTATCTCATGTAGACGAGTAATCAAAGCAAGCATCAACCATGATCGAAAGTGTTGCTATTTCATTTCTATACTTTTCTGTACTGTTTAAAATATGGTATTGCTCTATATTTTTTTACAAAAAAAAACTTTTCTATTTAGGAGCAATCCTCAAAATCTACTACAGAAATGAATTTTTTTTGTTAGCTGTCACTAAGCATAGTACCTCTTCAGCCACTTGCAGTTGATGGACTGGAGGCAATCACTCTGGTTCTAAAATCTGGCAATAACCCGACTTCCCCACCTCTCTCATAATAAAGGGGCCTGCCCAGTTGGGTTTGAACTTTGATGCCGACATTGTAATACCCCGTATTTTTATGCTATATTAATTTGGGGATTTATTAAATTTAATGTGAATTAATTATTTAATATAAATCCGAAAATGAATTATTTTATAATTATTAATGTGATGTGAGTTAGTAATCAGGGGAAACATGTTGAATATTACTAATGAGCAAAGCAATATATAATATTGGTTCTATTAAATGTCACGAGTGAATAGAATGACAATTTTGGAAATTTAAGTCGGGACGCGCCTGTGTCGCGTCGGGAATAAATATTGATTAATAAAATTAAATATTTTATAAGTTATTCGTATGGTCGTTTTGAGTGCGCCAATGCGTCCGGAAGGGTCGAGATAGTCAGAAAAGTATACCCGGGGGTTTGATTTGGGTCTCGGGGCGTTTTTAGGCCTAATTAGTACCCCGGGAGGGCATTTTAGTCATTTTGTATTTTTGGGTAATTAAACCCACGAAAATTAAAGGGGTTATATCAGATGTTTAGGTTATCTCCTAGGGTTAGATAACTCAAAACACTAGAACGACCATTGGAGAGGAGAGGAGAAAGCTCTCAAGGCATTCCAAGGCTCAAAACTCACCTGTTTGCACCGCCGCCACCGCCAAAGCGTAGATCGTGAGACGGGGAACGCAACCACACCAATTTCGGCACCAAACCAGACTTATGAAAATCCATGTCAAGTGTTTATCTTGCTTATTTCGTTGATGCATCTTTCATAATGGTTTAGGAATGATTAGGATGATTTATATGGAAGAAAAACCCGATTTGAGTTAGAAAATTTCATGTAGTTATGGTTTGAATGAAAATTCTGGAAACCCTTTGTCATGTAGAGAATTAAACCACGAATTACGATGTTTATAAGAAGGAATTTCTGGAAAATAATTATTAAAACCATGTTTAAGAGATTTCTAGGGTTCTTGTTATTTATATAAAATTTTGGGGCTGTTAATCCATGCTTAGTGATAGAAACCCACATGCTTTACGTAGGGAATTCTTAATATGATGATAAGATATTAGTAGTATGAATTCTGGGTCGTTTGGGTATGAAAAATATGGAATTTGTTGAGGTTAGAAGATGAAACCCGTAACTGGAAAACTGCAGATTTTGCATACCTGCTTGATCGATCGATCGAGCCCAAAGCTTCGATCGATCGAAGGTTCGATCGATCGAGCCCCAGACCTCGATCGATCGACCCCTCCTGGAAGACTCATGTTTTCCCTTCTTAATTAGTTGAAATTGACTTTAATGAGAAATAATTCATGGACATCCATTTAAATATGTTTTGAGAGATAAAGAGGACCAGTAGGGTATATGAATAAGTTTTGGGACCTTTAAGGTTAGACGAGAGTTGTATCCTTGGTAGATTTCATATATAAGAAACGATAAAACTACGTATTTAAAGTGAGAAGATTACGTAAAATTGTTACGAAAGAGAATAGATGAATACCTACAGAATTTTTATAGGTGGGAGGATAAAACCATGAGAGTTATGTGGTAAGTTAGAATAATACCGAATCAAGGTTAGAAACGAACTGTTACATGTGATAACAAATAATGATATATGAGAAATAATGTCGTAAGTATGGGATTTGAGACTATACCCAATATTGATATGGTAATATTAGTACATGCCCGCGCTACTTGCTATCCCTGAGGTTACCGCGCTGGGACGATCTTATCACGTGTGCCTTATGGGGGATATTGACTCGTACCCTAGAAGATAGAAATCCTAGGTACAGGCTATCGAATCGGTAGTCACGGTCCTAAGAGACGTGAGGGTATGTACTGACCTCTTGGACTTGGAAACTATGCTTCGCCTCAATATTGTTTGTGTATGTATTTATACAGTTCGAGAGTGATTCCGAACTTGTATTCCCTTTAGTACGATTGATACGGGGATTGGATAGCAGAGTATTCCCGCACCATAATTTTTATGTGGGGTGCTGTTAGAATATATATAATATACGAGTATTTAATATATATATATATATATATATATATATATATATATATATATATATATATATATATATGAACTTCTGAAATTCGGGAAACTGCCTACTGTGTTATGGTAAGTAAGACATGTATAATGACTCAAATTGGAAATACTTGTTTTGAAAAGTATAGGATGATATTGAAAAACTTTATGAATCAATAAAGTTAAAATGAGCGTTTTGTACTAAATGAAATTTTCCTTTTAAACCATGATGTTGTTAAATCTTAAATCTTGAGAGTCACCTAAGATAAGTTAAATCCTTGGGGAAAGATAGTGTGATATATGATGAGATAAACCATTGGGAAGGTTAGTGCGATAGGAGTGCACATTAGAAGAGAGGTGAGAATTTCTCAAGAGAGTGTCGCACTAATATGTTGTTGCATTGGCCTGTATCAATTTAAATATTTGCTAAACGAATTTTTAAATCATATACACTATCGGGCTCTGACCCGTTTCTATTCCTCTTTCTCTCTTGTATATATATGTATATATTACAGGTGCCCAGCCACAGGGGCGTCTTGTTTAGGATCCCTTGGAAGGAACGTGCTGCAGCTTAGGTGGGAGTTGCAGGCCACTTGCTTAGACGATTTCATTTACTTGATTCCACTTCTATCATTCTCCTTATTGGGCATGTGTCGCCCTTTCCACTATTTATCAGTTTTAATGGGACATTTGTATTTCAGTTATTTCTAGTACTGTTACTTTGGGATTTATTCAGCATGTATGTTTTACTTTAAGTTTTAAATGCTGGGATTTTGTTGTTGAATCTTTAAATTAATTGGATTATATGTTCCAGGATTATTGTGGTGTGATTCTTTAAATATTGAATTGTTGTAGATAATTAAATCTTTATTTTCAAAATAAAATTTGGAAAGTAATGTTTAAAAATGGTTTTGACACTTGGCTTAATTAAATAGGGTGTTAAATTTGGAAAAGTTATTTTTACGATAGTGATGCTAAGAATTATCCAACTGTTCACCTTGATTTTAATTTAATAAAGGAGTGATCGCCCGGTATTTAATTAGGTGGGGTGTTACAGACATGTTGCGGAGGTGGTGAGTGGACGATCTCCCGCCTGGAATTCCCTCGGCTTGACTAAGTTCTCATAGGCTCATGACAGTTACTGCGTGTAGACTTTGAAGTTCTCCTTTGCCTTGTCTCTATGTTCGTATAATGCCTATAGTTGTACATGCATTGGGTCAGGGATAAGCCCGTTGCTTAGGGCAAATCTGGACGAGGGTACTGCTAACTCCACTGGTAGGACAACTTTGGTCCCATATACTAGGGAGAATGGGGTGAACCCTGTTGGTTTTCTTTTCGAAGTACGATAAGCCCATAACACCATAGTCAACTTTTCATCCCATGCCCCTGGCATGTCCTCTCACATTTTCTTCAAAATGTTTATCAGGGTCTTGTTGGTAGCTTTCGCTTGGCCATTGCCTTTAGGGTAGGAGATGGTTGAGCTGTTATGAATAATTTTATATTTATCTATGAGGAGGGTCATCTCCTTTCATACAAATTGCTTCCCATTATCTGTTAAGATTACCTTGGGTATACCAAACCTGCATATGATATACTCCTTTATAAAATGGGTTACCACTCGGGCAGTCACTCTCCTCAGAGGGATGGCTTCCACCCATTTGGTGTACAATTCTATAGCCACAATGATAAAATCTTTATCGTGAGAGGCCGGACTGATCTTTCCAACTAGATCAAATGCCCATGTATGGAAGGGATAGGGAGCTGCTAAAATTTATAGGCTGACGGAAGGAGCATGCACCATATTTCCATGCACTTGGCAGGCTTTGCACCTCTTCACCTACCCAATAGAGTCGGCCTCCATGGTTGGCCAATAATACCCTAGTGTCATCACCTAGTCATATAATTTGGCACCCCCATGTGGGAGGGCTCATGAGCTTCTTTCAGCACCCTCTCTATGTCTTCTTTGGCTATGCACTTCAACGCTTTCTCATTGTACCCCTTCCTGTATAACTTTCCTTCCACCAAGTAAAAACGATCTACTCTCTTTCTGAGATAAATTTCATCCGCTCTCTCTGCGGGTAGGTCACCATCTTTAAGATATGATATATATGGTTGTCTCCAGTCCTCAAAGGCATCTACAAAATTGGCTTCCTCCGGCTGATCAAAATGAGTCTGGCACTTTAAATAATCTTATTATAGACGGGCTACCTCTATGCTCATAATAGGCCAATAGTAGCCTCCTCGCTGCAGTCGGCGGTAAAGTGGTATGTCAGTATCTCCATAATATTTTTTATGCATATCAACCTTTCCTTAGCTTCTAGTTCTCCGACACATCTTGTTAGAGAGTGTTCCCTATAGTAAATGATAGTTGGATAACTCCAATATCTCCATCGTCCCTTATCTAGTTTCAAGTTGCTTCACCACTGGATGCCTCCAATCTTCTAGCTCGTTACTTGGGAACAAAGATTTTACTGTAGTGGCACTGTTCTTTGTCGTACTACGATTGTTGCTTCCGACTCATCCATGTCTAGCTTTTGTGCTATGGTGGCAAGCGTGTCGGAGTGCCTGTTCATTGTTCATGCCTGCCTCTCTACAGTTACTTCCAAGAACTATCCTAGCAACCTATATATGATGTACCTGTAGGGTGCTAAATTAGCATGCTTAAGGGCGAACTCCCCATTGACTTGCCTTACTACCAAGTTGGAGCCACCTCGTATACACAACACCATGACGCCTTTTCTGAGTGCCTCCAACATCCCTAGAATGAGGGCCTCATACTCAACTTTATTATTTGAGCATTTAAAATCCAACTTGAAAGAGAGAGCGATCTTCTCTTTCCCATCTGACAATATGATGCCGGATCCACTTGTTCCTTGAGCACTAGAACCATCAAACTCCATAGACCATTTCTTCACCTCCTCCACCATGCATGCTTGAAAGTTCTCCCAAGGTATCTCTTCGCTAGGTGGCTCAAAATTTCCACTTGGGAAGTGAGCAAGTAGATCTACCATTGTTTGGCTTTTAATGGCCTTGAGCACTACACATTTTAAACCATACTCTGATAATATCAAAGACCACCTTGCTTCTCATCCCACAAGTACAGTCCGCATGAGGAGGTACTTAATGGGGTTGCACTTAGTGACTATGTGAACTATGAAGGCTAATAAGTAGTGTCTCAACTTCTGGGAAACAAACACTAAGGCCAAGCAGTGCCTCTCCACATTGGTGTATATAGACTTCGTACTTGAGATCACTTTTGAGAGGTAATACACTGGCTTCTCTACTCCTTACCTTTCTTGGGCCAGCAATACTTCTATGGATCTCTCTGTTGAAGTGAGGTAGAGTAGTAGCGGTGCTCCCACTTCCGGTGGGATCATCATGGACAGAGAGGCTAAAATTTCTTTAATCTTCTCGAATTCTCTCTTTTGCTCTTCTTCCTAAATCCATTTGGTATTGTCCTTTAACAGAGGCGTGAATGGATGAGTCACTTCATCTAGTGCTGGTATAAACCTTCTCAGGTAGGATACCTTTAATAAAAAGCTCTTGAGTTGCCTCTGATTCTTGGGGGTAGTTACATCACAATGGCTTTCTTCTTCTCTGCATCTACTTGCACCCCTTGTCTATTCACAACAAAGCCTAAGAACTTCCCTACGGTAACTCCAAAGGCAGATTTTGAGGGGTTCATCCTTATCTTATACTTGCGATACCTCTCAAATACTCTTCTTAGATCTTATATGTGTTGGCTTTACTTCTTTGATTTCACTACCAGGTCATCCATATAGAACTCTAATAGATCATGAAAAATTTCCATCATGGTTCGCTGGTATGTGGCCCCTGCATTCTTCAGTCCGAAAGGCATGACTGTGTAGTGAAAGCTCCCTAATGGAGCGCGGAAGGCAGTCTTCTCCGCGTCTGTAGGATCCCTTTTAATCAGGTTGTATCCAACATACCCATCCATGAAACTATACATCTCATGTCCCGCAGTGGCATCAACTAAGCTATTTATGCTTGGTAATGGAAATTTGTCTTTGGGACATGCCGTATTCAAGTCCCGAAAATCCACACAGATTCAAATTTGGCTCTTATCCCTTTTTACTACTAGTACCATGTTAAAAAGCCATATGGGATGTTGGATAGGCTTGATGAATTATACTGCCAACAACTTCTCTACCTTAGCTTTTATCTTCAAGTCGAGGTCTACTTTATAGGTGCGTGTGGCTTGCCTCATTGGGAAGGAATTGGGGCGGATATTCAATCTATGGGAGCTCACTTCTGGGTTTATTCCTGTCATGTTTGTGTGCTTCTAGGCAAACACATCAGTGAACTCTCTAAGTAAACCAATGAGCTCTTCCTTCTATTTTGGCTCCAGACTCTTGGAGATCAGGATGGGTCTGCTCTCACCCCCTTCTGGCCCCAAGTTGATCTCCTCCAACACTTGCAGTTGCTCTCTAGGTCCATCCTACATGAATTTTGGAGCTTCTTTCTACTCCTCAATGTGCTCAATGATATGGGATTCACCAATGACAAAATATTCAGGTGCTGGGTCGGTGCTCTCATCCCAGAACACTGCCCGCGTAAACTGTTATAAGTGGTAGATGACCTTGCCGTCGTGCAAGACCACCTTTTAGCAGGTTCGAGGAGGCATGGCCACTTCTTCCACTTTCCTCTTGCCCTTTGCCATGTGGGGGATCACCCTCCCCCCTAAATGATCATGAACAGACTTCTTGTGCTTGACACCTCCTTCAGCTAATTGCTTTCCCTCTAGCCTTCTTGCGGTGAACTTTCTCTCCTTATCCAATTTCGTATAGAAAGCCGCATCTACCAGATGGGCCTCCTCAACAGAGAAAGGTCTATACATGGCTTTGATGACTATCTCTGTACCTCTGATATTGCCCTTTTTACACTGATGGTAAGTAGAGGATACTATGCCGTGAGTGAGCATCCATACCCTCCCAATGAGTAGTTAGTAGCTAGTATTAGCATTGATAACATGGAACTTGATATGGGAAGTGAAGTTTCCCAACTTGATTCCCATATTTACATATCCAATGGATTATATTTCAAAATCACTAGTGGTACTAGCATAACCTTCTCGTGATCAATTTCGGTCTTGTACAACGTACTGATGGGCATGATGTTAATGGATGCCCCTTTGTCCATTAACGATCTTTGAAATGAGACACCATTTATCATGGCTATAACATACAATGGATAATTGTTGAAATGAGGTACCTTCTTATCTGCTTCTGAAAATACCACCTCAGAAGTATGCCTTTAGATCAGCCTCCCAATTAGTCGCTGCCAATTTAGTGAAGGATCTCTGCACTACTGCACAACTTCTAAGACCTTTCTCGTGATGGCTATTCTGGTGTCATACTTCACTCCTATCTGGTCAAAAAACCATTTGAACTTGGGGCTCCTTGATATGGCCTCACATTTAGACTCTAGGTCTACCTCATACGTCTGAGTATTGCTGACATATTCCGCTTCGAAGGTCCCCCTTCATCCAGAGAGAGGATAACATCTACCTCGCTATCTGAGAGGATCACTTTCTCAACTTACCCACTTCCATCTTCATCTTATTCCGGAGTGAAGAACCACTATTCTCGCTTTTTTTTAGCTCAATTTTGCTCAATGATAACTTTTCTAACCCTTCGCATAACTGGCCACTGCTCTCCCACTCCATCATCTCTTGGGTTACTTCTTCATCATAGGCAATTACAATATTAGCGGTGCCAAAGTGGTGCGCTGGAAGTGGATTCTCATTAACATCGACAGGAGGGATATGTAAGGTACCATTAGCCACCTACTCGCCAATGGTCCTTCTCAAGTAGTAACAGTCTTTGGTAGAGTGTTTCACCCGCTGGTGTAGCTCACAGTACCTCGGGTTGGCTTTCTACCGTTGGGGTTTCTCCCTTCAAGTGAGGAGGACCAGATACCCCTTCTTGCACCAAAGTACGATAATAATCCATAACTTCCTTTACGCTGATTGGTAGCGGCGGTGGGGCATCTTCCTCGAATTTCCTCTTATTTCCAGGGATACTGTTCTTGGCTCCAGAGCCTCCTTTCTTTTGTTTGGGGCTCCCATCTATATAGTTCATCACTTGCCTCTTTGAAACTTGAAACCTCCCAGAAGTTAGTGGTAAACTTGAAACTCGAGGTTCTTGGTTTGATAATTATAGCTATGTTACTGGAGGCCCTGGTGAACTCTCTGAAAGTTTCATATCTAGTATCATTGATCAAGTGAAACTTGTATTCCTCCAAGAGTCCCTCGACACATATATGCATCATCCTTGCCTCCGGTACATCCTCATGGACGTCCAACGCTCTCTCGCGAAAGCGTTTAATATACTGCATCAACTCCTCCCCAGGCTTCTGGACCTCTTGTGCCAGGTGCCTTAATGTTAATTCATCCTTCGCTACGAAGAACTTCTAAAGGAACTTTTTATGCATATCTTCCCAAGTAGGGATGCTATTAGGTGACAAATGGGATTACCATATGTAAGACTTCCGTGTGAGGGTCTTGGAAAATTCCCTTAGCCTCAGATTCTTGTCAACAACATGTACTCCCAAGTACTTAGTAACCCTTTTTATGTGCTATCTTGGATCCTCCCCTTTGCCACCAAACTTGATGGATTTTGGTGGAATATACCCTTCTGGGTATTGTAACACCCCGCCTAATTAAATACCGGGTGGCCAGTCCCATACCAAATTAAAACAGAATATACAGTTGGCTCATTCTTATCATCACTGTCGAAAACATTTACAACTCACCCAAAACTCAATTAAGCTGGTGTTAAAAACTTTTCAAATTAATTTAACAAAATCCATTTCCAGTTTAAGAATAACACCACACATTTTATTCTACAACACAGATCACTAAATAAATAACTCAAAAGAATTTAAATGCAACTGGAATAAACATTCCCAAATAATATAAATCCTTTACAATAATCCCAACAATGTTAAATGTATTAAAAGGACACAAATACAATAGCATTCAACTCCGACAGAACATGATAACTGAAATCCTTTGGGCGACATGCCCTATGTAAGAATACTGTGAATCAAAAAGATGACAAGCGTCTAAGCAAAACCTCCTTAGTTCCATAGCTCGACAAAATCAACTATGGTTGGCATCCCTGTTGCTGGACACCTGTTATAGAGGTACAATAGAAGAGAAAATATGCAAGGAAACGGGTCAGAGCCCGAATGTGTAGATTATTTTTAAAATAGCAAGTATTTAACAAGTGCAATAAAGCATTTATTATGTACATGTTAGATCCCACTCTCACTTGCAATTCTCACCTCTCAACTAGAGTGCACACTTAACGTTTCCTATTAACCTCCTAGTTAATGGTTCATCCTTTCTAGTCTCCATATTATAATTCCATTCCCATATAATAATCCTCGTATGTCCCATACCATACGCCACCTTATTATGCATTTACATTTCTTCTTTATACGATTATTTTCTCATTAACATGAATCATTACTCATAACTATGAACCGTTTCTCATTAACATGAGTTAAGCTTTTCAACTTAATTCCATTATCTTGTTCTATTCACCGTTATCTACAATTATCACCGTAGATAGATTTAACCACGATATATTAATGTAACCATTTAATCCATTATATATATATTCATATATAATACGGCACCCCGAGACACAGCTGTGGTGCAATGCATTACTCTGCTATCATGTCCCATCATCGCAGGTCGCCGAATAGGGGATTATAGGTTCGGTAAGATTCCACGAACCATAAACAACAACAAAAAAATTGGAGGCGAACATAGTTCTCGTATCCATGGGTCACGCACATACCTACGTACCCACAGTCAGCGAACTTATCAACCCCCCGATAAGTCTTTCATAGACCTATGTTCTCGAGCGACAAATCAAAGATCCCATGGATTCATCAGGATATGACTGCCCTCACGCGTAAACCTCCCACCGATAGCAAGTAAGCTAGGTATGTCATACACATAAATCAACAATCATTCAAATAGGTATTATCATACCTATAATATAATATCAATAAGGTAATTATCACTACCCTAAGATATTTCCCATACGTAGCATTATATCTCTTTTAAAATATCATATATTTACTTCATAATTTAATTATCCTCGCAACCTATAACATCTCTCCACTACCGACGTCGTTAAGGTTCATGCGCGGAGCGTCTCGCCAAGCGAAATCCAAACAAGGAACCCCTCCAATACACTACTACTTAACTTTGTCGATCGAGGAGGTCTGAAAACTTCAACTATGCGATCGGGATAACCTCATACCCTCTTTCAATCAAATGTGTTCTAAGCTCCCATCTCATAAGATTCAAATAGGATTTTCCTCAACATATATTCAGTAAGAAGTCACTAATATCCTACTGGTCCATAGCATCATTTCTCCCTAACTACTACGAGTTTAGTTCTCCTTTTAATTAAGGTTAAAACCGATAGTTTCAAATCTCTTATAAACACATATTCTTTCACTTAGGATTAAACCCTCTTGTAAACTTAAGGATACCCAGGTGTTATATTCAATCACCCCTACTGGTCCTATCTTAAATCCTCATACATCCCCATTTGAAAATTTAACAAATGAATCTAGCAACCGAAATTCCATTCAATATAATTTTCATTATTTAAATCACTCGAATACAATTCAAATCTTATCAAGGGTTTACTGATATTTCTAGGTCCCAAAATATCCAAATAATAATCCCCAAAGATCCACAAAAAGGTTTGGGATAAGAATCAACATTTAAAAAGAAACAACTTGACATAATCTGGGGAGGTCGATCGATCGCAGGTAGGGGTCGATCGATCGATCACTCAGGTCCAAGCCTGGTTTTTCTGCATTTCAGCAACTACGGGTTTCACCATTTTTACTCATTCAAACCTTCATATTAACCTCCAAAATGAGTTATTATTATTACTACATGATATGCCAACATATATGAACGATTTCCAGTACTCTAAACATCCTAGAATCATCAAGGGGTTGGATTAAAAAGCATGTTTTATCTCCTTATTTCCAGAAATTATTAACATAACATCTTCAAGAACATATCAATGGTTTTCATACTTTCTTCAACAGATTCATGACTATTTCGTGGATTAATATCATCCTAAAACATGAGTTAAATTCTTATATCATTTCAGTTTCCAGAAATCCATTTAATCATTCCATTATTTCTTCCAAACATGAATAATCTTCTCTTTTCATACTATTCTAACATGGTGTGGTGACAATTATTATGCAACACAAATAAATATGAAAGAGGTAATAACCAAGAAAGAATAAATAAAATGGAGATCACACAACAACAGGTGTACGTGGTTCAGCAAAGATGTGCCTACGTCCACGATGGTGCAGTCAGTATTATTTCTCTATATTCTGAAGAATAGGTACAGAGAATACAACTTGTCCTTTGCCCCGAACCTAGGGTTTAATTTATACATGTGTATGCTAGTTAGTGGAGATGATGGGTTCCTTCATATTAGCCATCTTCCATATCCTTTCCCTTCATGGGATTGTGCTCCCCTATAACTTCTCTTCATGGGATCGTGGGGAGAGACCGGGTCAATATGAAAGATAGAGGGCCTGGATTTTGGGCCGCCAGAACTGGGCTACTCATCCAGGCCCATGGTCCTAAATTCTGGGTACCTACAATTGCCCCTGAATTTGTTGGGCCACGTTTATGGGTCCAATGAATTTAAATGATCGGCCATTATGGTTGATTTGCGATCCTTTGAAAACTGTGAAGTTGCTTTGGCGGCACCCGCTTCGCTATCCGTGCGCTATGATTAGAATTGAAGGCTTACTGGGATAAGACACATTTCTCTTCATCGCTTCAGCTTTTCCAGATATCTTCTATTTTCTGAGAACTCTTATGCTTTTTACCTTCTGCTTTCGATCTCTACTCTCGTTGCTTCTTCGCCATTTGACCTGATCTTCTGTCTTGTAAGTCTCTCGTGCTCTTTGCATTTTCTCTTTGGTTTGTAGTTTTTCTTGTATTTTTCCAATGGCGAAGATTGGAAATAGGTCAGTCACGGAGTTTAGAAAATTCTATCACATTCCTGAGTGAGTACAGATTGAGTGTTGTGCCTCACCTCCTAGGAACGTTAGGGATATAGAGGATGCACATTGGATTCACGTTTTGTTTCTCTCCCAGGAGGTACTTACCTTTCCCCCTAATGATCTGTTTCTGCATTTCTTTAGCTATTTTGGTATTGTACCTGTACAATGTTCGCCCAATGTATGGAAAATAGTGAATGGTGTGCATAGGATAAATCAATTGTACGACACAAGGTTAGGTCTTGCCGAGGTCTGCTTTTGTTACTCCTTCTATCGAACTAGTTCAGGTGTCCTGTACCTCAAAGCTAGGACCCCTGATAGGGTATTGCTAGTAAATCTACCTGATTCCCATAAGGACTACTGGCAGGAGGGTTTTCTTGTTAGGAATTGGCAGTTCTCTCCCCAATCTGATGGGTCAAGATCTGAAAGATTCTCTGTTCCCTTTTATGGGAAAGAATATATAGGTAGATATTGGTACTGTTGCTTCAAACTTTGCTGACTTATGGATTTTCTAACCCTTTTCTGCATTTTCTTTTACAGCGAGGTCAAAGAACGTGGAACCTGCTCTCAGTGAGGTCCGAATTTCTGAGTTGGTTAAAGCTTGGAACATCAGAGAGCCCTTGGGTGACGGCGAGCATCCCAGATCTGCCACTTTCTTGTTACAGTATAAGAACGTGGGTTCCAGCTTTCTAGCACGACCTGTGGATAGTGTTCCAGAGTTTTCTTCTCTCGAAGAGACTACTGTCGAGCTAATCCAGTTGGACGAAGAGGAGAGGAGCTCTGAAAGTGAGCCTGTCGGTAATCTTGGTGGAGGGAGCTCTGTCGGTAGTAGTTCTTCTAATCCTGAGGAGAATTTTGAAACTCAAGAATCGTCGAGCACTTCCAGCAGTTCTGGTGAAGAGATGCCTCCCAGGAATAATTTCATCAGAGATGACGATGATGATGATGATGACGTGCTCCTTTCACAGAAGTCCAAGAAACTGAAGACTGCCTCTGGGGCCATAGCTACTGGTTCTCGACCTTCTTCTCAGGAGAAAGAGAAGAAGAAGAGAGAGGAGGAGCATGCGAGAGAGAGAGAGAGGAAAAAAGAGGAGGAGAGGAAGAAGGTGGAAGAGAAGAAGAAAGTGGAGGAAAGGAAGAGAAGGGAGAGAGAAAAAGAGGAGGAGAGGAGGAATATGGAATTGAGGACCAAAACTGGTCAAGCCCTGGTCCCAGTGTCTGCCTTGCCCGAGGGGGCTTCGGTGTCCGCCTCTCCTCAGCTTGCCCCTGTGTTGCTCGAGAGAGCAGTCCTCCCTGCAGATCGCGAGAGGGCGTTGGGGTCCGATCAACTGGCTCTGCAAGCTAACCAAAGGCTTGCCTTGGTAAAGTTATCTTCTAATTCTCAATTTCTTTTAACAAGTTTTGACGGTTTCTTCTTCTTGATCCCTCCCTTATTCTTTGCAGTTTGTGACCGACTTCGCCGTGCTTTATCGCTCTCGTGACGAGCTGGTGAGAAGGAATGGTGAGCTGGAACAGCAAAAATTTGCTCTGGTAGCCAGGGGTTCTCAGCTGGAGGCCGACCTGAAGGCTGCTGACGCAGCTCGAGTTTCATCTGACCTGGCTCTTGTTAATTCTGCTCGCGAGAGAGATGACGTGGTCAGGGAGTTTGGAGAGCTGAGGAAGGCTTATGACCTAGTGTGATCGAGCAAGCTAGACCTTGCAGAGAAGAACAGGGTTCTGGCTGAGCAACTGGAGGCGGAGAAAGCCCAGACATCCACCCTTAAGGAAGACTCGTACAACTCTGGCTGGGCTGCTGCGTATGAGGACGCTGAGGTTCAGATAGGCTATATCAGCCGTCTGAACTTCAAGAAAGGGTGGAATAAGGCTGTCATGGCTGTTGGGGTGGACGTTGCATCCCCACTCTTTGACGAGCACGATTCAGGGCCAAAGCCAGTCGTAGATGAGGACCCAGCCCCAACTGCTGAAGGCACTGATCCTGTCTCTCAGGCGACTTCCACTGACGCTCCTTTGGTCGAGAGGACAGAGGACACCCCTGCAGAGGGTAATGCCCCTGCTGATGCTGATAAGGACAATGGACCATCCACCTCTGGGCCACCCGAGGTTGCTAATTGATAGGGTTGCTTTGTAATTTTTTCTTTTTCAATCTGATGTAACCTCATTCCTTATTAATGAAAAGACTTCATTTTTGTTTATGCTAATCTCTTTCTTTTCTCTTTCTTTTACTTGTAGTTGGTTTATGTGGATGATTATATTCCTGTTACCTCCCAACTAGGTAGGACTCTCGGTCCTAATGCAAGCCCTGCAGTTCGCCAGGCCTTTGCTAGACTTTGCAGGTTTGCTAAGTCAAGGAACCAAAAATATAAGGATCAGTCCGAGCTAGTGGCCAAGTTGAAGGACAAGCTCCAGGAGATGGAATAAATCGGTGCTTCGGTGCAAGAAGAAGTCAGTGCACTGAGAGCAAGGTTGCTGGAGGCCACCGAGATTAACCAGGTTGGGGAGTTCCTCAGCAGGAGAATGAAGACTTGAGGAGGGAAGTCCTAAGGCTTAAGGAGCATTCGCCGAGCATCGTTTCGGCAGTCCTACAAGGCTCTTCTTCATCGCGAGTTGCTCGGCCTCCCCTCCCGCGTGCTGGTAGGAGTGCCAGTGGTAGGAATAGGGAAGCCGAGGAACAGCGTGAGAGGGAAATGGAGGAGCTGCGCAGCGATGTTCGGCGAGCTTATGTGACTGCCGCTGGGCTCCAGAGGGACGTCACCCATCTACGGCATTTGTTCAAGAACGGTCCTCGACAAGTGTGGTCCGATGGCTACGATAAAGGCTGGCTGGAAGCTCCGACGAGACTATCAGAGTTCGAGGAGATATCCTTCATCAGGGGGTGGTTGAGTTCCCTCAAAGAGCTGCAGGTCCCGAGGAACTCGACGCTGTGGTATCGACACGAGATGTCCTCCTCTACTCTGATGCCCAATCCATTCATGCGGGATGATCGATGGATCCCCATTGATGCTATTCCCTGGCGATTATTGGAGTTGGACGCAAATGAGGTCGTGGAGGAGCTCGCCCCTGCTCCTGATGATGGAAGGAGAGCTAAAGTTGCTGATTATCTTGCTCGGAGGCTTCCCCCTTCTTGAGATTTTGTTTTTAATAATTGTAAATGTTTGGGCGAGCTTCGCCGACTAAGCATGTACTATCATTGTTTGTAAATATAAAAGATTAATGAAAAGTTTGAGTGTTGGGCGATTTTGCCGACTAAACGTGTTCATCCAATCCTTTTATATTTTTGCAGCTTTACAATCCTTTGTATTTTGTCATGTGAGTGTCCGCCCAGTCCAGTATAAGAATACCATTGTGCCCTCCCTTTACCTTTTCGGTCGTGTCATCACACTCCCTTAGGCCTAAGTAGGGCAATTGGCGAGGACACACCTGGTATTGGACGTCTTCATCCGGTCAGGATTTTGTTTAACCAAAGTAGGTTTGTTGCCTAAGAATACTCTGTAGGGTGTAAGGACACAAATTTCCAATTGACTCCATATATTGTTTTGGCTCAATTCCGGACAAAAACATTTATTCATAGGATAATATTTAAATTGTAATACTCTCAAGCCTATGAAGTGTTTGTTGAAGTCGTAGCGGCAAAGAATATAAAGCTTCATCAAATGTGTCGGTTTGCGTGCCTCGTTTCTACGTCATCAACTATGGTTCCATGCTCCCAAGGTATGAATGCAATTATATTTATATAGGAGCTTGGAACAAATTTTATTGGGTGTTAGGTTTTATAAAAACAGCGTTTTGTTTTTAGAAAGAAATTATATAAAACATTAAATTAAGTTCATAAAGTTTTCTGGGCCAAAATCGAATTTTTCAATCTTTCTAGTCGTTCGTTAGATATGTCGTTCGAACGAGTTTTTTCGTTCGAACCAGATGTCGTTCGAACGAACCTGCCAACGAGTCTAAACTGGTCTGTCATTCGAAATGCCGTTCGAACGAACTTGTTCGTTCTAACGAGGTTTCCAACGAGATTCTAACGAAGTCCATACTGGTGTGTCGTTAGAAGTCTCGTTCGAACGAGTTCGTTCGAACGAAATGTCGTTCGAACGAAATGTCGTTCGAACGAGCTGTCAGGCGGGAACAGTTTTTGGCAGTTTTTGGCAGACTTCCCCACTTGGTTTTTAACCAACTTTTTCAGACTTTAATATATGCGGGAATCACTTTTGATAATCAATCTTTTTCATATCATACAAGCTCTTAGAGAGTGTTTTGAGAGAAAAACTAAAAAGAGAAAAAGATCATGTTTTGAGTGAGATTTTCAAAGAGGAATTTACTTATCACTCTAGTTTTACACCCAGACTGTTTATCCAAGTTCATCTATATACATATCATTTTCTTGGAGTTTGGCACCGGTTTATCTCTTCCGTTTCAAAGAGAAGTTTTGGTTTGCTTCTACATCCATCAAAGAAGAAGACGTTTTGTTGTGATTCTACCCACTTGGAGAAAGGCTCCTTGCTCGGGTGACGGTGACCATAGAAAGCCCCATCGGTGGATTCCGAGACCGCGGTGGAGTTCCAAGGTTGTCAGCTAGGAAGAGGTGTCTACGAGAAGAAGCATCAAGGCTTGACAGGGATCGAGTCAGTCGTTGTAAGTCTATCTGTCTTGTAATTGCAATTCCGTATCTAGTGGACTTGTGGCTAGGGCCGTCCGAGGTTTTTTCCCGTCTTGGGTTTTTCCTCGTACATCACGGCGTAGTGTGATATTGTTTATTTTATCTTGCATCATAATTTAGAACGCATGCTTAGGATAAATTCAAGATAAAATTGGGTTTAATTTATCACACTCACTTTAATTTGGACTTATATTAAATGTTGGTTAATGTTTAATTAATTCAAGTCATTTGCTAAAATTTGGTTTCGCCTAACTTGCTAATATTGATAACTATGACTTAGGCAAATTCTAGGACTTGGATTAACTTATTTTAATTTGTTTTGAAGAAATTAAAATTTGGCTTTGTTTATTGTTGAACCATCATTCAACGCTTCCGCATCGTTTTTACACAAAAGGAAATTAACTTTGAATTTAATTGAGAAAATCACCATCCGGGGGTCCCAGCTTTTTCAAATTGGTATCAGAGCCAAAGCGATAAATTATTTCGTTAACGATTTTTTTAAAATAATTTTTGGCTAAAATGGATTTTTCTCCATTTTCAAAATTTCCTATTTTCGATGGTTCAAACTACGCGTATTGGAAAGCGCGAATGAGATCGGCACTAAAATCTATCGACGAGAGAGTTTGGATGTCTGTTGTTATCGGGTACTCCCCACCGACTTACTTAGTTGAAAATGAACGTGTTATCAAACCCGCCGATAGATGGACTGAAAATGAGTTTAAACTTGCTAACTTTAATTCCCGAGGTTTAAATACCTTATTTAGCGCTGTCGCACCGGATGAATTCCGACGTATTATGACGTGTGAAACCGCTAAAGAAGCTTGGGATATTTTACAGTTAACTCATGAAGGAACTAGTGTCGTTAAAGCTTCAAAACTCCAAAAACCACTCAATTTGAAACTATCAAAATGGATGAAAAAGAAACTTTTGATAAATTTTATGCTAGACTTTCTGATATTGTTAATTCATCTTTTAACTTGGGAGAGAAAATACCTGACGACCGTGTTGTAAAGAAAATTTTAAGGTCCCTACCCGATAGATTTATTCCTAAAGTGACCGTTTTAAATTCTTTACCCACTTTAGCCTCTACGAAATTAGAAGAGCTTGTAGGTGATTTACAAACCTATGAACTAGATATGTTTCCCTCTAAAACTGAAAAGAAAATTGAAAAGGGTGTTGCTTTAAAATCCCTAAAAGAGGTCAAACAAGTAGTAGAGAGCGATAGTGATAGTGACTCGGAAGACATGGCTTTATTTGCTCGTAAATTTAGAAAATTTCTTAAATTTAACAAAGGTAAATTTAAAAATGATTTTAAGAAATTTGATACTTCTAAACATGATAAAAGCGAGAAGATTTCTAAAGCCGAGAAGATCCCTAAACCTAGCAATGACAATTTAGATAGGGACGAGTCTGATAAGTGTTTTGGTTGTGAAGGTTATGGCCATAGGGCTTATGAGTGCCCCACTAAACTAAGGAAAGATGGTAAGCGACCCATTTCATATAATGCAACCCTTAGTGATAGTGATAAGGAAGAGAAGCCCGATTCCCCAACTAAGAAAAAATTTGTGGCTTTTATGGCTTGTTATGTGAGTGATAGTGACAACTCATCGATTGATGAAACGATAGCACATGCCACTTCCAAGGTCATTGTACATGATTCTCTTATTTTTTATGATAGTGAGAGTGAAGAAGAAAGAGAGAGTGAAAATGAAGATGAGGTTGATATGAGTGAACTTCAAAATGCTTTTCAAGAACTGTATACCGAATCTATTAAATTGAAAAGAGCTAATTTGAAGTTAGAAGCTAGTTTAAGGGAAAGTGTCAAGGTCATTGATGAAAATGTTTTAATAGAAGACCTTAGGACACTTGTGAGGACTCTTCAAGAGAAGCTTGAATATGTAGAAGGCGAGAGAGATAGCCTTAGAGGTTTAATGGAATCCTTGAAAAAGGAGCTTCTTTCTTTTGAAGAGCGAAATGTTTTACTAGAATCTAACATTTTAGAATTGGAAAATAAATTAAAAGATTCTAGTAATGTCAAATTTGATTTGGAATGTCGTTCCGAAAAACTCGATAAAATGTTAGGAACGGTCCAAATTAAAAATGACACTTGTGGTTTAGGCTTCAATACTTGTAATGAATTTACTCATAATGCCCAAACCAATGTTTTAGGAGAATCAACTAGGAATACATTTAAAGATCACTCCTTAAGTAAATCTTTTTGACATGCTCTTACTTGTACACATTGTGGTCGACAAGGTCATCTTAGGAAATTTTGTTTTGATCTTAAACGAATTTCTAGAAAATCCCATAGTAATGTAACCACGGTAGTTAAAGTTCCTACACCCCAAGATAGTCATTCTCCATTAATTTGGGTTAGGAAATCCGACTTGGTTGCCTTGCAAAATATGGTTGTTGATTCTCATTTACTTTCACATGCTTCCTCCCTTGCTAAATCTAAAGGATGAATGTGTTAGTGATTGCATACTTTAGCATTTGTACTTCATGCTATATTCACATGCTAAATGTATGCTTGTTTTAGTCATTTTCTATTTATAGCCTTATTTCATATCCCCTGCTAGAAATTATGACTTGTTTATCTTTTTGTATTATATTTTGTGTTTGAATTAACTGAAAAATATAAAAAGATTTTTGTTTATCATTTGTGTTTTATTTATTTCATTTAAGCTTAATGAAAAATACAAATGATTTTTGTTTTGTCCTTTTGAGTAAATATTTATTTTTGATCAAAATTGTTAAAAACTCAAAAAGATTTTATTTTGTGTGTATTTTAGTTTGACACACTTTATGTGTCATATACTTGTGTTTGAATCCCTCCTTTAACGCTCCCATGTGGTTAGAACTTTTGGTTTAGATTTTCAATCCTTAAAATGTTCTTTACCATGCTTTATATGGAGTAGTTGGATTTTTTGTTGTTTAAATGGATTCTATTTTTATATGCCTCTATTCACACATGCACGAGCTCTTTTGAAATCTTAATGTCACATGTGATATTTGAGCTTTTTGAGGTGTTCTCCTACCAATCTAGTCATCTACATATCTATGACCTAGGAGGACAAGTGCATGTCAAAATCCGTTGCATGTGAGATTTGTGTGAAAATGAAAACATGATAAATAAAAATGTGCACGGAGAAGGGCTCCGAAAGGATGAATTAAATCCTTTGCGATTGTAAGCCACCGTTTATTGGATCTAAAAGAAATACGTGATCCAAAGGCCTAAAAATAGAATATTTGGCATTAAAAAGAAAACTATTGCCAAGGCCTATGTTTGTTTGATATATTCATTCAAAAGCAAAAGAATATATATGCTTATTGAGGGAGAATTGGATGGTATATCAACGATTTGCACAATGTCCGTTTATCCTAGTTGTCTTTAATGTCATGACTCTATTTGGTTTGTAGAATCATCATCATGCTAGGCTTGTATGCATTGTGTATGTTTGTTCATTGAGTTCAATCTTCATATTGTCACATGAGGTTATATTTAAATGTGATAAAGTTTGCAACCAAATGAGAACTCCGTGAATGTTTATTAAGTGTTTGGGTCTAAATTTAATTGTTGCTAGTTCACACCCCTACACTTACGTTTCCATATGACACATTTTTGCCATACGAGGGTGCAAACTTATTGTATTTTGTGTCATGTGTGTGTTTATATCTATCTATATATGCAAGTTTTATTGGAATATTTCTAGTATATATGATATTTGTTTGCCTTTGCCTTGCTTTTCTTGCCCATATGCTTTAATGTCTTAACACTTTAAGCTTCAACGTGTTTATTAGTTCTTTATCCTTTGCCTATTCCTGAACAAAAAGGGGGAGAATGATGATAGGGGGAGCAATGGTTGGTAGCTAGCTAATCCTATTATTATCATATCTTAGTTTGGGGCGATTTATCTTAGGGGGAGACGTCTTTCTAATTAGGTCATGTGTTTGATAAAGGGGAAAATTAATTTAGGGGAAATAATTTAATTAATTGCATTTTATATTTTAATATTCCCTATGCATTTGATGAGTTTGCTTAAGTGTGCAGGTATTCTACTAAAGCGGCATTGTTTAATGGCAAAGCGTTTGATCCTTGGGTTGAGTCAAGTTTGGGCGGGTTATGTTTTGAGTCTAGTGAGCTTGACGGCCCTTTAGGATTTTTGTTTGGTTTTTGTCCCGGAATAGCCAAAGGGGGAGATTTGTAAGGACACAAATTTGCAATTGAGTCCATATATAGTTTTGGCTCAATTCCGGACAAAAACATTTATTCATAGGATAATATTTAAATTGTAATATTCTCAAGCCTATGAAGTGTTTGTTGAAGTCGTAGCGGCAAAGAATATAAAGCTTCATCAAATGTGTCGGTTTGCGTGCCTCGTTTCTACGTCATCAACTATGGTTCCATGCTCCCAAGGTATAAATGCAATTATATTTATATAGGAGCTTGGAACAAAGTTTATTGGGTGTTAGGTTTTATAAAAACAGCGTTTTGTTTTAAGAAAGAAATTATATAAAACTTTAAATTAAGTTCATAAAGTTTTATGGGCCAAAATCGAATTTTTCAATCTTTCTGGTCGTTCGTTAGATATGTCGTTCGAACGAGTTTTTTCGTTCGAACCAGATGTCGTTCGAACGAACCTGCCAACGAGTCTAAACTGGTATGTCGTTCGAAATGTCATTCGAACGAACTTGTTCATTCTAACGAGGTTTCCAACGAGATTCTAACAAATTCCATACTGGTGTGTCGTTAGAAGTCCCGTTCGAACGAGAGTTCGTTCGAACGAAATGTCGTTCGAACGAGCTGTCAGGCGGGAACAGTTTTTGGCAGTTTTTGGCCCACTTCCCCACTTGGTTTTTAACCAACTTTTTCAGACTTTAATATGCGCGGGAATCACTTTTGATAATCAATCTTTTTCATATCATACAAGCTCTTAGAGAGTGTTTTGAGAGCAAAACTAAAAAGAGAAAAAGATCATGTTTTGAGTGAGATTTTCCAAGAGGAATTTACTTATCACTCTAGTTTTACACCCAGATTGTTTATCCAAGTTCATCTATATACATATCATTTGCTTGGAGTTTGGCACCGGTTTATCTCTTCCGTTTCAAAGAGAAGTTTTGGTTTGCTTCTACATCCATCAAAGAAGAAGACGTTTTGTTGTGATTCTACCCACATGGAGAAAGGCTCCTTGCTCGGGTGACGGTGACCATAGAAAGCCCCATCGGTGGATTCCGAGACCGCGGTGGAGTTCCAAGGTTGTCAGCTAGGAAGAGGTGTCTACGAGAAGAAGCATCGAGGCTTGACAGGGATCGAGTCAGTCGTTGTAAGTCTATCTGTTTTGTAATTGTAATTCCGTATCTAGTGGACTTGTGGCTAGGGCCGTCCGAGGTTTATTCCCGTCTTGGGTTTTTCCTCGTACATCGCGGCGTAGTGTGATATTGTTTATTTTATCTTGCATCATAATTTAGAACGCATGCTTAGGATAAATTCAAGATAAAATTGGGTTTAATTTATCACACTCACTTTAATTTGTACTTATATTAAATGTTGGGTAATGTTTAATTAATTCAAGTCATTTGCTAAAATTTGGTTTCGCCTAACTTGCTAATATTGATAAATATGACTTAGGCAACTTCTAGGACTTGGATTAACTTATTTTAATTTGTTTTGAAGAAATTAAAATTTTTCTTTGTTTATTGTTGAACCATCATTCAACGCTTCCCATCATTTTTACACAAAAGGAAATTAACTTTGAATTTAATTGAGAAAATCACCATCCGGGGGTTCCAGCTTTTTCATAGGGCTTCATATATTGCCATGGGCAATGCTAAGAGGTCTGCCATGCTTCATGATGATGACCTGAGGAGGGGTGTTCCCCTGCTATGTCATCCATTATGCCTGTGATTTGGAAGGGATGTGTAATACGATATAATTGTTACTAGTTAGAGAGTGATCAGCTGAGAGATTTTCATTGGTGAATTGAGAAATGAACTGTCCTTTCACATAATGAGTACAATAAAAGATCTAACAATAGAACTCCTAAAAATAGAATTTCTTGAGATTAGCGGCGTTCCATGCTCGTGGTATCTCTCTGCCCTCCATCGTTTTCAAATGATAGGCACCTCGCAGGTCGTCTCTAATTATCTTATAATGTCCTTCCCAGTTCGGGCCCAGTTTACCGTCTGATGGCTTCACTGTGTTGCCCAGGACCTTTCTTAGAACATAGTCCCCAACTTTGAATTTCTTCGGATTGATCCTTTTGCTGTAGTGCTTCGCGAGATGTTGCTGATAGTTTGCTAGTTTTACAAGGGCAAGTTCCCTCACTCGTCGGCCAGGTCGAGTTCAGCGAGCAAAGCCTGATCGTTCTGGCCTTGCTCGACAAGGTCGGATCTCATTGTAGGCAATCCTGCTTCTAGTGGGATAACCGCCTCCATACCATATGCTAGTGAGAATGGTGTTTCTCCTGTGGCTCGCCTAGGAGTCGTTCTGTATGCCCATAGGATATGCGGTAGTTCGGTTGTCCACGCGCCTTTGGCTCGCTCTAACCGCTTCTTCAATCCAGCGATCACTGTCTTGTTGGAAGCTTCAGCTTGTCCGTTGCTTTGAGGGTAGGCCACCGAGCTGAAGTGGTGCCTGATCCCGTGTTTGTCGCAGAAGTTCTGAAAAGGGCCACTCTCGAACTGTGTTCCATTGTCAGTGATGATGGTTCTGGGGATTCCGAACCGAGTGATTATATATCTCCATATGAACCTCATCATGTCAGCATCTCAGATGTTCGCCAGTGGTTCTGCCTCGATCCACTTGGTAAAGTAATCAGTTGCAACCAACAGGTATTTACGATTGCTGGCAGCGGTGGGCAGTGGTCCCACGATGTCCATTCCCCACTGGGCGAAGTGCCAGGGACTGGTCAGGGATTTTATTTCGCTGGCTGGCTGGTGGACCATGGGAGCGTGAAGTTGGCATTTTAGGCATTTTTGGACATATACTGTGGAGTCCTTTTGCATGTATGGACACCAATAACCTTCCTTCATTGCTCGGAAGGCTAAAGACCTTCCTCCGACGTGACTTCCACAGATTCCGTCATGAAGCACTACCTCGACTTCGCCTGGGTGGACGCATCTAAGGTAAGGACCGGAGAAAGATCTTTTATACAAGTCGCCTCCTGTGGATAAGTGAAAGCGAGAAGCTTTGACTCTTATCTGGTGGGCAGTTCTCTTGTCCTCTGGGAGCGTTCCGTTCATTAAATAGTCTTTCAAGGGATCCATCCAGCTGGGGGCTGATTCCAATTGGAGTATTGGTTTCGCTTTTGTCAGCTCGCAGTTGGGGTAGATGCTTGGGCAACTGAGGAAATCGATAGGGATGATCCTTTTAAGGCTAGAATCAACTGTCGAGCTCAGGGCTGCTAAGGCGTCAGCGTGGCTGTTTTGCCGCCTGGGAAACTGTTGGATGTTGATCTCTTCAAAGCTTGTCATTAAGTTTTTTACCAAGGAGAGGTAGGCTGCCATTCTCTCATCTTTTGCATTATAGTCTCCACTTATCTGACTAGAAACTAGTTGCGAATCTCCAAATACCTGCAAATGCTTTGCTACCAGAGTTTGTGCCTTTTGGAGACCTGCTATTAAGGCTTCGTATTCTGCTTCGTTGTTGGAGGCTGCAAATCCCAGCCTGATTCCTTGCTCAAGGACTGTATTTTCTGGAGTGATGAGAACAATTCCTACCCCTGCCCCCTTTGAGTTGGAGGCTCCATCAACGAATAGTTTCCAGCTTTCCCCTGTAGCCTGGTTGTTTTGTTCTGTTGGCTTAGGCTGGTCGAAGGGTTCTTCGCCTATGAATTCAGCTATGAAATCAGCAAGGATTTGACCCTTGATAGCTGTCCTTGGTTGAAATTAGATGTCAAATCGACCGAGCTCGACTGACCATTTAGACAGTCTGCCTGACAAATCCTCCTTCCTTAGGACAGCCTTGAGGGGGTGTGATGTAAGGACGATGATCGTATGAGCTTCGAAGTAATGCTTCAGTTTCCTCGAGGCCATTACTAGGGCGAATGCGAGCTTTTCCAATGGTAGGTAGCGTTGTTCGGCATCTAATAAGCTTTTGCTCGCGTAATAGACTGGATGTTGGATTCTTGTAACTTCACACATTAGCGCTGAGCTGACAGCATGACTGGATACAGAGAGGTAGAGGTACAAAGAGTCCTTTTGCTGTGGTATAACAAGCAGTGGTGGAGAGCTTAGGTAGGACTTGAGCTCGTCTAATGCTCGTGAGAAACCTGGGGTCCATTCTACTGTTTTGCTGCCTTTTAAGAGCTGGAAGAAGGGCTTGCATCTCTCGGGGGATTTAGAAATGAAACGATTTAGAGCAGCGAGCATTCCAGTGAGCTTTTGTACATCTCGGACTGTGCGAGGAGGTTTCACTCTTTTGATTGCATCAATCTGGTCCGGATTAACCTCTATGCCTCGCTTGCTGACCAAATACCCAAGAAACTTTCCTGACTGGACACCGAAGGAACACTTGCTCACGTTGAGTTTCATTCGGTACTTCCTGAGGATTTCGAAGGTACTTGACAGGTCCGAGAGGTGATTTTCCTTCTCCTTTCTCTTGACGAGCATGTCGTCAATGTAGACCTCCATTGTGTCTCCCATTTGATTCTTGAACATTTTAGTAACTAGCCGCTGATAGGTTGCCCCTGCATTTTTTAGCCCAAAAGGCATGACCTTGTAACAGTATAAACCAACCGTCGTGATAAACGCCGTTTTGTCCTGATCTGGGGCATACAGGGGGATCTGGTGATATCCTGAGTATGCGTCCAGGAAACTCATTCGTTCGTGAGCTGCGGTGGCGTCTACTAGTTGGTCTATTTTCGAAAGAGGGAAGCTATCCTTGGGGCAGGCTTTGTTGAGGTCAGTGAAGTCTATGCAAACTCTCCACTTCCCGTTGATTTTCGGAACTACCACTGGGTTGGATAACCATTTGGGGAATTGCACTTCCCATATGGACCCTGCATCCAGCAGTTTTTCGACTTCTTTTTCTATTGCTCTGGCCTTCTCAGGAGCAGTTCGTCGTGCCTTCTGCGCTATCGGCTTGAATGTGGGATCGAGGTGGAACTGATGGAAAACCATATTGGGATCGATTCCTGGAATCTCATAGGGTTCCCAAGCGAAAACATCTATGTTTCTTTTGAGTAAGGTTAACAAATCCTTTTGCTCTTGGTTAGTGAGTGAGGTCCCGATCAGGAAGATTCTGCTGTTGTCGCCTTCTTTAGCCGTCTCTCTAGGAAGATGGCTGCTCTTATTTGTGAAGAGGAGATGAATAACCCCATACACTTAATCTACTAATACTTATAATAGTTCCAAATCCGAAATCACTATTCACCCCCCCTAGAAAAATGACCAAAATGCCCTTTCGGGTTGTCTATTCATTCCCAAATGACCTGAGACTCAAAATTGACATCCAAATAGACTTTTTTGACTATTTCGAACCCTCCGGACGCAACGACGCAGTCGAAATGACTATTAGATCGATAGAAAATAAATTTCCTTTTTAATTTAATAAACTAGTCCCGACACGTCCCATACCGCGTCTGACTAAAAATATAAATTATCGAATTTATATCATACAGTCATATCAATGACATCACATTTCATATATTACCTAAATATCCTTAAGTAATATTCAGAATCATCCATTTTAATATCCACCGTCCGGATAAAACCCGAATGAATTAATTAATATTGAAATCTAATTAATCCATTAATTTAAAATATAACCCATTTTAAAAGTCATTTAAAATTACGGGGTATTACATACTTCTCCCCTTATAACAGAATTTCGTCCCGAAATTCAGGAATATAAGTCATACCGGTAAGGTCAACTCCGAGTACAAATCTCACATCGCAAGAAATCCAAGATGTACCGCCCATACAGTACATTAACAAAGTCCATATCGATGTTATATGCCAAGCCTCACCATATAGTTTCAACTGAATCAAATTTAGACTTCACCTAATCTTCCCTATACCGTCCTCGTGACAAACTTTAGGAAAACGATCCTCTCATAGTGAACAAATAAATCCTGAAGTCTCAACTTACTTACCTTTTTCACAAGTATGAAAAATACTACAATCAAATTATCTAGGGTGCCCATACACCCTCTCGTACCGCTTTCAATATTAAAAGTTTCACAAAGGTTATAAACTCGTTTCCCAAAGACCTAACTTATTTCGACTCCCAACGGTTATTAGTTTCATGCGTGGGGTGTCTCGCAAGCGAAATCCAAAGAAGGAACCACCCCGATACACTACTTCCTAAAGTAGTCGGTCATCGAAACTCCTAAGGTCCTTAGTCAATAATATATATAAAAATTTGGTTTAAAAAAAATATCAGGTTTATCGATTTTAAAACAAAAATTTGGTTTTTATCGATTTCAAATAGGGTCTAAGCATCTACTCTTTTATAGAAGACAAGATGCAGACATATGCTCTCATATACCACAAGTCAATGCATGCCGATAGTCGAATCATACTCGGACATGCTCAAGGTAAGTAATCCCATGATACAAATCAAACCCACGTGATATCATGCAATATAAAGGTGTCCCACACCCCTCGGTGAGTCTACATAAATAATAGTGCTATAGGCTAAGTTTAGCAACCCTTTTTGCCCACACAACATTAATCGTAACGAAATCACTATACGCTTCATAATTCCTTAGATAGAAAACATACCCTCATTCGCGGGTGGTGGTTGTTGATTCACTGCCTGATGGATGTTGTATACACGCCCGTATTGACCCTGCTGCGCGGGTGTTGCTGGAATGGGCGGTAGTGCTAGCACCGGAGCTGGAGCTGGAAGAACAGCTGGTGGAAACACTAGTACTTGTGGCTCCTGCCGAGCATGTTGTTGCTGAGGGAATTTGTCTTTCTCAGGAAAATCTTGACGTTTATGGCCATACTTGCCACACACAAAACATTTTCCCGCAAACTTTCCACCACCTTGCCCCTGTTGACCCCGAACCTGCTGGCCATTACCTCCCTTCCCTTGACCCTGATGAGCCTGCTTCTGGCCTTGATGGCCCTGTTGTCCTTACCCAACACCTCTATCCTCAAATCGAGAATCTCTAGATCGCAAACGCTTAGCATAGTCCCCTGTCTGGGAACCCTGCTCACTCTGACGCTGATGACTCTGCCCTGGCTGAGTCCCACTAGAACTGCCCCCAATAGTCTTGCCTTGCAGGCCTGACCCAAATCCCCGCTTGACACCCTAATTATGGAAGCGGTTATCTTGACAGTGGAGCATTGCAGCATTAAGAACATCTGCATACGTACGTAGTGAAAGATTCCCCAATAAATGTTGGCGAATTTTATAGTTCAACCCATCAGTGAACATTAGGACTCTCCTCTCCTCAGTAGGTACTTCAGCTGGTACCAAATTAGTTAATCTCGTAAACTCTTCCTCATATTCCGCCACTGTTTTCTCTCCCTGTTTCAAATCAAGTAGCTTCCGCCTCATCTCTGTCTGGATAGCGGAAGGAAAATACTTCCCATCAAACCGTATCCAAAAGTCTTGGATAGTCATTGTGTCCCTCTCCTCTATAGTGGTCGTACATTCCCACCATTGCAAAGCTGCCCCTACTAGCTTGAATCTGTCTAGTATCTGACGTTGAACCTCAGTGCATTCGATCATTCTCAAGTGCCGTTGGATATCTTTCTTCCATTGTCTAGCAGTCACAACATCTGATCCTCCCTGAAACTCGAGTGGGTGCGCTTTCTGAAAGGCATCCCTCGCTCGTTCCCATGCAGTAGGAAACACATGCCCTTGCACGGGTGGCACAACCGGTGCCAGTGCGGGAGCCTGCTGAATAGCAGCTACAGCAGCATTGATTGCCTGAGAGACAATTACAGCAACTTCGGCTGCAGTCATTGTACCCTGAGCTGGGGCGGGCTGAGGTGCACGTCGAGGAGGCATCTGAAACGAGATAACACTATCAGTATTTGATATCTCAAAATAGATGAAGATCGTAAGCGTAAATAGAAAAGAAATTATCCTACTCATAGGGCTCTACATCAAAGAACGCTAAGCTGAAGACACAATAAGCTGTACAGATCCTAAAGGACACTAGAACCTGATGCTCTGATACCACCTGTAACACCCCGCCTAATTAAATACCGGGTGGCCAGTCCCATACCAAATTAAAACAGAATATACAGTTGGCTCATTCTTAGCATCACTGTTGAAAACATTTACAACTCACCCAAAACTCAATTAAGCTGGTGTTAAAAACTTTTCAAATTAATTTAACAAAATCCATTTCCAGTTTAAGAATAACACCACACATTTTATTCTACAACACAGATCACTAAATAAATAACTCAAAAGAATTTAAATGCAACTGGAATAAACATTCCCAAATAATATAAATCCTTTACAATAATCCCAACAATGTTAAATGTATTAAAAGGACACAAATACAATAGCATTTAACTCCGACAGAACATGATAACTGAAATCCTTTGGGAGACATGCCCTATGTAAGAATACTGTGAATCAAAAAGATAACAAGCGTCTAAGCAAAACCTCCTTAGCTCCATAGCTCGACAAAATCAACTATGGTTGGCGTCCCTGTTGCTGGACACCTGTTATAGAGATACAATAGAAGAGAAAATATGCAAGGAAACGGGTCAGAGCCCGAATGTGTAGATTATTTTTAAAATAGCAAGTATTTAACAAGTGCAATAAAGCATTTATTATGTACATGTTAGATCCCACTCTCACTTGCAATTCTCACCTCTCAACTAGAGTGCACACTTAACATTTCCTATTAACCTCCTAGTTAATGGTTCATCCTTTCTAGTCTCCATATTATAATTCCATTCCCATATAATAATCCCCGTATGTCCCATACCATACGCCACCTTATTATGCATTTACATTTCTTCTTTATACGATTAGTTTCTCATAACATGAATCATTACTCATAACTATGAACCGTTTCTCATTAACATGAGTTAAGCTTTTCAACTTAATTCCATTATCTTGTTCTATTCACTGTTATCTACAATTATCACCGTAGATAGATTTAACCACGATATATTTATGTAACCATTTAATCCATTATATATATATTCATATATAATACGGCACCCCGAGACACAGCTGTGGTGCAATGCATTACTCTGCTATCATGTCCCATCATCGCAGGTCACCGAATAGGGGACTACAGGTTCGGTAAGATTCCATGAACCATAAACAACAACAAACAAATTGGAGGCGAACATAGTTCTCGTATCCATGGGTCACGCACATACCTACGTACCCACAGTCAGCGGACTTATCAACTCCCCGATATGTCTTTCATAGACCTATGTTCTGGAGCGACAAATCAAAGATCCCATGGATTCATCAGGATATGACTGCCCTCACGCGTAAACCTCCCACCGATAGCAAGTAAGCTAGGTATGTCATACACATAAATCAACAATCAATCAAATAGGTATTATCATACCTATAATATAATATCAATAAGGTAATTATCACTACCCTAAGATATTTCCCATACGTAGCATTATATCTCTTTTAAAATATCATATCTTTACTTCATAATTTAATTATCCTCGCAACCTATAACATCTCTCCACTACCGACGTCGTTAAGGTTCATGTGCGGAGCGTCTCGCCAAGCGAAATCCAAACAAGGAACCCCTCCAATACACTGATACTTAACTTTGTCGATCGAGGAGGTCTGAAAACTTCAACTATGCGATCGGGATAACCTCATACCCTCTTTCAATCAAATGTGTTCTAAGCTACCATCTCATAAGATTCAAATAGGATTTTCCTCAACATATATTCAGTAAGAAGTCACTAATATCCTACTGGTCCATAGCATCATTTCTCCCTAACTACTACGAGTTTAGTTCTCCTTTTAATTAAGGTTAAAATCGATAGTTTCAAATCTCTTATAAACACATATTCTTTCACTTAGGATTAAACCCTCTTGTAAACATAAGGATACCCAGGTGTTATATTCAATCAACCCTAGTGGTCCTATCTTAAATCCTCATACATCCCCATTTGAAAATTTAACAAATGAATGTAGCAACCGAAATTCCATTCAATATAATTTTCATCATTTAAATCACTCGAATCCAATTCAAATCTTATCAAGGGTTTACTGATATTTCTAGGTCCCAACATATCCAAATAATAATCCCCAAAGATCCACAAAAAGGTTTGGTATAAGAATCAACATTTAAAAAGAAACAACTTTACATAATCTGGGGAGGTCGATCGATCGAAGGTAGGGGTCGATCGATCGATCACTCAGGTCCAAGCCTGGTTTTTCTGCATTTTAGCAACTACGGGTTTCACCATTTTTACTCAATCAAACCTTCATATTAACCTCCAAAATGAGTTATTATTATTACTACATGATATGCTAACATATATGAACGATTTCCAGTACTCTAAACATCCTAGAATCATCAAGGGGTTGGATTAAAAAGCATGTTTTATCTCCTTATTTCCAGAAATTATTAACATAACATCTTCAAGAACATATCAATGGTTTTCATACTTTCTTCAACAGATTCATGACTATTTCGTGGATTAATATCATCCTAAAACATTAGTTAAATTCCTATATCATTTCAGTTTCCAGAAATCCATTTAATCATTCCATTATTTCTTCCAAACATGAATAATCTTCTCTTTTCATACTATTCTAACATGGACAATATACAAACTTAAATTGCCATTATCAAACACTTGCCTTTCTTGTAGGTCTGATCCTTTGGTGTAGTATATCTCAGTTGGTTGTCCTTTCTCCGGTCAAACTCCGGTGGTGGTTGGTGGTGGTGAACCTTGGTTCTTGTTCTTCTCCTTCCCAAGTGACTTTTCCCTTCCCAAGCACTCTTACACTCTCTCTAGGAAGATGGCTGCTCTTATTTGTGAAGAGGAGATGAATAACCCCATACACTTAATCTACTAATACTTATAATAGTTCCAAATCCGAAATCACTATTCATCCCCCTAGAAAAATGACCAAAATGCCCTTTCGGGTTGTCTATTCATTCCCAAATGACCCGAGACTCAAAATCGACATCCAAATAGACTTTTCTGACTATTTCAAACCCTCCGGACGCAACGAAGCAGTCGAAATGACTATTAGATCGATAGAAAATAAATTTCCTTTTTAATTTAATAAACTAGTCCCGACACGTCCCATACCGCGTCTGACTAAAAATATAAATTATCGAATTTATATCATACAGTCATATCAATGACATCACATTTCATATATTACCTAAATATCTTTAAGTAATATTCAGAATCATCCAAATGAAGGAAGGTAGTGAGACTGGGGTCTATGAATTTCTAGAAAGGGTGAGGTGTGACCCACTCCAATAGACACTGCCCACAAGGTCTTCAAGGTCTTCTGGTGCAACTTCTTATCAAACCTTATCCTTCTAGTAACAATGGAGCTCAAACTTCAACTCACTCCCTGCAAGAAGATGAACCTTTATAACAAAAATTGTAATTTCCTCAAGGGAAACTCCTGAGAATGATGGTTGTCAGTTGAGGAGTGAAAGAACATGACACTTAGCACTAAGAGAATGAGAAGGGAGAGAATACTAGGTAGGTATGGTGTGATTTTGGCAGAGTAACAGCGTAATTTTTAATTTATTCTCTTGACTTTGCCCAAGGGTCCTATTTATACTTAGGCATTAGGGCTGAGTTAGAACTTTTAGGCCCCAAAATTAAGAGGGTTGGTGAGGGATAATGTCTGAAATACACCATTTGTCCCTACCTACAGGCAGCTCTGCCTGTCCCCTGGCAGGTCCCACTTGGTGCCAACAAAAGTCAAAAAGCAAATATGTCTCCCAATGAAGACAAAATATCTGATTTGGTAAATATCCTTTGAAATGGTAACTTGTGGTACAAACTTTGCAAATCTCGAGAGAGGAGGCCTTAAGCACCCCTCTCTTCTAAAATCATTTTTCTTGAGATGGACCTTGAGGACCCCCTCTTGTGAGAAAGTCATTTTTATAAAGAGTTCATTTCTTATGAGCAGCTAGCCCTTTGGCTGCTCACTTCACGTGTGACTAAGTGTGAGGTGTGTGTAGTCTTGAGTGACTCATGGGTCTTCCTACTAGTATTAGCCCAATCCTATAGTGCTAAGTGGTTGATCTTGCTCAACATACCTTATCCCTCAGCCGTCAAGCTAAAACTCCCAAGATATCCCAACTGACCTACTTGAGCCCTGCCTACTCAACTAGGTTACCTGTACAAGAAAGACAAGTGTTCATATTCTTTATTATTTTTAAAAGGTAACTTTTCATAGTGAGGGGTTGCTCATGGCAGCCACTCCCTCATCTTGGTTTATTTTTTGGGAGTTGGGGGAGGACTTCGAGGGTTTCTCCTCAATATGAGTTTCCACCGCCACCTAAGTGAGGTTCCTTCTCGACTTGAGTTTCTGCAGGGACCCTAGGGGGTCCCTCTCAACATGGGCTTCTGCCTCCACCTAGGTCCTTATCAACTTGAGTTTCTGCAGGGACCCTTGGGGGATGCCTCTCAATATGGGCTTCTGTCGACACCTAGGCGAGGTTCCTTCTCGACTTGATTTTTTATTGGGACCCCTAGGGGTCCTTCTCAATATGGACTTCCTCCTCCACCTAGGCGAGGTTCCTTCTCAACTTGAGTTTCTGTAGGGACCCTGGGGGGAGTCCCTCTCGACATTGGCTTCTGCCGCCACCTAGGCGAGGTTCCTTATCAACTTGAGTTTCTACAGGGACCCTGTGGGGTCCCTCTCAACATGGGCTTCTATCACGACCTATGTGAGGTTCCTTCTCGACTTGAGTTTCTATAGGGACCCTATGGGGTCCCTCTCAATATGGGCTTCTGTCGCCACCTAGGTGAGCTTCCTTCTCAACTTGAGTTTTTGCAGGGACCCTGGGGAGGGGGGTCCCTCTCAACACGGGCTTCTGCCACCACCTAGGTGGGGTTTCTTATCGACTTGAGTTTCTACAGGCACCCTGGGGGAGCAATATGTTTTGCTCATAGAGAAATCTTACAGATGATTTTAACCGCGAGGTCCTTTGATTTGTCATAAATGAAGAGAGTGCAGTTTCTGAATTATTCACATGAGGATCGATCAGAGGCTGACAGTAAATAAAGATTTATATGGTTAAGTGAACTTTGTACCGAATTAAGGTAGGTACACTGAAGAAAGAGTCCTTCAGTGGAATGATAGGCTCACTAGTAAGTGTTGCTAACACTCATGGAGAATTTGTGTTCGTGAAACCCCATAGGTGGAAATCCGCCTAGGGATTCATTTAAACAAGGTTGTTAAGGCTGGTAGTGTGTTTTCTTTTTGACGAATAAGTTAAGGGAACTATGAAAGCCATTGTCAGGATCGAGGCTATAGAGTCCAAGATACTGATAACCTTAACATGGTAAGGGTTGCCAAAAATGGGGAATGATTGTGATGTGAAGGGTACAACCACATAGTTTGATCTTATCCGGTATGAATTAAAAAGGACAAGATTTGGGAGCCTATATGGGCCATTGATTTAAGTAGTTTGATTTGGTTAAGACAAGTGTACTATGTTTGGGAACCATTTGGAGTAATCACGGTAATTGGTAAAGTTAGTCTTATGAGTTTCACCTCGGATGAAGGAGGTATATTTTGTGTGGAAAGATGGAGTCACATTATTCTGTTAGCCCTAGATTCGTGTGTGTAATTCGAGTTTCATGGTAGTATTAATAATATTATAGAGGGTATATCTATATGTTTTTCCACGGTAGCGGGGTATTATTTTTCTCCATTCACTGTGGCAGCGGGTGTTGGTATTTTGAGCTTATATTTGGTTTTCACTGTTAGTTTTGTGTGTGTTATACGGGTATAGTATTATTTTACGTATAATATGTTCGCTCCGAATCGTATCAGTGATTCCAGGGTGGAACTGGTTGTTTTTTGCGATATCTCACCTGAATACGTATTGAGCTCGCTATTTAAAATATGTTTAGATGTAACCTCGATGAGTAGATGTTTCATTGTCCTGATTTTAGTGTGTGGCGACTTTATAGATATGATTTAAGGTATGCAGGATTTAGTGTTAAGTTGTGAGTTTAAGCCCGTTGTTGTTTGCGCAAAGGACTTAGTGTTAGTACAAGCACCTTGTGGTATGGCTCCTTAAAACAAGTAAGAGTTCATACCACATTTTGTTGTTAGATGGGATGGAATTATCCCCACTGCATATTTGAAGCTAACGGACTTCCACGATTGAGAAAGTTCAGTAGTAGTGTATCAGAGGGATTCCTTGTTTGAATTTCGCTTTACGAGACACTCCACGCATGGACCTTAACGACGTGGGGATTGGAGAGATGTTATGGGATGCAAGGATGTTGGTATTGATGATAAGTTAACTATTTCAAGGATGTTAGTATTGATGTTACGGGATGCAAGGGTTATAACCCTTAAAATAAATTTGGGAAAATTTAATTTAGAGTTAACAAATTGGTGTGTTGTTACCTCCTTATGAATTCTAGTGTAAAACCCATGTTAATAGAGTGTATAGATGATTAGAAATGGGAGAAAATGATAAACTAGGGTTTTAGTGTTTAAATCTAAGAGAACTTGTTTAATACCGCAAAGTAATTAATGTGTTAGTTGTAAAACATGGATTAGATGATGATAGTATTGTTAGTTGAGATTATGAACCACAAAAATGGAGATTGGGTTGAATATTGGATTTTTGGGAGAAATATAAACTTTAGAAGACTTTCGGATTCTACTAGCCGAATCAATTTGGACAAGTCGAATCTATTCGCTATGAAACAGTAAGTAAGTAGAACCATTTCGAATCGATTCGGAAAGGCCGAATCGATTCGGACTGGGCTAATCGATTCGGTGCTGCCAGATTTTGAAAATTTTCCTTGGGTTTAAGGATTAATTTGAAATGGTTTCTTGAAGAGATATTATTAGGAAATTCTAAAAAGAGTACTAGGACTTCCAAATGATTCGAGGAGTGTTTTATGAACCTTGGGTATGTGGAAATAAATTCGGGGGATAGACTTAAGGAATGTTTAGGACGAGAGACATTCGAGGGAAGTCCTCGGTGAATGTTTATAGATATATTTATGCGGGTAAAATAAATATGGGCTGATTGCATTTAAGTCAATCCTATGATGCTATTAGGGTGGAATTTAGGATAAGGACTAAAGGGAATTGAGCGGTTATCCGGTACGTCTATTGACGACTATTATTATAGATGATACGATACCTATCAAATTAAGATAAGTTGATAGTATAGTTATTTAATTATTATGAATTGGTACATTCAGATTTATGTAAAATCCCTAAAAGGACTAATGTGCAAGTTGAACATTAAGTAATATAATGCTTGTAGGTTTTGTATGCTAAGTGTATGAATACTTATATACTATAACGAATGGGAAGATTTGGGATATTGGCTATAGCTATAAGAGTTCGACAATCATAGACGAGCATACTGAGGAATGATATATATTATATACGGGTATTGTTATAGTATATATATACGATTTGTTTATAAATATATTGGTATGCAAACGATATATTTATGTATACATATATCTCTAGTGCTATCCAGGGAGGTTGCACGATGTGGGTGAATCCTCTAGCTTGCAGAGCA
Source organism: Sambucus nigra (assembly GCA_949130495.1). Lineage (NCBI taxonomy): Eukaryota > Viridiplantae > Streptophyta > Magnoliopsida > Dipsacales > Adoxaceae > Sambucus > Sambucus nigra. The sequence continues at coordinate 688,408,011 of OX422212.1, forward strand.
GGGAGAGTGTATCCCCAGGTCATATCGTCCCGCATATGGGTACGATATTTTTATCCCACTTTCAGGAGGGAATATGACCGCCTCCACCGTTTAGTATTCCTACCATGATCATGAGAGAGTCTGACTTGGTATTGGGGTTAATTTGAGCAAACCCGGATATGAATAGGTACTTTGAGACTGCATCCTAGAGTTATAGCTCGTTGGGATGGTAATTATACTTATGATTATAAATAGGTACAAATATACTTGTTGTGGATAGTATATTGTTTGTATATGAATATGAAATATAATATAACATTGACTGATGTAAAGTGTAAAATGAATAAGAGGTTATTCTTCTTCCGGTAGATTTATATCCAGAAAAATACATATAAATCGTAGGTTCAAGTAAGAACTATCTATAAGGGGTTTTATATATTAAAGTGGAAATGGTATTTTAAAACTAGTGAAAGTTACGGAACATGAACGATATAGTTATATATTGAAACGAGAACTATATATATATATCACATGGATGATTATATCAAATAAAAGCTTATGAAATAGCTTACGATATAACATGTATATAATATCACACAAGGTAGGTGATAGTTATGCAAATTAGAGGATGGGTGAAAGAGATTAGTTAGGCGGGGTAGATTAACTAGGTTGTTTAAAAAAGTATGCGATAAGTGTGCACTTTTAGAAGAGGGGTGAGGTTTATCTCATGAGAATGCGATACCAGTTTAAATATGAGATATTTCATACTTTAAAATATGGAATTTAATACACTTGCTAAACATTTTCAAAACTCAAGGCTCTGACCCGTTTCTCTATTTTCCCCTCTCTTGCTATATATGTATATATATTAGGTGTCCAAACACTGGGACACCTGGATGATGATTCTTTAGAGTCAGACATTTGCTGCAGCAGCTGTGGATGCAAGGAGGTTCATTTCTAGACAATTCTATCATTGAGAATCTATATAGGGTATTGCAAAAACTTTCGGGCTGATAGCCCAACGGTATTCATTTATTCCTTTATCGCATTTCAGTTTGCGACATTTCGATTTGGTTGTATTAAATGTTGTACTGAGAGTTCGGTAATTTTATTTCATTTTAGTTATCGTATATATACTGTTATGATTGTTTTACTTGGTTGGTTTATTTAAAAATATTAGTTAAATATAATTTTGACGCCAGCCTAATAAGTTATTAGTAATTAAATTGGTTTTCAACAGTGATGCTGAGAATGAACCATATGAGATTCTTGTTTTAATTTGGTAAAGGATTGATCACCCGATATTTTATTAGCCGGGGTGTCACACCAAGGTTATGAAATATGTCTTCCAATTTCACCCAAATCATATAACATTAATGTTTAATTTAACATATACTAACTTGGATTTCATACATGCTATAAATTTTCAAGTTTAAACACTTGCCTGGATATAAAGGCCTGATCCGTTGAAGAAGAAAGGTATAAGTGCGATCGTCTCCTTCCGATCTACACGACTACAGTAGTTTTTGTGAGAGAACGTAAGAATTTGCCTAGGAATTCCTTTCTCCTTTTCCTCCTTTGGCCTCTTTGACACTTTTTATCTTATAACCCTAGAAGATGTGGTTCCCCTTTTTCCCAAAAATTCAAAAGACCAAAATTCCCTTCCGGGATGTAGGTTTGGCCTAAAAGTGCCTCGGGACCCAAACTAAACCCCCGGGTAGACTTTTTGACTATCTCGACCCTTCCGAAAATCTTAGCGCACTCGAAATGACCTTACAAACTATCAAAAATAAAATTATCTTTTATTTTCCAAATTAAGTCTTGACACGACTGACATTTCCGTCCCGATTAAATTTGTGTACCTGTCATATTTTTCACTCACGACAATTTTAATAAATTCATAATCACATATTACTTTATTCACTAAGTAATATTGAATATAATTCACATCAATAAATACTAACCCTTATCTCGCTAGTTAATATTTCTTTAATCCGGAATAATTATCAATTAATTTTCCATATTAAATTTAATTAATCCCACGATTAAATATCAGTAAAAAAAATAGCGTGTGACACAGGTAAGGGAGGATATTGCCAATTCTTGGCTATAAAACCTTGTTCCTAATACCCTTTATAGGAATTACTAAACCTTCCTCGCCTTCAGGTACATAACACCATCAGTGGTGTGCGACCAAACATAGCAATAATAAATTTATGGGAGCCCCAAGTAGGTCCCATACAAATCATTGATTCTGTGTACCCCGTTCACTATATTCCAAGCGTTGGGGCACATTGAGCAAAGACAACTTCAAAGTAATTGAAGTTTTTTAAAAATAAACGATTAAGGGGAAAGCTTAAATCCCCCTAGACCACAAGGTGTGAATCCAGTGCCCCTCATCTATGTACTGGAGGTTTGCAGGCATAGGGGAACAATCAATTTCCATCCACACAGAAATACCATACGTTTCTCAAAACTTCACAATAGTTTTTCCATTAAAAGGAGCCATTGAAGAAGGAGTTTCAAACAACAAAGAAGACAAAAAAAAATGACCAATATAGGAAGCATGTAACATGTTAGAGGAACTTACAAGAAGAAATGATGAGAAAAAGCTCTGGAAATAAGAAGAACAAGAGAGAAGGATCATAAACAAGTCTATGAAGAAGGAATGTTAGAGAATGACAGTTGATATAGCTGAACCAAGTTTGAACTTCGCACAAATGATGAAGAATGACTCCCAATGAGGATTATGTCGCTTCGTATATCTGCTCGGACCAGCGCACCCCTGTCGCTTAAAGAATATCACAAATTTGCCATGACAATTCATCTCGAACGAGCGTTCCCTCAACAAATTCACAAAAACCATGAGAATGCCACGTCGGTTTTGGAACAATTATGGGTTAAGGGCCTTGAACTCACTTAAAATTTGTTGGCCCGTCACTTCAACCCAAAGATTTTAGGGGAAATCGTGGGGGCTTATTTATTCTCCAAGACCAATCAACATGATTAAGGGACTTCCTGACCCAATTCAAATATTTAACTTAGACATGTGTATTTAACACATGCTTAAATATAAGGATACAGGCTCAAATTAGTTACCAATAATCTTGGAAAGATATTCAGGGATACCTATGAGCTATCCATAAGCTGGTTGAGTTACTTATACAATTCAGTCACTTATTTTGCAACTATAAATGTAAACCCTCACCCCAGGTCCGAGGGGATGTAACTCCGAGGAATTGAGAGACACTACTAATATACAGTAACCTCTGTGTGGACGTAGTTAAATTACCGAACAACGTATATTTGGTGTTGTGTGTGTGGTATTTACCTTTTGTATTATTAATTACTTTCTGGAATCTTTAATTATGATAATTCTTGCACTCACACCCGACTTACACCGCGTTTAACACTTGTATAAACATCATTTTTAGGCTTAACGTGTGTTACCCAACCAATGACGGAACATGCTAAACACCTTATGCATAATTTTCACTTATATATATATATATATATATATATATGCCCTTTCGAACTGTTTTAGAGTTAGATTCGTTTAACACAACATTTGAGGCACATTAAGGACTAATTCTCAAAATCATAAGTTTAGGGTGCTTTGTAAATTTATCGAAACTCCAAGGGCTATTTTTTAATTATCTAAAAGTCTAGGGATAATTTATAATCACTTAAAAGTTAACGAGTATTTTTGTAAGTATTCCTAAGTTAAGGATTATTTTGCAAATATCCCATAAAATGCACTTTGTAAAGGAAAATATCATTTTTAATAAGTCTAAGCACCAAGCTATGATTTCATGAAATTTGAAAGTTAAAAACCATTTTGAGAGAGTTTAGGGGTTAAAAAATAATTTATAACACTCTTTAGTCCCAAATAATAATTGTTCAAATGTTTAGGGTCAAATAATATTTTTAAAACACTATGTTAAACACAATCTTTAATTTTTATATTTCTAATTTAGAGAGAAATAATACTCACTTTAGAAAAATGTGTAGAATCATTAACACCCTCAGATATATGCATATAATTCACACATAAAAGCTTGTTACAATTGCAATGTTTTGTTGAAAATACTAATGCGTACAAATTTTTTTATAATATACACGTGTTAAGTCTGTGCATAGCCTAAATTGTAAGTTAAAAATTAAGGGTTGAGGAAATTTAGTGCCTAAAAATATTTAAGTAAATAAAAAAAATTATATTTTTTTTACTTCTACCCCTGGAGATAATGACATATTTAGACATGACCCCCAAATTTCAAATAATTAGGCTTATCCTCCCATATACATATAGTACAAGTGAACTAATGCATTAGGTACAAGCGGGGTGATACAAATGCGGGGAATAAGTCTAATTATTTGAAAACGAGAGGTTATGTCTAATTAAGACATTATCTCTCGAGTAAAAGTAACAAAAAAACTATAGTGACCACTAAATAAAATTGAATTAAAAATAACACGTACCTCAAATTTATTCAAAAAACATTCCAACGAATTTAACTATTTATACATTGAGGTGGGGGTCGCATAAGGTACAAACGTACAAACGCTTATGCACCTTGAGAATGTTTTGGAACTCATACTATTGGTCCGATGAAAAACTTCCAATTTTACATTGTAAAGAAAATAAGATGTAGGGTTAATTGTAAAATTAATGTTAATGTTTGGGGTGATTTTGAACTTTAGACCACTTCTTTCAAATTTTGCAAAGTTAACTTGGACGTTTCAATTTTAAATAAATTTGGACAACCGTTAACTATGAGTTAGAGAATTTTTATTAAATCATACATGAAGATTGATCACTAACTAATGATACCTTGACAAGTGTTTCGACCAATTAAATAATTGATAACATAAAAACTCTTCAAAAGAAATAAAGAAAAAACATAAAAAATAAAAACTGTTTTATAAAAATTATTTTTATAAAAACTATATTTTTATGAAAACATAATAAACATTTGAAAATATATGTTTTCTTTTTATAAAAAAATAGATTTTTTAAGGATCAATTACCAAAAAATCCCTCAAATATTTTTTAGTACACATTTAGTCAAAGCCTTTTTTTTTGTTAAAAAGTCTCTCAAACACCCATTTAATCAATATTATCTTATTTTTAAAAGTCATCGCTACTGGCATGTTGAGGGACTTTTTGGAACAAATAAAAAGTTTTGGACTAAACGTGTATTAAAAAAATATTCGAGGGACTATTTGGTATATTCTAATTTTTTAAAAATAAAATATGTTTTTTTTAAACATTTTATTTTTTTTCTCAAATCTTTATATGTTTTTTCTTTATTTCTTTTGAAAAGTTTTTATTTTTTCAATTATTTAGTAAGTTGAAATACATGTCAAAGTATAATTGGTTGGTAATCACTCAAAAGGTTGACACTAAATTCATTTAGGATTGAACAGAACAAATGGTTAATGTCTGTCCGAATTCGTTTAAAATTAAAACGTCACGGTTAAAGTTGTAAACTTGAAAAGACTGATCAAAAGTTCAAAATCTTTTCAAATCATGGTTAAATTTGCAATTAACCCTAAAATGTATCATTTTATCTTGGGTAAATTATACCAAACTCACTTGAACTATAATAATTTTGCAGATAGTCCCCGAATCTAAAAAATCCGTCAAAAGGGTCCCTTAAACAATTGAATTTTGATATCTAACACATTTTCATTGAAAATAAGTTGAAAAAATATGTTTTTATTATGCATATTTTTTGGGTGTAAAAATTCAAAAGTTTGCGAGCTCTTTGTTGAGTTTTTTAGATTAGGGAGCTATTGTAAAACTACTATAATTCAGGGGATTTGCGTAATTTACCCTTTTATCTTTCTCTTTTTCCTATCTTTCTCGTTGTCTCGAGGGTTTAAAGGTATGAAAAAGCGATGGTTTTACACTTTGAATACCCAAATGGTTCAAATTTCCTTCACCTTCCAAAAACCCCATTTTCCCCTTACACCCACGACCACTTTCACCACCACCCTATCCCCCCCTTACCTACCCCATCAAGATTTCCATTTTCCCCCATACCCATTCCCCCCAAACTCATTTCCACCCATACCCACAATCAAATTCACCCCCCCCCCCCCCCCACAAGCCTTAAACAAAGATGAAGAAAATCAAGGTCAAGAAAAAAAAAAAATGAAGAAAAAGAAGCAAGAGAAGCTGTTTGTGAGTTTCTTGAAAAACATGGGGTGTCAAAAGAGGAATCTTTGGAAATTCCTTTCAAATGCCCGAAGTATTTGGAGATGTTGGTGGATGGGGTTAGGGAGTTAAATGAGTTATCTTTGTGGGCTTCATGGGGGAGTGATGGTGAGGGTGAGGGTGAGGGTGGGGGGGTTTAAGAAGAAGTTGTATGATATGGCTGAGAAAAAAGGGGATAAGGGTATGCTTTGTTTCTTGGAGAGTGTGGGGTTGAGTTTAACTTCTGCTATGCATGTGGGGAGATATTTGTCTTCACATTCACTTCCAAGTCTCATTCATAAGGTAAATTTGAACTTTTGATTCACTAATTGTTAGTGCTTATGATTTCTAATCCATAATTGAGGCTTTAATTGCTAAAAAGTATGTTTGTTTTTGTCTGATTTGTGATCGAGTGTAAGTTGTTTGTTTAAACTTATTTGGTTTGGAACGCTTGAATGCATGTTATTTTGACTATTTCGCCATTTTTAATTGTTTACAGAACTTTTATTATAATAGTGTCTTTTAGTGAACCGAACAAGGGTAAAACTGGAATAAATTTTTGGTAAAAAAATTTAGTATTCAATCCTGACCCACAATCAAATTTACCCTTGACAATCCCCCTCGCTTCAAAACAATGGGTTTAGAGAACAAGAAAAAGAACAATCAAGAGAAGACGTGTTTGAGTTTCTTAAAAATATGGTATGTCAAAAGAGGAATCTTTTGAAATATCTTTGAAATGTCCAAAATATTTGGAGATGTTGATGGATGGGGTTAGGGAGTTAAATGAGTTATTTTTGTGGGATTCATGGGGGAGTGATGGTGATGGTGAGGGTGGGGGGTTAAGAATAAGGTGTATGATATGACAAATAAAAAAGGGGATAAGGGTATGCTTTGTTTTTTGGAGAGTGCGGGATTGAGTGTATCTTTTGCTATGCACGCGGGGAGATATTTGTCATCACATTCACTTTCAAGTCTCATTCATAAGGTATATTTGAAATTTTGATTCACTATTTTCTAGTGCTTATGATTTTAATTCCATAATCTTAGTATGTTTGTTTTCTTGTCGAATTTTCGATTGAGTATATGTTGTTTGCTTGAACTTATTTGGTTCGAGACGCTTGGATGCATATTATTTTGTTAGCTAAACTCTTTATATTAGTGTTATTTAGGAAAAATAAAAAAAGTAATACTAGAATAAATTTTTGTAAAAAAAATTGAGTATTCAATCCCCACCCACAATCAAATTTACCCTTAACAATCTCCTTCGCTTAAAAACAATGGGTTTAGAGAACAAGAAAAAGAACAAGCAAGAGAAGCCGTGTTTGAGTTTCTTGAAAAATATGCGGTGCCAAAAGAGAAATCTTTGGAAATATGTTTGAAATGTCCAAAGTATTTGGAGATGTTTATGGATAGGTTAGGGAGTTGAATGAGTTGTCTTTGTTGGATTCATGGGGGGAGTGATGGTGATGGTGATGGTGAGGGTGGGGTGTGTTGGGGGTTTTAAGAAGAAGGTGTATGATATGGGTGAAAAAAGGGGATAAGGGTATGCTTTGTTTTTTGGAGAGTGCGGGGTTGAGTTTATCTTCTGCTATGCTCGTGGGGAGATATTTGTCATCCCATTCACCTCCAAGTCTCATTCATAAGGTATATTTCAATCGAATTCACTAATTGCTAGTGCTTATGATTTTGATTCCATATGCTTAGTTTGTTCGTTTTCTTGTCGGATTTCGATTGAGTATATGTTGTTTGTTTGAACTTATTTGGTTCGGAACGCTTGAATGCATGTTATTTTGACCATTTCACCATTATTAGTTGTTAATTAAACTCTTTATATTAGTATCATTGAGTAAAAATAAAAAGAGTAAAACTAAAATAAATTTTCATTAAAAAAATTCAGTATTCAATCCCCATCCACAATCAAATTTACCCTTAACAATTTCCCTCGCTTAAAAACAATGGGTTTAGAGAAAAGAAAAACTACAAGCACGAGAAGTCGTGTTTGAGTTTCTTGAAAAATATGGGGTGTCAAAAGAGGAATTTTTTGAAATATCTTTGAAATGTCGAAAGTATTTGGAGATGTTGATGGATGGGGGGGTTAGAGAGTTAAATGAGTTGTCTTTGTGGGATTCATGGGGAGTGATGGTGAGGGTGGGTGGTGGGGTGGGGGTTAAGAAGAAGGTGTATGATATGGTTGAGAAAAAAAGGGATAAGGGTATGCTTTGTTTTTTAGAGAGTGGGGGGTTGAGTTTATCTTCTGCTATGCATGAGGGGAGATATTTGTCTTCGCACTCACTTCCTAGTCTCATTCATAAGGTAAATTTGAAATTTCGATTCACTAATTGCTAGTGCTTATGATTTTTAATCCATATGCTCAGGGGCCATTTTTTTTTAAAGGTTGAAAAGGATGATTTTGTCTGATTTGTGATTGAATGTAAGTTGTTTTATTATACTTATTTGGTTATGAATGCTTAAATTCATGCTATTTTGATTATTTCACCATTATTAATTGTTTACTTAATTGTTTAAATTAGTGTCATTTAGTGAAAATAACAAGGGTAAGCCTGGAAGCCGTGTTTGAGTTTCTTGAAAAATATGGGGTGTCAAAAGAGGAATTTTTTGGAATATCTTTGAAATGTCCAAAGTATTTTGAGATGTTGATGGTTGGGGTTAGAGAGTTAATGAGTTGTCTTTGTGGGATTCATGGGGGGAGTTAGTTTGAGGGTGAGGGTGAGGGTGAGGGTGGGGGGGGGGGGGGTTAAGAAGAAGCTGTATGATATGGCTGAGAAAAAATGGGATAAGGGTATGCTTTGTTTTTGGAGAGTGTGGGGTTGAGTTTATCTTCTACTATGCATGTGGGGAGATATTTGTTTTCACATTCACTTCCAAGTCTCATTCATAAGGTATGTTTGAAATTTTGATTCACTCTTTGCTAGTGATTATGATTTTGATTCCATATGGTTAGTATGTTCGTTGTCTTGTCAGATTTTCGATTGAGTATATGCTGTTTGTTTGAACTTATTTGGTTTGGAATGCTTGGATGCATGTTATTTTGTTAACTAGACTCTTTATGTTATTGTTATTTAGGAAAAATAAAAAGCGTAAAACTAGAATAAATTTTCGTAAAAAAAATTCAGTATTCAATCCCCACCCACAATCAAATTTACCCTTAACAATCTCCATTGCTTAAAAACAATGGGTTTAGAGAACGAGCAAGAGAAGCCGTGTTTGAGTTTCTTGAAAAATATGCGGTGTCAAAAGAGGAATCTTTGGAAATATATTTGAAATGTCCAAAGTATTTGGAGATGTTGATGGATGGGGTTAGGGAGTTAAATGAGTTATCTTTGTGGGTTTCACGGGAGAGTGATGGTGATGGTGAGGGTGGGAGGTTTAAGAACAAGGTGTATGATATGGCTTAGAAAAAAGGGGATAAGGGTATGCTTTGTTTTTTGGAGAGCGTAGGTTTGGGTTTATTTTCTGCTATGTATGTTGAGAGATATTTGTTTTCACATTCACTTCCAAGTCTCATTCATAAGGTATATTTGAAATTTTGGTTCACTATTTGCTAGTGCTTATGATTTTTAATCCATATGCTTAAGGGCCATTTCTATTTTGAGGCTCTAAATTCTAAAAAGTACGTTTGCTTTTGTTTGATTTGTGATCGAGTGTCTGCTGTTTGTTTATACGTATTTCGTATTGAACCCTTGAATGCATGCTATTTTGACCATTTCAGCGCTATTAATTGTTTACTTAACTGTTTTATTTTTAGTGTCATTTAGTAAAAATAACAAGTGTAAAACTGGAATTGAAAAAAAAAACAGTATACAATCTCCACCTACAATCCAATTTACCATTAACAATCCTCGTCTCTTATAAACAATGGGTTTGGAGAACAAGAAAAGGAACAAGCAGGAGAAGCTGTGTGTGAGTTTCTTGGAAAGCATGGGGTGTCAAAAGAGGAATCTTTTGAAATTTCTTTGAAATGTCCAAAGTGTTTTTGATGGGGTTAGGGAGTTAAATGAGTTATCTTTGTGGGATTCATGGTGGAGTGATGGTGATGGTGAGGGTGTGGGGTTTAAGAAGAAGGTGTATGATATGGCTTAGAAAAAAAGGGATAAGGGTACGTTTTATTTTTTGGAGAGTGTTGGGTTGAGTTTATGTTCTGCGATGCACATGGGTCGGTATTTGTCTTCACACTCACTTCTAAGTCTCAATCACAAGGTATATTTGAAATTTTTATTCACTATTTGCTAGTGCTTATGATTTTTAATCCATAATTGAGGCTCTAAATGCTAAAAAGTATGTTTGTTTTTATCTGATTAGTGATTGAGTGTATGTTGTTTGTTTAAACTTATTTGGTTCGTAACGCTTGAATGCATGTTATTTTGACCATTTTTCCATTTTTAATTGTTTATGGAGTTTATGGAGCTTTTTTATAACAGTGTCTTTTAGTATTCGGTGAAAAAATTCAGTATTCAATCCCCACCCACAGTCAAATTTACCCTTAGAAATCTCCCTCGCTTAAAAACAATGGATTTAGAGAACAAGCAAGAGAAGCTGTGTTTGAGTTTCTTGAAGAATACGGGGTGTCAAAAGAGGAGTCTTTGGAAATATGTTTGAAATGTTCAAAGTATTTGGAGATGTTGATGAATGGGGTTAGAGAGTTAAATGAGTTATCTTTGTGGGATTCATGGGTGAGTGATGTTGATGGTCAGGGTGGGATTGAGGGGATAAGGGTATCCTTTGTTTTTTGGAGAGTGTGGGGTTGAGTTTATCTTCTGCTATGCATGTGGGGAGATATTTGTCATCTCATTCACTTCTAAGTCTCATTCATAAGGTATATTTCAACAGAATTCACTAATTGCTAGTGCTTATGTTCCATATGCTTAGTGTGTTCGTTTTCTTGTAGGATTTTTGATTGAGTATTTGTTGTTTGTTTAAACTTGTTTGGTTCGAAATGCGTGAATGCATACTATTTTGACCATTTCACCATTTTTAATTGTTTACTAAACTCTTTATATTATGTCATTTAGTAAAAATAAAAAGAGTAGAAGTAGAATAAATATTTGTTAATAGTATTCTGTATTCAATCCCCACCCACAATCAAATTTACCCTTAACAATCTCCTCGCTTAAAAACAATAGGTTTGGAGAACAAGAAAAAGAACAAGCAAGAGAAGCCGTGTCTGAATTTCTTGAAAAACATGGGGTGTCAAAAGAAGAATCTTTGGAAATATCTTTGAAATGTCCAAAGTATTTGGGATTCATGGGGGAGTGGTGGTGAGGGCGTGTGGTTTAAGAAGAAGGTGTATGATATGGCTGTGAAAAAGGGGATAAGGGTATGCTTTGATTTTTGGAGAATGTGGGGTTGATTTTATCTTCTGCTATGCACGTGGGGAGATATTTTTCTTCACATTCACTTTCAAGTCATTCATAAGGTATATTTGAAATTTTGATTCACTATTTGCTAATGCTTATAATTTTTAATTCATAAATGAGGCTCTAAATGCTAAAAAGTATGTTTGTTATTGTATGATTTGTGATTGAGTGTATGTTGTTTATTTAAACTTATTTGGTTCGGAACGCTTAAATGCATGTTATTTTGACCATTTTTCCATTTTTAATTGTTTACGGAGCTTTTTTATAAGTGTCTTTTCGTAAATATAACAAGGGTAAAACTGGAATAAATTTTCGGTATAAAAATTCAGTATTCAATCCTTACCCACAATCCAGGTTACCCTTAACAATCCCCCTCTCGTAAAAACAATTGGTTTGGAGAACAAGAAAAAGAACAAAGAAGCTGTGTCTGGGATTCTTGAAAAGCATGGGGTGTCAAAAGAGGAATCTTTTGAAATTCTTTGAAATCTCCAAAGTTTTTGGAGATGTTGATGGATGGATTTGGGGAGTTAAATGAGTTATCTTTTTGGGATTCATGGGGGAGTGATGATGAGGGTGGTGAGTTTAAGAAGAAGGTGTATGATAAGGCTCAGAAAAAAGGGATAGGGGATTCTTTATTTTTTGGAGAGTGTGGGGTTGAGTTTATCTTCTGCTATGCATGCGGGTCAATATTTGTCTTCACATTCACTTTCAAGTCTCATTCATAAGGTAAAATTGAAATTTTGATTCAGTATTTGCTAGTGCTTATGATTTTTAATCCATATGCTTAGGGGCCATTTGTTTTTGGAGGCTAAAAAGAATGTTTTTGTCTGATTTGTGATTGAATGTATGTTGTTTGATTAAACTTATTTGGTTCTGAAAGCTTGAATGCATGTTATTTTGACTATTTCACCATTATCAATTGTTTACTAAACTTTTTTATATTTTTGTCATTTAGTGAAATTAACAAGGGTAAAACTGGAATAAATTTTTGTTAAAAAAATCTAGTATTCAATCGCCCCTCACAATCCGATTTTACCCTTAACAATCCCCCTTTGTTATAAACAATAGGTTTGGAGTACAAGAAAAGGAACATTGAGCTTCTTCAGAAACATGGGGTGTCAAAAGAGGAATCTTTGGAAATATCTTTGAAGTGTCCAAAGTATTTGGAGATGTTGATGGATGGGGTTAGAGTGTGAAATGAGTTATCTTTGTGGGATTCATGGGGGTGTGGTGATGAGGGTGGTTTTTTTAAGTAGAAAGTGTATGATATGGCTGAGATAAAATGGGATAAGGGTATGTTTTGTTTTTTGGAGAGTGTTGGGTTGAGTTTATCTTTTGCAATGCGTGTGGGTCAGTAGCTGGCTTCGTGCTCAGTTTTCAGTCTCATTTATAAGGTATATTTGTGTAGAGAGATAAGAAAAGTCTTAAATTAACTGCTTTTATTGGTTTATTTATTGCTAGTGCTTATGATTTTTATTTTATATGTTTATTTTGAGGCTCAAAATGAAAAGTATGGTTTTTGTTGGATTTCTGATTGAGTGTATGTTGTTTGCTTAAACTTATTGGTTCTGAATGCATATTATTTTGACCATTTCGCCAAATTTAATTTTTTACTAAACTGTTTTATATTAGTGCCATTTAGTAAAAACAATAAGGGTAAAACTGGAATAAATTTTCAGTAAAAAAATTCAGTATTCAATCCCCGCCCACAATCCAATTTACTCTTAACAATCCCCCTCTCTAAAAAACAATGAGTTTGGAGAACAAGAAAAAGAACAAGCAAGAGAAGCTGTAACTGAGTTTCGTGAAAAACATAGGGTGTCAAAAGATGAATCTTTGGAAATATCTTTGAAATCTCCAAAGTATTTGGAGATGTAGATGGATGGGGTTAGGGAGTTAAATGATTTATCTTTGTGGGATTCATGGGGGGGGGGGGGGGGTTTAAGAAAAAGGTGTATGATATGTCTAAGAAGAAATGGGGATATGGGCATGCTTTGTTTTGTTGAGGGTATGGGGTTGAGTTTATCTTCAGCTATGCATGTGGGTCGGTATCTGTCTTCACACTCACTTCCCTGTCTCATTCATAAGGTATATATCAATAGAAAGATAAGAAAATAATTGAATTGAACTGATTCTATAAATTCACTCTTTTCTAGTGCTTTTTGTTTTTAATATATGCTTTAGTTCTTAAAGTGTGATGGGACTCTGATCCTTTATTTAATTATTAGAGAAATGGTCTAAAGCCCCTCAGGCGGGGAAAATTTGTGTGCGGTCATGTGGCTAATATAACACGAGTGTGTGATAAACAGTAGGTATATTTCATAATACGACATGTATATTTCATATTATGAGATTTTCATATTGTAATATAACACGTTTACATTGTTATATAATCACACCCTGTGTCATATTACATTTTAGGATCGCAACCTAAAGTCGCTAAGTAGTTGGACTACAAACAAAAACTGTTGAGTATGAGGGGTTGATGACTAAATGCCCTTTAATTATTTATCAACATACTATGCTCTTGTTGAATTATCATAGAGAATGTGGGTTGCTTTACGAGGGCGTAAAAATCTTCTGCTTTCCACTTCCCTTGTGGAAAAATGGTAATGATTGATATCATGGGCACGAAGAAGCCTAAACAATTTGCATGAATACGATAATGAATCAGAAGACTAGTCAACATATCTTTGAGTTGTTTTATAACCATAATTATCAAATTGTATAGTGTATCTCTTACTGAAAACCTATGTATCGCATATCTCTATACATACATGATGTGAAAAATAAATAAATGTTTAAATAAATGTATAGTGAACACTTTCTAATTAAAAATAAAGGCGCGATATAATACAAAATAAATCTTAGGACGTTATTACATCATCTAATGGTAAGAAGTTGCCTTTGTAGTAAAAACTGTCAAAGATATGAGTAGTATTAATAATTTCAAAGATAAAAGAGGGTTGATAAATTTTTTACCTCAAATTTCTAAACTAAAAGATTCATAGTCAACACGTCCTAAACATACAACACCTAAGTACCAAACCCTTGCAACAAAAGTCATCGGTCTCGCACAAACATAATGCTTCGAAGGTCGTGGGTTTCACATGAAAGTTTTAGGTCTCTTTCTTTGGTTTTTCGGGTCCTACAACTTGGGTCTCTCAAGAGAGAGCAAAACAATGCTTCGATTCTTTGAAGCTTCCAGCCAGGTCGTTCTTGGGTCCTTAACGAGGCAAAAAGAGCTTTGAGGCTGCTTAAATGAAAAAGGAATTTGTGTATTTGTTTGTTTCAACCCGAAATATCTTTTGAGAATGATAAGATAGCAAATTGTTTCAAAAAAGAAAGAGAAGATGAGAAAATTGGTGCATTTTCACCAAACAAACCCGTCCTGGACGGTGTTCCGTATCGCAGCAGATCGTATTGTGATATATTCAACATGCAATATTTCACTGGGATACAGGTAGATAAGAAAATGATATAGGGGTATCTGTGAGTGATACAACCATGCGATTCGTATCATTATTATGTTGTATTGTATCGTATAATATGATATGCAGGATACTAACAAGTAACACTATGTTTATACCAATAGCATGTCAACTAGAGCCCCCTGTATGCCTTGTTAATGGAATCTTTAATAGGAGATGAAGATTTGGTGTGGATTTCCTCTACAAATTATGAGCCAATAATGTTATTTTTGGCATAGCATTTGAATCAAGAACCACTTCAACACCACACGCACACTTACCAGCATAATGAAATGTTAGCATACTTGTTGAAAATGCTTTCGGAAATTAAGCAACTTTTCTCTGGAAAAATAAGAAGGTTAATTAAATCATATTCTGATAAACCAGAACCTGCTTTCATATCTAGTCAACTTATCATATCTTCATCGTCTTTGTTTTTTCTATTAGTTGGCTAGACTTTTTCTTATTTTTCATTTGCTTATAGGTTAAGTATATGAAGGAAATATTCTTTTCTGACAGTAATGATGAAGCGCCTCTTGGAAAAAATGCCCGCCGTATGATGATGCACTATTGATGAGGATTTGCAACAAACCTTATCATTTTTTGAGAAGGTCAGTATTCACCCTTCAAATTTTTGTTTTCGAGCCTACTCATATCAATTATTTTATATGTTATACCAATTGCAGTCGTAAAATGCGTTTGATTTTATTTTTGTATGTTTATATGGTTTGAATTTTGTTTTGTAGATTCAAGCAAGGCGTGGAGGTCTGGATTTGTTGGGTTCCGGAGATGTCTCTTTTGGATACCTCATTGAATCATTTCCACGTCTTCTTTTGCTACCTGTGGAATCACATATGAAGCTGAGGGTGAAATTTCTTGAAGATATTGGGGTCCCTAAAGGATGCATGAGAAACATCCTATTATTATTTCCCCCATCATGTTCTGCAACATCGAGAAGGACATTAAACCAAGAATACGGGCTTTTGAGAAGGTATGGTTATACATTTTAGATACTATGTCCTTTTCTATGTGGAAGACACCCTTTAACTTGAATTTTGAAAGGTGCATTTACACCCCAGTTTTGCATTTCATACTTAATATTTGACTATATAAGAAAGACATGTGGCTTTTATAGGCATCTGAATTGATCTTGTTTTTAGAGCTTATGGTGCCACACTACTTTCTACTATGTGATCGCCATAAGCCTCAGCTGAAACTAGCTTGTTGCATTTGTTAGACCATCTCCAAACCATCGGGGAAAATGTGTTTTAACCCATCTTGAGCGGTTGATTCTAGTTTAGGCTATTGCTCAAAATCACTATGAGCCATTTTTGGAAATTCGATCCCTTTTGGCCGAATGTTTGCCCGGTTTGCCTGTGCAAATTTTGGGTTGGGCGACATTTGCTTTGCCGCCTCAATTGGTTCCTCATTTTTTTTCATTCGGCCGAGCCCAAGCATTTCCTGCTCTTTTTTTTTAAAAAATTTAGTGGGGCGGCAAACTATTGCCGCCTAAGGTCTAAATATAGCCTATCTTGCATTTTGGTAAAGGTAGAATTTTGACTATTTTGCCCAGTAAAAATGACCAGACGTCGTCGTATCTTCTATATCTTGACAGCAGTCTCGTATTAATAAGTGAAACTATTGGGTCATAATGTTACATTCTATTGTTATAGTTTTCATGTTTGTTAAATGACGTATATAGTTATTGAACTTCTTGACGTGAGTTTATTATGTATAGTGTGGAAATCTTGTCTACTTATGATTTGAGCATCTATTCATATCTGTCTTTCAGGTCAGTTCCGTAAATAAGGATGTTGGCAAGATGCTGCTAAAGTATCCATGGATTTTATCTAAAAGCATACAAGAAAATAATGAGGAAATGCTTATTTTCTTTTACATGCAGTGGGTAACGAGCCTAGAAAGCTATTTTCATATGTTCAATTAAGTTCTAGTGATAATATACTTATTCTATTAATACCTCACCAAAATTTGTTGTTTCTTATTAGAAATGATTTGTGCCCATCACATGCATCTGTCATTTATCTTGTGGTGTCCATGCCAGTGCATGATGTGACGATTGAGTTTTATTTTATGGGAATTTTAAAAACACAGAAATAATGGAATTTGTTGTCACAAATTGACTACATATGATAAGTAAGATGGTCTAGTTTCTTCATTGTACTTTTATAGGGTGAAAAATAAATGGATCCTACCTACCCTTAGGGTGGGAATTCATGTGTGTTATACTTGGTCGTGTCATATCGGGTTCGTGTCAGGTATTAATCTAACCCTAACCCGACTTGTTTAACTAATCGTGTCAAATGACTTGACACTAACAATCTGTTAATAAACATGTTGTGTTGACACCTGTAAACCAAAAGATACGGCTATGATCCTCTTATTTCTCAACCAAGCATACCACTCTTAGGCTCTCCATAATCTGAACATTTGTTAATTCTAAACTAGCAGCTGATAAGTTGAATATCATCTAAATTTACAAGTACTCGCACAATAACGGATCAAGATATATTATATTTTCGATGCTTTCGTTGTAAACAAGTTTAGGATTAACAAGTTTATTCATTGCCTTTGAGTATTGGAGTCTGACACCAACCGGACATGTTTATTACCCGTGTTGGTGGGTCGCATCAATTTCGGGTTCGTGTCATTAAAGATCAACCATAACCTCCTAAGTCCGTGTCGAGTAAACAACTGCCACCCCTACCTACCCACAAAATACTGTAGTATCTGCCATCAAACGTGGGATCATGATCTAACTTATCCTGTGGTACCGTGCCATCATTTTGCCTTCTTTTCCATCCCTTCCCTTATTTCTTCTTCTGTTGCTTCTTATACTCCCTCTGGTTCTAATGTATAATGTGGCTTTTTTTCTTCCTGTATTTCATCTATAAGACAAATAAAAGTATACTCTCTTCCATGGCAGGTACCAAAAGCCAGTGTTGACCGTGCAATCAAAAGCTGGCCGCATCTTTTGGGTTGTTCGACTGGAAAGTTGAAATTGATGATACAACAATTTGATGAACTAGGTGTTAGACACAAGAAGTTGGGTCGAGTCATTGCTAAAAGTCCTCAGCTACTACTTAAGAAACCTTATGAATTTCTCCAGGTTGGTTACTTATTTTCATTATTACTTCTATTATTATCATCTTCTTGTTATTTTTATTTTACTGAATGGCATAGATACAAAAGTACTTAGCATATCTTATTGGCACCGACTTCATGACTGCTTTTTCTATATTATATACCACTATTATTACATAAGAAAAAAGGATTATGATATGTATAGTTGATTCATTTGTGATATCATTTTTTTCGTGTCTTGTGGTTATATTTTTTCCATTGTATCATCATTAGTACTTCTACACAGGGTGGCAGTCAACAATTGATGTACCTTTGTAAAGAAACTGGTGAAACTATAGATTTCAGCTTTCTTCTTTGTCCTTTCTCCTCTTTTTAGAAAGTTGCATTTCAAGATTAGGTGTATTGGGCCTCGGTGAAAGGTGCGCGCAACTCAATGATGGTGATGGAGTTTGTGTTTAATGTCCATAACAAAATGGTGGGATTTGACGTAACATAGTCAACACACAAAAGAAAGCTCACACAAAGCTAGGAAAAATCCTCTCACCAATATTCAATGACTAAATAAAGTAATGCAATCCTTTATCTAGACGTAGGTTGTGTGACTGTCGAGTTAGGGCAATGCTAAAAGATGCAAAAAAGGTCTTTATTTACTGTGTAAGCTAAAATGCTAGGCTCAAACCTATACTAAAGCTACCGATGGGTCACTAAAAACTAATAATTTAAAAAGGGTGCAATAAAAGATAAACAAATGTTTAAATATCACATTATAGTCCCAAAAATCTCTATTTCACATCACTCACCCTTTGATGAAATAATTCGCCTCAAACCCAGAGCGGAATCCTATTAATGTCGGGATCAAGGGGAATGATGTGGGTGGCGTACGTCCTCCGCCACAGCTTCACCAGAATCGACACCATCGGTCACATATCCAAGCCTCTTCTTTTTGGGAAAATCGTTTGTGTGATGTCCACATTGTCCTCGGTCAAAATTCAACATCCCACTGGCGTAAAATCACTAGCCTTATCAGGTGTGGCAGTACAAATTCTAGATCTCCAGAAGTAGTATCCCCCAACAATAGAATTCCTTTGGCATTGAGAGAATACTCGAGGCCTAGAAAAAAGCAGGTGTGAGGCAAATGCGAGTCTGATGGTTGTGGAGCTAATGGTTGATGCTCTCTCTTTTGTAAGTGCTTTGTGTAGGCAGTAGCAGAGGAGAGTCCTTGGCTGTGCACATGTGCAAATAAATCTCGTTAATAGGTATGAAGAAAAAACACATCTCGTTCTTCATCTGATACCACGCTTGAATAGGTGCCAACGGGGTGCCTTGCAAAACTGTACTGTGTCATACGACCAAACTTTGGCAAATTCCCCAAAGCTTGGTAGCCGTTAGCCAATCACACTTAACTCTTCTTATGTCTTTGAACTCAGAAATCTTTTCAAACGCAGCCAAACAATCTATAAAAGCCTAGGGTTGAGGTGTCTGTTGAAGGAGAGTATGTGGATGTCATTATAATGGAATTGGTTCAGTTTCTACCTTCCCTCTGAGGGCTCGCATTAGACAAACCTCTATGTTGTGTTGAAGCAAACAAGGTAATGGCGATCAAGATGAACATATGGTGTTACCTTTGGACTTGGGTCTTTAACATGAACATATGATGTTACCTTCAGACTTAGGTAGTTAATATGAACATATGGAATTTCCTTCTAACTTAACTCTAGGTTGGAACATCATTCATTACGCTGAGGCCAACTACAATACTCATAAGAGTATTTGTACGATTAGTCTAAGGCAACGAGCTGCCTATCTGTTGTGAAATCGACACCCCATTAGAGGGGCCAAACATCAACTTCTTCAATAATGGAAGAGGCCATCGAACCCAATCTCGTACTTCACAATGGTAGTCACACGCAAAGTCTCTTGCATCCAAAGAGGCTGAAATAGTGTAACGAGCGTCGAGGAGACACTTGTGAGACTCACCGGTGATTGCCCCTACACAATGATTACATTTGTGGAGGGGGGTTGCATTGGGTTGTATCAGAGGGAGTTAGGGGGTCTCATTGGTCTGTGGGCACTCCGCAATGTGCGGCCTGGGGTGCCTGAATGTAGCAGTTGGGTTGTTGAGGTGAGTATGTGGTAAGGGTGGGAGGCATGGATTAGGTAGTGTTTGCCGAGGGTCTATTGCCCTTTTGACAAGGTGAAGGATGTTAGGATGCCTGGCGAGGGCGGATTAGGGACGACGAAGGTTAGCTGAGGTGGTTAGGGTAGGCTGGACCGTTGCGTGGGGATTGGTGGTCCCAAACATGGCCATTGTTTTTTTGATAAGTAACAAGAATTGTATATATAAAAATTGCCTATCGGGGGTGGGGGGGGGGACCCTTATACACGATGTATACAAAGCATAAAGGATCAACAACAAAAACACCAGCGTATACTTCTGGTGAGATAACAAAACTCCTGAACCTACAAAAAATCTCCCAATCCCTCCTATCTATCTCTTCAAAAAAAATTTAAACAAAACTTTCATAAACATCCTTGGATATGACCTATACCACGCATGAAGAGAGCTCAACAAAATGTACCGCAACCTCGAAAGAGCTAACTCCACACCCTCAAAACACCATGCTATTGTTTTTTTCTCTCCACAATGTCCAAAAAATTCTGAGATGTGCCATTTTCGAAACAATCCGTGACCTTCGCCCACCAACCAGAAATCTCCACGCAGCTAACATATCCTTCACTGAACTAAAGAACACTCAACGTACCCGAAACAGAGACACGATAAACTTCCACAAATCTCTAGTCATTGTACAATGCAACAACAAGTGGTTAACTGTCTCTGCCGCCTCCTTGCACATATAACACCTACTAGCCATACGCCGCCCCCTTCTTTGTAGGCCATCCGTCATCAAAATGGCTTGCCTCGCTACTGTCCCATGTAAAGAAGGATACTCTCATCGAAGCTTTAGTCCTTCGTATACTCCTCCAATGGATCACTTCGACATCTTACTTACTTTCCCCCTCAACTTTTTGCAAAAAGTCGCTCCATGGTGGTAAAGTCTCATCTTGTGTGTTGGCCGAAGTGACAATAGTCACATTAAACCCTCAAATATGTTTGAAGATCTCAAAATGATCTTCAAGTTTCGAGGATAATTCGCAAAACTCACACCTTCCCTACTCGACCTCCACCATAATCTATCTTCCCCATCAGGCGGACACATTATTCCCCTTAACCACTCAATTAGCTCCTTCTAACTCCTCGATGTCCCAGGCCCTCATCTCCCTCCAAAATCTAGGGTTCCACTAACACCTTTCCACCACTCTCATAAGATTTTGAGCCACAACCTTTTCTCTCTCACAGGCAATACGATATAACTCTGGAAACATTTCCTCCAACGAAAACTCTCCTCGCCACCTCTATCTCCAAAATCTAATCCAATCCCCCCTCCCTAATCTAAAGGTTGTATGGTTGAAAAACTCCACTCATCCCTTAGCAATATTCTTCCACAACCCCACCCCATATGTAAAGTGACCCAACCCAGACCCCCACCCAATTTATCCCACACCAAAACGAGCCACCGCCACCCTTCTCTAAACCCTACTTTCCTTCATCTAGAACCTCCACAATTACTTATCCAACAAGGCCTCGTTGAATACATTAAAACTTCTCACACCTGCCCCCCTTCCGCATTCGACTTGCTCACCTCCTTGGCATATTTGAAGCTCTCCTCATTTTCCCTGCAAAGAAAATCCCTCATTAATTTTTCCAATTTTCCACGCACAGAAGCCGGGAAAGGAAGTATAGATAAGAAATATGTAGGTAAACTTGATAAAGTGCTTTCTATCAAAGTCGATCTTCCTCCCTTAGACAAATATCCCTTCTTTCACCTTGCCAACCTCCTTTCAACCTTCTCCACAACTGGTTCCCAAATAACCTTGGACCTATATGGAGCTCCCAAAGGCATCCCTAGATACTTAGACGGTAAACTCCCCACCTTACACTTTAAAACATCCGCCAAATGAGCTACCTCCACATCTCTACCCACCAGGATCATCTCTCTCTTCCCCACATTTATATGTAATCCTGAAACAACCTCAAAATACATCAAAAGTAACCTTCGACTGCGAATCTGGTTGTCCTCAACTCCACAAAAGATGAGAGTGTCATCCTCAAACAACAAATGTGACACCCATATAGAGGGAAATCTCGAAGTACCAACCAAAAACTATCTAATAATCCCAAACTCAGCATGAGAAATCATATGGCTCAACGCCTCCATAACTATAATAAACAAAAACGACGATAAGGGGCCCCCCTGTCGAAGACCTCTGGTGCTTGGGAAGAACCACTATGGAGACCCATTTACTAACACTGAAAATCTTACCGTAGAGATATAACTCTCGATCCACACCCTCCATCAATGATAAAAACCTACTGTATTCAAAAGATATATAACAAACCTCCAATTAACGTGATTATATGCCTTCCCAATGTTCATCTTGCAAATCACTCCAGCGTCCCCACTCCTTAGCCTTTCCTCCACACATTCATTCGCCACTAGCACTGCATCAAAAATTTGTCTCCCTCCCACAAAAGCATCCTGTGCCTTTGAAATGATAGCATTTAATACCCGCCTTATAGTTAACATCTTGGATAATAACTTATAGATGCTCCTAACTAAACTAAAAGGCCTAAAATCCCTCACATCAACTTCTCCTCCTTTCTTCGGAACCAACGCAATGAAAGATGCATTAAATCTCCCTAGGAATTTGCTTGTATCATAAAATATGAAAAAAGCCATAACATTTTCCCGAACAACCTCCCAACAATGTTATTAGGGATGGAAATTTAACCCGCCCTGTCGAGTTTTTACTCTGCCCCTAATGGGGCAGGTTAAGAACCCGTTTAAAATAAACAGTGAGGGTATGGGTTTCAAAAAAATCCCGTTCATTAAACAGAGCGGGTTAGTATATATAAGCATAACCTGCCCAGCCCCGTTTATTTCTTATATTTACTTAAATACCCTTCTTTGATATATTATTTACACCAAAACCTTATATATATATATATATATATAAGTTATGCATGCGGTATGCAGGTTTAACATGCGGGTTTTAACCCGCCCCGAGTGGGTTCTTAGCCCGTGTAATGTAAACGGGGCGGGGGCGGGGGGAGGTGGGGTTAAAGTAAACCCGTCACTAGTCGCGCGACGGGGAAGGGAATTTTTTTTTCCGCTGGGCAAATTTGGATTTTGTCAAACCTATCCCAAACCGACTCGTTGCCATCCCTAAATGCTGAAAGAACGCCGTAGTGAAGCCATCAGGCTCCGGTGCCTTATCTACCCACATGGCCTTCAAAGCACTTACCACCTCATCCTCTGTGAATGGTATCTCTAACATGGCTTTATCCTCCTTTGAGATGCTCTCGAACTCCAACCCATTTAATGAAGGCTTCCACTCTTCCTCCTCCGAATAAAGGCCTTCATAGAATTGACTAATAGCCTCCTTAGCCTCCTCCCCATCTGAATGTTCACCCCCCCATCGAAATTTTCTCAATATGATTAAAGTGACGATGAGAATTGACAACTCTGTGGAAGAATTTGGTGTTCTTATCCCCCTCCTTGAGCCATAACGCATGCGATTTTTTTGTCTCCAACTAATCTCTTCCCGAATCATTTTCCTACACACCTCCTTTTTCCTCTATCATATCTGATTTTGCTCCTCCCTCGATAATGTTCCTTCCCCTTCCTTAGCATCTAACTAAGCAACATGATTCAAAATCTCGACGGAGTCAACTCAGTATCGACCGAGTTGACTCTGTCTCGTAGGCTAGCGATTTATTCCGAGAGGCGAATAAAAAATTAGAAGAAATCGTGACATATTGTTGAGATAGGTGGGACCGAGTTAGTTCGGCAAAATATCGCCGATTTAGATGATTTTTTTTAATATACCGGCCGCTACATATGATTTAGCGACAATAGAAGTAAAAGAAGACGTAGTGGATTGTGCAGCTTTGGGATCTGTAGGTGGAAAGAAAAATAATAGAAAATATTTTCATTTGGTTTGTTCTGATGGCATACAGCTGTAGTGTCTGGTCATTGCAAGTAGATAGTGAATCAGATTTAATATGTAAAGTTACATTCATTATATATTTCTTTTAAATTATGTCATTATTTGTTTTATTTACTTACAAAAAAAGGCAAACCCAGTGCACGAGGCTCCTGCATTGCAGGGTATTGGGGGGGGGGGGGGTTAGATGTACGCAGCCTTACCCATGCATATGTAGAGAGCCTATTTTCACGGCTCGAACCTATGACCTCCAAGTCACAATGGGGCAACCTTACAATAGATATTTATTCACTCAATATTTTCATAAAATATATCATTCTTTATTTGATATCATTGACTATTTTTAAATGGACCTTTATTTACTTGAAATTGTTATAAAATGAAACATTTTTATTCACTCAATAATTGTTTAATTGGGTTTTTAAACACGTGTACTTAAAAGTTATTTATAAATGTACCATTGTCTTTTTAAAAATGTATCTTTGTTTACTTACTTTCTTTTATAAAAGATATTATTATTATAGTTATGGAGTATTGAACCTCACAAGTTCGATGCGCATCAATATAATTAATTAAAAAAAGCTATGCATATCAAACAATGGGTTTGGACTATTCTAATTGGTCCACATTGTTAATATTGTTTTTTAGAAATTTTTCAAAACCAAATCCGGAATTTATGGGCTCTCTAAATAGCGAATCTTTGCGTATCACCTGATACTATGATCAAGTTGCAAATCAGGTGTACTTCAAACCATGCTCAACAATCTTCTCAAGACCCTTATAGTCTCTATGACATTTTCAAAAATATCCCTATTTCCCACTTTGAGATCTTCCTCCAGCAAAAGAGAGCTTTCTAGCCAAAACAACCTCCGTACTTCCTTCTAGCTGATGATACCTTTGCCACCACATCTTCACTCTATCCTGAAGCCACATATTCTCAAATTTAAATTGTCGTCTCCCCCTCTTGACCCCTTCACATTAGATTTGAATCGACACATGGTCCGATACTAAACGAGCTAAACAAGACTGGACAATGCCAGGAAAGTGTTCATCACACTCTGCGGAGACAAGAAAATGATCCAACCTAGACAATGAAGGGGGATCCCTATCGCTCGACCAGGTGAATTACCCCCTCTAATGGCATATCCATAAGCTCGATATCATTAATAAACTCTGTGAACTTCCTCATCGAACTAGTAACCCTCTCCCTACTCTGATCCCCTGAAAATTGAACCACATTAAAATCCCCACCCACACACCATGGTGCTCCTCACATCCCTCTCACCCCTCCTAGCTCCTCCCAGAGTTCCCACCTATTGCATCTTCCACCGGCCTATATACCCCGGAGAAACACCAAGTGAAACCGTCCTCTCTACATATAAAACATACAAGACAGAGTGGGTGATGGCCTGAATTTCAAACTAGCTTAGGGTGGCACCAAACATCTCCATCTGTATCATTTTATTTTCTTTTCCCAAATATATATATATATATATATATATATACTAGGGTATGCCTGTGCTTGAAGGCACGCTCATAATTTTGAAGAGTATAAACTCGTTTTTATGCTTAGATTGGTTTTGGTCACAACATTCCAACATTATATCATTAGTTGTCACAATAACTACAAAGAAAGTAGAAACATTCAATACAATTATCTTGTATGACCATTAGTATATTTTCAAATCGCATTCAATGTCGTCACTCTCAATGAAGAAAATTTCTCACTCACCACACTATTGCTTGGGTGAGTGAAAAATATGTCAATGAAGAAACTATTTGTCAGTTAATATTTATCAAACAGATTGGGTGAGTATAACAATACAGAAAGATGTGTGTTCACTTTTCAAAATTTTATCAAACAGATTTTAATAAACACAACATACCTTAGCAGGTCTAGTATTTATTCTATTTAACTTACAATTTCAACTTATGATCAAAATGTAATTAATTAAAAAAGTTGTAAATTACTTAGAGTGGGTTATTCATTCATTTTATAACTACAATACAAAACTTTGAGTTAAAATAAGAGGTAAATTACACCTTCAATACATCAGGTTAGTATGTATAACATGAATATCTTTAGTCTACATGAACACAGCATTTTGAAGAAATTGGGAATCTCGCTCTAAAGATACCGGTAGCCTAAAAACTAGCTAGCTCAGTGGTTCATCTTTCATCATCACCGTGTTAATGAAATATGAAGCTGAATCCAAATATTATGAAGCTGAAATTCCAGTTGGTCTGCATAAAATTCCAGTTGTAGACCAAATATTATGAAGCTGAAAAATTTTCATTCAAGAAGCTATAGAAGCCATAGAACCTGTAGCAGCAACAATATTACGATACTTGGTCTGCATAAATTGAGACCAAATATTGTTATCAACTTTACACTTCTAATTTAATTTCATTCAAGAAGCTTTAGGGATTTCGTCCACACTCCTTCCTAATTCCCAAACCTCCATCCTCTATAAGAAAACACAATTCCCTCTTTTTAAGCCACTGAAACTTCTTGCCATGATATTCGTTATTATACAATTCCCTCATACACACATAAAACTACAACTCTTATATAAAAAATATATTGAATACTTTGACAGATAAGGGGAAAAATCATGTCTAAGCAGCTCCGGACAACGGAACCACTCTGTCTCAACAATTTTTGGAAAGATAATGAAGGGGAAACCTTTCAAAAGAAAGAAAATGGTTTGTTCAGAATTTCATAAACATTATGACTGTGGCTCTGAGCCTTAGTTCAGTACAATGACTAATTGATTTTTTCCTAAAATAGTACACAACTATAACTGAAATGTGGGATTATGAATAACTTAGAACTCAAAACTCAAACCAAGCTCCGAAAACAAATAAAAATATATATATAGAAATATGTAAAATAATCAATTTGGTATCATTTAATATTGTCATTGTTGATACATGTTAGTAGAGGATCATTCAAAATAACTATGAGGATCATTCAAAATAACTATGAAAGTGAATGTATCCAGATTTTCTCAAAAATTTCAAATAGCTTACCAAGTAGTGAAATAATATTCATATGAAAGCAAGTAGAACATATACATAATCTCTGATCAATCTTCATTATCAGAATTCTCATATGCTACCAGCAAGCTTTTAACAGAGCGGTCCACTTTGATTTCAATTTCTCCTTTACTTGGTCTTGTTGGATGACAATCATCTTTTATATCATTAGCCTCGGATTTACCATTTGTTGAAGCACATTCACTTGAATTTAAGGTGGACTGGTTCCCACCAGAAGGGCTTGAAATTGTGTGCCGCTTGGGTTTGACTTCCATAACGTTTTTCAGTAAATCTTGCGGCCTAATCCCACTCCTTGACTTGGGCTCAACACGAAGTGGCAACGGAACCAATATTGGCGAAGAATCATCTATACTTGCATCTTTTTTAAATTCAGCAAATGCCTGTTTCTCAATGCGGCGCAGAAGACGTTCTGCATCCTCCTCAGCTTCCATCTTCACCTTGAGATACAAAAAATCATCGCTATCCAAGGTTCCTCATCCATAAAGGTAACCTCCACGTTCTCCTGCAACCTCTTGCATCTTAGAGACCATGCGATGGAAGGTGACGTCTTCATCGACAATTCTCGGAAAAAAGACACTAAGCAGCCTAAACAAATATCAAACTTTATGTTCCTATTTAATGGTCATTCAACAAAAAATAAAGTTTGGCCAATGATACAACTGTATGAATATACATAATAGAAATTATTAATGAAAGTGGAAGGAAATGCCTAAATCTCACCACCACACAACACAACCTCACAACATAAATAAAAAACAATTATACAAAAAAGGGGGAAATTAGAGATGGATTACAGACCTGCAATGACTGAACTGCAATGTCTTCTAGTGGATTCAATCTGATAACAATATTATATGGGAGAATATGAGAGTTCACCTTCACTATTGTTGATTAACTTCCGCGTGGCTTCAATCCGTTGGATGATTTGATCTGCTGACAAAGCACCCTCAATGCAAGCATAAGATCTAGGTGCTTCAATTAGCAGTTTGAGTTTCGACCACGGTAGTTGCTTCCAATTCCACTGGGTGTGTATAAAATTGCTGCAGATGGTTTAGATCAGAAAATAACATCTCTAATATGCACCTTTGAAAGGTCTGAAGAAGTTTTGAATGAAAAAAGAGACATCAAATGAAATTATAACAATAAAATATTAATATGCATAGAATGATTTAAAGGAGTAAGAGAAAACCTACCCCGACGTTGGACTGAAATATGCAGACTAAAATAACATAATATGCAGAGGTAATAAGCAGCTTAGAACAAATTTCTAGAGTCTATGGAAATCAGGCAGTAGTAATAAGCAGCTTAGTGTTTGTAATATACATCATGTTGGTTGGAGTAAGACAGAAAGGAAAACATTGCAATTCATCTAAACATGCCCGAAACGTTGCAATTCATATAAAATAGAAAGGAAAACAAAATATGCAAAAACATTCAGCTTTAGATATTCACTTAATGCTTTAGAATGACATTCAAACGACAATTTTGACTAATATTTCCAATTTACACGACACTATATATAGTCTTTTATGATATTTACTGCTGTAATCTGTAAAAACATAAAACTAAGAATCAAATCAAAAGTAAATCATAGACAACGAAAATCATAAATATTAATTAGAGTAGTAAAAAAGTTTCCCCCTCACCCCATTGTGGCAAAGTCAAAGTTTCCCAAGTATCAAAGTATGCTGTTGGCCTACTGGAGATCTTTCCAAAGTATGATGTATGAAGCACACATACTAATTAGATGTCAATGATAAAAACTTATCTACTATTTAATAAAAATTGTACTAAAACATGCCAAAATATCAGGTCTATTGTATACCTTAATTCATTAACATGGTCATTTGGAATGTCCCTATACAGTTAAGATTACTACTTTGTTACTTATAGTTCTTTCGGTAGTACAGTGAAAAAAAGAGTAACCGATTTAAAAGAAATAAAAAATAGATATAACATGAACAATTTAGCTATTGAGTTCATCATTCTCCCTTGAGAGAGCGAGAAATTCGAGAACAACTTACTCGCATTGTTAAGTTTATGAGTGAAGATAACAAAAAAAATTATATCAATGAAGATTTAGCCTTTCTTGTAAACACTATGATCCAGGGTACCTTAAGATCATGACTAAGGCTGGGTAGATTAAAATAGCTAGAGTTAGTGACTGTTTGATCCTTGACAATAGTTAAAGATAATGAAGTAAGAAAAGGTAATGAACATACTATTGTTGAATATGTAGCGTTTTTTAATTTAAAATATTCAAATAGTGTAAAAATTCCACAAAATGATAATATGAAAATTCAGTTACATATACCTATTAAGAAGAACAATATGGGGATTGCACAGAGGAGACTTGTGATATTATGACTAAGAAACAGGAAAAACCATACTATGCTTCAATATGCAGATGTTTTGAAATGTAAACGCCCAAGTAACATAAAGTTTCAACATAAATGAAAATAAAGGTTATAAAATGACCAATACGAATCATGTAGAACACAAACTGCGACTTCAACCGAGAGTACATGTAGGAGAGAGTACATGTAGAGACGGAGAGATGTAGTAAATGTACTAATGGGACACATAAACAAAGTAATTGGGAGAATCCAAATATTATTTCATTGACATCTATTAGAAAAGAAAAGTGAAGAAAAATTAGTCATATGCGTAGAAAGAGGTAAAAAGAAGGAAAATCGTGTGGGGATGCATTCATGATAGAATTAAGAAACTTGCAATGATTGTTTGATCCTTCAGACAATACCAAGAGACAATGAAGTAAGAAAAGGTAAATAAACGCATACATAAAAATTCCACAAAACGATAATAGTAAAATTAAATTAGATATAAAAATCATGAAGAACAATCTGGAGCTTGGGTAGAGGAGACTTGAAGGCCAATATGAGATGATATATACTAAAAATGAAACAATGTAAACCTGGTTTGAACCAACGAACCAATGATATGCGAGTTGACAAAAAATGCACACCAGACTCCGAAACTTAGCCAACATTGATAACTTCAAACTTTCAATCCTTAATATATATAAACAAATCAATAGACGAAAATTAAAAGCCAAAAAAGGAAATAAAAAATTGATTACCATCAACTCAACTTCCTATTTATTATGATAAAGTTCAACTGAGAGAATATAATACTATTTATTCTAGCAAAGGTAAACAAGGTGCAATAAGCACTATATTTTTTTAGCATGGTCTTAGAATAGTATGTTAGAAGAGAAAAAACCAATGAGAACATGATATGGGGGATTTCGGAAGAGATTCGCCAACATTTAAATCCAATGTATTACCCAAAAGTATTTAAATCAGCATTTACCCAAAAGCATCTAAAATTAGTACCAAATAAAATTAAAAGCGAGTATGAAAGAGTATACCTGATTTGACCGAATAGCTCAGTTGACCTCTATGATTCCAAAGTTTGTCAATCTGAAACACAATCAAAGTCAAACACAAATATTGCAAGCATACACCAGATTCGAAAACTCAGCCAAAATTTGATGATTTAATTTGAACACTTCAAACTTCAAGCCCTAATATATACAAACATGAAGAGGTACCGTAGACATGAATAGGTGCCATTAAGAGGTACAAACTTCAAGACCGTGCCTGAAGACATAAAGATGAACAAAATATTAGACAGAAATTCCCTAAAAATAAAATAATAAATCTATAAAATGAAGGCAACATTTAACAAAAAAATATTTCTAACATCTGCAACATATAAATCAAGAAAATGCAATAAACCAAGAGGTACCATAGAACCATGTGATTCTGGGTTGATCACGACTAAAATTTCTAACATCTGCAACATTTAAATCAAGAAACCACATCAAAATAACAGAAATTTTTTAATGTCAAAACCCTAACCCCCAAATCAAAATCAAAGTTACCAAAGTTTGAGATTATTGAGGGATATGATATTCCAAAATGACTAAAAGTCTTAACAAAAAACACAAATTAGAGAGTTTACCAGAGAGATCTAAGATTCAGAAACAAAAGGAGGTCAAAATCGCAAAAAACAAATGCGTGTGTTCGGTAAAGGAGTCCGAGATGTCTACCTGATAAAAAATACACCATATTACAATCAGGTCACCTGCAAAAGACAAAATAAAAAATAAACAACATACACATAAATAGATCAAAAACAAAATGAACAAAATCTGTAGAAGAAATCTATAAAAAAATAAACAAATCTTTGCCGAAATCAAAATAAATGAATGTGTTTATGTGCATGTGAGTGTGTAAGAGAGTAACCTACAAAAGTCTGTGTTGTTAGACGCCTAGGAAGACGGATGTAAGAGGGATAAGATGAGGGAGGGAGCATCGGGAGTATGTTTCGAAAATGAGAGAGGGTTTGAAGAGGGAGGGGGAGCATCGGGTGTTTGTGTGATAAATGAAAGAGGGTTTAAAGTGGTTTCGGTGTATGTTTACCAAAATAGCCTTATGTTTGAATTAAAGTGAAATAGGGGAATCAATTAGTGAGATGAAAAAGTGGGGGAACTGAAATTTTGAAGGGGTAAAATAGGAAACACATGAATTAATTCATATGGTGACATCATAGTTTAATCTTATGACATACATAAGTTTTGTAACTTATTATATAGAGATGTGTGTGTGTGTGTATGTGTGTGTTCTTGGACGCCATTGTTGTACACAACGGTGGAGCGATTAGGTTCCGATGCCAATTGACATAAAACAGTAAACGGCGCTCTAGAAAAGCTCACACGAACAAATGACAAATCCTCTCACAAATATTCAATTACTGAAAAAGGGCTATTACAATTCTTTACATAGACCTAAGGATATGTGACCACCAAGTCGAGGAAACCCTATAAGACAAAAAAATTCCTTATTTACTAAATAAGTATAAAGGCTAGGCCCAAACTTACACCAAAGCTACTAACAGACCACTAATAGCTAACAATTGAAAAGGGCAAAATAAAAAGGAGAAAAACTTTTGAATTATTGCAATTCAGCCCCAAAATATCTCTTTGACCCACATCAGTTGCCTTTGGATATGCATTATATTGGTCCTTTTATGGGAGATATGGGGGAAATAAACATAATATTCTTTCAAGTGAAGGAGAGAAAGGAGATTGTAGGGAGATAATGAAGTTCTCGACGCCTTTTTTAGCTTCCTTGTTAAGGCATTTTAGCAAGTTTCCCCATCGTTTGTCTTTTGAGTCAGCGTGGGTTGTTAAGTACAAATCTTGAAGGGTCTTAAGCCTTTTGTGTGTTTCTTTTTGACGTATTTTGGTGGACTATATTGCTCCTATTTTCTTATAAATCCTTCGTCTCTTTTTCTGAGGAAAATATGTTTTTTTATAAAAAGATCTTGGAAATCAACATGTGTTCGGATTTTATATCCAGAATTGACAACTAGTATCTTATGACTTAATATATAAAAGATGTTTTTACCCTATTTATTTGTTTCTCGAGAAGTTTTTATTATTATGTTGGTGTTATGTTTCGTAATTCCCTAGCAAGTGGCAGCTCTGACTGGTATATGAATCAACATGCATTATAGTGTCCATTGTCTTTCTCAGTATGAATGAAATAATTCCATAGGTGGTACAAGACAGGACCTTATACAAGGAAAATAGAGTCTGGTCTACAATCTACTATGAAAGGCTGTAGGCTCTAGTATTAGTGTTTGTGTTTGATAAGCTGAGGACATTCATAAGAGTAGATTTGGATGAAGTAAAAAAAATAATTTTTGGTGCAAAACTAAACGAGCGCACTATTTCTTATTGCTGTAATTTGAGGAATTTTAGGACTATATTGTAGTGATGGAATAGGATTTGAAATAAGATGAAGGGCTGTAATTTGAGCAGTGTTTTCAATTGTCACAATAGCGCAATACTGCGTATCTCGAGAGGAAAACATGAAATAGCACATTGTGTTTTGCACAATGTTCAGATTGCTTGAGCTATTTGATGATGTGGCACGCTATTCCATGCTTTTCTGTGCTATTTTGCGCAATAGGTACTCTATTCAAGTTTTTTTTCCCAAGTCGCAAACTAAACAAAATGGGGCCGTTTTGTTTCAAGAGGATAAAAGGACTAAACAAAACAACCAAATCTTGAAATCCTCTACTCTGAAACCCTATTCCGAAACACCTTCTCCAAAATCCTATTTCTTTTCAAACCGACTAATTATTTGAGCCATTAGCTATACAAGGAAAAAGGAGATTCAGTTGTCCCCTGAACAATATTTCAATATATTTGTCGATTAGTTTATTTGTTGACCAATGCCAAGTTTTCTTGTATAGAAATAATGAAGAATTTAAAGTAAATTTTATACATTTTTTAATTAAAAAAGATTTCCTAATTTAATAAGATAGGATATCCAATAGAAATAGGACTAAATAAAACTTACATTGAAACAAGTATCAACCTAGTGATGCTGAACAAGAATGTAAAATGCTTAATGATATAGAGAAGAAGGATAATAAGAGAAAGTGGGTAGAAGAATAAAATCAAGAAGAATATAATATTGAGAATTGGGGGAGAGAATTATTTCAATATTTAGTACTCATCCAACTGATATATAGGATGTTGCATCCACATGAAATTTTCATTTTTTTTGAAATCATACTGGCATTCTCCAAACTGTAAGCGTGATATGGAAGTGATGGAAGCAACAACAATTGGTGTTGGTGGAGGGAAAATAGCATCTTCACGTGTTAACACCCACCATCCAACAAATGTGACACCCCGCCTAATTAAATACCGGGTGATCACTCCTTTATTAAATTAAAGTCAAGGTGAACAGTTGGTTCATTCTTAGCATCACTGTCGTAAAAATAACTTTTCCAATTTAAACGCCCCAATTAATTAAGCTAAGTGTCAAAACCATTTTTAGACATTACTTTCCAAATTTTATTTTATAAACCAAGATTTAAATATTTACAACAATTCAATATTAAAGAATCACGCCACAATTATCCTGAAACATATAATCCAAATAAGTTCAACATTCAACAACTAAATCCCAACATTTAAAACTTAAAGTAAAACATCCAGACAGTAATAAATCCCAAAGTGACAATACTAGAAATAAATGAATCACAATGTCTAATAAAACAACTAGATAATGGAAACGGGCGACACATGCCCAACTGAATAAATAAACTAAGAGTGGAATCAAATAAATGAAGTCGTCTAAGCAAGAGGCCTACAACTCCCACCTAAGCTGCAGCGCGTTCCTTCCAAAGGATCCTATGCAAGACGCCCCTGTGGCTGGGCACCTGTAATATATACATATAGATACAAGAGAGAAAGGAAAATAGAAACGGGTCAGAGCCCGATAGTGTAAATGATTTAAAATTTATTTTACAAGTATTTAAAATATTTACAGGCAATGCAACAACATATTAGTGCAACACTCTCTTGAGAAATTCTCACCTCTCTTCTAATGTGCACGCCTATCGCACTAACCTCCCCAACGGATTATCTTATCTTATATTGCACTAAACTTCCCAATGGTTTAACTTATCTTAGGTTACTCGTAAGATTTAAAACTGAACAATATAATTGTTTAAGAGGAAAATTTCATTTGGTCACAAGGTTCTCATTTAAACCTTATTTGCTAATAAAGTTTCCCAGTGCCCCATTATACTTTTCAAAACAAGTATTTCCAAATTGAAGCCAAGATTCATTTCTTACTTACCATAACACAGTAGGCAGTTCCAAATTTCAGAATTTCATATATATATTAAATACTCGTATAATATATATATATATATATATATATATATATATATATATATATATATATATATATATATTCTAACAGCACCCCACATAAAAATTATGGTGCGGGCATACTCGTACTAAGGGAAATACAAGTTCGGAATCACTCTCGAACTGTATTAACACATACACAAACAATATTGAGGCGAAGCATAGATTCCAAGTCTCTAAGAGGTCAGAACATACCCTCACGTCTCTTAGGACCGTCTGACCATCGATCAGATAGCCCGTGCCAAGGATATCTATCTTTTAGGGTACGAGTCAATATCCCCCATAAAGGTCCCATCGAGATAGGACTGTCCCAACGCGGTAACCTCAGGGA
Organism: Sambucus nigra; assembly: GCA_949130495.1. Lineage (NCBI taxonomy): Eukaryota > Viridiplantae > Streptophyta > Magnoliopsida > Dipsacales > Adoxaceae > Sambucus > Sambucus nigra. The sequence continues at coordinate 688,443,355 of OX422212.1, forward strand.
TAACAAGTAGCGCGGGCATGATTTTCACATGTATATAATATATGTATACACAGTCATATAAATATACTAATTTTATCATATCGATTTAGGTTCATCCCATAACCCATAATCACGACATTTATTCTTATTTTCCCATTATTAGTTATCACCTATAACGGTTCATCTCTAACTTATATTTGAGGGATTATTTCAACTTACTACGTAACACTCATGGACTCTATCCTCCCAAGTGTAAAATTCAGTAGGTATTCATCTATTTTCCATCGTAACCATTTTACGCATCTCTCCCTTTAATACAAAATTCCATTGTCCCTTATATATAAACACCCCAAAAATACAAATTTCGCCTTACATTAAAGGTCCCTTAATCATTAATAAATCCTACTGGTCATCTTTATCTCCCAAAATATTTTAATAAGGATGTCTAAGGAGTATTCTTCATTTAGAATCAATTCAACAATTTTTAAAAGGGAAATTTAAGTCTGCCAGGAGGGGTCGATCGATCGAGGGCAGGGGCTCGATCGATCGATCAAACAGGTATGGCGAATTCTGCAGTTAACCAGTTACGGGTTCTAACACACAACCTCATCCAAATCCAAATTTTTCATTCCCAATCGCCCAAAATTTGTACTACTAAGAGTATAAACCCATATCATACATCTCCTACGTAAAGCATGCAAATTTCCATTAATAACCATGGATTAACAGGCCAAAATTCATGTAAATCTCAAGAACCTTAGAAATCTCTTTAACATGGTTCTAATCAGTCTTTTCTCAGAAATTCTACTCCTAATTCATCATAAATTCGTGGTTAAGCCTCTACATATGAAGGGGTTTCCAGATTATCAATCAAATCATAACTACATGCGGTTTTCCTATCTCCAACATGGGTTTTCTTCTATAAAACTCATCCTAATCACCCTAGGCTAACATGAATGATGCATTAACGAAAATAAGAAAGATAAATACTTACCTGGAATTTTCAGAATTCTGATTTGCGGACGATTTTAGTGTGGTTGCGTTCCCCGTCACGCGATCTACGCGTTGGTGGTGGCGGCGGTGCAAGCGGGTGGCTTTTTGGCCTTGGATCGCTTGGAAAGCTTCCTCCTTCCCTCTCCTATGGCCATTATAAAGTTTTGAGTTGTTTTAACCCTAGAAGGTAATCTTAGACATCTGATATAACCCTTGAAATTTCGTGGGTTTAATTACCCAAAAATGTAAAATGTCCAAAATGCCATCCCGGGGTACTAATTAAGCCTAAAAATGCCTCGAGGTCCAAACTAAACCTCCGGGTACACTTTTCTGACTATCTCGACCCTTACGGACACTTTGACGCACTCGAAATGATCATACGGGTGACTTATAATTTATTCACTTTTATTCATCAATATTCAGTCCCGACGCAACACGGGCGCGTCCCGACTCAAATTTTCAAAATTGTCATTTTATTCACTCTTGACATTTAATAGAACCAAAATTATATTACTTTTCTCATTATTAATATTCAACAACAAGTTTCCCATAATTACTAACTCACATCACGTTAATAATTATAAAGTGATTAATTTCCGGATTTATTTTAAATTAATAACTCACATTAAATTTAATAAATCCCCAAATTAATATTGCATAAAAATACGGGGTATTACAACAAAATATAATGCTTCGGTATGTCTGATAAAGTAGCATGTCTTCTATGTGAGAAATTTGACCAATATATAAATTTAGTGAAAGATTAGTAATTATGCACTATGTCCATAATCTAAAACGCCGCAAACAAGTCCATTACATGACAGTAATATATAAACATAATAAAGGTATAAACTAATCAAAATAATAAATACATAATAACAAAGCATAATAATGAAACAAAGCAAAAAAATAACATAAAAAATAAACATAGAAAGATAACCAAACATAATAACAACAACAAAATATACTTGGATACAAACATAAGCCAGGAAGTAAAAACCTACAGTTTCAACTTTAACTACAAACCTTAGCTGCGAACAGAAGTAGCTAGGACAAAAAAAGGTTGTGACCTATGCCGGCAACTTCTTCGAACGACTCTGCCAAGCACAGGTTTGGTAGAGAAGATGTCAAGTTACGAATGGAAAATACCTTGTAGCCACTATAAGATTTAAAGGAGCCTCAGTTAACCTAAACTATGAGTCACATAGAATCAGCCATGATAGAAGGCTGCAAAAGGATAAGACTCCTAATTAAGATCTTCTTTTGTCTTCTCATTTTGGCTTCTTTTTTAAGTAATACCGTCTCTACCGATGTTTTCGACTCGGTCATGTCAACCGATATAGACGAATCTCCAGAAATCTCCCTGTTGTAGATCGATTCTTCTCCAAAATGCCCAAAACTCAACTTGCCTCATGGGATCGGATCAAAAGGGTGCGATACTATGTCAACTAGGCCTGTATAATAAAAGGAAAAATTTGAAACAACACATTAGTACTCGAGCTATGATCCCATTACTTCACCTCTTGGAGTATCGTAAATGGCCTCCATATAGTTAATGGAAAATGGTATCAAGTTGTTAGAGAGTGGCCTCAGAAATCTAAATGGTCTCATATGAAGGACAACCAATCAGTTTGACAAGATATCGGTTGCATGGGCCTGTCGGGGTGGAGATAGTATTTAGAACTGGGATTCTCAATGCGATCTGTGTATGATGGAACTGGCTGTGAGGAGTCAGATAGTAGCAGAATGGGGGTAGGTGGTTGCCCTTACTTGGGGAAAGATCGATTACATTGAAATCTCGGTGGAAGGTCGAGATTATATGCATTGTTAAGTCAACACTTGATGACGGAATGTTTGTAGGTCTTGCCATGTTGTCGTTCTTTTCTCGAGGGAACTATGACTAGATCCCTTAGTAACAGTTCCAACTGTTGCAATGAGGGTTAACCTGACCCTTGTAGGTAGAATGCATACGTTGGAGATGGGAACGAATGTCCTTTTGGATGGCAACCATGCGGGAGGCCAATTCAGCAACCAAGTTGTACACAAGGTTAGTGGGGAGAAGGGCTGCCAAGTCAATAAGAATGATGGGAGATGTGCCCAACACAATCTAAAACGGGGACAAGTCTGTAAAGTGGTTGGACTTTGTTGAATGAAAACTCAACTTATGACATGATCAAGTTCCAATCCTTGGGGTTGTCTTGAACAAGGCACCTTAAATGATTCCCAAACGCATTGTTAGCAACCATAGTTTGACCACCGTCTATATGCGGGTGAAAGGCGGTGTGAAACTGAAGGAAACAACACAAACAAACATCCCTATCGAAGTTAATACTTCAAGGGACACCATGTACCACACCATCCCTCGGAAGTAGAGAGTAGCAACATGAGATGCATCAAAAGTCTTGTTATATTGGATAAAGTGGGCCATGTTAAATAAACGATAATGGAATTATTTTACCAAATCTAAGTTAGTTTAAGTTCTTACAAGGAAAAAAGGATCTTTTAATTTTATGATATATATATATATATATATATATATATATGTCTGTGTGTGTGTGTGTGTGTGTGTGGAGGGGGAGTGCTCATGAACCTTATTCCAAACTAAATGCTGTATCAAAACTTAAAAGGATTATGCTTAGTTTTTAACTAGGCTCAAGTTGACTATCATTGAATAATCTTGATATTTCTAGTACTTCTAACCATAGTTTTCAAATCGTGAATTGAATCGTAAATGGAAAATCCTATAAATTGTAAATCGTGAATCGATATAAAATGTTGAAAATATAGTAAATTATATATAAATTCATAAAGAACACATTAAAATATGTAATAAAACATATTATGACAGATATATCTTCTTCTTTAAATAATATCTTCTTTTGTCTTCTCATTTTGTCTTCTTTTTTAAGTTATTACGTATCTGTCGATGTTTTGTTCGACTCGGTCATATCAACTGATATAGACGAATCTCCCGAGCACTCGCCGTTATAGACCAATTCGCCCCCAAAATACCTAAAATTCAACCCCCCTCTTGGTATCGGATTGAAAGGCTGCGATATCACGTCAACTCAGTCTATATAATAAAAGAAGAAAATTAGAACAACACGTAAGGACCCGAAGCTATGCTCGTGTTACTTTATCCCTCTTGAAGTACTGTAATATGGGCTCCATATAGTTTATGGAAAATGGTATCGAGTTGTTAGAAAATGGCCTCAGAAATCTAAATGGTCTCAAATGAAGGACAACCAACCCATTTCACAAGATATCGTTTGATTGGCCCAGTCGGGGTGAAGATAGTATTTCAATCCAGGATTCCCTTAATGCGATCCGTGTGATGTAACTGGCTGTGAGGAATCAGATAGTTGGGGGGGGGGGTATTTACCCTTAGTTGAGGAAAGATTGACTACATTGAAATCTTGTCGGAAGGTCGAGCTTGTATGCATTGTTACGTTAGCACTCGACGAAGATCACGTTCCAACCCTTTGGGTTGTCTTGAACAAGGTACCGTAAAAGATTTTAGCTGTTTGTATGTGTATGAAAGGCAGTAAAAAAAGGCAGTAGAAAAATGAAGGGAGAAACATAGACAAACATCTCTATCGGAGTTAATTCTTCGAGAGAGCCCACGTACCCCAGCACCTCTCGGAAATTGAGACTAGCAACATGAGATGCATCAGTAGTCCTGCTACATTTGATAAAGTGGGCCATGTTAAATATACAATAATGGAATTATTGTACCAAATTTAAGTTGGTTTAAGTTCTTACAAAAAAAATGAATTGTTTATTTATTCATTTATTTATTTATTTAATATTATTATTATTTTTTTTATGTCTTTGTGTGTGGAGGGGGAGTGCTATTCATAATTGAACCTTATTCCAAACTAAATGCTGTACCAAATACTGAAATGGATTCTGCTCAACTTTAGCTAGCGCTCAAGTCGACTGTCATTATATGAATTTGATATCTCTAGTACTTCTAGTGCCCCTTTAGATTTGGCTGTATTACACCAAGTGCCTCGTTTGTAGTGTGTGTGTGATAGCCCCCAAGTTCTAAAGCATGGAAAAGTTGTTGATATCCCAGGAATAAATTTCATGCATCAACAAGAATATCTTCTGTTGATGCACCCGATGATATAGTTAAAAAGTCTCATTTTTTGTATTAGCGTGTTTGAATGGTTTTGGGTTAATCTTGGAACAAGATTTGAAATGACTTGTTGCTGCTGCTACACGCAGGTGGTCTTTTTTGGAAGATTTGGGACTTGATGAAGAAAATGCGAGCCAAATTCTGGGTCGCTGTCCTGAAATATTTGCTACAAGCATAGAAAAAGTTCTCAAGAAGAAGGTAGAATTCCTTATTAGTATTTGTGTTCTGAGAAACCATCTTCCTCAGGTTATCACAAAGTATCCAGAGCTTTTTGTATGTGACATTAACAAAGACTTGCTTCCAAGGTAATTTTCTATAGATTCTCAAGTATATAACTATCGCAACTTATATTCAACTAATGTGTTTGACCTCGGAAAGTATAGGGTAAAATACAAATGTAACAGATTTTTGAATCTTTATTTTTCGATAATCAAGCATAACATGAATAAATGATCCGAATCATCACTTTTTATTTATTTTTAAGGTTGCATTTGTTTTTGTATTAAAAATCGAAATCTGAGGTCAGGGGTGGACCTAGGTGGTCCCGAAGGTGGGCGGCCACCCACCCAGATTTTTTGGAATTTTTTCCCGATTTAGGCTAATTTTTTGGACCTTTGTGTAATGTTTTATAGTGAAAGGCATTGAGTTTTTGCCATTTTAAAATTCAAGGGGCGGAAATATAAATAAGCAAAACCCAACTCAATCTTAACATGCGCGTTTAAAGCTCAAACAAAAAAAAATTCCTAACTATACTCAACCAACCCAACCGTCCTCTTCCCTTCCCCCCTCTTTGCTACTCTTATTGGTGGCCTGCTGCCCCCAAACCAGCATCGAAGAGAAGCAGTGCTCCCCTCCGTAGTGGTGCCCTGCTATTGTGCCTTCCAAGTTTCTCTCCCTTCGCCCCTGCCAGTGCTGCCAGCGCCGAAGGAAGGAGTTCTCTCTCTCTCTCTCGGGTTGTCGATTCGTAGCAGCAGCAAGCAGGTAACTTTCTTTCGTTTTTTTTTAAATTCAATATTTATTTTGATAAACGATAAATATATATGTTAACAATTGTTCAACATATTTTTTTCAGTTCAACATTTTTTTTCCAGTTATGTAATTAAATGATTAGGATTGTTAAATTAGTTTATTGTAAAAATTAGTAAATTGTTGTTTTGAAATATATTTTCAAATTTAAGATGTTGAAATATTGTGATTGGTATTTGAGATTTAGGGTAATGTTATGTAGATGTATTTTTAAAAATTTCAGGAACAAAATGGGAGCTAACAATTTGTCAATATTAACCTTTAAACTTTTAGGTATAAAAATTTGCAAAAAAATAATACCCCCCCCCCCCAAAAAAAAAATCGCTTCGGGGGCTCCCGCCCCCGAACCCCCGATATTTATCGAAAAATTTCGCACCCCCCGACTAAAAATCCTGTCCTAGATATGTAGTCTGAAATTTGAAATGGAGAATTTTGTTTTATCTGATCAGATAGTTTTAGTATTAGGGTTGTTTGTTTTGGAACCAAATAGTGTATATTTTAGACATTTTTCATATATATAATAAAGTAGAAAACTTCTGTATGTCATAAGTTTGAAGTATGATGTCATCTTTGTGAATTTTTTTGCACTACCTACTTTACCCCTTACAAATTTAGCTTCCCCCTCTTTTCTTTCCCAATACTTAGTTCCCACCCTACCACTTTAATTCAAACATAAGGGCTTTGTGGTAAATTACTTTTCTTTGTACTATCTCACCCACCCTCTATCACGACCATACACATTCTCCTCCTCAAACTCTCAAAATCGGAACCCCACACCACACCCCACCACACCACAAACCCGAAACCCTCTCTCTTCTCCATTTTTAAGGTATCATCTCTTGCTACTATGGGGTTATTGTTATTTTTGTATTGAGGAAATCAATAGAATATATACGAGAGCTTATTTTATTCTACTATTTGTTTTGTTCACAGCAATCATGAAATCATTTGGGATCTGAAGATTCTTTTGTAATTTGTCCAAATAGTTGCATGTAGATCTGAAAGTGTTGGGTTTTTCAGATCTATAAGTTGAGTACTTCATTCTCTACAATTTGGGGTTACGATTGGGGATTAGAGAGAAATGTTTTTTTACTTTATTTTTCGATTAGCCTTATCATTTTATTAATATCTGGGTTTTTTCTCTTTTTTCAAGATCTATGAATATCAATGTGCGTATTGGATCTAAGAATATCCATGAATATGAACGGGTCTGTGTATGTAAAAAAAAACTTTTTTGGTTGCATAGAATGAGCTTATAATCAGGTAATTTGTTAGCGTTTTTTATTTTCATCAGTGATTTGAGTTGTGAAGGGAAAAAACTGTGGGGTTTATTTTGATGTAATTTGTGCATTTGGAACTTCAATGGTGGATTTTAATTCTTGGTCTATTTTTTTTAGTGCTCAACTTTAGCTTGATGATATGGTTTTCCCATTTTAACTGGCTTTTATATAATATTTTAGATACCTAAATTTAAGAATGCTTGATTCATTTATGTTTTTAATTTTTTCTCAGGGAACCTTATGTTCTGCTATTGAAAACTCCCGAGTTTTAGTATTTAAAATTCTGTGCTTTGTTGATTCTATATGGATATACAAATTTTATAGGGTTCCTTTATGTCCATTTCATCTTATCGAAGAACGTATTTACGGAGGTGATTATATCTCCATTAAGTGTAAAGCTACATTATTAGTGTCAAATCTACGTCACAATTAAGTTTGAAGCTATAACTCAATGCACTAATATAAAGTAATTTTGTATGTGTATTAATGATGTAGGTTTTGGAGGTGATTCTTAATCAACAACTGATGATATAAGATCTTAATCATGATTAGATGGGGATGCGACAACATGTTCATGAAGTATCTTGACGAGTTGAAAGGATGATGTTCATGAAGTATCATGACGGGTTGAAGCCGCTCAAAATCAACATAGGTGAAAGGACGATGATATCACCAACTTTATTTACAAGGAAAGCTCCATCCACCTATAGTCCGAATGCCTCTATTCCAGGTGTGAATTTAAATATCAGTTTTGATATGCGTTGATGTTATAACTTGCAAGCAAGATGATTGAAAAAGCAAAAAGTCCTAATACTAGATATGTTGATATGCTGCTAATACCTAATACATGATATGATGGTACCTGATACCTAATATGCGGATACCCGATCAGCAGCATTCTTGGTACTAATACTGAAATGGATCTCATATATGCTGTTTTTTCCCTCCATATCCATGTTTTACCTCAAATATGAGATCCATTTTTTGGGTTTTAGTGTCGAGTCTCTTTCTTTTTTATTACTACATCACTCAATTTTATTACTACATCACTCAATTCGTGGGATTTTCAGTAAGCTCTATATTCTAATTTGAAATTATGTAGTTCTATTTTAAGATTATTAATGATCAGTAACTGAAAATATTGTAACGATGTTTGCGTGAAGCAATACTAAGATAGTATTGTAAAGATTTATGCGCGAAGAAATACTAAGATAGTATTGTAAAGATATTTGCGTATATACATATTATAATTCAACGATGTTTAGTATTTCAATTGTATCATTTATGAGGATAGGAACTACAAATAATATGGTTCGTCAAGGGATGCAACATAGCAGTGTTGGCAGATTCCATTTTTTGTAAGAGGTTAGTAACTTCCTCTTTTCTTTTTTTGGGAGATTTCAATTTTGGCAGAGGTGAGAGGAAATTTTGAATTCCTCTTTTCTGTACAGTTAAATAAATAGCACAGCTTTTAGAAAGTTTGGAACGACTTCTTGGAGTTGCACGTCGACTGTCACAGATGGTTGAGCTGACCGTGAATGAAGATACGGAGGTATCTACTTTGCTTTCTTGATCATTGTTAGTATCACAGATAGTTGAGCCGACGATCACAAATGGTTTAGCATTTACTAGCACGACTTCGAGTATTGGTTCAACAAATATTGTATTCATCAAAGTTAATTTACACTCATGGTTAGATCATTATGTAATGTGAAGTTTTGGGTCCTCTAAGAGGACTGAATATCCCAGATATAAAGTAAAAATAATATGTCATTTACAGTTTCATGTCCTATTATTATGTGTTATTACCTTGATTTTTCTTTTTTTGTATAATTCAAGGATATGTATATTGGAATATATTATACACTTCCTATTTAATTTGTTAGTCTATTTTCTCTTCGTCATTGCAATCATAAACGTTGGTTCTCTTCGTATTAAGTCAAGGTCCCTGCAATCATAAACATTGCCGGAGCACCCCCTGTTCTACATCTCTTCTTCTCTTCTCTCTCTCTCTCTCTCTCTCTGTCTCTCTTCAGCAAGTTATAATCGTGTCAATTACAAATGATATAAACTCTTGCAGCAACTGGAATGTCAGCTTACTAAACATAGATCCTGTGAACCCTGTGATTCCCATAGTATGAGAGCCTTTGGAATATTAATTTAAATTTACTCTGCTATGACATTCTAAGTGGTTCTTATACTAAGATGTTTTTTCAATCACTGAGTGAGGCTTAAGATCAAGTCTTTCAGGGTCCCAGAGCGTTTTATTAAGATTGCAGAAACTGTAATAGTTGGTTCTCCTTAAGGTATGTTATTGTCAAACTACTTTGTTGGGCTAAGATGCTTTGTTTTGTTTCTTTCCATGATTCTATGTTTCTTAAACTATTCACATAACATGCTCGAGTAAATTTCCAACAAAAATTTTGTTGTTTTCTACAAGTAAAAGTACTCCGAGTATTGTTGTTGGTCTTATAGATGTTTGACATTTAGTTAATTGATGTAATTCTTTTACAAATTTTAGCAATTGGGATTAACCTTATTATCTTCCTCTTTCGCTCCCCTCTTTTTTAACTAATACTCTATGAAATTTGAAGATAGGATAAACTACGTTGACTCTCACAGGGCTCAACTATTTTTACATTCGTGCATTTCATTCGAAACCAAAATAAGGAGAGACATTACCATCCCCCTAAATTCATTACAATGGCTTTTCTCCACTTGATCAATCAAAAAGACTTCCTGTGATTTGTCAGATTAAGAGAAAATAAAATACATCTATGATCACATGGATAGAATTGACATGGTCAGGGTTAGTTCTTCTGATTTAATGCTTTAACATCCGTTAATATAAATATGTGAATTAAAAACGAATACATAATAATAGAAAAGGTCTCGCACAAGTTAATTTGAAAAATATTGAATGATGAGAAAACCAACTGAATTACATGATCTATATAACAAGGCATTATGCAAATGATATATCCCATAGTTTCAATATTGTGTTTGTCATTGATAAGAGAAACATCATTTTATGAAGCTGTGGATTCTAGATGAACTGAAGCGCAAATTTTTTGAAGCAATTCAAAATGAGAATCTTTAAAGAAACAACACTGAGCAAATATTTGTTGTTGTCTTTATAAGTATGCATGAAAATCATCTTATAGAGCATGTCCAAGTATGCATGAAAATCGATTTGGTCTTTATAAGTTTTTGAGACGGGATGCAACTGGCCAGGAATATGCTGTTGTAGTTTTTGGGGAGGGAATCTTGGTTGGCCTCATGAGAAAGCTGCTGAAGACAAGATCGAAAAGGCTCTTTTCTTTCTTTTTCTTTCTTTTGAAGACTCACAAGGGAACCAACTTCCCACTACCACAAAAATATTACAAGGAATTCACTATGTTCTTCATCATAATGATTCGGCTAAATTCAACTTTGTCTGTACAACAAAGAATTAGAGGATTTTGCACTACACTCTCGAGCAAGGTAGCTTTAAACTATTCATTCATTGTTTCTTTCTAGATGTAATCAACAATTTGTATTTATATGGATGTCTCGAAAAGTTAAGGGTTATAATTTTGTTTATTTTCTCGATTTTTCTTACATGATTGTTGTTGAATAGGCACCTCAGAGCTGTTTCATAAGCAGTTAAAACAGCCCCATTCACTACAATAGATTTGGCATTCAAAAGTCGCTGTAAACCTCAGAGTTGTCATGACGAAGGTCGATATTTCATTCTTCTCGCTGAACTACTTGAAAAGATTGGTTCTTTCCACGGAGCATTTCCTGCTCATAGTTGTCTTTGGGACTCTACTATAGCTACTTTGAAGGACCTGCTGTCACATTTGGCTATCGAACATTGCATCCATGAGGCTAGAGGACTTGATGTGCTGCCCACAATGTGTATTAGATGAAAAATTAAAATTTTAGCATTGTGCTTTAGCTGAATTGTATTACACCCGAAGTAAAGCACACTAGAGCTGGTACTTCCATTATGGGTAAATATCAAATAGATATTGTAAGAAATATATTCATCGAGTTTTCAAGACTTTTCCCCCTTTTCTTGGGTAAAAAAAGAATGAGATACATAGTTATTGCAGTTGGTGCTGCCATATTCTTATTGTAATTGGTGCTACTATACAACTGCCTCAAGTCCCTTCATCGGGATTAATGCTCCCCAGTGATGTTCTTATTCATAAATTTTAATGTTTTGTGGGGCGGTGGTTGTTATTTTTTGGTGTTTTTACTAATTTTTTTTGTTAATTTCTTAGTTATTTTTTCCACATGCGCATAAATAGGTATAATTTAATCATAATTTTATGCCGAGTTTGTATATAATCTTAGTTTTCATCCAAGACAAGATATTTTTTTTAAGATATTGCTTGGGATCTCCCTGCTTATAACCTTGCACTATATTGTATAACCTTACAAATGTATTGTTTGGAGATATTGTTGGCCATTGTATGTATTCCTTTTTAATTGTATATTTATTCCATTATATTTGTTCAGATGAATTACAACTCAAGAATAGCTGAATGGAAAGTGTAATTGTTTATTGCTGCCCATTGTATGTTTTTTTTTGCTTTCTTTATTATAGCAATGCATTGTTTTTTGTTTAAACTTCAAATGTGTAAAGATAAATTTGGAGGTCTTTTGAAGATTGATTCCCTAAAGAAGTTAAGACTCCGTTTCTTGCAAAATTTTCCGAATAGGTGATATTCAGACATTTTTACTTAATGTGAATTTTACATGATAATAATCATTATTATAATAACTACTATAATAATTATTTTTGTTATTGTCTGTTTGTAGTTCTTTCTTGAGGAACTAATCGACTGGCCAGAAGTGCCATTGTGCAACTCCCGTTATATGGACATTGGCGCCATTATATAAAAGACGATGAAAATGATATTTAGAGGGATGGAAGATTGGAAACTGGTAGATCAAGCACCCACCATTTCTCTTTTTTCTTAAAAAGTGTTTTTGTAAATCAAGATGATGTATGTTGGTAATATTGAGTACTTATTTATTTCTTTTGTAAAATATTTATTTTAGCTGGACGCATTCTATACAATGTTTGGCCCTTCCAAAATGTGAAAGTACTAGAAATGTGTACTCCACATGTTATACAAATCTAAATAGATAATTATATTATATTTGAATTACAAACTATGACTTTTGTTGTGGGTGTATTTTTTATTTTTTTATAAAGAGCGGATAATCCTATAAACAAAGGAAATTTTGTTCAAAAATTTAAAACTGTTTACGATTATTTATTTTATATAAAAACATATACTTAAATTATACATGATTGGATATTTTGAAAAAAAATTATTCATGAAGAATCTGCTTTCGTGTTTCGAACTCGAGACCAACTATAGTTTTGGTGAGAGCACTTGCTATTGCATCAAGACACGACTTTATGCTTTTCAAAATTATCAGCGTGCCTTTAGGCACGGGCATACCCTAGTATCTCTCTCTCTCTCTCTCTCTCTCTCTCTCTCTCTCTCTATATATATATATATATATATATATATATATATATATATATATATATATATATATTTCTCTTAATGGACCTTCTCCTATCGTCTCTCGGTTGAACCAGATCCACACGACTTGCCAAAATAAGTTTTACCTATTTTTCAACCCAAATCTTGAGCTATTTTGCTCAAGAGTTTTGAGTAAGCAACTCACTTGTCGCCCCAACATTTTCCACATTTTTTTTAATTTAAAAAAAAATTATGTATTGATTTTAATTTAGTTTGACAGCAGTTGCTTTGCAGGACCAACCTTCTTATCTTTTATTAGTTGACCTGCATTTTCTTGCTCAACGGTTTAACTCATTATGGACATGTAGAATTTGCCTAAAACTTGCAGATTGTCTAAGAGGTAGAAATAAGCTTCAATTTGAACATTAAATTTGAATTAGACTAAATAGGACCATCCAAATGTTTATTTAGACGGTAAACAAACATATTTTTCGGACACCTTATTCATATAAAAAACAAATGCACTCTCAATATTACCTCTCAATGATTCAGAGTCAATATATATGACTGTAACCTCTTAAAAAACATTGAACATCTCAGATTTAAGAGGTAAAAACAAATACCACCTAAACACAGACCGGAAGCAAACTTGTTCTTACGAAGTAATTTGGTTGTGTTGAGCAGAATGAAGTACTTGTTGAAGATTGGTCTATCAAAGAAGGACGTTGCATTCATGGTGCGAAGATTCTCGCCGTTACTCGAATACAGCATTGACAAGGTCTTGAGACTAAAGTTGGAGTTCCTAGTGAAGACCATGGAAAAAACACCAAGTGAGGTGGTTGATTATCCCAGATATTTCAGCTACTCCTTGAAAAAGAAGATAGAACCTAGACATTGGATGCTCAGGGGTAGGAATGTAGAGTGTAGTTTGAAAGATATGTTGGGTAAGAATGATGAGGAATTTGCAGCTGATTATGTGATGGGTGTTGGGAATATGCCAGTTTCACTACATTTGGAATGATGAAAAGTGGTGTCGTTTTGGCGCTTGTATGGTATCGGGGTTCTTTTGAAAATAGTAAATCACAGGTGTTTTGAGACCTACCCCCATCCTTCTCGCACACGCACACGAAAAAAATAAAGGTGGAAATTCGTATTTTTGGATCGTGGTTTGACTCGATTCCTCAATAACCATTAAGGCACGAACACGTGTGTTTTCACCTGACACGGACATGACTAAAATGTGACAGGGCTAACATGATTCTTATCAGTTAAACGCAAGAAGACACAAGAAACGATCATGTTAAAAAATTCGGACACGAATATGATTTGTTGTTATTCTTTTGTTGTTTTGTTGTGGCGCATCTAAAATTGTCACCCATAAAAAAATATGGGATTAAGAGTGCTTGATTATAAAGTTAGGAAAAAAGATTGATAAGAGTTTTTTTTAATGAAAAGTTGGATAAAGAGCTGAAGAAAAGATTGGTGAGATACTCTTTACTTGCCCCTTTCACTGTACTCGGAATTATATTTAATGGAACAAAGAATTCACTTTAATAGAATACTGGAAAAGTAAGGTGGAAATTGTTTTCCATTTTTTGTTTCTAATTTCATCTCCCTTTCTAGTTTTCATTTTCTATGAAAAAAATTTAAATTTAAAAAACGCGTTTAAGTATCAGAAATAATGCTTGCTCTATTTATTAATATTTTTCACTAACATTACAACTAATTCACCACATTAGCCACAAAATGGTCATTTTAAAAGAACAAATTAAAAATATTCTTATTTTTTTTGGAAAATTTGAAAAAAGTTTTTAAAATTGGAAATATATTTATTTGAATGCATGTTTTTCGTAGTTTTTATTTAAAAACTCTATATTCCATAATTAATCAGGCCCAAGTGTCTCCCACCAAGTCACTCATCTCCTTTTCTATTCTTCCTCCCCTATTTTTAATAAAAGTAACCTGTTTCATTAATTTCTTTTAAAATTTATGATCTAACACTTTCAAAATAAAATAAAATTAAAGAATGCTTCAACGTGTCAAAAGAGAATAGGGATACTTAGACGAATTGCAATGCATATTATATTGATGGTGATTGGAGCGAAATCTTTCATAATTGGATTTCAACTTAGTAACTCTTATTTTTCCCTTCACCTTCCTCTTCGTTTTAGATCCAAAATAGAAGAGTTGAGTAAATCTAAAAGCTAAAGAAGGTTTATGGTGAAGGGTGAAGATGTCCGAATATTGATTATTTTAAAATGTATCAATTGTGTCTGAAACAGTGTTAATAAGGTATCAACGGGCATTTTCAAATATATTACTCAAAAGAACTGGCCCAATGCACTTAATTTATATACCAAGATGCTTCAATGGTAGTTTTCTCCTGCATAAAGGTGATTTGCTCCATGACATTAGGCAAGGTCAACCTTTCGTGACATTTTTTTTGTCGTGTGTGTCTTTTCTTTGGCAATTGGAATATCACGAAAAGGTAAGCTTGTGTATGTGTGTATATATATATAATTGTTTTGATTTAAAAATATAATGTTTAAAAAAGATTAAACATAGTTTATTTTTATAAAAATATGTCAAATATATAAAAATTAGGTAGCGTAGTCGCGGTGGGGTGGGGTGGGGTGGGGTGGGGGGCTAGGCGGTTATGTTTTGTACGCGTGATCCTCTCGCGACGATTGGTTTGTCACGCGAACACGCATTTGCTGCTCATGAACAAACAACTTAGGAGCAATTTGCTTGTTTGGGATTATTTTATTAGTTTTCATAATATTTTGGAGAGCAAAATTATATAATGATGGATACAAAAATAACATAATGCTATTTTGCTGGTCTTAGGAATTAAAACCATATTAATGCGCATGAAGGATTATACTAAGGATTTCACCTCTAGAAAAGTGTATATTCTTGCCTATTAGTATAAACGTTAAACAAGGTCTGAAATAGATAGAAATGAGCTCACCAAACGCTCTGTAATGGGCATTGGTCTGGGCCTCCTATTTGGTTAGGGCCAATACTTAAATGGAATCAGATCTCCAGATAATAATGATCCCCTGCACAGTCCCAGTGGAACTTGGAAGCCCAAGAAGAGACTAAACCTACAATTGAAGCCCAAATCGCACGAACTGGAATCTCGTTGAATGAAAATATTTTTTAAGAACTTTTCATAAAAGTTTTTCGAACGAGATTCCCAGGTCATTCGAACGAGAATTCTAACGAATTTTCATTTTTCTCACTGGAACATTGTTAGTAAAGTCGTTCGAACGAGAATGTCGTTCGAACGACTTTGGCGGGAACAAATTTTTGGCAGTTTTCTCCTTGTTCCCACTATGTTTTCCCCACTACTTTTTGACAGAATTACTAAGTGCGGAAACCAACCTTTTGAAGGCAACTTTTTCACATTCTAAGAGTTTTTAGGGAGAGCAAAAACTTTCAAGAAAAAGTTCTATGTTTTGTGTTTGATTTTTATGGATTAATATCACCAAAAATACATACACACCCAATAGTTTGTTTATTCCAAGTTCCGTAATATATATATATATATATATATATATATATATATATATCCTTACTTGGAGTGTTTGGCACCGGGTTTTTCTCTACACCTCAAAGAAGAGAAGTTTGGGTTTACTTCTACATGCCACAAAGAAGAAGTTTGTTTGCTGTGACATACCCACTTGGAGAAAGGCTCCTTGTTCGGATGGCGGTGACCACAAAAAGTCCAATCGGTGGATTTCGAGACCGCGGTGGACCTCTGTGGTTATTCGCTAGGCAGATGTGCATACAAGAAGAAACACCGGGGCTTGGACGGAGTCAAGTCGGGTGTTGTAAGTCTTTTTGTCTTGTACTTGTAAAATCGTACTTAGTGGATTTGTGGCTAGGGCCTTCCGAGGTTTTTTCCCGTTGTGGGTTTTTCCTCGTATATCGCGGCGTAGTGGTTTGTTTATTTTATCCTTTGCAAATTTACATTAGATGCATGCTTAGGTAAAATATAAAATTGGAATATTTAATTTGGTGCTAAATTTGTTTGGGTAAAAATTCATTTAATTCAAGTCATGAATTTTATTGGATAAAATTTGGTTTGGCCTAATTTGCAAAAATGAATTAATTATTTGTGTTAAGCAAATTTCTAGGACTTGGGTTGAATTAATTGGGTTTAAGTGAAAAATGCATTTCTTATTTAATTTAATTTCACTTTGAGTTTAGTTTAATTTTAATTTGAAAGAAATTAAAATTTGTTGTGTGCGTGTGTTGTGTTGAAACCATCTTTATTCCGCACTAAAGGAAATTGTTTTTGTAAAATTTTAAAATTGGGGTCCTATCGTTTTCAACAAGTGGTATCAGAACATTGATTTAGAAAAACTCACGTTTTCAGATTGGTATCAGAGTGGGATCGCTAAATTATTGTGTTTAAGATCCTTTTAAATATTTTTGACTAAAATGGAATTTTTTCCATTTTCAAAATTTCCTATTTTCGATGGTTCTAATTACGCATATTAGAAAGCACGTATGCGCTCGGCACTTAGGTCTCTAGATGAGAGGGTTTGGTTGTTAGTTGTTAACGGGTGGCCCCACCTACATATTTAGTTAAAAAAGAACGTGTTCCCAAACCCACCAATAGATAGAGTGAGAATGAATTTAAACTTGTAAATTTTAATTCCCGAGGTTTAAATGCCTTGTTTAGCGCGGTCACACCGGATGAATTTCGTCGCATTATGACGTGTAAAATCGCTAAAGAAGCTTGGGATATTTTACAACTCACTCATGAAGGAACTCGTGTCGTAAAAGCTTTTAAACTCCAAATCCTCACCACTCAATTTGAAACCATCGAAATGAATGAAAAAGAAACATTTGATGAATTTTATGCTTGACTTTCCGATATAGTTAATTCATCTTTTAATTTGGGAACGAAAATACCCGACAACTGAGTAGTAAAGAAAATTTTAAGGTCCCTACCCGATAGATATATTCCTAAGGTGACCGTGTCAAATTCTTTACCTACTTTAGCCTCTACGAAATTAGAAGAGCTCGTAGGTGATTTACAAACCTATGAACTAGACATGTTTACCTCTAAAACTGAAAAGAAAATAGATAAGGGCATTGCTTTGAAAGCCCAAAAGGAGGAAAAACAAGTAGTAAATAGTGAAAGTGAGAGTGAGTCGGAAGATATGGCTATGTTTGCTAGGAAGTTTCGAAAATTTCTTAAATTTAACAAAGATAAATTTAAAAATGATTTTAAGAAATTTGAAAATTCTAAGCATGACAAAGACGAAAAGATCCCTAAAACTTTTAATGAAAACCTTAATAGGGATGAGTCTAATAGGTGTTACGGTTGTGAGGGTTATGGCCAAGGGCTTTTGAATGCCCCACTAAACTAAGGAAAGAGGGTAAACAACCTTTTTCATATAATGCTACCCTTGGTGATAGTGATAAGGAAGAGGGACCCACTTTCCCCATTGAGCGCAACTTTACCGCGTTCATGGCTAGTCATGTTAGTGAGTGTGAGATTTTGTCTGACGATGGCACCTTAAAACATGACACTTCCAAGGCCTTTGTTTGTGAAGCTAAAAAGGATGATGGTAGTGAGAGTGGAGAAGAGAGAGAGAGAGTGAAAGTGAAAATGAGGTTGATGTGAGTGAACTTCAGTTTACATTTCAAGAACTATATGGAGAATATATTAAATTAAAAAGAGCAAATTTGAAGTTAGAATCTAGTTTGAAAGAGCGTGTCGAGATCATTAATGAGAATGTTTTAGTGGAAGACCTTAGGACACGTGAGAGATCTCTTCGTGAGAAGCTTGAATGTGTTGAAGGCGATAGAGATAGCCTTAAAGGTTTAATGGAATCCTTGAAAAAGGAGCTTCTTGCGTTTGAAGAGCGGAATGTCTTATTAGAGTCTAATATTTTAGAATTAGAAAATAAATTAAAAGACTCTAGTAAAGTCAAATTTAATTTGGAGTGTCGTTCAGAGAAATTAGATAAAATATTAGGAACGGTCCAAATTAAAAATGACACGTGTGGTTTAGGCTTCGATACTTGTAATGAATCAACTCATAAAGTCAAAACCAAAGTTTTAAGAGAATCACATAGGAAAGCCTTTAGAGATCAATCCTTAGGTTCCAACTTTTGAGTGTTTTTATTTGCTCACATTGCAATCGAAAAGGTCATCTTAGGAAATTTTGTTTTGATCTTAAACGAGGTCCTAGAAAATCCCAACGTAAGGCAACCGAGGTAGCCAAGATTCCTACACCTTGTGATCGTCATTCTTCGTTAGTTTGGGTTAGGAGATCTGACTTGGTATCTTTACAAGATATAATTTTTTATTCTCATTTACTTTCACATGCTTCCTCCCCTGCTACATCTAAATGTTGAATGTGTTAGTTGTTTGCATACTTTAGCTTCTGTGCTTCATGCTAAGTTATCAAGCTAATTGTATGCTTCTTTATCACTGTTCTAGTCTATACTTCATACTTTATCACATGCTAGAATTATGGTTGTTGTTTATCTTTTGTATTATAGTTATTTCATTTTAGTTTGCATGAAATGAAAAATAAAAAAAGATTTTATTTATCATTTGTGGTTTTATCTTAAGAGTAATTTAGACTTAATGAAAATTACAAATGATTTATGTTTGTCTTTTAAGTAAATATTTTTAGTTGTTTGGTGAAAAATTTCAAAAACTCAAAAAAAAAAAATTAGTTTGTGTGTATTTTAGTTTGACACGCTCTATGTGGCATATTCTTGTGTTTGAATCCCTTCTTTTTGGCTCCCATGTAGCTAGAACTTTTGGTTAAGATTGTCAATCCTTAAAATGTTCTTTACCATGCTTACATGGAGTAGTTGGATTTTGTGTTGATATAATGAATTATATTTTTATATGCCTCAATTCACACATGCACGAGCTCACTTGAAATTATAACTTCATATGTATATTTGAGCTTTGTGAGGTGTTCTCCTTCCAATCTTGTCATCTACATGTTATATAACCTAGGAGGACTAGTGCATATTAAATTGAGCGATGAAAGATTATATATATATATATATATAGTTATATATATATATATATATATTAGTTATTTTGATTTAGTCGGGCACTATTAAAATAACAATATGTATACCATGGTACATGTGAAAAGTGTCCGACTAAATTAAAATAACTATATATATATATATATATATATATATATATATATATATATTAAAATTTCTAAAAAACTAAATTATACAAATTGATATAAAGAAAATTACAAAATGTTCGTTCGTCACGCGGAGTTGAAATCTAGTTAGCTATAATATTTGGCATTTTACTTACTAAAACACCACCCTAAGGACTTTGGAGAGGTTCTTTATATAAATTTTCAACTTGAAGAAATTTATTGGGTGAGAGATATAGACAAAAGAAGAAGAACGGGTAACTGGTGGTGGGAGGCTAATTAAAAGACAAGTGTAATATAAAAAGTGATCTATATTAAGGTCCCTTGGTGAACCTTGTTAAGAATCCTTTTTACATTAGAGAATTGAAAGGTATTGGCAAGTCCAAAAAACACACACTTATATGGTCGCTCACTCCTACCCGGAAGAGGCTTAGATGAAGGATTTATTATTTCTCATTGGAAACCCAACCGGTGGGGAAAATGAAAAGAGAAATAATAAATGCTTTAACAGAAAACCCATATTTCTTAATCACAAGGGGAAGGAAGTTGGATGGAGAGCGATGAGAGATTGTAGAGGATGTATATGTGATGAAAACGTGGAGGAATAATTGAATTTGGGTGGGATGAAAATAGTCCACGTGGATAGCCTGTATGAATTGAAAGGTCTCAAAATTCTCTCTCGTAGGTAAATGCTGGTGGGAGGCTAATTAAGAGACAAGAGGAGTGAGGATTAGATAATTAATGGAAAGGAATCAAATTAAGGTCCCTTGGTTAACCATCCTTTTTATGTATAGAATTGAAAGGTCTTGGTAAGTCCAAACAACACATACTTATAAAAAGTAATGAATTCAGCCACGAAAGAAGCCCTAAAAGTAATGAATCCACAGTTGTGAATTTGTGTCGTACAAGTAGTACATATATCAAGATTTTTCGTGTCATAATATTAACCCTCTCTATAGCCCCAGTTGATTTGTGTCGATAACCATGTCCAACAAAAAGGACAAAAAGCCTAGAAAATATCGAAAAAAAGCCTGCTTATTTCATGTCGGAGGCGGTGGCGGTGGCAAACGAACTGGCAAACGAACCGGCGTTTTACAAAGTTTGTTTGTGACTAACTGGGACAGGGTGAAAAGGAGAGCCATAAGCACTATCGCATTCATTTCTCTCATTTATCTCATCCGCGAGTGTGTGAAATATATTGATCAGATACTCTACGGATAAGAATATGAAAGGTTTGTTTCTCTTTTACTTTTCTTTCTCGTTCACAATTTTCTTTCTTAGTTTTGAATCTGTAGGATTGAGGTTTTTATCTATTGATTCTCTTGCTTTGAAAAAAACATATAACAATTTACATTTTATCAGTTAAACATTCTTTATGGCAGGTGTATAAAAATTGGGTGTTTTTATATAGGCCCATGGATTCAATCAGTGAAATGCTAGAAATATAATGTCCGTGCTAATAAAGAAATGTGTAAAATATTTTCCTATCAATATATATGGAATTTGTGTATGATGATCTTTCAAAAAATAGTTCATGTTTATGGACCTTTATCATCTTAAAATTTCATCTCAAGGTTTCTGGAATAATTTCCATAATTTGCCTTATGAGGGAAATTGATCTCATACATCTTAAGGAAAATTCAATAATTAAAAGATGAATGCAAAATTCTATAATGATGCTTTTTCATTATTAGATAATAAGTTTTGTTATTATATGTATTTGAGTCCATTATTTTTTTTGTGTGTTGGGGTGTGGGGTGTTTGGGGGGGGGGGGGGGGGGGGGGTTATTATTACGTAGAGAAATACAGAAAGGAAGAATGAAATTCATTGTCTATTGTTTAATGAATGAAGCTTTATATACATGCCCTTAAGTTACAACTAAACCTAGATGTACATAACAGACTTAACAGCCTTTATAACAGATTGTAACAAACTAACTAATATCTAAAACTCCCCCACAAGATCGACTATAAATGTCTTTTATAGCCATCTTGGAAAGTAAAGAAAACTAAGAACTGGCAGGCAAAGCCTTAGTAAACAAATCAGGTAATTGATGCTGAGATCGAATAGGCATAAGCTTGACAAACCCAGCTGCAAATTTATCCCGAACAAAATGACAATCTAACTCGATGTGCTTCATCGGTTCATGAAAGATGGGATTCAAAGCAATATGTATTGCAGCTTGATTATCACAAAATAAAAGTGTTGGAGAGGAAAGAGGAACACCAAAGTCTCTCAATAATTGTTGTATCCAGACTAATTCGCTAGTAGTTGTAGCCAAAGCTCGGTATTCTGCTTCAGCAGAAGAACGAGAAATAGTGGATTGCCTTTTTAGCTTTCCAAGATATTAATGACTCACCAAGTAATATACAAAAACCAGTAATGGACCTTCGTGAATCCGAACATGCGGCCCAGTCAGCATCTGAGAAGGCCCGCAGCTGTAAAGATCAAGAGGAAGTAAAAAATAAACCTTGACTAGGCCTGGACTTAAGATATCTGAGAATATGATGAGCGGCCTGCAAATGCGGTAGGCGAGGAGCAGCCAAAATTGGTTGAGTTTATGAACCGCGAAGGTAATTTCTGGTCTGGATAAATTGAGATAAAGCAAATGGCCTATAAGACGTCTATACTGAGACACATTTGGGAGAAGGTCACCATCAGTAGCATTAAGTTGAAGTTTAGGATCCATAGGAACTGATGCAAGTTTAGAAGCTATTTAACCGGTGTCTTCAAGAAATTGTAGCATATAATGCCTTTGGGAGAGAAATATGCCATGAGAGGAACGAGCAATCTCGAGACCAAGAAAGTACTTCAAGCCCCCAATGTCTTTTAACTTGAATTGAGTGTCTAAAAAAGACTTCAACTGCTTAATGTCATCGAGTGAAGGGCCAGTGATGACTATATCATCCACATACACCAGTAGTGCAACAAAGGACGTTCTCGAGCCTTTTGTGAAGAGAGAATAGTCAGACTTGGATTGAATAAAACCAAAGTTAATCAAGGCATGAGAGAACTTGGAATACCATTGACGTGAAGCCTGTTTAAGACCATATATGGATTTATGTAGTTTACACACCAACTTTTCACCAGAACTCGAGTACTCCCTCTTTCGAACATAACCAAGAGGAAGATACATATAGACTTCTTCAAATAAATCGCCATTTAAAAATGCGTTGTTGACATCCAACTGAGCTAAATGCCAATTTTGGCTTGAAGCCAAAGTTAAAAGAACTTTTACAGTGACAAGTTTAGCGACTGGCAAAAAAGTGTCCATGAAATCAACTCCTTCCTGTTGGTTATAACCTTAGCAACCAAGAGATCTTCATAACGCTCTATAGAACCATCAGACATGTATTTGATCTTATACACACATCTATAACCAATGGAATGTTTACCAGGTGGTAAGGTGACAACTGACCAGGTGCGATTAGATTCCATGGCATCAAGTTCAAGTTGCATAGCCTCACGCCAGTGCTGGAATAGAACGGCCTGATGATAAAACTGAGGTTCCACTTGGGAATAAATATATTAGACAAAGGATTTAAGTGAGGAACACAAATATTCGTAGGAAATATGATTTGATAAGGGATATAATATGTTTGGATCCAATACTTGTGTTTGAGAATGGAGAAGCTTGCAGTGATAATCTTGTAGATAGGAAGGGACTTTAGTGGCCTGAGAAGACCTTATAACAAGTGGTGTTGAAGAAAGATGTGATGATGTAGGAGTTGAGGATGATGAGAGGTTAGGAGATAATGAAGTAGGAGATGGGAAATCAGGGGCTGGAGAAGGTAGAACCAAATCAGGGAATGGGTCGACCACCTGGTCAGCATTGATCACGGAATGAAATGAAAATATTGATTCATGAAAAACAACATCCCTTGAGATAAAAACCTGTTTGGTTTGGATATCATAGAGTTTGTATCCTTTTACGCCAGGTGGATATCCAAGAAACACACAAATACGAGCTCGAGGATCAAACTTGGTACGATGAGCAGATAAGGTGGATGCAAACACAAGACAACCAAAAACTTTGAGAGAAGAATAGTCAACAACAGACTTATATAAGAGCTCATAAGGGGATTTATTTCCAAGAAGGGGTGAGGGTGTTCTGTTAATCAAGTAGACCGCAGTAAGAACGCACTGACTCCAAAAATGGATTGGAACTCGAGATTGGAAAAACAAAGCATGAGCAACATTCAATAGGTGCTGATGTTTTCTTTCAACCACTAAGTTCTGTTGTAGTATATTGACACAAGAGTATTGATGCAAAACCCCTTTACTGTTGAAAAATGTATTGAAATCCAATTCCCTTGCATTATCAGACCTGAAACTCTTGATTTTACTGTGAAACTGAGTATTAATCATATTGAAAAACTTGGGAATCGCTGTTGCAACATCTGACTTTTGTCTCAGCATATAAACCCAGGTAAATCTAGTACAATCATCCATAATGGTTAAAAAGTATCTATAACTAGAACAAGCAGTCATGTGATAAGGACCCCATATATCACAATGAATCAGATCAAAAGGAGATAAAGACATATGATTATTAGAGATAAAAGGCAATCATCTTTCTTTAGCTAATGGACAGATGTAACAAATGTCACTATTATTACACTCAGAGAAATCACATTTCAACTGAGGTTTCAACAAGTGCAATATGCTAGAAGAAATGTGTCCAAGTCTATTATGCCAAACAGTAGCTGAGACTTTATTAACAAGAGCTAAAACATTGCAATCTGGAGTTGAAACATCTTTTATGTCCAAAGAATCAGCCAAACAGTCTGCAGTCAAATTGCGGGCATCTAAAATATATAAATCCGCGAGCTGATCACCCTTGCCAATCATCTTCTAGCTGTTGGGATCCTGAATTACAAAGTGACCACGAAAGAAGCTAACAGTAAGAGATGAGTCATATGTAAGAGCACTGACAGAAATCAAATTGAAGTGGAATTGAGGGACAAATAAAACATCTCTAAGAATCGAAGAGTGATTCAACTTAATATCACCAGATAATCGAACAGGAATAATGGTCTTATTTGGCAAGGTAATCGAAGAATTTTGTATAGGCTTCATGAAGATGAACAAATTTGCATTTGAGCAGATGTATTTGGAAGAACCTGAATCCACTATCCAAAAATGCATAGAAGACAAGACATGATGCATAGAGACAGAAGAACATATACCTGCAGTATATGAAATTGAAGAAGTGGCCTGTGCATCAGTAGTTTTGACAGAAGACATAAGATGAGTGGAGAGCATTGTCATGAGGTGCTGATATTGGTCGTTATTTAAGGTCTTGAGGAAACCATCAACATTCACACTACTTTGGTATGTGTTAGCATAGGAATCATGATGAGTAGAAACTTGATGCACATTCACAATTATGGACTTCAACTTTGGTTTATATCCTGGTGGATAGCCATGATGTTTATAACACTTCTCGATAGTGTGACCATGGAAATTGCAGTGAGTGCAAAATGATCTTTCTTTCTTTTGACCTTTGCCATTACCATTATTCTGAACATGAGGAGGAGAGCGCTTAGGAGATGCAGTTCGAAGTGCAAATGCCATATTCTGATTGACATAATCAACTCCCCCTGAATTAATGTTTCTTTGATGCTCTTCTTGAGACACAAGAGAGAAAACTTTATTGATAGGTGTAAGGGGATGTAAGAGAAGAATTTGGCTTTTGATTTGGGCGAAAGAATCATTCAAAACCATAAGAAATGACATTATATAATCCATTTGAAAATAATTTACCAAATCTTTATGTCCTCCGCAAGTACACTTGCCGCAAGTACAAGCAGGTCTGAAATTAGACAATTCCTCCCATAATGCTTTCAATTTCGTGAAATAGACATTGACAGAGTGTTGATTCTGGACATGATTAATCACTTCACGATGCAGTTGAGAAATTCGAGGACCATTGCTTTGCTAGAAACGATCTTGAAGATCATTCTAAATATCAAAAGCAGAATCGGAGAACAAAATCCTTGAAGAAATTTCTTTCGAAATAGAATTCAAGAGCCAGGATATGACAATATTATTATTGCGTATACAAGCGAGAAGAAGATTCGAGTCCATACCGTCAGGTCATGGGATAGATCCATTAATGAATTCGATTTTGTTCTTGAGGGATAGTGAAATCGTCATCGCATGGCTCCAAGAGGCATAATTATCACCAGTGAGTTGTTGCGAGACAAGAAGAATACCTGGACTATCGGAATGATGAAAAAAGAAGGGATTGAGAGGATCATCAATAGCGGACTTTCCAGATGATGCTGATTGACCACCAGAAGCTTGAGAATCCATGGAAGCTTAAAGCAAATCAAAGAACTTGAGTTCAGCGGATTTATTCTGAATCAGATCTCTGATAACATCTTACATAGAGAAATATCGAAAGGAAGAATGAAATTCATTGTCTATTGTTTAATGAATGAAGCTTTATATACATGCCCTTAAGTTACAACTAAACCTAGATGTACGTAACAGACTTAACAACCTTTATAACAGATTGTAACAAACTAACTAATATCTAAAAGTTATACATACTTTTTGCATTACATCTTCGGATTTATGTATGGTAACCTCCAGATGGAGTCCTTGAGTTTGCTGTTTGAGGTAATATGTTCTAAATAATTTTTTTTGGAAGATGGAAAGGATACCGTAGGGTGTGATAAGAGGGTTGTTAACTTCGTTTCAGTACTTTTTTTTTAATTGCTCATGTCGTTTACTTTCTTTTATTTTTGCTAGATATTTCGGATCCAGAAACAAAAAAGAAGACTTCGGGACCTTAAAATGACTATTGTTTTTGCCAGATATGCATACTTTTTTTATGATGTATTTTAGCTTGAATTTACTTTTATGAGTAGGTAGTTCTCCTACATGTGAAAACTATGTTAGTTAGTGTGAGTAGCCATTGGTTGAATTCTGAGTTATCTGGTTATCTTTGAATGTATGCCTATGAATGGATTGATGAAAACTAATTCCTCATGTAGGTATTACCTTCAAACAATGCAATGATGAATGGGCTGTTTATACTCATTTTATGAATCAAATTGTTTATACTCGAAAACTCAATGTATCAAGTGTGATGTGAATGATTATTTTATATCCGCTCATCAGTTTTTGTTTGAAATAAATATTGCACCAAAGTTTGATAAGCTTTCCTTATTTTTTATTTTTTATTTTTTTAATCGACAAGAGAGGCGAATTTATTAAACTGTCATTCTAATTCGTTTTGTTACAGAAAAAGGCTATTGAACACCACCATTATAAACTACTCAAGATTCGTTCAGACATATAATAATAATTTCATATCAAGATGTCCTTTCCTCCATCATTTCTTCCCACGCAGTTTTGCTCCCAGTGCTCTCTCTAGCTTGGAGATTATCTGTTGATTTGGAATGGCTTTCCCAGATTCGTACTCTTGAATTATTTGCGGCGTCTCATTAATCAATTGAGCGAGTTGTGCTTGTGTAAGCTTATTATCCATTCAAGCTTGCATAATACATTTCTTCAACTCAGTAGGTACACGATCATGAGAAAGGTTCTCAGTTTCGTTATCAAGCTTCCGTGTATTTAATGAAGTGGTGCTAGAGGCAGCTTTTTTAGCCCCGCCATTCGATTTTTTGAAGGTCTCGATTTTAGCACCGCTGCGACGGGCGGCGTTGACAGCCTTCTCGTCCTTGCGGGCGGCGGAGGTGGGAACCTTCTTTCGCATCACCACCGGTTCCCAATCCTGTGACAAAGGTTCGATTCCTGCCATTTTCTCTTTCTCTGCTTTAATCTTTTCTTATTACATCCTTATATCCCCCTTTGTTTTATAATAAATTGATTGATTAGATACTGCCCTTTTTGACTTATAGTTAGACCTATTTATACTCGCGCCGACCACGCCATAAAAACCAGATATGATTTTAGGGGGCGCGAGTTAACTCAGTTTACAGTCAAGTTGTTTTACTAAGACATTTGATTCTGTAAAGGTGTACCGAGATTTGACCCAGTGAGAGACTTCATTTGACCTAGTAGTTGGTTCATAATGTGGTATGACCTGAACACAATAGGTGGGCATCTGACTGTTATATTGGTGCATAAACAAGTTTTTTGAGTAAATTGGGTGGGCATATTAGAAAATCACAATTTATTAGAGAAATGGTTTCCTTTATTGGTAATAATGATGTTGCAAAGAGATACATTGTAAGGAGATAAAAAAGAAAATACATAAATAAAATGCATAATCACACACAAAAAATAAATGGATACACTAGTGCTTTAAAAATTCTGATTATCAATCGGCTCTTCATCTGGTCTACTGATAATAAAGCTTTAAATCTTCCATGTTCCATGATTGGGTTAAGGCCATGACCTTCATGATCCCTTAGGTCGTACGTCCCGGGTCGTATGTTCCAAGTCAGGATGTATAGAGCCTCCTAGTTGTCAGTTATCTTGCCATGGGTTACATTCTTGGTCGATTGCGTCATTTTTCTAAAGATCATGTAGCCGATCTCGAATGTTCGAGTTTTCACCATCCTATTGTAGTGTTTGGCTTCTTTGTGTTGAGTCATGACAATATTCAATGTTTATTCCTCTCTTTGTTTTTTTAAGAGGTTAAGACTAGCTCTAAGTCATTCATCATTTTATTCTCTTTCAAAATAATGGGCCCCCAAACTTGGTATTTCAAGTTCGATTAATACCACAACTTCGGTGGCGTAAGTTATAAAAAAACGTGATTCTCAATTGGACCTCCTCATTTTCATTCTATATGCTGAATGAATTGATTCGAACTTCATTACCCATTGCCCTTTGTAATTATCCAACTTAGTTTTTGTCCTAGGAAGAAGTGTTTGGTTTGTCACTACAACATGTCCGTTGCACCTGGGTGCCTGGGGACAAATAAGCAGTTCTTGATTTTGAATTGATCACATAGATTATTGATCTCTATGATTTCAAATTGCTTGTTGTTATCAGAGTTTATGAGGTGTGTAATTCCGAACGGAGTGATGGTATATCTCCAAATGAATGAATACACTTTCTGGTCAGTAATCATAGCTAAGGATTCAACCTCAAATTGCTGCCACAAGAAACTTGCATTTTGTGAATATTAGATTTTTTAAATTTGAAGTTATGGACTTCTAAAATTTTGATGAGTTTTTTTTGTGTGTGTGAGTTGTCAAATGGTATATTGGTCATTTTTAATGGTCTATTTAGTACAAAGACTAAATTTATAAAATTATGTGGTGTCTTATTTTTACACACTTTTAGATTGGGTTGAACCTTTCTCAAAAGCCCCTTGAAAAAACACAAGGGATGTCGCTATAAGCTTCCAAATACTAAGTAAGCATTAGGAATGAACCTAAAATATAGGGGAGATCAATGAAAAATCCAGTTATTTAACTATTTTTCTTTTTATATCATACCCCAACGTCCCCCCATCAATAATTAACATTTTAATTATAGATAGAATATATCATAGTTAGGAAGTGTTTGAGTGTAAATTGAAAGAAAACAATGCGTCAGTTTCTTTGAATCAGTTCATTGCCTTGTTCTACAATAAGTGTCCATAAAAATACATGTTAGCTTAGAACAAGTTCAAACCGCTCACAAAATTTATTCATTCTATTCATACTATAGTGACTCCCATACAAATGGATATTATGAGTATTTTCTTTTGACTTTAACAAATAATGTAATACATGTGAGGACACTAAGGGTGCCAACAAAACAAAAGTTTATTACAAATTAGTCTCGTTTATTAAATATGTAGTTCAATAGGTGCTGTGATACTTTTTTGTTTCAACAGATTTCATAAAAAAAAATGGTCCAATAGATTCTATTTATAAACATATTGTGAATATTCACTACTTGAATAAATAAGTAAATCATATGAAGAGAAATATTTTGATAGGGCATATCAACAAATAACTTATATAAAAAGGGCTTTTTATAATGAAATATGACAATCTTACATTAAAAATAAAAATATAACTTAGTATACCTCGTTTTTTTTAACGAAAATATTTTATTAATAGATGGAGAAAAAGTCTCTCCAAGTGCACTTACATACGCTAAAGCAGGAATCTTGCAAAAAAACAATCTAGAGCCAATTTAAAAAAAAACATTTAGGTCCTTCTATTTTTAGACTACGTTCGCTTGTGGACGACGTTCCAATTGTCATTTTCGGAGTAGAATTTATAACATTCGAAATAAAATCGGAATCCATCACAGATGCTGAGTCAAGTTTGGGGAGATCCTCGTTCTAACATAAAATTTGATTTTGATTTGAATTTGATAAATAGCCATTTTTAAGCATTAAATTGTTTGTCGTGATTAAGTTTTGCACCATTTTTAATGGTTTTAGGCTTAAATCCTTGATCACTAATTTTCTGGGGGTTAAAGATACGATTAGTTCATACCCAATTTTAGTAATGTATACATTAAATTTTATGATTTATACATATATGTTTGTAATTGTTTTTGAAAATTATGTAATTTATATGGGAAAATACATAGGGCCCGTTTGGTTGCGTAAATTATTTAATTTTATAAATTGATCAATTTGAAATGAATAGATTGTCAATGTATTAATTTTAAATGGATTTAAATCTAATTTGTGGTGTGTTTGGAAAAGAAAAATGTAGTTATTTACTTTTGATGTGTGTGTGTGTGTGTGGACGTAGAGAGAGAGAGAGTAGTATGGTGAAAAGTACTCTATGGGAGTGGTGTATTTAAGATTCATATTGTAATTATAAATTGTGCAATTTAAAACTTTTGGTGAAATGAACTAATTTATGTTTTTGTGAATCAACATGAATTGGTTCATTTTTGAATTTGTTCATTCTTGTAACCAAACACTAATAATAAGGCTATTCATGAATGAGTTAATTTTAAATGGGCTAATTTATAATTTTTGGGGCAACCAAACAGACCCATAATGTATGAATTTTCTAATATTAGCATCTTATGTTTGTGTATGTCTCAAGGAATTAGTTAAAGGGTGAGGGATCTTTGTGGCCATAAAAATATGTAAATGAATTAAAACAAAAAAAAATATTGTTAAGGGACTAAAATGAAAATCTTCCTTTTTGAAAATAGAAAAAAATATGTATTAATACCAAACATAGCAACAATTGAACGTGTTTTAAAAATTTCCGTTTTAACAGATTTATTCAAAAAATTATTTGAAGAACCATCAAAATTACATTAAAAGGGGAGAATATATATAAATATATATGTGACTTGATGACGGTGGTTTGATCTTACGATCTGATGCAAAACTATCATGAACCCCCTCTCTTATACTATCAAAAGGATTATGAATATGGTATTCCACGTGGAATGGCACAAATATTTCAGAGTTATGCCCTTAATTTAGGTAATTTCATGGAATATTGATTTTACCTTGTGTAAATACTGAGCCATCATCATATCGCGTTGTACAACCGATAACAACTCGCTATCAAGAAGTTGCAGTCTTGTGTGGTTCTTCTTTGACAAAAATGTAACGAATGTATCCCACACTTCTTTCGATGTTTTGGCTTTTCGAATGCCCTCAAACATTTATTCTTCAATTGTGGTTTTAAGGGAAAACATAGCCTTACCTACTATGATCTAATACTTACGCAAAGTGACATTGGTGTCTTCTTTCGACTGCTTAACTTCATTATCGTCGATGACCTCCCAAAGATCTTAGCCTTGTAGGTAAGAAATCATACATGTCGCCCATGTATTGTAATTTTGGTTGTTGAGCTTCTTGATTCCTCTAACTACATGAAAGTCACCCATCATGTTGGTAAGATTTCAATAATACTTAACAAGCTTGATTTAAAGATACATAATGGACAACTTTAAGCAGTTAGATACATAGACTTATTGAAAGAATGAGCTACTCCCAAGACTCCGAATTATAACATGACTTACCATTGAAAGAATCATATGTTAGAAAAGTCATATAATGAGCTTCAAGTTTTTTACTTAGATTTGCTAAAGACAAAAGGAACTGATAGAAAATTCCAGTTCCTAACCTTTGGACTCTTTCAAGGAAGGATCCAAGGATTACATAGACCTCAAAATAATATCAACGTATTATGTTATCTAGTAGATAAAAGATGAAAAGATTTTGAAAAAGCCTTATTGGGATAGCCCAATTAGAAATGTCAGATAACATTGGATATTTCAATATTATTTCAGCATTTACAGTAACCGTAGACACAGCCAAACATTTTAAGTTAATATTATATGCTAGTGGCTATGAACACTATATTATCCCAGATGCCAATATTAATATATAATTTCAAAGCTATGTGAAATTCTCTTAATTCTCTTTTGAAGGAATGCAATCGAGAATTCCTAGCAGAAAACTTAATGAAGAAATATTATTTAGAACTAATAATTCAGACTACAATCATACTTACAATATTCAGAATACTGGACATATGAAAGAAAAAGTCAATACTATTTGGCATTTACGAGAGTTTCAAGAAACTAAGACTATACAAAATAAACATTTGTTTATTAATTAAGACGACGTCGCTGGAAATGTTACCATCTAGTTTGGTCCTCCCGAACCAAATATGGTATGAAAAATTTGATTCAAACTTCATTCGGTAAATTACCCCGAATATATGCATTTAATTCGTCATAATCACCCTGAATATACGTATTCAATTCAGCATAATCATCCCGAATGAAAATTTTTCTTCAAAAAAATATATATACACTGATGATGCTGAGAATCAGCACCACCGGATAAGTGATAATGAGCTCAAACAGTTATAACCATGGCAGTCATAGAGATCCATAAGTGTATGAACATGTGTATGTAGAAGGGGATGAGTATAAGAGGAATTAAGACAATGATGTATAGTGGTTCAGCCAATTTGGCCTACATCCACTGTGAGTGTGTGACCCACTAAGTATGGGCACTAATGGCCTTGGATACAATGCACATAAGCTCTCTCTCTCTTTACTGTGTGTACAAGCAGAGTTTTAGCTAGGGTTGCAATAATCTTATCGATCCCCTGTAGGGTTGTAGGTGACAAGTATATATAGGTCTTGGGGGGTGTAGTGTACCCCCCCCCCCAAGTAAGCATGGTGCATGTGAATAATGATCTAGCCAATTCCCTGTTGACACCTGTAGATGCCAAATGATGACATAATATTCCCTCACGTGAGGGTGTGATTCTGTTATAACGGTCTGCCACGTTTCATATGAGCCTGACGCGCACTGTTCCACGCGTCTCCCAAACCACGCGCCGTCATGATATCACCCTCGGCCTATGAGCCGAGGCCGAGGGCAAAGTTTCTTCCGGTAGTGAGCCTGGCTTAATTCTGGCCTCGTACTATCGTACCCTCGCAGTGTCGTCCGGAGCCTGAGGAAGGGTCGGCCCCTCGTAGGGTCGTTTGGAGCCTAGAGGAGGGTCGGCCCCTCGTAGGGTCGTCTGGAGCCTGGTTGAGGGTCGGTCCCTCGTAGGGTCGTCTGGGCCTGGTGGAGGCCAGTTGGAGCCTGGTGAGGGGGTCGGCCCCTCGTAGGGTCGTCCGTATTGGAGGTGATCCTTGTCCAGACCGAGGGTATAAACGGGTATATCAATCACCCCCCAGCCCTTAGCCATAGGTGTCATTGAGATGGCTGAGGGATAATGATATAAACGGGTATATCAGATGCGTGTACGATCAGTTAGGTGAGTGACACCTGGGTAGGTACTCATTGTTGTCCCAGTTTCCAAGGCAGGGCGGCTGCGCAGTGCACTTGGGGCCTTGTGCCCTAATTATACCTTTCTTTGGTAAATGGGTCCACTCATTACCAAAGTACTTAAGAGATTTTCAAACTCTCTCTCTTCATCTTCTTCTTCTTCGCGCCCAAGATTATTCTCTCTCTAGAACCAGTTTCCACCGCCATTTTCAGCCTTCAAACCTTCAGGTCCTAGCAGCGTTCTTTCCCTTCTCCTCGTCAGGTAACCTTTTTCTCCTCTTGCCTTCTTTTGTCTTCATTTCTGTCTATTTTTTTTTAGGGTCGTAGGTCGTCTGGTTCTTAGAGTTCCCCCATAGCTTTTTCCGGTGTCTTCTCCGATCACTGGTTCTTCGAACATTCTTGACGAAAACCCTTGAGTTCTTTATTTAATCCAAAGGTCAACCCTTGTCAATCTCCCAAGTGTTTGTGGTTGAATCAACCAAGTCTAGTATAATTTCTTTAAGTGTAGGGTCTTCCCTTTAATGCTTAGGAGGCTTTACAACCTAGTGTCTGAATTCCCGTCCTTGAGAGAGAAGCTCTTTACCGAGATCAGACGAATAGAGGAAGAGGAAGAGAGGAGACGAGGGGCCGACCCTAATTGGGTACGACCCATCTTTCCCATTCCTCTTTCCACCATAAGACCATCTGAACCCTCTGAGTCTTGTGGTTCGTCGTCTCGTTCGGCCGATACTCCCAAACCAAGTGAAATGGACGAGAGAAACTCCTCTCCAACTGGTGCTGGAACTTCTGGTAGAAGGGACTCACCTGACCTTAGCCCAGGACGAGAGACTGAGGGTACAATCCCCTCTGAGGCTGTCCATGTGACAACCCTGTCTCCAAACGCCTTCCAAGTGGATTTTCCTCAGGGTCCTCCTGCAGGTGATGAGGAGGACGAGGACGACGATACAGATGATGAGGTTGATACCTCCCATGCCTCGTCTTTTATCTCCTCTATTAGGGATAGGGACCTTCTGATATGGAGGCATATTTACGGAGTGCCATCTGGGGTGACTATGAGGGATCCCTCTGATACTGAGAGGGTTTTTGAGGGAGAAGAGGGAGAGATTGCAGTCTACGAGCAAATGTTCAAGGTAGGTGTTAGACTTCCCTTCCATCCTGCTATTGTAGATATTCTGTCGGCTCTGGGCGTCTCCCCCTCTCAACTTCCACCCAACTCATGGAGGACGA
This sequence comes from Sambucus nigra, assembly GCA_949130495.1. Lineage (NCBI taxonomy): Eukaryota > Viridiplantae > Streptophyta > Magnoliopsida > Dipsacales > Adoxaceae > Sambucus > Sambucus nigra. The sequence continues at coordinate 688,478,349 of OX422212.1, forward strand.
TTCTGGGTTACATTTCCCTGTGGAAAAACTCTTTTACTGATGAGCCCTCGTCCGACGTATTCTTGGCCTGCTATAATATCACCTCTTCATCTAAACAGCCCGGATATTATCATCTAGGGGCGAGGAGGTCTGAGAAGAAACTGCTCCATGTGGCTCAAACTTCCAATCATGATTGGAAAAAAAGGTTCTTCTTCATATCTGGGGCATGGGAGAGCTCCACCGAGGCGTCCCCTTCTGCCGATGCTCCGAGGGTTCCTAACAGATGGTCTAACCCCTCCATGAAAGCTAGGTCAGACCCCGGACTTAGCTTGGAGGAGAGGGATATTGTTGAGTATCTGAGGGGACGAGGGAGAGAGGGTGAGATCCTAAAGTTCGAAGATTTGACGACCCCACGCTTCCTTAAAGAAGCTGGTCTGAGGGTCGGCCCTCTGACAGAACTATGTGAGTTATACTGAACATTTTCCCTTCTTTACTTATTTTTGAAGTGTTCTCTCTTTATCTCTGAACTTTCCTGATTCATCGTATCCTTTTCAGGTCGTCCTGCAGGCGTGTCAGATTACCTCTGGGATATGAATGCTCCAAGCCTTCTTGCTGGTCTGACAAAGAAGAAGGGGAAGGAGCCTCAGCAAGCTCCCAAAAAGACAAGGGCCTCAGGGCCGACAGTTGTTGAGCCGACAGCTGTTAGCCACAAAAGGAAGGAGCCTGAGGCTCCAGTCGAGCCTCGTCCTGACCCTAAGACGAGGGCCAGGGCCGAGGCCTCTGAGGGTGCAACCTCTTCATCAAGCATGGGGGCCTTCTGGTCTTAGAATCTGTCCCATCTGAGGGCCGACCCCTCATCCCTTATTGCCAACTTGAGGGCGGCCAAGGCCTCGATGTTCTCTGCCCCGTCGGCCTCTGACTACGAGTTCTTGGCAAAGATGCCCCCTACCAAAGTGTACGACTACGGTCTGCACTCCCTTGCTTAGGTATTAGTCTTGACCTTCTTTAATTTCATTTTCACTAACTGTTCCCTCGGTCCCTCTTGATATATTTTCATTTTTCTTGCAGTCTGTTTGTGCCTTGACCTCAGCCACCAAGTGGATGGCCGAGAATCAACAAAAGTTTCACGAAGCTGAGAGGGCCATTCACCATGAGGCTGAGTTGCAGGCAGAGCTAGATACAGCAAAGACTGAGCTTGATACTGCGAGGGCTGAGCTTGAGAGTGCCAGGATCGAGCATGCTAGGGTCCTAGATGAGATGATGAGGCAGCACGATGCCGACCTGCAAGCCAAGGACTTGATCATCAAGGATAGGGATGAGGCTCTGATCAACTTGGAGGCCCAGCATAAGACTGATCTGGAAGCAGCCATCAAGAAGGCTGAGGCTGATGCTATTGAGGCATACAAGACTTCAGATGAATTTCAGGGCTTCGGCCTTGAATATCTGGAAAGGGGGATTAGGACGGCCTGCCGATGGGTCGTCCTCAAGTTTGGCGATGTCGTCTCCTCTGTTCGCCCATCACTGGAGGGTGTTCAACTGGACGACCCCTAATTGCCGAGGCCCTAAACCAAGTGGAGGCCCAAGTCCAGATCGAGGGGGTCGGTACATCTGAAGATCATCCGGTGCTTGTAACTGAGGAGGCCATCCCTATTGATGTTGAGGCCCTGCCCTCTGATGTCGTCCCCTAGGGTGGCTGCCTGTAGCCCGTACCCTTATTTTTGTACTTTTTGTTCAAAGGCCTTGTAAAAACACTTGATACTTATATTTTATTAATACCAGTCTCTTCCATATTTGCTGTCTTCCTTATTTCATTTTATTATGGCTTGCTCATTGTTGATGCTACTAATCCTTCCCTCGTCTTTTTTGAGGACCACCGTGGGGTCGTCCCCTCATGTGGCCTCATTATAGCCGAGGGTTCAAGTTACCAAATGATTTTTAAGTAATGTCTTCCCTCGTCTTTTTTGAGGACAGTGGAGGGGTCGTCCCCTCCACTGGTCCCCATTATAGTCGAGGGATCAGTTAGCCAAATTAATGGATTTTAATATGGTCTTCCCTCGTCTTTTTTGAGGACAGTGGTGGGGTCGTCCCCTCCACTGGTCCCCATTATAGCCGAGGGATCAACCTTCCAAATTAATGGATTTTAATGTAGTCTTCCCTCGTCTTTTTTGAGGACAGTGGAGGGGTCGTCCCCTCCACTGGTCCCCATTATAGCCGAGGGATCAATTAGCCAAATTAATGGATTTTAATATGGTCTTCCCTCGTCTTTTTTGAGGACAGTGGTGGGGTCGTCCCCTCCACTGGTCCCCATTATAGCCAAGGGATCAACCTTCCAAATTAATGGATTTTAATTTAGTCTTCCCTCGTCTTTTTTGAGGACAGTGGAGGGGTCGTCCCCTCCACTGGTCCCCATTATAGCCGAGGGATCAACCTTCCAAATTAATGGATTTTAATTTAGTCTTCCCACGTCTTTTTTGAGGACAGTGGTGGGGTCGTCCCCTCCACTGGTCCCCATTATAGCCGAGGGATCAACCTTCCAAATTAATGGATTTTAATTTAGTCTTCCCTCGTCTTTTTTGAGGACAGTGGAGGGGTCGTCCCCTCCACTGGTCCCCATTATAGCCGAGGGATCAATCTTCCAAATTAATGGATTTTAATGTCTTCCCTCGTCTTTTTTGAGGACAGTGGTGGGGTCGTCCCCTCCACTGGTCCCCATTATAGCCGAGGGATCAACTTTCCATGCATGCTAGGACTGACAACAGGATGAAGGAAACACTGATATTTCTCATTAATTTTCCAAGTGTTCTGTTGGAGCAACCCTTATCACAATTATGGCCTTTCAAGACCTTACAACACTACTGATAGTACTTCTTCAAATGATCTGCATTCCAGGGTTGGAAAATGGTTCCCCTTCTAGGTTTTCTAGTCTATAGGTCCCAGGGACAACTTCATCGGTGACCCTATAGGGGCCGTGCCAATTAGGATGGAGTTTATTGGGCTTTTGCAAAGTCTTCTTGAGAACCAAGTCTCCTACTGCGATTGGCCTCTGTTTCACCCTTTGGTTGTAAAACCTTGCAGTCCTCTGCTGGTAGGAAGCTTGCCTTATCTCAGCATCCTCCCTTCTTTCCTCAATCAAGTCCAGGTTAAGTCTCCTCTCTTCTGTATTTCCCTGGGGATCGTACATTTGGACCCTATGAGTAGGAAACTCAACTTCGGTGGGGATGACTGCTTCTAATCCATAAGCTAACATGAATGGGGTCTCCCCAGTAGAGGTCCTTACTGTCGTCCTGTATGCCCACAACACTGCATATAACTCCTCGACCCATCTTCCTTTTGCCTCCTCAAGCCTCTTCTTAATCCCATCTAGGATTGTCCTGTTCGTAACTTCAGTTTGCCCATTGGCCTGAGGTCGGACCGGGGTGGAGAAAAATTGTTTGATACTTACCCTCTCACAGTACTTCTGCAGAGAGGCATTCTTGAATTGAGTCCCGTTATCCGAGATGAGGGTGTTGGGTAGACCATATCTGCATATCACATTCTTCCAGATGAACTGGAAGGTCTTCTGCTCCGTGATCGTGACCATCGGTTCTGCCTCTACCCACTTTGAAAAGTAGTCAATTGCTACAATGAGGAACCGATAGTTATTGACTGCCCTCGGTAAGGGTCCTACCAGGTCAATCCCCCACACTGCAAACGGCCATGGGGATGTAATGGAGGTGAGGGGCTGATGAGGTTGGTGAGGGATGGTAGCAAATCTTTGGCATTTATCACACTTTTTAACATATGCGGCAGCATCTTTTCCTAAGGTCGGCCACCAGTAGCCCTGGGTGATCACCCTCTTCGCTAAGGATCTACCCCCAATGTGGCTTGAGCACGACCCTTCATGCACGTCCTGCAGAATGGAAGGGACTTCTAAGGGATGCACGCATCTAAGTAAGGGGAGCAGAAACCCCTTTTTGTACAGCGTGTCTCCGATGACAGTGAATTTTGCATCCCTGTATCTTAGCTTCTTCCTCTCTTGGCTTGCTTCTGGCATCTCTCCCTCTTTAATGTATTTGATCAGAGGGTCCATCCATGAGGGTTCTTGAGAAACATTCATGCAAACACCAAGTGTTCCCTCGTTGTCTTCGATAGTTGGTCGAAGCAAGATTTCTACCGGGACTGTCCTCCTTATGTCTGTCCTAGTAGCTGAGGCCAACCTTGCAAGGGCATCAGCACGGCCATTGTCGAGCTTAGGTATCCTCTTGAATTTCACTTCTTTAAAGTTTTTCAGCAATGACCTCACCTTCTCAAGATACCTAACCATCCTCTCGTCTTTGGCCTCGTAGGCTCCTAGTATCTGATTCACCACCAGCCTTGAATCACTGTGAACCAAAATTTGGCCGACACTAAGAGATTTGGCCAAGGAAAGGCCAGCTATCAGGGCCTCATATTCAGCCTCATTGTTGGAGGCTTTAAAATTGAACCTCAGGGCGTACTCGATGCCTGTGCCGTCGGGTGCTGACACTATCAATCCAGCTCCGCTCCCGCTTTCGCAAGAGGACCCGTCGACGAAGAGACTCCACACAGCATGTTTCTCCGAGAACTTTCCCTCGATGAGTGACCCTTGTCTAAAAAGGTATCTTCCCTCTTCGTTTTCAGTCGCTTTCCCTCTTGCGGTGCTCGTCTCAGCCCTATCTGCTGGTGTGTTTGCGGGTCTGTCTTCTGTATCCTTCTTCCCGAGGGTCTCACCCTCGGCCTCATCATCTTCCCAAGTGAACTCAGCCACGAAGTCTGCCAATGCCTGCCCCTTAATGGCTGTCTTAGGCTGATACACATTGTCGAATTCCCCCAACTCTATAGCCCAGGTCATTAGCCTTCCTGATTTTTCAGGCTTGTGTAGGACCTGCCTAAGAGGAGAGTCAGTAAGGATGACCATAGTGTGGGACTGGAAGTACGGTTTCATCTTCCTTGAGGCATGGATCAAGGCATAGGTCAACTTCTCCATCCTCGGGTATCTTTGCTCTGCCCCCTGGAGTGCCTTGCTGTTAAAATATACGGGCTTCTGTATCCCGTCTTCGTCTCTTACAATTGCTGCACTGATAGCGGACTCTGAGACGGTGAGGTACGCGTAAAGTCGTTCACCCTGCACGGGTCGTGACAGCAGCAAGGGAGACCCTAAGTATGATTTTAGCTCCCTGAAAGCCTCATCACACTCTTCACTCCACTCGAAGGCCTTCCTGAGGATCTTGAAAAATGGTAGACACCTGTCTGTGGCCCTGGACACAAATCTGTTCAAGGAAGCTACTCTCCCTGTGAGCCTCTGAACGTCTTTAATGGATTTGGGGGTCTTCATCTCAATAAGGGCCTTTATCTTTTTGAGGATTGGCCTCGATGCCTCTTTGATTGACAATGAACCCCAAGAATTTCCCTGCTCCGACCCCGAAGACACACTTGGCCGGATTAAGCTTCATCTTGTATTTGTCCATCGTATTAAAGGTCCTCTCTAGGTCTGCCACATGATCCTCTGCCTTCAGACTCTTAGTGAGCATGTCATCTACGTAAACCTCCATAGACTTCCCAATTTGGTCTTCGAACATTTTGTTTACGAGGCGCTGGTACGTTGCCCCCGCATTTTTTAGGCCAAAGGGCATGACCCTATAACAGTATGTCCCCTTGTCAGTGATGAAGGCGGTCCTCTCCGAGTCCTCAGGGTTCATGAAAATCTGGTTATACCCTAATTAGGCATCCATGAAACTCATGAGCTCATGGCCTGCGGTAGCGTCTACCATCTGGTCGATGCGGGGAAGAGGGAAGCTGTCTTTGGGACAATGCTTGTTGAGGTCTGTGAAGTCCACGCACATTCTCCACTTACCGTTGGCCTTTGGGACAATGACTGCATTGGACAGCCATTCAGGGTAGACGACCTCCCTGATAAACTCAGCGTCTTATAATTTTTTAACCTCATCCCTGATGACCTCGTACTTCTCTCTAGAGTAAATCCTCCTCTTCTGCTTTACCGGCTTCACTCCCTCTACCACATTGAGTTTGTGGCACATGATTTCAGGGTCAATCCCTGGCATATCTACATGACTCCACGCGAAGACGCTTCGCCTTCTCCTCAACAGTTTGATGAGGTCTTCCTTGATACTGGGCTTCAGAGACTTGCCAACTTGGACGGTTTTTCCCGGGTCATCCTCATCGAGGATGATGGGTTCTACCTCCTCAGCGGCCTCTCCTTTTTTGAGCTTCGTCTCGTCCCTGGGGTCTAGGGTATCAATGTTGTAAGTGGCTATAGCCCTCTTGTGTGCCTCCCTTTCTTCAGCGGAGTTGTAGTAGCACTCTCTCGCTGTCGTCTGGTCTCCCTGAACTTCCCCCACCCCATAAGGGGTAGGGAACTTAACCATCTGGTGAACTGTGGACGGCACAGCTTCAAACCCTTTGAGGGCCACACATCCCAGTATGATGTTGTATGCTGAAAACACATGCTCATCCAGCACAAAGAAACTGACCCTCTTGGTGAGCCATCTCGGCCATTCGTCCCCCATCCTGACATCAGCCTCATATATTCCTAGGGGATGAACCTTCTCCCCACTGAACCCAATCAATGGGTGATGGTATGGGACAAGCCTGGCACGACTGAGACCCAAGGCTTTGAAGCATGGCCAAAACATCACATCTGTGGATGAGCCCCCATCTACCAGGATCCTCGGCACTTCGCACCCGTGCACCCTGGTAGTGATGACGAGAGGGTCATCGTGCGGGGCCAAGAGGCCCTTGAAGTCCATTCTTGAAAATCTCACAATCAAAGTGTCCATATCCACCTTCTTCCTTTTTTCTGACTTGACCTCTACGGAGGTCGAGTGCACCGTCTTCGTCACTGCCTTAGCCTCAGCGACATGGGCCTTCCTATCGGCGACCTCAGACCCTCCTCCTGCAAGTCCCCCGGAGATCATTCCCACCCCGAGCGAGATCATATTGAGCCTCTTGACAGGCCCGTGGTCGTCTCTCGGCGGGAGGTCAGGGTCGTCCTCATCATCAGAGGGGTCGTCCCCTCTTTTTTGAGGACCTTCTCTGCAGGCATCGACTCGCTTCTTTCTGGGGTCATCCCCTCGGCCCCTCTTGAAGTCGGCTTTGTCGACGTACTTTCTGAGCTTCCCTTCCTTCAGCATCTTCTCAATCTCGTCTTTCAGGGTGAAGCATTTATCCGTCACGTGGCCGTGGTCTTGGTGAAATTCGCACCACAGGTTCTTATTTCTCTTGCCGGGGGCTGCCCTCCGCTTCTCAGGCCACTTCAGCGTCTGGTCACTCTTTATCTCATTGAGGATCTGTTCACAGCTGACCGTCAGAGGGGTGTACCCCGCGAACTTATCATCCATGGTTCTCTTCTTCCCCTCTTTGTTCTTCTTGGGGTATTTACTCCCACTTGCACCTCCTCTTTCGTCCTCATATTTTGCAGCCATCGCCTCTTCGGCGTTCATCACCTTTCCTGCTGTTGACAACAGCTAGGCCATCGTCCTCGGAGGGTCTTCGGCAAGCTTCCATAATAGCTTCCCCTTTTGGAGCCCTCCAATCAGGGCTGTCATAGCTATGCTCTCCTCATAGTCTTCTACCTCCAGCTTCTCCTTATTGAATCTGGCTATATAGTCCCGCAGACTCTCGCTCTTCCCCTGCTTAACATAGAGCAGGTGGGTGGTCTTCTTCTGTGGCCTCACCCCGAAGCAGAAATTATGGATGAACAGGTCTGCCAACTGCTTAAAGTTTCCAATAGAATTTTTTGGAAGAGACGTGTACCACACATGCGCAGCCCCTGTCAGGGTACCAGAGAAGGCACGACATCTCATCTCATCTGAGATAGAGTATATGTCTGCCGCTGACTGATACATCTCCACGTGGTGGACGGAGTTGGTGCTCCCGTCATACCTTGGGGTGACCATAGGTGGCTTGAACTTTGACGGCGTGGGGAAGTTGACTATCTTTGCCACAAAGGGTGAGCCTACGGTGTATCCCCTCTGAAGAGGGTCCCGGCTCTTCAGTATGTCGCCAATCTTATCCTCTAACCGCTGGATCGAGTCATTCCAGGGCCTTACTGGGTCTGCGTGGCCGATGTTATCCCCCGCTGCCTCTTGGAGGTGGATGGAGGGTTCCACTGCAGCAGGCCTGTGTCGGCTGTTTACTTCCCTTTGGCCGTCATCCCGTCTTTGGGGTCGGCCTTCTGCTGCCTCTTTCCTAGATCTCGCTGCGCTTCTTGACTTGGACAACTTGTCCCGCAGGTCATTCACTGGGCCTAGCCTCTCGAAGGCCGACCCCCTGCTCAGGCGGTCAAAAGCAGAGCCTCTTGGGCGATCTTCAGGGTTTGGTCTCCCGCACTTTCCTCTACTGTCCTGGAGAGGTCGTACAGTATTGTTGGAGACCTCATACGGCTCCCAGCATTCTACTGGAGCCTCTTCTTCCTCCAGATCGTCATACCTGTCCTCAGGGCAGGGGTTTCCTTGCCTCCCCAGGCGTAAACGCCGGGGGTCAGCAACATCCCTACGCCGCTGAGGGGGTGGCAGGTCTTTACGTGGTGCCTGGGGTGGTCCCCTAGCCTCATGCTGTCCTGGAGCTGCTGCCCGAGTAATCATCTCAGGTGAGACCCCTGGTGGTCTCAGTATGTTCTGACTTAGAGCTGTGAACTGCTCCTGCATCATCCGCTGGCTGGCTGCCAGAGACTTTAGGGCTGCTGCCACATCAGCCATCTCAGACTGAGGCGGCGGCTGACTGGAACTGGGTCTTCCCCCTTCATCCGGCGGGGGAAGAGGTGGTGGTGGCATCTCAGGTGCCATGTGCTTGAGCTATGAAAAGTTGAACTAAAGAGAATACTGGTGAGCTTGGGAAGCTTAGTGGGTCTCTTTCAATGGTGAAACACCTCCTCTCAGGGGAGTGTTGGTTCACCACCAGAGTGCCCAGTGAGGTCAAGCTGTACAAAGGAAGAGATGTCTTCTCTTTCCCACAGACGGCGCCAAACTGATGATGCTGAGAATCAGCACCACCGGATAAGTGATAATGAGCTCAAACAGTTATAACCATGGCAGTCATAGAGATGCATAAGTGTATGAACATGTGTATGTAGAAGGGGATGAGTATAAGAGGAATTAAGACAATGATGTATAGTGGTTCAGCCAATTTGGCCTACATCCACTGTGAGTGTGTGATCCACTAAGTATGGGCACTAATGGCCTTGGATACAATGCACATAAGCTCTCTCTCTCTTTACTGTGTGTACAAGCAGAGTTTTAGCTAGGGTTGCAATAATCTGATCGATCCCCTGTAGGGTTGTAGGTGACAAGTATATATAGGTCTTGGGGGGTGTAGTGTACCCCCCCCCCCCCCCAAGTAAGCATGGTGCATGTGAATAATGATCTAGCCAATTCCCTGTTGACACCTGTAGATGCCAAATGATGACATAATATTCCCTCACGTGAGGGTGTGATTCTGTTATAACGGTCTGCCACGTGTCATATGAGCCTGACGCGCACTGTTCCACGCGTCTCCCAAACCACGCGCCGTCATGATATCACCCTCGGCCTATGAGCCGAGGGTGATATCATGACGAATGGAACAGTGAAGCAAAAAGTTAAAAAAAAGTGTCACTAAAAGTCAAAGTGGTGGGTAAAACTTCATGGGATAAGTCAAAATACCCCTGAAATTCTCAATCACTAAATATTATATCTATCATTAGTAATTAGATAAAAAAAATACTAATAATGAGTAAATATGTGTATGATCTGTTATCAGTAAATGAGCAATGAACAAAAAAAAAATATGTGGTGAAATTAAATAGAAAGTGCACGTACCAGGAAAAAGGACTTTATGTTTTCTCTAGTCAATCTAATTTTTGTAGTCTCATCTTCAGATATTTCAAGTAAAATGTCGAGAATATCTCTAACTGCATCATCACTATCATAACCCATTTCTTTCTTCGTCTTTCTAGCCTCTTGATGCTCTTTTATTACCCTCTCAATCTTAGTGCCAAACTCATCTCTCACTTCCTTAAGTCTTTTCCCAAACCCCTGGACGTCTAAATTCTTACAAAACCAAATGAAATCCGCGAGTCTTAACCTCCCTTTGAGCTCAGCAACAGATTTCACTAGACTCCTAATCTCATCAGCCTCTATTTCATTTACACCACTCCTCTTCCCCACAACCATTCTTGATATGACTTTATTTGTTAGAGTCAGAAGCTCACCTCCCACTGCAAAAAATCGGGACATTATAAATTTTTTAAAAAACATATCATCACAATCGCAAACATTAAGGAATATTTAAACAGAAAAAATAAAACAAAGACAGAGAGTGTGACAAACCAAAAACGGTAGTCTCAGATTTTAATCCAGTGATCAAGATACGTGGTACAAACAAAATGAGAGAGAATGAGAAGTACAACTAGGAAGGTAGTGGCCTTCCAATGGTTAATTAAAAAGAGAATCATGATATGTAAAAACCCCAAATTTCAAACCCCATAAGACTGAAGAGAAACATTCAATCCAAATTTCAAACCCCATAAGGATGATTATGCATATATTCAATTCAGCATAATCATCCCGAATGAAAATTTTTCTTCAAAAAAATATATATACACATTCCATTCGGCATAATCATCCTGAATATATGCATTTAATTCGGTATAATCATCTCGAATATATGCATTCCATTCGGCATAATCATCTCGAATGAAAAAAAATTTAAGTTTGATTCGGGATAATCACCCGAAAATCATCATCTTTTTCGGGGGCCCAACCCCGAACCACTGGACGATTTCTACAATATATATATATATATATATATATATAATGGGACCCAAAGTTTAGAATAAAAATGTGATTTGGGGAGTTTTCATTTGCTTTTGAGGTGTTGTCATTGTCTTTTGGGAGAATATCCATTGATATTTGAATATTTAAATAAAAAAACCCTAGTTATTTAAAAACGTTGAAGATGGTTGGTTGAAGAAGATAAAGGGAGAGTTTAGAGTATAGTGTAGAAAGAGAAAATGTGTGGTATTTTGTGTTGAAAATAGTGTGTAATATATATATATATATATATGATGCGGTGACCCTTAGCAATTTTTTTTTTCTTGTGGTATTTTGAAGTAAAAATTGTGGTGCCCTTAAAAACACCCTTTTTAATTTGTGCTTGAATCGCCTCTGAGAACTCTCATGCCTTTTGACAAGTTTAAGACTTCTTTTTTATCATTCCTTTACATTAATTAGCATTAAATGTTTTTTTCTTTTCTTTTCTTTTTTTCATTATATCACTATTTGATCAAAAGCTAAACTTTTACTTAGGACTCTGTCGTTTATCTTCCAACAGGTTTTATATAAAGCATCCATTTTTATGCTATTGTATAAAGAGTTGGTGTTTTGTAAATGTTATTATTCAGTTCATGGTTAGCCCATTGCCACGTGTCATGCAAAATGCTCAAATGGGTAATCTACTTGATTTTGTTGTAAATGAGCAATTGATGTTTATGGTTTGAGATTAAATTTAAACTGTTTTACGGGGGAAACGATAAGTCGTGTGCATGTTGTGTTTGTATCGAGTTACTATTTTATAGGAGGTCGTATCGTGTTTTGTTCATGTCAAGAGTTGTGTTAGTTGTGTCGATCGTGTTTTTTATTTGGGTTGTGTAAAACTTAAAAAATTATGTTAGTCTTTAAACAATTTACCATTTATCATACTTTATGATTTTTTACTGAGTACATAAACTTCATATAAGCATATAATACCAACTACAAAATTCCTTATTATATACCAATATGCGGCACATATGTTTACAAAAATAAAAAAATGGTAAAGTTGGCCTCTTGGATTCTCTCCTCATATTTCCCATTGCTTTGGTGCACTGCATATTTATTTTGAAGCTTTCATATCTTGTCAACTTCTTTTTATTTTACATGTTTTGTTGTTTTAAGATGTCACACCCCAAATGAAATTGATGGACCTCACACCCCACAAAAATGCAAGCCGCGGATTGAGTAATAAATTATAATGAACATTTCTTGTATCCTTACATTCCGGAGCTAGAAATCTAGAGTAGGAGGAGCACAATCCATTGACGGGTTCCCCGAAAAAAAATTAAGCTTATTTTTACATTTTTACAATTATAACTCAAAAAAAAAATAACATTGAATACAATATCTTTTTTGGAGCAAGAGGCCCCACATTTTCGCGGGTTCTTTTATAATATTTTTTTCATAACTGAAATTGCAAGTTTAAATAAAAATCAAATCCCAAAAAATAAACAAATGCTAACAAATAATTTAAAAAAAAATCAAAATTTCTTGGTGGGGCACTTGCCCCCCTCTATAAAGTGGCTCTGCCACTGCTTACATTGGATGATAAATCCTTGCCAATCACTGAATGCTATTTAGCTTACTTTATTTTCCTGTCTTCAACACAAAATTAAATCCAACATTTCTTTAATCACTAACTCAATACAACCAAGTTAAAACATCTATCATTCAATTAAAAATGTAGCACTGTTGAGGATTTGTACAGTACTATCCTAATAATTTCCTAATTATTTTTAATAGGTCATAAGATAGGCTAGAGAAAAAACAAACATGAATCCCAAACAAATATGATATTTAACAAATAGAGGGTCTCCTGAATTAAGGTCACATAAATATCATATATTTGAACCAATTGTACAAACTTGTGAAAGTGATGATTACGAACCAAACATGGGATAACAGATGAAATTTGATTCTTAACCAAATATTCTTTATCAATATCTCATCCTTCTCCAACAAACAAGATCAAGAGATTATCAATCAATAGATGGAAATGGATTGAGCCTAGCCAAGGGAACACAGACTATTTGATGAGCCCTTGGAAGTGTTAACCCATGACCCTCATCCATGTCAACAACAACAAAACTAAAATTAATCTCTCCTTTTGTATCTACGACTTGCCATTCAAAGCACTGAATCATAGCTGCAATAGTTGTCTGCACAACGGGCAATGCAAGCGACATTCCGGGACACCCTCTTCTTCCATATCCAAACGGAAATAAATGAAAATACTGCCCCCTCACATATAACTTCTTACCATCTTCACCTAAAAACCTCTCTGGCTCGAATTCGAAAGGCTTCTCCCAGTAATTTGGATCTCTGATGATGGCCCATACATTGACAAACAACCTGGTTTTTTCTCGAATCTCGAAACCACGAATTGTGCATGATTTAGATGACTCTCTCACAATCATTGACCCTCTTGGGTGAAGTCGTAGGGTCTCTTTCACAATTGTTTGTAGGTAGGGAAGGTTGGCAATGTCTGATTCTTGTACTAGTCTTTTCATTCCAACTATGGAATCAATTTCTTACCTTGCCTTTTTCATCACATCTGGGTGGTTGATTAGCTCTGCTAGTGCCCATTCTGTTGTAAGTGCCGATGTGTCCGTCCCAGCAGTAAATATATCCTATTATGCGATAATTGCTTGAGTTTTCACTTATATATATGTAACATTGGGAAACTAATTTGTTGTCATTTTAATTTTTCCAAACAGTTTTTTAGGGTCACAGAACAAAGGCGTGAAAGGTGTTTTGACTTTCACCATGTAGTTCGTTGTTTGACTTTAGATACTTTTTGTTTTTCTTTAAACTTTAGCCACACCGTTTTCACTTTTAGTGCCGAAAAAGTAAAACAAAAAGTTAAAAAAAAGTGTCACTAAAAGTCAAAGTGGTGGGTAAAACTTCATGGGATAAGTCAAAATACCCTTGAAATTCTCAATCACTAAATATTATATCTGTCATTAGTAATTAGATAAAAAAAAATACTAATAATGAGTAAATATGTGTATCTCATTGAAGTTTCGATAGTTTTTACCCTCAAATTTACATAGAACCTTTAACTTTACAGTTTCACACATATGACCCAAACTTTTATTCTAACAAAAAATTGAAAAAGTGGCCCAATGTAAATCTATCCCTAGCCTACGACACATCAAAAGATAGGAGAATGTATACTTTGAAAACTAAGACACGACATGATAATATAACACGAACCAACAGGAAGTTCGTGTTCGTTAATGGGTGCATCATATTAGAGTCAACCCAATGCAACAACATAGTAAAAGAATGGTTTTGGTGCTAACCTGCTTCACCCGATAATATAAAATAAAGAAGAAAAAATAAGAAATACCAGGTATAGGTAAGAACAAAATACACTAGGCTGATATTTCCAACCTGAGGCCCTTGGATATTGTGAGCCTACTGTTCTAGCCATCTCCGTGTTTCAGGTCTTCACAAAAGTAACCACTGAATGTGGCATCTCTTAGCATGTCTAGAAGATAGGTTGTTGGATAACGTAGCTAACACAGACTAATAACCAATCATAAATAGACCTCAAACTCCATTTAGCTCAAATCTCTAACAATCTGATGCCATTTGATAATAAAAGAGCCATAATATAACCACTGTAGCTACCAAATTCCAAGCCATTATCAACCTATTAACCAAAGCATCACATAAAATATAAAAGGCAAAATCAGCTCTAGTGCTTCTGATGGGCAAAGTTATTCCCCACCTGCTCAACCCCCACCTAAAAAAAGGGCACACAGCACCTAAAAACAACTCGAACCAGGATAGGGGATTGAGGTTTTAAAATGATTTAGAATTTTTATGAAATTTCCTAAGAACTTTTATGATAAGAAGCCACGAGAAAAGATCACAGGCTTTGAATTTTTTTAATTTGAATAAGAAAATTATACCCCAAAGCTTTTGTGTTTATGCAGGGGGTCAACACCGTACAGAAATTTATTGTCAATAGCCTCCAAGATCCGACGGAGAAGAGATTATTGGGGTTAACATACAATACTTGTGCTTGTGATGATTTTAGACAACTCACAGCCCAAGAAAAGTTTCTAGATGGAGAAAAGTTTCTAGATGGCCCTGATCAGGTCTTTATGTATGATTGCTGGTCCAAAATAGAGTGATCCCAGCTGTTGTGGTCCTTGGGATATAAAATTTTCAAAAACCTGTGTGTTTTGTCATGTAGATTGTGATCTCTCCCAATTGACATTGCTAGATCTCTTTATTGTTTGTTGACGTTATGCTTCCTTTCCAAATTGTTATATCTAGGGATATTTTTGTAATAAAATTGATGTGAGTTTCCAGCGTCTCCGCTTTTGTCTTTTTGTTGACAATTTTTATGCATCATTTTGTTTAATTTGTTTTATGACTTTATTTTTTTTCATTTATTGATATTCTAGGGTCGTGTATTATCTGTGCGAAAATTTAAATCCCATAAATATTCATGCAAAAATAAAGATCCCATAAATTAATGTGAAATGAAAGATATGTGTACGGGTATATTTATATATTGTGTGCGTATAGCTCTCTATGGACCATGCCTGTGCAATGCAATTTAAATCTTTAATTGATAAATTTAAAAGAAATTAAGCTTTCTAATGATAATGTAAACATGCTATGAACAATTTAAGTGATGTGGATGAGGTATTTAAACAAAATAGGATTGGAGCTATACAAAATGCGAGCACCCAGCTATATAAAACACAAATAGTTAGTCAATAGTATTAATCATTTAAAGAAGTATGAAAGCACCTCAAAACTATGGAACCTAAAAGTACAATTAAACAACAAGGCCACTTTTTTTAGTGGCATGATTGATATATAGTATATTTAACAAAGCACAACTGGAAAGTTATAAAGAACATGTCATATACATGTATTTCCCACACTAACTAATTGCCTGAAAAGTATAATAACACTTGGATGGCGCACAAGGATGAAGATAGAAATCACCTATGATTAATTGGCACGTTTTATCCTAACCAAATCCATCTCTGTACTCTCAATTCCATCCAGCAGCTGAACTTGAAATGTCGTAATAGCATTAGAACAGGGTGCCTTGGCTTCAAAGGTAATATAGTATAGTATTCCACGATCAGCCTAAGCATTTGCCTTGAGGACTCACACAAATTAATAGTCTCATTTCTACGAGATATAGATTCATCCAAATATATGTAGGGGTAAATTTTTTTGTCATATTCTCAAACCGAGAGTCTCGTGACTACGTGGTCAGTTCCTATGAATTAGGTTGGTCCCGTGTGAAGTGTTTGTGTCTCTTACATGGCTGTTTAGTAGTTAATTTGCATTTTCTCCCTTCAACGGCCTATTTTTAAGGCTAAATATAGATTTTTGCAAATTATTGTCATATTCTCAAATCAGGAGTCCCGTGACCATGGGATTATTTCACACGAGTTACATTGATCCCGTGCGAGGTGTCGGTGCCTCTTACGAAGTCTGTTTGTGGGTTGTTTTGGGCTTTCGCCCTATAACGGCATGTTTTTAAGCCTAAGTATAAATATTTGCATATTATCGTCATATTCTCAAACCAGGAGGTAGTCGGTTCTTAGGAGTTACAATAGTTTCTTAAGAGGTGTTCGTGCCTCTTACGGGGCCGTTTGGAGGCTGTTTTGGTCCTTCGCTCTCTAACGACATGTTTTTATGCCCAAGTCTAGTTATTTGCAAATTATCGTCATTTTCTCAGACCGGAAGTCCCATGACTACGCAATCAACTCATACGAGTTACATTGGTCCTTTGCGCGGTATCCGTACCTTTTACAGGGTCCATTTGAAGATTGTTTTGGGTTTTTTCCCTATAACGGAAGGTTATTAAGCCTAAGTCTTGATATTGATAAATTATACGAGTTACATCTTCTCAGCCAGGGTCCGTTTGGTGGTCATTTAAAACAAGTTACATTGGTCCCGTACGAGGTGTCCGTGTCTTTTACTGGTCCGTTTGTGGGTTGTTTCGGGTCATATTTTTAAGCTAAAGTCAAGATAATTATAAATTATCGCCATATTTTCAAACTGAAAGTCCTGTGTCGGTGTCTTTTATGAGGCCATTTGGGGGTTGTTTGGGATTTATCGCCCTTTAATGACATGTCTTTAAACCTAAGTTTATATATTTACAAAATATCATCATATTCTCAACCCGGAAGTCCCTAGACTATGTAGTCAGTTCCAACGAGTTACATTGGTCCTGTGCGAGGTGTTCGGGGTAGTTTGGGGTTTAGTTATTTAACGACATGTTTTTAAGCCTAATTCTAGATATTTACAAATTATCTCAAAATTCTAAAATCGGGAGTCCTAAGACTACGCAGTCACTTCCTACGAGTTACATTGATCCCGTGCGAGTTCTTTGTGCCTCTTACGGTGATGTTTGGTTGTTATTTTGCATTTTTACCCTTTAACGGTATATTTTTAAGCCCGAGTCTTTTAATTTTGGCCAATTATCACCTTATTCTCAAATCAAGAATCCCGTTACTATGTGGTCAGTTCTACGAGTTACATTAGTCCCGTCGAAAGTGTCCATGCCTCTTATGGGGTTATTTATGGGCTCTCTTGGGGTTTAAAACTTTAACAGCATGTTATTTATCCTAACTATAGATATTGGTAAATTATCATCTTATTCTCAAATCGAGAGTCTCATGACTATGTAGTCAGTTCCTACAATTTAGATTGGTCTCGTGCGAGGTGTTTGTGTCTCTTACGAGTATGTTTTAAAGCCTAAGTCTAGATAGTTGCAAATTTTCATCATATTCTCAAACCGGAAGGCTCGTGACCACGTGGTCAGTTCCTACAAACCGAGGGTCCAATGACTTTGCAATCAGTTCCTACGAGCTACATTAGTCTCCTGTGAGGTGTTTGTGCATCTTACGAAGTCCGTTTGGGGGTTGTTTTGGGTTTTCTCCCTATAACAACATGTTTTTGAGTCAAAGTTTAAATATTTGCAAATTATCGTCACATTCTCAAACCAAGAGTCTCGTTAAAATGCGGTCAATTCCTATGAGTTACATCGATCCCGTCTGAGGTAGTCATGTCTCTTGTGAAGCCGTTTGGGGGTTGTTATGGGTCTTCTCCCTTTAACGGAATGTTTTTAAGAATAAGTCTAGATATTTGCAAATTATCGTCATATTCTTAAATCGGAAGTCCCATGACTACTCGGTCAGTTCCTACGAGTTACATTGGTCCAGTGCGAGATCTTTGATCCTCTTACGGGGCTGCTTGGTGGTGGTTTTGCATTTTCGCCCTTTAACAGCATGTTTTTAAGCCTAAGTATAGATTATGAAAAATTATAGTCTTATTCTCAAACCGGGAGTCTCTTGACTATACAGTGAGTTCCTCTTAGTTACATTGGTCCCATGTGAAGTGTCTCTTATGAGGCTTATCAAGGCTGGTTTGAGTTTTCTCCCTTCAACGACACGTTTTCAAGCCTAGTTCAAGATATTTGTTAATTATCGTCAAATTCTCAAATCGGGAGTCTCATTGTAACAACCCTAAAACCTTAAGAGGCCAAGGCCCAATGGGAGTACACGGTATATAGTTGAACTAGTGAGAAAGCTAGGTTAGAGGAAAAGTTCGCAGACTTATGAAACCCAGTACATCTTAGTGGGCAAAGGCCGCAGGCTGATTCTAAGCAAGACACAACCTAAGGTAAAGGCAAAATAGGGTTAGCTTCCTTGGCAACACGAGGGATAATGACGTGGCATTTTTTCGTCATAACTTGAGGAGTAAGTTTTCAAGATTCTAGAAGTCTTAAAAATGGGGTAATCATGGAAATAATCATGGAAAAGTGTTCTCAAAAGAGGAAACCCTAAGTTCCCCACTAGTACCTATAAATACCCGTCCTTGGCACACTTTACAAAAGCATTAGAACCCCGAAAACTATTCTAGAGAGAGAAAATAAGGTTTGTGTGGAAAAGAGAAGGTTGTCGGAGAAGAAGGCGGTAGAGGGGCATTATTCACCAGAGCAAGGCAGCAGAGGAGCATTATTCACCAGAGGAGGAGGCAAAAGAAGGCTACTATTCACCGAATTAATCCACAAAGGTAACGAATCTATCTTCATACTCTTATTCCTTGTTAAACCGCTATGGAATTTTTACAAGTTACATTGGTCTCGTGTGAGGTGTTCGTGCCTCTTACGAAATTGTTTGGTGGTTGTTTTTGCGTTTTCTACTTAACGGCATGTTTTTAAACCTAATTCTAGTTATTTGCAAATTATCACCATATTCTCAAACCGGGAGTCCCGTGACAACAAGATCATTTCTTACGAGTTATTGATGTAAATGGATCCCATTTTAGAGATTATTAGTCATTTTATTTTCTTTTGTTATTTTCTTTTATTTTGTCATTGTATTTTTTTTCTTTAGCTTTAATATTTAGAGGCAAGGAGTAGTAAAGCCAATTAAGGGAATTTTTATAATTAGAGCATTAGCGTAGGCCTAAGCTACTCCTCCTCTTTAAATTCCCCCATGTAAGCCTCATTTAAGGTAGACTTTGATTTTAGAATGGAAAAGAGTATTTCTCTCTCTAAAAAGTGTGTTAGATATTTTAAGAGCCTTTGATGTGTAGTTTACGTCGAAATTGGCATCAGAGCGGGTGTGGACATTGGTATTTGGTGTATCGGTATAATTTTTTATCAAATCGTACACCACTCTTCAATGGCTATAAAGATATCTAAATAATTTTTAGAGTTGAAACAACTAATGGAAAAGGTGAAACAACAAATGGCCCAACTCCTCTCCGCCCTAATCCACCTCGATCACGCTGACCCAACCCCGAACCCAGAAACCCTAGGAGGAGCCTACAGCCTTCCCCATCTTATTGGCCGGCCTAACTGTCCAGACCCCAGGTGCGCCGCCCCTCCTCCAAACCCTAGCCGACCCTCTTCAAACCTTATCCCCGGCCTACCCGACCCCAAAACCCTTTCCACCGACCACTTCCCCCACCCTCCGGCCCAATAAACTAACCCTAGTCCATCCCCCTGGCCACCGACCTCCCCAGCAGCTCCCCTTCTACCACCGACCTAAACGCTAACCCACCTAAACCCAAAACCCGACTCTCCCCAGTCCAATACCCACCCTAGGTGTTCGCTATGACACCCCTCTTATTAAAATAAGAGGTGGCCAGCCCGCTACTCCAATAAAAACAGGAATCTTAAATGATTCATTCTTAGCATCACTGTGACATAACAATAATACGAGACAACCACCAAATATTAGAAAACGGATGTCATATATTATTTTCCAAATTTGATAAAAGAAATTTCCCTAAATCAATTTATAACAAAAGGTTGATATGTATATACACATAATAGTTTAACAGCATTTCTACAAAATATAACCGAATAACCTGTCGATTAACAGACTGAATACAAAAAATTACACCAAGTATGACAGCATGTACGAATACTACACTTTGGCAACATTCCCAAATATACAGACAGACAGATATAGCTAGAGTATCAAAAGAAATGATGTGTCTACTACAAAAATCCTACAACATCCGTAAAAATGTCGTAGCTCCTTGACTCCAGGAAGGAAAGTCGCATCGGGCGCCCATGCGGCGGAGCACCTGAACATATATAAGAACCACACAAGAAGGAGAAATATAAACGAGTCAGGCCCGATTTGATGTGATATACATGTGAATAAATGCATGACGATTATGAATACTATTTTCATAAATAATACAATTCGCTCTTCATTCAAGAAATCATCCTCACCTCTCTTCTAAGTGCACATCCTAATGCGTACAAATTCATTTTAAGTTGAACTACCCATCTACTTAATAGGAGTAACCTAACTAGATTCCACATGCCAAGTTTATCAGTTGGAAACATATTCACAAGTCAATAATCATTAGGGACCATAGACCGTTAAAGTTGATTCACAGTTTACTTCAGTCAATTAATCAATTGGGTGAAATACCATTTCAATGAGAACAGTTAAAATCAAAATAATAACGGTTCTAAGACCATCCTTCCGGGAGTCACCCCACTGGATGCGCCCCTAAATACTATCATCTTTCAGGACCTATAACCAAGACCACTTGGGTATCCTAAATCGCAACGCGTGTGAAGCGGCCATATACCTTCGATGGTGAGTCATAACCATACCCGAAATTACCTCACTTCGAACCATACAATCATACAACGTAACAACTGGTATCATGGCATGAGGACTATACTCACCCTGCATGATTAGCCAGGGGATTCACCTCTAACGCGTACTTCCTCTATGATAGTATTTAGAGAGGTATATAAATGTGCCATAGATACAAACTATATTAAGTTAAACATACGATCCTTAAATTTCGAAACCATAGGTACATACCAGTTGGGCTACAAGAGATAATTGTTATCATTCTAGCCCCCGAAGGTCCACCACACACTACCCGACTCTACACTAGTCCTACTCTCATTTAATAGACGAAATGAGACATTATACCCTTATAAATAGTCCTCGAAATAAGCCCGGACAATCTCATACTATCCTAGAGTACCACTCTCCTTATATGAGGTCATATTACTTCTCAATACATCCTAAGAGAAGGTTCCTGAGCCTTCAACCCAAAAGAAAAGGAATAGAAAGAAAGTCTAATTCTTGGGCTGAAAACAGAGTACCGGGCGACCGGCCCCTGACCCCCGGTCGACCGCGTGTTGAGAAATTACCTTGCGAGCCAACCAGTAGGTTTATTGCCATTGGCCCGGTCGACCGGTGTCTTGGGCGCGGTCGACCGGCCGTAGCAGATAAATCGGCTATTCCCCGTTTTTCTTTCCAAATCTAAATCTCCAACTCTACTTCTTCCCTCTACACCAACTATCATGAACAGAGCATTTCTATATGATCTCCTAACAATATACAACACTCAAATCATATCTAACTTATGTGGGTGAAGATTTGAACACAAACTCAATCAAAACCCTAAATGGCTTAAACCTTAAGAACTATAACTAATCACACAATTTATTCAACATAATCATAAGGTATTGCAAGTATAATACTTGCCTTGTTGTTGGAGTCTCGGATTCTTCTTCGTAGCAACGATTCCGGGATAGAAATGGCAAAATCTATTAATGCTCTTGCAAAACTTAAATGCCCAAATGACTCAAGCCTAACATTAAATGCCACTACACACTTAAAATGACTCGTAACATCATATTTAAGTCATAACTAGATAAAAGTACCCCGAAACCCAAAAACAACCCTGACACTTATTTTGACTCTCTCGATCCTTCCCGAACAAACCGTGCCTTCCAAACTGACATCCGGGGTATCGTTCATTATTTTCTATTCCAACGTCATATTAACCTTTTAATAACAACTCGAATGGAATATCAATCATAACCTCGTTTTAAAGCCCGACGACTTACCATAACATAATAGTACACTATTTACGTTCGCGTAAAGGTAAATATGCAATACTCATAAATATTAACTCTTAAATTACTAAAATTAATATGTACTTCAATTTCCTTTATTTTATATAACTAACCCACATGAAAATTCAATATAAAAATAATTACTCAAAAGTAAGGGGTACTACATTCGCCCCCTGCTGAACCCCATAACAACCCCGAAACCCTAGGTTTTTTCCCTAGTCATACCCAAATTCTTTTTTAGCTGACAAATCCAAGTCCAAACCCTTCTAAATGCTACAAAAGAATGATTTTTGACCCAAGAGGAGGTTTCTAGGACTGGTTTGGGTGAAGAAGAAATGAAGAAAAAAAATTGTGTGATGTGCACTCCTCAATTTTAAAAAATTATTTATGGGCCCCTACAAGTTTTTGACACGATTTTTGGAGTTTCCACATAAGTCCCCAATTTATTTTGACGAGCTTGGTTTTAAGATGGGGAGAGTGATGGAAATGGGTCCCATTTTAGGGATTATTAGTCGTTTTATTTTCTTTTATTTTTTATTGTATTTTTCTTTCTTTTGCTTTCATATTTAGGGGTAAGGAGTAGTAAAGGCAATTAACGACATTTTTGTAATTAGAGCATTAGCTTAAAGCCTTAGCAACTCCTCCCCTTTAAATACCCCCATGTAAACCTCATTTGAGGTAGACTTGATTTTGGAATAGAAATAGTATTTTAGAATATTTTTAGGATCCTTTTGACGTATAGTTTACGTCAGTTACATTGGTCACGTGCGAGGTGTTTTTGCCTCTTACGGTGTCCGTGTGGAGCTTTTTGCATTTTCGACCTTTAACATAATGTTTTTAAGCCCAACTCTAAATATTGGAAAATGATCGTCTTATTCTCAAACCGGGAGTCCCTTGACTAAGCGATCAGTTCCTACGAGTTACATTAATCCCATTCAAGGTGTTCGTGCCTCTTATGAGGTTCATTTGGAGACTCTCTTGGGGCATCTTTAACAGCATGTTTTTAAGCCTAAATCCAAAGACTGCAAATTATTGTCTTATTCTAAAACCGGGAGTCCCGTGGCTATGTGGTCAGTTCCTAGGAGTTAGGTTGGTCCCGTATGAGGTGTTCGTATCTCTTACGGGGCCGTTTGGGGGGTTGTTTTTGATTTTAAAGCTCTAACCGCATGTTTTTAACCCTAAGCCTAAATATTTACAAATTATCGTAATATTCTCAAATCGGGGAGTCTCATGGCTATGCGGTCAGTTCCTACGAGTTACATTGGTATTGTACGAGGTGTTCGTGTCTCTTACAGGGTCGTTGGCCTAAAGGTACTGTGTGCCCAAGTGTGTATTGACCAAAAAAACACTATATCGAAATGTTTGATTTTGCATGTCACTTGGGTGTCTAACATGTTTTAGGAATTAATACAAAGGGTGTTTTTATATAAACTGTTAACTTCTTAAATTATAAAAGTGATAAAAAGAACCCCATTTTAAAAACCCCGACCACTTCTACATTACAAATCAAAAATAAATCAAGGAAACTATATGCACCAAAAACTGTTATTTCCATGGGCAGTTTTAATAAGCAAAGAACCATTCACAGATATGAGAAGGTTGAACTTTTGTAGAACAAGACAGTTTTAATGACAAGAATAAGTAAATAAAAGTAGGTTGGGCGTTGTCTATTGGTACTACAAAATTGGATAAAACTAGAAAATTGCATTAGCTTTCAAATATACACTAACATGATCTTTTTAGCATATTACATGGTGTAGTATAAAGATGAAGAAGAAATAGGAATTCATAAAGGTCAAAATGAATGATCAAGACAATACCTCCATTCCCACAATTATATTTTTCTTCCCTGACCATGTTTTCAAAATTTATTCTTATACCAAGTAGGCAAGCATACAACCATGGGAAAATGCACAAAACAGTTTGTAAGAAGCTGAACAAGGGTGCATTTTTCATGAATTTGGACTTCCTTACAATAATTTTGCAACATGTAGAGATTCTTTGCAACCAAATGTATAATTCAGAGGGGGGGGGGTCTTCATTTAAAAAGAAAAGAATATCAGGTGCTATGTTGCAAAAGTGCATTTTAAAAGGGATTTTTCTCTCTTTATTCATAAATATAATGAGTCATACCTCAAATTCAACAGGGGTACCTCCCCTCACAACAACATTATGTGTTGGTAAAGGGTAATGTGGCAATTTCTTGATAGAGAAAAAAAGGGAAAAAACAAGTTATCAATATGTGAGAGGAGTTGTAGCTCTTACACAACACGAGTTAGGTTAGTCATGTGCGAGGTGTTCGTAGCTCTTACGGGGCCCTTTGAGGTTGTTTTGGATTTTAAAACTCTAATAGCATGTTTTTCAAGCCAAATATAGAGAATTACAAATTTTCACCATAATCTCAAATCGGGAGTCCCGTGAATACGTGGTCAGTTCTTACGAATTAGGTTAGTCTCGTCTGAGGTGTTCGTGCTTCTTAAAGGGCCATTTGGGTACTATTTTGGGTTTCGCCTTATAACAACATATTTTAAGCCTAAATCTAAATATTTGCAAATAATCGTCATATTCTCAAACCGGGAGTCTCGTGACTCCACGATCAGTTCCTACGAGTTACATTGGTTTTGTGTGAGGTGCTCGTGCCTCTTACGGGATCGTTTGGTGGTTGTTTTTAACGGCATGTTTTTAAGACTAATTCTAGATATTTACATTTTACCGTCATATTCTAGTACTAGGAGTCCCGTGACCATGTAGTAAATTCCAAGGAGTTACATTGGTCCCGTACGAGGTGTCTCTTACGGGGCCGTTTGCGGGCTAACGGTATGATTTTAAGCCTAAGTCCAGAGCAAGGTTCTAAAAAATGTGGGGTGTGACTGAAGCGTGGAGACCAAGCCTCAAGCCTTAGAAGCTTAGGCGTGCCTTAGGCGTAAAAAGGCGTTTAGGCCTTTTTAATATATTTTAACATTTTTAACTATGGCAAGGCTATTAAAAATAATAAAATGGTACATACCTTAAAATATGTCTAAATATGTGCAAACTGAAATATTTTTTTTAAATACTAAGATAAAAAGAAAAAATGCGCATTTTTTTGGATGAAGGGTAGAGAAGTTTGGGATACCATTTGTCTATTGATTGTTTTGAATGAGATATTGATCCGTTTAAAAAAAAAGTCCTTAAAAGGCGATATCATTTCACTAAAGCATTTTTTTTTTTTAAAAAAAAAAGCGCGGCTTAAGTCTTCTACCAAGAATAAGGCATAACAGGCTTAAGACGGGGCGTTTCTCCCAAGCCTCAAACCTAGGCACGCTTTTTAGAACACTTATCCGGAGATACGCAACTTACCGTCATATTCTGAATCCGTGAGTCCCGTGTCTACGAGGCTAGTTCCTATAAGTTACATTAATCCCATGTGAGGTGTTCGTGTCACTTACGAGGCCATTTAGGGGTTGATTTGGGTTTTCGCACTTTAACGCCATGTTTTTAAGCCTAAGTCTACATATTTACAAATTATCACCATATTCTCAAACCGGGAGTCCTGTGATTATGCGGTTAGTTCCTATGAGTTACAATGGTCCTGTGCGAGTTGTATTCGTGTCTTTTACATGACCGTTTGGTGGTTGTTTGGGGTTTTCTCCTTTTAACGTCATGTTTTTAAGCCTAAGTCTAGATATTTGCAAATTATCACCATATTCTGAAATCGAGAGTCCCGTGGCTATGCTGTTAATTTCTATGAGTTACATTGGTCCTGTGCGAGTTGTGTTCGATTCTTTTATGAGACCGTTTGGGGTTGTTTGGGATTTTCTCCCTTTAACAACATGTTTTTAACCCTATGTCTAGATATATTTACAAATCACTGCCATATTCTCAAACCGAGACTCCTGTGACTATGCAGTGAGTTCCAACGAGTTACCTTGATCCCATCTGAGGTGTTCGTGTTTGGGGACTCTCTTCAGGTGTAAACCTTCAACGGCATGTGTTTAAGGCTAAGTCTATAAATTTGCAAATTAACTTCATATTCTCAAACCAAGAGTCTTGTGACTACGTGATCAGTTTCTAGGAGTTACATTGGTCTCGTGTGAGGTGTCCGTGCCCTTTACGGGATCGTTTGGTTATTTTGCGTTTTCTCCTTTTAACACCATGGTTATAAGCCTAATTCTAGATATTTGCAAATTATCGACATATTCTTAGACCACGAGTCCCGTGACTATGCGATCAGTTTGTACGAGTTACATTGGTCCCGTGCAAGGTGTTTGTACCTCTTACGGGGCGATTTCGTGTTTTTTTTTTTTTTTTTTTTGCCCTTTAACGGGAATTTTTTAAGCTTAAGTCTAGAAATTGGCAAATTATCATCTTATCCTCAAACCAGGAGTCACGTGACAACGCGATTAGCCCCTACGTGTTACACCAGTTCCATACAATGTATTCGTGTCTACGCGGGGCCGTTTGGAGGCTCTCTTGGGGTTTAAACATTTAAAGGCATGTTTTTAAGCCTAAATTTAGATATTGGCAAATTATCATCTTATTTTCAAACCAGGAGTTCCATGATTATGCGATCAGTTCCTAGGATTTAAGTTGGTCCCGTGCAAGATGTTTGTGCCTCTTACGGGGCAGTTTGGTGGATGTTTGGGGTTTTCGCCCTATAAAGGCATTTTTTTAAGCCTAAGTCTAGATATTGGCAAATTGTCTTCTTATTTTCAAACTGGAGTCCCGTGATTATGCGATCAGCTCCTACGAGTTGGGTCTGTCCCGTGCGAGGTGTTTGTAACTCTTACGAAGCTGTTTGGGGGTTGTTTTGGATTTTAAACCTCTAATAGCATGCTTTTAAACCTAAGTCTATAGAGCTGTAAATTTTCGAATTCTCAAACCGAGAGTCCTGTGACTATGCAGTCAGTTCCAAGGAAGCGAGAGTTGAGTGACTATGCAATCAGTTCCTATGAGTTACATTGGTCCAGTGTGATGTGTTTGTGCCTCTTACGGAGTCCATTTGGGGGATGTTTTGAGTTTTTGCCCTTTAACGACATGTTTTTAAGCCCGTGACTATGATGTCAACCTCAAGCATGTGTTTATGCCTCTTTGTATACTTGATTGACAATGTAAATGATATCGTCTTCGATAATTTTTTTTTAAATCGCTATCACCATAGGATGACAAAAATCTCTTATATGTTCTAGGGGCAGCTATCTCTACGTTTTTAAGAAGAGGACGGATTCCCATTGTAACAGCCCTAAAAACTTAAAGAGGTTGCGGCCCAATGGAAGGCCACAGCGTATAGTTGAACTAGTGAGAAAGCTAGGTTAGAGGAGAAGTCCGCGAACTTATGAAACCCAGACTCTAAACAAGCCACAGCTTATGGTAAAGGCAACCGAAGGTTAACTTCCATAGCAACACAAGGGATAATGATGCGACCTTTTTATATCATAACTTAAGGAGCAAGTTTAGAAGATTATACAAGTCTTTTTAAAAAAAAGGGCAATTATGGAAAAGTGTGCTCGAAAGAGGAAACCCTAGGTTTTCCACTAGAACCTATAAATACCCACCCTTGGCACACTTCCCAAAAGGATTGAAAACCCTCACAACCATTCTAGAGAGAGAGTTAGGACTGTGTGGAGAAGAGAAGGTTATTGGAGAAGAACCATTCACCGGAGTAAGGCGGCGGAGAGACAATACACCGGAGGCGGAGGCCTCGGCGGCGGAAGATAACTATTCACCGAATTAGTCCATTAAAGTAAGGGATCTAGCCTCATCCTCTTCTTCTAAATCCTTAGTATCCAAGTCTTTATTAATTGAGATGCCCCCTTGTGTGAAATCGAGTAAATGTCCATTGAGTTTCTAATAGTTACATTGATCGGGAGTGAGGTGTTCGTACCTCTTACGAAATCGTTTGGTGGTTGTTTGTTTTCTCCTTTTAACGACATGTTTTAAGCCTAGTTCTAGATATTCACCATATTCTCAAAACGGGAGTTCCGTGACTACGCTATCAGTTCTTACGAATTACATTGGTTCAGTACGAGGGGTTTGTGCCTCTTACGGAATTCGTTTGGCGGTTGTTTTGCATTTTCGCCCTTTAACGGCATGTTTTGAAGCCTAAGTCTAGATATTGGCAAATTATCGTCTCATTCTCAAATCGGGAATCCCGTGACCAGGCGGTCAGTTCCGTGGTCAGTTCCTAATAAAAGTGAAGTGTCTTTTACCAGGCCTTTTCTAGGTTCTTTTGCGATTTCGCCCTTTAACGGCATGTTTTTAAACTTAAGTCTAGATATTTGAAAATTATCGTCATATTCTCATAACAGAAGTCCTGTTGCAACAACCCTAAAACCTTTAGAGTTTGAACTAGTGAGAAAGCTAGGTTAGAGGAGAAGTCCCCGAACTGATGAAACCAAGAACATCTTAGTGTGAAAAGGCTGCGGACAGGCTCTATACAGGCCAAGGCTTGAGGTATGCCTTTTCAAAAAAGGGATAATTGCGAAAAATGTGCCCGAAATAGTAAACCCTAGGTTCCACAAGGAAATATAAATAGCCACCCTTCTCACACTTCCCAAGAGCATTAGAAACCCTAAAAACCATTCTAAAGAGAGAAACTAAGGTCTGTGGAGAAGAGAAGTTTACCTGAGAAGAAGGCAGTGGAGAAGCACCATTCAACGGTGCAATGCGGCGAAGGGACACTATTTACCAAAGGAGGAGGCGACGGAAGGCTACTATTCACCACATTAAGCCACTAGGGTAAGGGTAAGGGTTTTGGCCTCATCCTCTTCTTCCTTATTAAACCTCTTACGGATTACATTTGTCCCGTGCGAGGGGTTTGTGCCTCTTACGGAGTCCGTTTTGTAGTTGTTTTGCATTTTTGCCCTTTAACGGCATGTTTTTAAGCCTAAGTCTCGTGCGAGGTGTTCGTGTATCTTACGGGACTGTTTTGGGTTTTTTTCTTTTAACAACATACTTTTAAGCCTAAGTGTTAATATTTGCAAATTATCTTCATATTCGCAAACCGGGAGTCTCATGAATACGTTGTCAATTCCTACGAGTTACATTAATCCCATATGAGGAGTTCTTGCCTCTTACGAGGCCTTATTGGGGCTCTCTTGGGGTTTAAACCTTTAACGACATGTTTTTAAGCCCAAGTCTAGATATTAGCAAATTATCCTCTAATTTTCAAACTCGGAATCCCGTGATTATGGGGTCAAGTCCTAGGAGTTAGGTCGGTCCCGTGCGAGGTGTTCGTGTCTCTAACGCGGTCATTTGGGGGTTGCTTTTTGATTTTAAACTCTAGCAACATGTGTTTATAACCCTGCGTCGAAATAATTATAAACTATTGTCACATTCTCAAACCAAGAGTCCTGTGACTATGCGATCGGTTTCTATGAGTTACAGTTACACTGGTTTCATGCGATGTGTTCGTGTCTCTTACAAGGTCGTTTACCCTAGAGAGACTGTGTGCCCTAGAGAATTCTTAATGTTTATTTATTTCCCTTTTCACCAAAATAAATAAATGTGTGATTGTATTGTATCGAGAGAGAGGGGGGGTTAAATGTATGACTGATCATGTATACATGTGAGAGTGTGTGTGTGTGTGTGTGTGTGTTCAAGCAATTGAGTGTGTATGAGAGAGAGCGTGGTTATGTTTTTGAGAGAGAATTTATATGATCTTGCGAGTGTGAAAGAGTGTGTGTGTGTGTGTGTGTGTGTGTGTGTGTGTGTGTGCGCGCGCATGTGCGCGTGTCATAGAGATAAAAGTGAGAGAAAGCGGGTTTTCATGAGAGCGGACGAGTGCATGCGTGTGTGTGAAAAAGGAGCGTGTTTGTGTATGAGAACGAGATCACATGTGGGGTAATGTGTGAGTTATATTATGAATGTGTATGTACCTATTTAAATTTTGACATTGTAGGTGGTGGTATTGTTAGAATTTGGTCATAATTTGGACATGAAAGTACATTTTCTTAGTTACAGTTTAATAAAATCATCTCTGATAACTAATTTTAGGTCATAATATGTTTTATTACATATTCTTAATGTGTTCACATGGTATTTATATATTATTTCCTACATATTTTACGTTTATACTGATTCTTACGATTCGATTCACGATTGGATTCACTGCTTACGATTCCTAAGGGTTCTAATTCCCGATTTGATTCATGATTTGACAACTACAGTATCATGTGTGGAGGGTAACACGTGTCCTTACTTAACACAAATAACGACACGATATGTATGCACATTTAAAATTTGTGTATGTATAATGGAAAATGTACTGCATATATGATGTGTTCTTATATGTGTTGAGCACGACACATGGTCCCGTCCACACAAGGTAATATTTCTCGCTTTCACCGCATTGGGTGGTGTGGGGGTAATATGGATTTCACTAAAAAAATCACCCAATGTGGTGATGAAACATCACTGTATCTCAAAATTTGATCCAAAAAATTGGGTATCCCTAGCATTGCTCTTATTTCTTAATCTCAAGTCAAGGTACCAAATAGTGTTTTTTTAATGATTAAGAGGGTAATGGCTATATTAGCCTCTAAATGGTTAAGAGGTCAAATTAATTATGAATCTTGAATTCTGAAGTGGAATATGTCCAAATTAGGGTTGCAAGCGAACCGAACTGAGTCGAGTTTGAGCTAAGCTTAGCTAAGCTCGTTTATTAAACGAGCTTGAAACTGTGTTCGCGCTCGATTCATTTACGAAACGAACAAGCCGAACACGAGATTCAAACGAGCTAAGCTCGAGAAACTCGGTTTTAAGAAGCCTAATCGAGCTTGTTTATGCCTTAAAACCCAAACACGAGCCGATCCCAATGATCACATTTTTTTAAACGAGCTCAAAACCGTGTTCAAGCTCGGTTCATTTGCTTAACAAATGAGCCAAGCTCAAGCTTTAATCGATCCGAGCTCAAGTTGTTCATGAACAACTCGGTTCGTTTGCAACCCTAGTCTAAATACATCCACTTAGAGATTGCTTCAGACTTAAAAACAAACATTCTTTCCAAATTCCATATTTTTTCTGATGTAATAATAAACACAACCTAAGGGCACATTTCTCAAGAATTGGAAGGGTAAAAATGGAGAGAATTATGATGAAAGAGAGTTAAGCCACATACATTTATAGGAAGAATTCTAACTAGTATACCGTTGGACAGTGAGGACTGGCCTTATTATCAAAACCAATAGGAATAAAAAAACCAATAAATTTCAGTGATGAATGAGATCAAAATATGGCAACATAATATATGAAAAAAGTCTACATCATCACGAATGCTATATCCAAACATCTTGTATACATGACAAACTCTAAACTTGAGCATTGAAAAAAAAATGAGGTAAAAGAAGATACAATTTAACATTGCATTTCACAATTTGATTAAACATGAGAATTTGTCAAAAATAATTTACTATTAATCTACACACCAAATGAAAAGACACGCATAAAAGTCAATAGTAAAAAAAACTATTACCTATCTTAGAACTCAAACTTAGACTTGTAGTTTCCTAAAATTTGTCGGAAGATTGAATAACATAAATGATTCTAAACCTTTTTATTCTGAAGAAAAAAAATTATAAAATAAAAAGAGCATCAAAGAAGGATGAATTTATAATTGGATGCAAATAACTGTTTTTAAATCGGAATCAATTTTAGAGTAACAAAGATTTATTTAAAAAAAAAAACTAAATCACAACACCTCATATTCATCCCATCAAGATATAAGTTATAATATATAGTATTAAAATCAAAGTTACTCTCCCAATTATATTAAATTGAATCACGAAAGTCAATGTTTTCAAGAAGATAATTGCAAATCAATGATCAAAGAGAATATATTTTTTCTCAACCTTTTTCTCTTAAAGATATATCCAATTGTGTTTATTCCAAGATACAACCAGTAAATAGGTTTTGTCTATACTTGGTAATCGTAGGTGATAAAATCCTACTCTAGTTGATTTAAGACAATTGGTCCGAGTAGATAGTAAATATCATAATCACAAAGGTAAGTATATACGTGGTTCGAAAACGTGCCTACATTCACGGGTGTTTCTCTCTTAATTGATCAACTAATGATAATAAGGATTATATGCCCTTTTCGCAGGGGTGTGGGTTACATTTATAAAGAACGAAAAGAGAATGAATCGTGTGGAACTCCATGGCCTTGGATTATAGTTGTGATCTGGTCGATCGAATCCAACTTCGATAATTCTGTTGATTGGCTTCTCTTTGTTCTTTATCTCCAAGATGTTGATCACTTATCGAGTTTGTCGGACACGTCAAATTCTCTAATTAGTCGGATAATTCACTCATCAATGCCCCCAAATCTTTGTAGCCTGAAGGGGGTGCAGATGTTTGATCACCAGTTGATCTGAATGTTGGTCGGTAGGGAGATTTGATCACCCATATAAGCTATGGTCAAAGAATATTAACACTTAGTGTTTTTTATTATGAAAACCAACATTATTCTACCCATTGATATGGGAGGGCATGCTTGTAATTTGCTCAAGTGTTTTAGAGAGTACATTGGTAATGTCGTGGTGTTAAATGAAAGGGTGGTGGTGTGTGTACTATTATTTGAGGGCGCGTCCTTGTAATCATTACTTTGTCTTCGAAGTTGTGTCTAGCCAATTAATGTCCCCTACCGAGAGTTTGATACACATTCGATCCTTCAACCATTTTAAAACCAACCTAGATCTCTCTCCCTTCTTCATTCATCGTAAGTCTTCTTCTCTCTTATTTCTTATTTCTTTACAACTTGGCTCTCCATTTTTTCCATTATTTTTCTTTCTTGAGTTGTGAAAATGGTTTACCCAATTAATGAGAATACAATAGGAGAGTTTAGGAGAAATTTCTTTATCCCTAAGTGGGTTGTAATAGAGTTTTTGGAAAATTCCAAAGATTATTATAACATTGAGGGAGGACACTGGTCGTTCTCCCAGTTTTTGTTGAAGTGGACATAACCTTTCCTCCGAATCAACTATTCTTGAACTTTTGCAACTATTTTTGTATAGTTCTTGCCATATGCACCCCCAAACCTTAGAGAATAGCCAACGTATCGAATAGAATAAATAAGTTATATGGAACTCAGTTAGGGATCCCATAGATCAAATGAAACTACATGTGAATTCGAACAAATGATGAAACTTTCTACTTAAAAGTGAGGAAGGCGGAGAGGGTATTAGTTGTGAACTTGCCTAATTCTAATAAATATTATTGGAATCATGACTTTGTTGTGAAGAGATGGGAGAACATTCCCATTTATCAAGGTTTTAGATGTCCCTCCAGGGCATGAAATAGGTTGATCGTTGACTTTGAGTGTTCTTATCTGTTCAGCCAAGCCTTACTTGATTTGTGCTAATGTAGTTTCCTTTTGTTTTGCATAGAAAGATCCAATAATAAAGAACCCAAAAAGTCACACGTAAACTTTGAGGAATTAAACAAAGTTTATAAGCTCAAGAGACTTCTATCTTCTGGTGTCGAACACTCGAGGTCGGCATCTTCGTTATTGGAGTACACCAACCCACTAGTTGGACTACATTAGTAAGTCCTACTTCAAAATAGGCTAGGAAGATACCTGATCAAGACATAGACACCTTATGAGAATTCACTCATCAATGAGCACCACCCAAGTTCTCCCCTAAAGTTTGATGAAGAGGAGGGTGAAGCTTCAAGCAGTGGCCAAGAGAATGAGGGAGCCAAGCAGGCAAAAGAATCCACAAACTCGAACAAGGGCTTGGCCGACCAAGAGCATGTGAAAGAGAAAGAAGGCCAACCTAGTTAGATTATCTTAGGACTTCTTGTTCTTTATAATCCATGTCTTTTGATCGTTTGTGTTGTAAGGGCTTGCCCATCATTATACTTTAATGAAAAAACTTATTATTTTTTCCCTTGCTATATCTTGCTTGAGCATTTCTAATTGTTGGTGTATTCTTGTCTTAGTTTTTGAATGCCTTCCTCTTTTCTTGATCCTTGTAGTCTTATAACAACTTGGCATTGGTGTCAATATCTCACACGAGTGAAGATTTAGACATGTTTGGTTGATTCTCTTTGGACCGAGATTAAAGACATAACGAATGTAGCAAGCATCTTGGAGGGCCAAGAAGACCTTTAGAGACCATCAGGTGGCCAAGAGGAATTTTTATAAAAGGTCATGAGATTGAGATACAAATTTTACTTTGGGCCTCCCGAAGTATGGCCGAAGGGATATGATCAGGGTTGGATAGATGCATTATCGCACTTGGATGAAGCCAGCAGGTCACCTATAAGCATGGGTGGTTAAATCCGTTAGCAATTATGAGAGTTCCTCACGAATCTCAACTCTGGCATTTGTATGGGGTTAATTGCCCATTTGTTAAGCTCCCTCCACTTCGGTGATGTGAATAACGTCCCTTTTGTCATTTCTAGTATTTCTTCTATTTTTGTATTCATTGTATTTTTTTCTTTTATTTTGTATTTAGAGGAAGAAAGGTTATTTGGCATTAAGGGCACAATTGTAATTGAATACTTAGCTTAGTGGTCAAGCAACCTCCTCCCTTTAAATACTCCTTATATAGACTCATTTGAGTCATTCTTCCATTATGAGATATTGAGATTTAAGAGAGTTTAGAGAGAGAATGGTATCAGAGCCTAGTCGCTCCACCCGGTTATTGTAAAAGAATAAAAACTCGTAAACAACGTCAAGGTGGGTTCAAGAAAGGATGAACACCTCCGATGCAAACCCTTTCAATCAAATTTTGGAGGCCATCAACCAATTGATGGCCCGAGTAGATGCGATGGATGCCCAAAGTTCTTAGCTGACAACCACCACGGATCGCCCCCACACCGCCCCGGTAAAACCTCAAAACCCTAACCCTAATTCCCCGAGATCCACCCATTCCACACCTCTCCCACAAAGAAAACCCTAATCTTGAAAAACCTAACCCCATAAACATCCAAAAAAGCACCACCACCAAGGAGGCTGCTCCACCACCTAATCGCTGGCCCGATCACCCAAAAAAACCTCAACCCATTCACCCAACCCCAAAACAACCCCCCAAACCCAAAAAAAAGTCATTCAACCACCCCCAACAAATCCTCCACCTGTCGACACCCTTTGCCACCCCGATCGGCCAACATATCTCGTCCGAACACCCCCAAAACACGCCGCCGACCACCGAAATGCAGCCTCTAGCCTCTGGATACTTTCTCCAGAGCCATGTGTCTACCAATCCAGTCCAATTGGATCGTCATCCACCGACAACAGCCCCCGAACCCTCTGACGGGTCGGGACAAGGGTTCTGACAGCAACACAGCCCTACCGAGGGTTGTTTGGAAGCTCCAATCACTAATGAGGAATTTCCAAAAGATCCCATCCCTTTATGTGTTCAACCGGCACCACCCATCATCGGAACCTACTCTCCCACCATCGCCGAGATGATCCGTTACATCCGACACACAGAAAAATAAAATCCACCTCTCAATACATACAAATGTCACCAATCCCATGCATCTCAACCCAAATGTTGAATCCCAAACCCTAGAATTTCTACCCTCCCACATTCACCCTAATTTCACCCACTAAGATTCACCACTATCCTCTATACCTCCACCTCCACCACCCAACATCCCCACACAACCACTTACCCTCTCCCCATCTTCCCCCACCCGCAAAAACACCTTGAAAACCACCACATACCATCCATAACCCCCACTCCATCTCTCCCCCCACACCTTCACCTGCCCCATTACACTTTTCTCGCGCTTCTGCCCCCGCCTATTTAACATACCACTCCCCCACCGGGACACCCTCTCCATGTCCCGCATCATCCACCCCCGTGGGTACCCGTTCCTTTCACTACATGCCCGTTGATTCCCATGAGCGGGTATGGGAGTGGATTAACCTATTGATCCTCCTTCACCCCGCCCCCACTCCACTCCCGAGTTTAGTTACCCCCTCCTAAGGAATGGCACACTGATGTTTCCCCCTTCGATTACCTGGGCCCAAGGTTACCCCTATGTCCCCCTCTCTGATCGCTATTGCTTTGTTTGCTATAAAAAAGGGCACCAGATGAATCAATTCCCCAACCTCCAGCCATTTGTTCCAGCACCACCTCCTTCCCCACCCCGAGAGACTCTTCCACCTCACACCGCTCCTCCTGCCGCCCCATCTCTCCCACCAGCTCCTGACCCTCATCCACCGCGCCTTACTTACCGAGCCTCCGCCTGGCAATGAGGATGCCTTGGCCCTTTAGAGTGGTGATGACATCACACAGTTGGCACTTCACTTACTCTCACGGAGTATGAAAGGTGATATCAGAGTGGATGTCCCGATGTTTGACGGTCACCTACAGCCCGATGACGTTGTTGATTCGCTTGCCGCCAAGGAGCGGATTTTTTAGTATAAACGTCTTAAGGGTCGTAGGTGTGTTCTCCTAGCAGCGACCAAGTTTCAGGACTATGCTAGGATTTGTTGGAATGACTTGGAGCAGCGCCGTGCCATTGAAGGTCTTCCCCCTATCCAGTCCTGGACCGAGTTCCATGCACAGTTGATGTCCGCTTTTGTCCCTGCCACTTATGAGCGTGACTTATTTTTATGAGTTCAGTCTCTTCGCCAGGACACCACAGTTTTGGAGCGATTTCAGCTTTTGACGTATAGTTTACGTCAGTTACATTGGTCACGTGCGAGGTGTTTTTGCCTCTTACGGTGTCCGTGTGGAGCTTTTTGCATTTTCGACCTTTAACATAATGTTTTTAAGCCCAACTCTAAATATTGGAAAATCATCGTCTTATTCTCAAACCGGAAGTCCCTTGACTAGGCGATCAGTTCCTACGAGTTACATTAGTCCCATTCAAGGTGTTCGTGCCTCTTATGAGGTTCATTTGGAGACTCTCTTGGGGCATCTTTAACCGCATGTTTTTAAGCCTAAATCCAAAGACTGCAAATTATTGTCTTATTCAAAAACCGGGAGTCCCGTGGCTATGTGGTAAGTTCCTAGGAGTTAGGTTGGTCCCGTATGAGGTGTTCGTATCTCTTACGGGGCCGTTTGGGGGGTTGTTTTTTATTTTAAAGCTCTAACCGCATGTTTTTAACCCTAAGCCTAAATATTTACAAATTATCATAATATTGTCAAATCGGGGAGTCTCATGGCTATGCGGTCAGTTCCTACGAGTTACATTGGTATTGTACGAGGTGTTCGTGTCTCTTACAGGGTCGTTGGCCTAAAGGTACTGTGTGCCCAAGTGTGTATTGACCAAAAAAACACTATATCGAAATGTTTGATTTTGCATGTCACTTGGGTGTCTAACATGTTTTAGGAATTAATACAAAGGGTGTTTTTATATAAACTGTTAACTTCTTAAATTATATAAGTGATAAAAAGAACCCCATTTTAAAAACCCCGACCACTTCTACATTACAAATCAAAAATAAATCAAGGAAACTATATGCACCAAAAACTGTTATTTCCATGGGCAGTTTTAATAAGCAAACAACCATTCACAGATATGAGAAGGTTGAACTTTTGTAGAACAAGACAGTTTTAATGGCAAGAATAAGTAAATAAAAGTAGGTTGGGCGTTGTCTATTGGTACTACAAAATTGGATAAAAACTAGAAAATTGCATTAGCTTTCAAATATACACTAACATGATCTTTTTAGCATATTACATGGTGTAGTATAAAGATGAAGAAGAAATAGGAATTCATAAAGGTCAAAATGAATGATCAAGACAATACCTCCATTCCCACAATTATATTTTTCTTCCCTGACCATGTTTTCAAAATTTATTCTTATACCAAGTAGGCAAGCATACAACCATGGGAAAATGCACAAAACAGTTTGTAAGAAACTGAACAGGGGTGCATTTTTCATGAATTTGGACTTCCTTACAATAATTTTGCAACATGTAGAGATTCTTTGCAACCAAATGTATAATTCAGAGGGGGGGGGGGGAGTCTTCATTTAAAAAGAAAAGAATATCAGGTGCTATGTTGCAAAAGTGCATTTTAAAAGGGATTTTTCTCTCTTTATTCATAAATATAATGAGTCATACCTCAAATTCAACAGGGGTACCTCCCCTCACAACAACATTATGTGTTGGTAAAGGGTAATGTGGCAATTTCTTGATAGAGAAAAAAAGGGAAAAAACAAGTTATCAATATGTGAGAGGAGTTGTAGCTCTTACACAACACGAGTTAGGTTAGTCATGTGCGAGGTGTTCGTAGCTCTTACAGGGCCCTTTGAGGTTGTTTTGGATTTTAAAACTCTAATAGCATTTTTTTCAGGCCAAATATAGAGAATTACAAATTTTCACCATAATCTCAAATCGGGAGTCCCGTGAATACGTGGTCAGTTCTTACGAATTAGGTTAGTCTCGTCTGAGGTGTTCGTGCTTCTGAAAGGGCCATTTGGGTACTATTTTGGGTTTCGCCTTATAACAACATATTTTAAGCCTAAATCTAAATATTTGCAAATAATCGTCATATTCTCAAACCGGGAGTCTCGTGACTCCACGATCAGTTCCTACGAGTTACATTGGTTTTGTGTGAGGTGCTCGTGCCTCTTACGGGATCGTTTGGTGGTTGTTTTTAACGGCATGTTTTTAAGACTAATTCTAGATATTTACATTTTACCGTCATATTCTAGTACTAGGAGTCCCGTGACCATGTAGTAAATTCCAAGGAGTTACATTGGTCCTGTACGAGGTGTCTCTTACGGGGCCGTTTGCGGGCTAACGGTATGATTTTAAGCCTAAGTCCAGAGCAAGGTTCTAAAAAATGTGGGGTGTGACTGAAGCGTGGAGACCAAGCCTCAAGCCTTAGAAGCTTAGGCGTGCCTTAGGCGTAAAAAGGCGTTTAGGCCTTTTTAATATATTTTAACATTTTTAACTATGGCAAGGCTATTAAAAATAGTAAAATGGTACATACCTTAAAATATGTCTAAATATGTGCAAACTGAAATATTTTTTTTAAATACTAAGATAAAAAGAAAAAACGCGCATTTTTTTGGATGAAGGGTAGAGAAGTTTGGGATACCATTTGTCTGTTGATTGTTTTGAATGAGATATTCATCCGTTTAAAAAAAAGTCCTTAAAAGGCGATATCATTTCACTAAAGCATTTTTGTTTTTTAAAAAAAAAGCGCGGCTTAAGTCTTCTACCAAGAATAAGGCATAACAGGCTTAAGACGGGGCGTTTCTCCCAAGCCTCAAACCTAGGCACGCTTTTTAGAACACTTATCCGGAGATACGCAACTTACCGTCATATTCTGAATCCGTGAGTCCCGTGTCTACGAGACTAGTTCCTATAAGTTACATTAATCCCATGTGAGGTGTTCGTGTCACTTACGAGGCCATTTACGGGTTGATTTGGGTTTTCGCACTTTAACGCCATGTTTTTAAGCCTAAGTCTACATATTTAAAAATTATCACCATATTCTCAAACCGGGAGTCCTTTGATTATGCGGTTAGTTCCTATGAGTTACAATGGTCCTGTGCGAGTTGTATTCGTGTCTTTTACATGACTGTTTGGTGGTTGTTTGGGGTTTTCTCCTTTTAACGTCATGTTTTTAAGCCTAAGTCTAGATATTTGCAAATTATCACCATATTCTGAAATCGAGAGTCCCGTGGCTATGCTGTTAATTTCTATGAGTTACATTGGTCCTGTGCGAGTTGTGTTCGATTCTTTTATGAGACCGTTTGGGGTTGTTTGGGATTTTCTCCCTTTAACAACATGTTTTTAACCCTATGTCTAGATATATTTACAAATCACTGCCATATTCTCAAACCGAGACTCCTGTGACTATGCAGTTAGTTCCAACGAGTTACCTTGATCCCATCTAAGGTGTTCGTGTTTGGGGACTCTCTTCAGGTGTAAACCTTCAACGGCATGTGTTTAAGGCTAAGTCTATAAATTTGCAAATTGACTTCATATTCTCAAACCAAGAGTCTTGTGACTACGTGATCAGTTTCTAGGAGTTACATTGGTCTCGTGTGAGGTGTCCGTGCCCTTTACGGGATCGTTTGGTTATTTTGCGTTTTCTCCTTTTAACACCATGGTTTTAAACCTAATTCTAGATATTTGCAAATTATCGACATATTCTTAGACCACGAGTCCCGTGACTACGCGATCAGTTTGTACGAGTTACATTGGTCCCGTGCAAGGTGTTTGTACCTCTTACGGGGCGATTTCGTGTTGTTTTTTTTTTATTTTTGCCCTTTAACGGGAATTTTTTAAGCTTAAGTCTAGAAATTGGCAAATTATCATCTTATCCTCAAACCAGGAGTCACGTGACAACGCGATTAGCCCCTACGTGTTACACCAGTTCCATACAATGTATTCGTGTCTACGCGGGGCCGTTTGG
Source organism: Sambucus nigra (assembly GCA_949130495.1). NCBI lineage: Eukaryota > Viridiplantae > Streptophyta > Magnoliopsida > Dipsacales > Adoxaceae > Sambucus > Sambucus nigra. The sequence goes on from OX422212.1 coordinate 688,518,852, forward strand.
AGGCTCTCTTGGGGTTTAAACATTTAAAGGCATGTTTTTAAGCCTAAATTTAGATATTGGCAAATTATCATCTTATTTTCAAACCAGGAGTTCCATGATTATGCGATCAGTTCCTAGGATTTAAGTTGGTCCCGTGCAAGATGTTTGTGCCTCTTACGGGGCAGTTTGGTGGATGTTTGGGGTTTTCGCCCTATAAAGGCATTTTTTTTAAGCCTAAGTCTAGATATTGGCAAATTATCTTCTTATTTTCAAACTGGAGTCCCGTGATTATGCGATCAGCTCCTACGAGTTGGGTCTGTCCCGTGCGAGGTGTTTGTATCTCTTACGAAGCTGTTTGGGGGTTGTTTTGGATTTTAAACCTCTAATAGCATGCTTTTAAACCTAAGTCTATAGAGCTGTAAATTTTCGAATTCTCAAACCGAGAGTCCTGTGACTATGCAGTCAGTTCCAAGGAAGCGAGAGTTGAGTGACTATGCAATCAGTTCCTATGAGTTACATTGGTCCAGTGTGATGTGTTTGTGCCTCTTACGGAGTCCGTTTGGGGGATGTTTTGAGTTTTTGCCCTTTAACGACATGTTTTTAAGCCCGTGACTATGATGTCAACCTCAAGCATGTGTTTATGCCTCTTTGTATACTTGATTGACAATGTAAATGATATCGTCTTCGATAAATTTTTTTAAATCGCTATCACCATAGGATGACAAAAATCTCTTATATGTTCTACGGGCAGCTATCTCTACGTTTTTAAGAAGAGGACGGATTCCCATTGTAACAGCCCTAAAAACTTAAAGAGGTTGCGGCCCAATGGAAGGCCACAGCGTATAGTTGAACTAGTGAGAAAGCTAGGTTAGAGGAGAAGTCCGCGAACTTATGAAACCCAGACTCTAAACAAGCCACAGCTTATGGTAAAGGCAACCGAAGGTTAACTTCCTTAGCAACACAAGGGATAATGATGTGACCTTTTTATATCATAACTTAAGGAGCAAGTTTAGAAGATTATACAAGTCTTTTTAAAAAAAAGGGCAATTATGGAAAAGTGTGCTCGAAAGAGGAAACCCTAGGTTTTCCACCAGAACCTATAAATACCCACCCTTGGCACACTTCCCAAAAGGATTGAAAACCATCACAACCATTCTAGAGAGAGAGTTAGGACTGTGTGGAGAAGAGAAGGTTATTGGAGAAGAACCATTCACCGGAGTAAGGCGGCGGAGAGACAATACACCGGAGGCGGACGCCTCGGCGGCGGAGGCCTCGGCAGCGGAAGATAACTATTCACCGAATTAGTCCATTAAGGTAAGGGATCTAGCCTCATCCTCTTCTTCTAAATCCTTAGTATCCAAGTCTTTATTAATTGAGATGCCCCCTTGTGTGAAATCGAGTAAATGTCCATTGAGTTTCTACGAGTTACATTGATCGGGAGTGAGGTGTTCGTACCTCTTACGAAATCGTTTGGTGGTTGTTTGTTTTCTCCTTTTAACGACATGTTTTAAGCCTAGTTCTAGATATTCATCATATTCTCAAACCGGGAGTTCCGTGACTACGCTATCAGTTCTTACGAATTACATTGGTTCAGTGCGAGGGGTTTGTGCCTCTTACGGAATTCGTTTGGCGGTTGTTTTGCATTTTCGCCCTTTAACGGCATGTTTTGAAGCCTAAGTCTAGATATTGGCAAATTATCGTCTCATTCTCAAATCGGGAATCCCGTGACCAGGCGGTCAGTTCCGTGGTCAGTTCCTAATAAAAGTGAAGTGTCTTTTACCAGGCCTTTTCTAGGTTCTTTTGCGATTTCGCCCTTTAACGGCATGTTTTTAAACTTAAGTCTAGATATTTGAAAATTATCGTCATATTCTCATAACAGAAGTCCTGTTGCAACAACCCTAAAACCTTTAGAGTTTGAACTAGTGAGAAAGCTAGGTTAGAGGAGAAGTCCGCGAACTGATGAAACCAAGAACATCTTAGTGTGAAAAGGCTGCGGACAGGCTCTATACAGGCCAAGGCCTGAGGTATGCCTTTTCAAAAAAGGGATAATTGCGAAAAAATGTGCCCGAAATAGTAAACCCTAGGTTCCACAAGGAAATATAAATAGCCACCCTTTTCACACTTCCCAAGAGCATTAGAAACCCTAAAAACCATTCTAAAGAGAGAAACTAAGGTCTGTGGAGAAGAGAAGTTTACCTGAGAAGAAGGCAGTGGAGAAGCACCATTCAACGGTGCAATGCGGCGAAGGGACACTATTTACCAAAGGAGGAGGCGACTTAAGGCTACTATTCACCACATTAAGCCACTAGGGTAAGGGTAAGGGTTTTGGCCTCATCCTCTTCTTCCTTATTAAACCTCTTACGGATTACATTTGTCCCGTGCGAGGGGTTTGTGCCTCTTACGGAGTCCGTTTTGTAGTTGTTTTGCATTTTTGCCCTTTAACGGCATGTTTTTAAGCCTAAGTCTCGTGCGAGGTGTTCGTGTATCTTACGGGACTGTTTTGGTTTTTTGTCTTTTAACGGCATACTTTTAAGCCTAAGTGTTAATATTTGCAAATTATCTTCATATTCTCAAACCGGGAGTCTCATGAATACGTTGTCAATTCCTATGAGTTACATTAATCCCATACGAGGAGTTCTTGCCTCTTACGAGGCCTTATTGGGGCTCTCTTGGGGTTTAAACCTTTAACGACATGTTTTTAAGCCCAATTCTAGATATTAGCAAATTATCCTCTAATTTTCAAACTCGGAATCCCGTGATTATGGGGTCAAGTCCTAGGAGTTAGGTCGGTCCCGTGCGAGGTGTTCGTGTCTCTAACGCGGTCATTTGGGGGTTGCTTTTTGATTTTAAACTCTAGAAACACGTGTTTATAACCCTGCGTCTAAATAATTACAAACTATTGTGACATTCTCAAACCAAGAGTCCTGTGACTATGCGATCGGTTTCTATGAGTTACAGTTACACTGGTTTCATGCGATGTGTTCGTGTCTCTTACAAGGTCGTTTACCCTAGAGAGACTGTGTGCCCTAGAGAATTCTTAATGTTTATTTATTTCCCTTTTCACCAAAATAAATAAATGTGTGATTGTATTGTATCGAGAGAGAGGGGGGGTTAAATGTATGACTGATCATGTATACATGTGAGAGTGTGTGTGTGTGTGTGTGTGTGTTCAAGCAATTGAGTGTGTATGAGAGAGAGCGTGGTTATGTTTTTGAGAGAGAATGTATATGATCTTCCGAGTGTGAAAGAGTGTGTGTGTGTGTGTGTGTGTGTGTGTGTGTGTGTGTGTGTGTGTTTGTGTGTGCGCGCGCATGTGCGCGTGTCATAGAGATAAAAGTGAGAGAAAGCGGGTTTTCATGAGAGCGGACGAGTGCATGCGTGTGTGTGAAAAAGGAGCGTGTTTGTGTATGAGAACGAGATCACATGTGGGGTAATGTGTGAGTTATATTATGAATGTGTATGTACCTATTTAAATTTGGACATTGTAGGTGGTGGTATTGTTAGAATTTGGTCATAATTTGGACATGAAAGTACATGTTGTTAGTTACAGTTTAATAAAATCATCTCTGATAACTAATTTTAGGTCATAATATGTTTTATTACATATTCTTAATGTGTTCACATGGTATTTATATATTATTTCCTACATATTTTACGTTTATACTGATTCTTATGATTCGATTCACGATTGGATTCACTGCTCACGATTCCTAAGGGTTCTAATTCCCGATTTGATTCATGATTTGACAACTACAGTATCATGTGTGGAGGGTAACACGTGTCCTTACTTAACACAAATAACGACACGATATGTATGCACATTTAAAATTTGTGTATGTATAATGGAAAATGTACCGCATATATGATGTGTTCTTATATGTGTTGAGCACGACACATGGTCCCGTCCACACAAGGTAATATTTCTCGCTTTCACCGCATTGGGTGGTGTGGGGGTAATATGGATTTCACTAAAAACATCACCCAATGTGGTGACGAAACATCACTGTATCTCAAAATTTGATCCAAAAAATTGGGTATCCCTAGCATTGCTCTTATTTCTTAATCTCAAGTCAAGGTACCAAATAGTGTTTTTTTAATGATTAAGAGGGTAATGGCTATATTAGCCTCTAAATGGTTAAGAGGTCAAATTAATTATGAATCTTGAATTCTGAAGTGGAATATGTCCAAATTAGGGTTGCAAGCGAACCGAACTGAGTCGAGTTTGAGCTAAGCTTAGCTAAGCTCGTTTATTAAACGAGCTTGAAACTGTGTTCGCGCTCGATTCATTTACGAAACGAACAAGCCGAACACGAGATTCAAACGAGCTAAGCTCGAGCAACTCGGTTTTAAGAAGCCTAATCGAGCTTGTTTATGCCTTAAAACCCAAACATGAGCCGATCCCAATGATCACATTTTTTTAAACGAGCTCAAAACCGTGTTCAAGCTCGGTTCATTTGCTTAACAAATGAGCCAAGCTCAAGCTTTAATCGATCCGAGCTCAAGTTGTTCATGAACAACTCGGTTCGTTTGCAACCCTAGTCTAAATACATCCACTTAGAGATTGCTTCAGACTTAAAAACAAACATTCTTTCCAAATTCCATATTTTTTCTGATGTAATAATAAACACAACCTAAGGGCACATTTCTCAAGAATTGGAAGGGTAAAAATGGAGAGAATTATGATGAAAGAGAGTTAAGCCACATACATTTATAGGAAGAATTCTAACTAGTATACCGTTGGACAGTGAGGACTGGCCTTATTATCAAAACCAATAGGAATACAAAAACCAATAAATTTCAGTGATGAATGAGATCAAAATATGGCAACATAATATATGAAAAAAGTCTACATCATCACGAATGCTATATCCAAACATCTTGTATACATGAAAAACTCTAAACTTGAGCATTGAAAAAAAAATGAGGTAAAAGAAGATACAATTTAACATTGCATTTCACAATTTGATTAAACATGAGAATTTGTCAAAAATAATTTACTATTAATCTACACACCAAATGAAAAGACACGCATAAAAGTCAATAGTAAAAAAAACTATTACCTATCTTAGAACTCAAACTTAGACTTGTAGTTTCCTAAAATTTGTCGGAAGATTGAATAACATAAATGATTCTAAACCTTTTTATTCAGAAGAAAAAAAATTATAAAATAAAAAGAGCATCAAAGAAGGATGAATTTATAATTGGATGCAAATAACTGTTTTTAAATCGGAATCAATTTTAGACTAACAAAGATTTATTTAAAAAAAAAACTAAATCACAACACCTCATATTCATCCCATCAAGATATAAGTTATAATATATAGTACTAAAATCAAAGTTACTCTCCCAATTATATTAAATTGAATCACGAAAGTCAATGTTTTCAAGAAGATAATTGCAAATCAATAATCAAAGAGAATATATTTTTTCTCAACCTTTTTCTCTTAAAGATATATCCAATTGTGTTTATTCCAAGATACAACCAGTAAATAGGTTTTGTCTATACTTGGTAATCGTAGGTGATAAAATCCTACTCTAGTTGATTTAAGACAATTGGTCCGAGTAGATAGTAAATATCATAATCACAAAGGTAAGTATATACGTGGTTCGAAAACGTGCCTACATTCACGGGTGTTTCTCTCTTAATTGATCAACTAATGATAATAAGGATTATATGCCCTTTTCGCAGGGGTGTGGGTTACATTTATAAAGAATGAAAAGAGAATGAATCGTGTGGAACTCCATGGCCTTGGATTATAGTTGTGATCTGGTCGATGGAATCCAACTTCGATAATTCTGTTGATTGGCTTCTCTTTGTTCTTTATCTCCAAGATGTTGATCACTTATCGAGTTTGTCGGACACGTCAAATTCTCTAATTAGTGGGATAATTCACTCATCAATGCCCCCAAATCTTTGTAGCCTGAAGGGGGTGCAGATGTTTGATCACCAGTTGATCTGAATGTTGGTCGGTAGGGAGATTTGATCACCCATATAAGCTATGGTCAAAGAATATTAACACTTAGTGTTTTTTATTATGAAAACCAACATTATTCTACCCATTGATATGGGAGGGCATGCTTGTAATTTGCTCAAGTGTTTTAGAGAGTACATTGGTAATGTCGTGGTGTTAAATGAAAGGGTGGTGGCGTGTGTACTGTTATTTGAGGGCGCGTCCTTGTAATCATTACTTTGTCTTCGAAGTTGTGTCTAGCCAGTTAATGTCCCCTACCGAGAGTTTGATACACATTCGATCCTTCAACTATTTTAAAACCAACCTAGATCTCTCTCCCTTCTTCATTCATCGTAAGTCTTCTTCTCTCTTATTTCTTATTTCTCTACAACTTGGCTCTCCATTTTTTCCATTATTTTTCTTTCTTGAGTTGTGAAAATGGTTTACCCAATTAATGAGAATACAATAGGAGAGTTTAGGAGACATTTCTTTATCCCTAAGTGGGTTGTAATAGAGTTTTTGGAAAATTCCAAAGATTATTATAACATTGAGGGAGGACACTGGTCGTTCTCCCAGTTTTTGTTGAAGTGGACATAACCTTTCCTCCGAATCAACTATTCTTGAACTTTTGCAACTATTTTTGTATAGTTCTTGCCATATGCACCCCCAAACCTTAGAGAATAGCCAACGGATCGAATAGAATAAATAAGTTATATGGAACTCAGTTAGGGATCCCATAGATCAAATGAAACTACATGTGAATTCGAACAAATGATGAAACTTTCTACTTAAAAGTGAGGAAGGCGGAGAGGGTATTAGTTGTGAACTTGCCTAATTCTAATAAATATTATTGGAATCATGACTTTGTTGTGAAGAGATGGGAGAACATTCCCATTTATCAAGGTTTTAGATGTCCTTCCAGGGCATGAAATAGGTTGATCGTTGACTTTGAGTGTTCTTATCTGTTCAGCCAAGCCTTACTTGATTTGTGCTAATGTAGTTTCCTTTTGTTTTGCATAGAAAGATCCAATAATAAAGAACCCAAAAAGTCACACGTAAACTTTGAGGAATTAAACAAAGTTTATAAGCTCAAGAGACTTCTATCTTCTGGTGTCGAACACTCGAGGTCGGCATCTTCGTTATTGGAGTACACCAACCCACTAGTTGGACTACATTAGTAAGTCCTACTTCAAAATAGGCTAGGAAGATACCTGATCAAGACATAGACACCTTATGAGAATTCACTCATCAATGAGCACCACCCAAGTTCTCCCCTAAAGTTTGATGAAGAGGAGGGTGAAGCTTCAAGCAGTGGCCAAGAGAATGAGGGAGCCAAGCAGGCAAAAGAATCCACAAACTCGAACAAGGGCTTGGCCGACCAAGAGCATGTGAAAGAGAAAGAAGGCCAACCTAGTTAGATTATCTTAGGACTTCTTGTTCTTTATAATCCATGTCTTTTGATCGTTTGTGTTGTAAGGGCTTGCCCATCATTATACTTTAATGAAAAAACTTATTATTTTTTCCCTTGCTATATCTTGCTTGAGCATTTCTAATTGTTGGTGTATTCTTGTCTTAGTTTTTGAATGCCTTCCTCTTTTCTTGATCCTTGTAGTCTTATAACAACTTGGCATTGGTGTCAATATCTCACACGAGTGAAGATTTAGACATGTTTGGTTGATTCTCTTCGGACCGAGATTAAAGACATAACGAATGTAGCTGGCATCTTGGAGGGCCAAGAAGACCTTTAGAGACCATCAGGTGGCCAAGAGGAATTTTCATAAAAGGTCATGAGATTGAGATACAAATTTTACTTTGGGCCTCCCGAAGTATGGCCGAAGGGATATGATCAGGGTTGGATAGATGCATTATCGCACTTGGATGAAGCCAGCAGGTCACCTATAAGCATGAGTGGTTAAATCCGTTAGCAATTATGAGAGTTCCTCACGAATCTCAACTCTGGCATTTGTATGGGGTTAATTGCCCATTTGTTAAGCTCCCTCCACTTCGGTGATGTGAATAACGTCCCTTTTGTCATTTCTAGTATTTCTTCTATTTTAGTATTCATTGTATTTTTTTCTTTTATTTTGTATTTAGAGGAAGAAAGGTTATTTGGCATTAAGGGCACAATTGTAATTGAATACTTAGCTTAGTGGTCAAGCAACCTCCTCCCTTTAAATACTCCTTATATAGACTCATTTGAGTCATTCTTCCATTATGAGATATTGAGATTTAAGAGAGTTTAGAGAGAGAATGGTATCTGAGCCTAGTCGCTCCACCCGGTTATTGTAAAAGAATAAAAACTCGTAAACAACGTCAAGGTGGGTTCAAGAAAGGATGAACACCTCCGATGCAAAACCTTTCAATCAAATTTTGGAGGCCATCAACCAATTGATGGCCCGAGTAGATGCGATGGATGCCCAAAGTTCTTAGCTGACAACCACCACGGATCGCCCCCACACCGCCCCGGTAAAACCTCAAAACCCTAACCCTAATTCCCCGAGATCCACCCATTCCACACCTCTCCCACAAAGAAAACCCTAATCTTGAAAAACCTAACCCCATAAACATCCAAAAAATCACCACCACCAAGGAGGCTGCTCCACCACCTAATTGCTGGCCCGATCACCCAAAAAAACCTCAACCCATTCACCCAGCCCCAAAACAACCCCCCAAACCCAAAAAAAAGTCATTCAACCACCCCCAACAAATCCTCCACCTGTCGACACCCTTTGCCACCCCGATCGGCCAACATATCTCGTCCGAACACCCCCAAAACACGCCGCCGACCACCGAAATGCAGCCTCTAGCCTCTGGATACTTTCTCCAGAGCCATGTGTCTACCAATCCAGTCCAATTGGATCGTCATCCACCGACAACAGCCCCCGAACCCTCTGACGGGTCGGGACAAGGGTTCTGACAGCAACACAGCCCTACCGAGGGTTGTTTGGAAGCTCCAATCACTAATGAGGAATTTCCAAAAGATCCCATCCCTTTATGTGTTCAACCGGCACCACCCATCATCGGAACCTACTCTCCCACCATCGCCGAGATGATCCGTTACATCCGACACACAGAAAAATAAAATCCACCTCTCAATACATACAAATGTCACCAATCCCATGCATCTCAACCCAAATGTTGAATCCCAAACCCTAGAATTTCTACCCTCCCACATTCACCCTAATTTCACCCACTAAGATTCACCACTATCCTCTATACCTCCACCTCCACCACCCAACATCCCCACACAACCACTTACCCTCTCCCCATCTTCCCCCACCCGCAAAAACACCTTGAAAACCACCACATACCATCCATAACCCCCACTCCATCTCTCCCCCCACACCTTCACCTGCCCCATTACACTTTTCTCGCGCTTCTGCCCCCGCCTATTTAACATACCACTCCCCCACCGGGACACCCTCTCCATGTCCCGCATCATCCACCCCCGTGGGTACCCGTTCCTTTCACTACATGCCCGTTGATTCCCATGAGCGGGTATGGGAGTGGATTAACCTATTGATCCTCCTTCACCCCGCCCCCACTCCACTCCCGAGTTTAGTTACCCCCTCCTAAGGAATGGCACACTGATGTTTCCCCCTTCGATTACCTGGGCCCAAGGTTACCCCTATGTCCCCCTCTCTGATCGCTATTGCTTTGTTTGCTATAAAAAAGGGCACCAGATGAATCAATTCCCCAACCTCCAGCCATTTGTTCCAGCACCACCTCCTTCCCCACCCCGAGAGACTCTTCCACCTCACACCGCTCCTCCTGCCGCCCCATCTCTCCCACCAGCTCCTGACCCTCATCCACCGCGCCTTACTTACCGAGCCTCCGCCTGGCAATGAGGATGCCTTGGCCCTTTAGAGTGGTGATGACATCACACAGTTGGCACTTCACTTACTCTCACGGAGTATGAAAGGTGATATCAGAGTGGATGTCCCGATGTTTGACGGTCACCTACAGCCCGATGACGTTGTTGATTCGCTTGCCGCCAAGGAGCGGATTTTTTAGTATAAACGTCTTAAGGGTCGTAGGTGTGTTCTCCTAGCAGCGACCAAGTTTCAGGACTATGCTAGGATTTGTTGGAATGACTTGGAGCAGCGCCGTGCCATTGAAGGTCTTCCCCCTATCCAGTCCTGGACTGAGTTCCATGCAAAGTTGATGTCCGCTTTTGTCCCTGCCACTTATGAGCGTGACTTATTTTTATGAGTTCAGTCTCTTCGCCAGGACACCACAGTTTTGGAGCGATTTCAGCTTTTATGTACTCGAGCCGGCCTCGACGAGAGTGAGGAGAAGCGCATTAGCCGTTATATTCACGGTTCTCAAAGCTACATTCAATGTGATCTTGCTTTATGTGAGGTCACCTGGTTTGCCAAGGCGGTGGAGTACGCCACTAAAGTTGAGTCCTTCCACCAGACTTCCCCTCTATCGCATAACCGCTCCATGACTGCTCCTCCAGCACCAGTGACTTCTGCACCTACTGGGACTCCCTCCACTGCAGTTACTCCTACTACCACAGTACCTCCTCCTGCACCAACTCATCCAAACACCTTCAAATGCTACAACTACGGGGTGATGGGCCATCAAGCCTCAGATTGTTCCCTCCCTCGCCGTCGTGCTCTCTTAACTTCTGGGACCCAGAGTATCTTGAGGAGGCACCGGAGATCCCACATCAGCCAGCTCTCATTACGATCCTCAATGGTGACACGGAAGGCCTTCCCCTCTAAGTTCGAGGATAACTCTTTTCAAAGGGGGAGAGTGATGTGAATAAGGGTCCTTTCGTCATTTTTAGTCATTTTTAGTATTTCTTTTTATTTTAGTATTCATTGTATTTTTTCCTTCTATTTTGTAAGTATAGGATGGAAGGTTATTTGGCATTAAGAGCACAATAGTAATTTGATACTTAGCTTAGTGATCAAGCAACCTCCTCCTTTTAAATACTCCTTATGTAGACTGATTTGAGTCATTCTTCAATTATGAGATATTGAGAGTTTAGAGAGAGTTATCTTTTTTTGCTCCCATTTAACATCATTTACGTCATTCGGAGTGAGGAATTCCCATCCAACTGATAAGAGATTATCTTATTGATCATGATAGTGGCGACTAGGGCTGTGTTTCGGCCGGATCGGATCGAAAAAGAATGCTTCGGAAAAATTTCCTAAATTTTCGGCAAAAAAATCGACGTGTCGAAGACGAATCCGATTTTTTTTGAATTTTTGTTTTAGTATTTGTTCATATATTAACATTATTTACATCCATGTTAAAACCAAACTTCCATGAACATAAAATTTCATAAAATGGACAATATATGAAAAGTATATGTTATGATCTGTTAAGGAAACTTCCATGTTCAGATCTGTTAAGATCGATGAAAAATAACTTCAAATCCATAAAAAACTACAGACCGAGTGAGAGAGAGGAGAGGGGTATGAACTTCAAATCCATAAGGTTGAAGATGTGGTTTTCATATATACCTGGTATGGAGTCCGAGTGAGAGAGAGGAGAGGTATGAAGTGAGGTTTTTTGTTTTAGGTGAAAGTGAGAAGTTTTTTTGTTTTCTAATGGGAGAGCACATTGTTTATCTTTGGAAAATAAAATAGGGTATATATTTTTCTTTAAACTTTAATGTTCGACAAATATCGAAAAATATAATCAGAATAATCGGAATATATTTCGAAAATTCCAATCGGATAAATTTTTGAAAATTCGAAAAATCGGAATTTGAAAAAAATTTCAATTTCCGATCCGATTTTTTTTGGAAATTTCAAAAATCGAAAAATAAAAAATTATTCCAAAATCGGATCGGAAATCGAAAAAATCGAAAGTTCGAAAAAAAACTAGTGACGACGAGTTTTGTACGATGGTGACCCCAAATAATAATATTGCACAAACAAAAAGAATATGGGTAAAACGAAATATCAAAATGCAAGAAGATATAATATTTACATGGCTCACTAATTTGGCTATGTCCACAAGTGACTCAAATCAAATCAATAATTTCAAGAGGGTTATAAAAAGAGGGCTCTCACAAGTACAGTTCAATTGAAAAATAAAATGTGTATTTTTCTACACAAATGTGTGCACTCAAAACATTCCAAATGAACTATCTTTCACACTCTAACTCTTTTCTTATCTTGTCTTGCTCTTGGATGATTTCTGATGCTGATTTCATGTACTATTTATAGGAATTATGTCCAACAAATGAGATAAGTAGAGGGAGCCGTGGATTTTTTTTATTAAAATCATAGATTAAGAATGGAATAATTTTTTAAAAAATGGAATGATGAAGTTTGTAGATAAATTATTGAAAGATAAGTTTTAGTAGGGATGTGGGGAAAACACAAAATGGGGAAAAGAGTTGCGATTTTTCAATAAAAAATAAACAATAACAGTAAATGAGGACAAAAGCATAATATTCTTTCAATAAATACATAATTTATTAAAGAGGAAAAAATGTGAACGGAGTTTATGTAACACCCTGTATTTTTAAAATTTAGAATTTTGTTAATTCGGACATTTTTAAAGTACACGTGTGCAGTAATTTAATTAAAAAACAATATTTTGTGTTTATTAAGTATTGATAGAGAGAGAGATTATGACTAATATTAATGGAATAAATTTACTAAGTGCATAGTAAATAATATGTGATAATTATTATACGTCGTAGTGAGTAATATCGACGGGATTATGTTATATCTCAACCGCGAGTCGTGTGTAGGCAATGTTAAGGTCAAGATAGGAAATTTATGTAGAGTGACTCGAATGGTGATTTCGAGGTCACGGTTGATTCCGAATGAACCGAAATAGGTATAATAGAGTATCCGGGTGTATTAATTGGGTCCCGGGACATTTTTAGAACAACCCGATACCACGTAAGGGTGTTTTGGTCATTTGGGAGTTTAGGGTTGGAAAATCTCCGAATTATATAGTTATTTAGCTCTTAGGTGTAGAGGCTAGGGTTACAATACTTGAGAGAGAATAGAGGCTATAAGAGAGAGTGGGAGAAGAGTTCTTAAGCCAACCTACACCATTTTTCACCATCGTCGCCGTCGAAATCATGATCGGAGCAAGGAGAAGGCACCTCCATCATCTAGCAAAGAAAATCAGACCACTGAACCCTAAGGCAAGTGTTTAACTTGCAATCCTTTTGAGCACTTATAATACCCATGATAGTGTAGGGTTAATATTGCATGAAAACATGATTCTGGGGAATATTTATTGAGATTTGATTCATGATTGTTGGAATATCATCTTAGAAATCTACCTCCTATTAATGTAACACGAAATCTGGGATTTAGTTTAAAAGAATAGTAAAAATTGGAGTTCTTGAAAATGAACATGCGTGAAAAGTAAACCTATCATATATATGAATAAAGTGAGAATTTCATCTTGTCTAATGTGAATCTCATTATGATTTGAGGATGTATTACGTTAGAAACAGTATAAACATTCATATATGATGCCTGGTTTATATGGGTGGACGTTTGGATGAGTTTAATGGAGGTTGAGTTGTGTAAAAATGGAAGAACGCGAATCTGGGGAAACTGATTCAAGCAGGCATCGCTTGATCAATCGATCGAGGTCGATCGATCAATTTTGTCGATCGTTCGACGATTGCTAAAATTGGAGTCTTTGTTTATTTATGTAGTTTTCTTTACCGATAATTACGGGGGACTTTGTTAATGGTTTATGAATTACATGGGGACTTGGGAATTATAGTAGACCTATAATTAAAGCTCATTCCTAGTCATAATGAGGGTAAAATGAGACTAGGACCGAGGAGAGTTAAACTGTTATGTTGAACATCGAAGACTAAATAACGGGTTACGAGAAGCGTAAATAATAACCCAAAATTGATACCAGTTGGGTAGTGATGTATTAACTACTGAAATTACGTAAGGGATAACTAGGAACCTTCGGGTAGTGAGTGATACTCGGGAAAACAAGAAAAGAATATCAAGTGTGAATATTTAGTACGTTGGATATTCGGGACATACATAAAACGTACTGGATATATTTATAGGTTGTGTGTATACCTATTATGTGTCTTCTTATGTGTGTAAGCATACCTACGCTGCCTGCTATCACGGGAGGTCATGCGCTGTCGGCGATTCCACCTTGGCGATGCCAGCGAGGTTAGGATGTGTGCCCCAGAATATAGAACTTGGAGCTTGATCATTATTTGAATGTATGATAGTGTGTCTAGTCATTTGGGTACGTTAGGTATGTGTGTAACCCAAAGGCTTAAGACTATGTTCGCATCCATTGTGTGTTTACTTGATTTATGGTTCGAAAGTGATTTCGAACCGGTAGTCCTTGATTTGGTGAGGTACATGGACTCGATAGCAGAGTATGCAAGCATCGCGTTATATATATATATATACACACACACGTGTGAATTATCCTACTTTTGTGTGATAGTAGAAGATACAATTAGTGTATATCTAAAGTAACTTAAGTAAGAGAGACCTAATTAATAGTTCAATAATAATATTCGGTTAATATTAATTATGGTTTTATAATAGCGTATCGTATAGACGATACAAGTGAGCTAAGCGTATTAGCGGTTAGATGAATACTAAGGTGACTATTCAGACTGGGTAACATAACTAGGTGGATTTAGTAGGAAACGTTAGCTATACAATATAGTTAGGTGAGAAACTCAAGGGAGTATGCGTGAAACTACATTGCTCTTACTGCATTTTAATTATTTGTTAAATATTTTCAAAGGTTTTGGGTAGGGGGTGTTCAAAAAATCAACTGGACCGACGGACTGAGCCGAGCCGGCTCTTTGTTTTTTTATCTTTTTTCTTAATCGGTCCGGTCTTGATTTATTTTTTTTGCGAACCGACCTAGTCAGTCCGGCCCACGGTTTACAGTTTCAAAAACCCTTTTAGGACCGACCCGGAACGACTCTATAAAATTCTATATTTTTACATATATGTATATATATAAGATAAATTTATAGTGAAAATATATATTTTAATATTTGATTAGTTTAAATTATAGTTTAATCCAATAATAGGCTTGTTTTAATTGCAAATTTTGATATTTTTTCATTTTTAATGTTTGGAAAATATAGACTCGGGTATATTTTTATTATTATAAATTATGTAATTCATTAATGTGAGGACCGAAGGGTTGGATCGAATCGACCGTATAAAAAAACAAACCGACTAGGGTCGATTAACCGACATTATCGATTCGGTCTCGGTCCATTTTTTTAGAGGACCGACCAAGTTGGTCCGGTAAAAAAAAAACTCAAAACCGAACCAGACAAGACCGCGAACACCACTAGTTTTGAGCTCTGACCCGTATCAAATCTATTTTCAAAACTTTTAGGTGTCCAGATACAGGACGCCAAGCATGATATTTCATTCCAGGGATGCGTTGCTGCAGCGCTTATGGAGGCATGCAGGACTTGAGTAGACGCTTCAGTCATTTCATTCCTAGTCTAGGATTCATATTCAGTTATTTCAGTTGGGCATGTTTCCCGTTCAGTTGAAAATTTTAGTTGGATTTATTCATTTCAGTTTCAGACTTTGTATTTTGATTTACATCATTTCAGTTGGATTTATGACCTGGATTTGGAGCTGATGGTTTATTCGGCATGTATTCATTTATGTATTTAGTTATTTAATCATATGATGTTCTAGAGTTCAATTATTGTGTGAATGATTTATATTATTTTACTTTCGCATATTATTTATGTTAATGAAAGATAAAATTTGGCACCGACTTATTTAATTAATAAATGATTAGTAATTTGAAAAAAGGTTTTCGCGAGTGATGCTAAGAATGAACCAAATGAAATTCTGCTTTATTTTAGGAAATGACTTATCATCCATTATTTAAACAGGCAAGGTGTCACAGGTTGTTAATTTCTTCCTTTAAAAGTGTAGTTTGTAGAAATAGGAGGATATATAATAGGAATTGAGGATATTTTTTTTCCATACCAAAAACATACTTTATAACAATAGTAAGAAATGTAATAAGATATACAAGATGGACAAAGGAAGGAAGAGGGCCAATTTTATCAAAACATATTATTGGAAAATAATTTATGTTGAAATGGAGGATTTATTAGAATAAGATTGATGAAGTAATATGTATTAACACTTTTTGACAGGATTTAAGAAAAAGATACGATAACTTATTGAAATAAAAATTATTAGGACACAAGATGTGTAAAATTATTTTTATAAAAATAATAGTTTATGAAAATATGAAGAAGTATAATAACTAAAAATAGGAAGGAATGAAAATCCCATATTTTTTGTTTTCCTTCCATTTGTGCTTGTAAATACCACCTAGGAAAGGCGTTCTAAACAGATCGATATATATAAAAAAAAAGTAAAAAATTCAAAAGAAAGGAAAACAAACATAGAGATATTTATTAAAATATAAGTTTGAGTAGTCAAGTGGGTTTAATTGAAAAGATAAGAATATGAGCATTTTAAAGAGAAAGAAAGTTTATCAAACTCAAGATAGATAGAGGCAAAAATTTATTTTTAAAAAATATTGTCAAGAAGAAAGGAGAAAAGATTTCCAAATTTTTTGATAAAGATTAAATGAATAGGAGTATAGCTAAATAAAATAAGGATTTATAATGCAAATTAAGTTCTAGTAATTTTGGAGAAAATTAGGGAGTTCGCATATAAAAAAAAAGAGGAGGAAAAAAGGTTGTATTTTACATGATTTTATAAGACATACTTTTATAAAGAATGATGATATTTATTTATAAATAATTTTCAACATGAATTGATGGGAAGCGTCTATGAATTTTTTATTATAAACATAGTTCGTAGAAATAGGAAGAAATATAAAGAAAAGAAAAGAAAAGTATTTAAAAAAAATGGAAGAGAATACGAATTGAACTAGGAAAGAGGATTTAATATGAAATGTAGAGACTAGAGTAAGTGTTTTTTTAAAGAGAATGTAGATAGGTAGAGTAAAGAACTTTACTGAAAATATATTATGGATATAAAAAATGGAGAGGTGATTACTGATTATTTATGAAATATTTATAAAAATGGAGACAAGAGCAAGTGTAATTTAGAAATAAAATAAGTTTATAAAAAAAAAAGATAAACAGAGTAAAGAATCATATTGAAAAATATATTTTAGTTGAAAACATGGAAATATGCGTATGGATATTTTATTGAAAACTAAATCAATCAAATTTAAGTATATAGAATAAGGATTTTTTCAATTGAAATATAAGTACGAAGTTGAAAAGAGATAATATGACATATTGGGTTGCCATGCCAAGCATAAGCCTTGTACTCGAGAGATTAATACGACCTTCAATTTTAGAAAAAGTACTTCAACTCACAAAATAGCCTTGGTAATAGTTTTATAAGCCTACAATAAAAATCAAGGATGAACCCGAGTATACAATACGGTCGATGAACTTTTATGCACTAAAATTTCATTTACTTTCTTGTATTTTAGGATATTATTTAATACTATTGACATTTATTACCATGTTAATATCATTTTTATCAATTGACTATGAGGCACTGGTATTTTAATAAATTAATAATGGTTTAATCCTAATTAATAACGGTTTAATCCTAATAATTTCACTCTTTTAACACACTTACATGAAGAGAGGGAGTTTTAATTAAAAGTGAACATCTTCATTATTCAGATTAGTTGTTTTTTTTGTTTTGTTTTTTTTTAGATTAATGATGCACCAAAAGGACTACATTTCACAATATACCATCTAAGCCAGTAATGGAATATCTAAAATTGATTATTATAAGATAAAAAAATTGATTATTATAAGATAACATTTGGTTTCCTGTAGGTTTCAAATTTTAAAAATGATATTTTCATATTTACAATTTTTGTATAGCTTGGAGGTGCATGTTTGTAATCTAAAAACATACTGAAGTGTGAATAACCAATAATAAAGGTTAAAGTTAATAGAGACAAATCAGGTGATCACTTATTTCTCTCCACCACTTAGATAGCATATGTACCATTGACAAATTTATCAACTCCGTGTATATCCAAGTGTAAGTTTACAAATATAAACACAAACCTAATCTTCTTGAATTGACACATATCATAAAATTAGACACAAAACAATGAATGTTACCTCAGAGGTGGTTGCAAGATAAGGGACTGCCTTTTCTCCGTTCACAACGCAACTAAACCTTCGAGATTTTGTGGCCTTTGATGGAGACTCTAGTTCTTCTGAAACCTTATCAGATTCTGGTATATACGTGTATTTTGGAAGTTCACTGTAGGATTGGAAACTTCTAGTCACAAGTTCGTTTGGCCTGTGACGAAATTCAGAGTGAAAGATAAGGGGATTAACCATTGTGCCTAGTCCTAGTATAGATTCAACAAAAAACAAGAAATGTCAAAATAGTAAATTTGATTGGGGTAAAATTACATAAACAGAGAAAAAAATGGTTCAGAAAATTCAACGCGAGTAAGTTTTCATGGTTCGCTACCCAGGGGAAGACGGGGAGAGCATTGGTTCTGGTTTTGGTTTTGGTTTTAGTATAGACGCGGAACATGTACAACGATTTCAGCATAGTCAATCTTATGCAGAAAAATTCAAACCATTAGAAAACGATCATAAAAGAGCATCATGTTGTTTATAACTAGCTAACAAAATTAATTTATACATCGAAAAATCTAGTTAACAGAACAGTTTTTAACAGAACAGTTGGAGAACTTTTCATCAGAAAATGTACATTGTAATTAGTTTTATTTGATCTGTTGGTGCCATTGGTGTGTAGTGATTAGTTTTATTTTATCTTTTGGTGCCATTGGTGTGTTACGCCAATTGACATCGAGGCTCACTCAATGGCTCTGAGGAGAGGATCACAACTGAGCCTTGGACGCCGCACCTACCGACTTGATGCTACCCTCGAGGTCATTATTGAGCAAGTCAATGCGCTCTCACAGCCACCCTCCTCCCTACATTAGCTACTGTGACACCACACGCAGCCCCACTCACCACCATCATCCCACCTTCCCCGAGACTTGAACCTCAAAAAGGCCTTCCACCGTCAAACTTCCACCGCAACTCAACCAGAAAAACTTTGTAAACTAAGAAAAAAAAGGGACCATTAGCCTTAAGGATACAAATGAAAAGAAGAAGAAAGGTGCAATGAAGATCCCCAAAGTTCAAACTCACCCTAGGTTTTCGTCTCAAACCAAGGAGGTGAGGACATGCGACAATCGAAGTTGCCTCAAGAAACAAAGAGGTTGTCGTCGATTGATGAAATCCAAAACAGCCTTTGAGTACAGGAAGCATTACCTCGCGGCGCAAAGCGAGTTTTCGACCTGGGCGGCCCTTATTGCACGTTGAGGTTGGAGGTGAACAAGAACAAAAAAAATAGAAATAAAAAAAAGAAAACAGTTAACACAATGGTGTGGTATCATAAATTAATTTAATTTTAGAAATTTATATAATAAAGAATCATGTCAGTATGTGATTACATTATCGTTATAAACTTTGCATATTTATTACATTCTCCACCTAAAAGTACAGGTACTTATTTTGGTACCATTCAATAGTATGGAAAAAATGTAGAAGAATTTTATTTATGGTGACTTCATATAAAAAAAATACATATACTTCATTGAATTTATTTCTTAACCCCTTCAAATAAGTTATTATTTTCTGAAAAACGAACTAAAAAACAAAAAGCATGAACAATATGAAGATCAGATTTCACACCGAAGGAGAATCTTTATTGTTTCTCAGCAATTAAAGAACAAAGGATCCCAATCACAAGGTATATGAGAAGCCTACCAACATAACTGATGGACATCTAAACAATCAACATAAAGAAGTTGACTTTTAAGAAAGGCATAAAATCTATTAAATTGCGTTTCCACACACGAAAACTAATGCAAAAACAGAATAGAAAGTCTTTTAACTACATCTCTAAAAGTGTCACTTTTCTCAATAAATTTCTTGTTAAACTCGGTGTAAAATATGAGTAATGTGTTGCTCAATATCAGTTTTGAGGGTTTTGAAATTTTGATGAATTATAAGAAATCTTCAGAAAAATTCTGAAATTTGGGTCTCAAAAAACAATTTCGTTGTGGGAATTAAACTTTGACGAGTTATAAATTGCTTGTTTTTCATGACAGAAGGGAAACCATATAAATGATTAACAAAGCATCTAATACCAATAAAAGATAATATAACTAAAACCCAGGACGAGGCATTTGAAGAAACAATCCATCAATCCCGCAATAAACTAATACGAAAATCATATCATTAGGCGAGAGGCACAATATCATTTATTTTTCAACACCACTTTGCACTTAGAAGTGATTGTACATCATGTTTATATCATAGCGGATGTGCTTCTGCTAGGTAATAATTTTTAAGGTTCCCTTAGCAGCCCCATTTTCTTATACGTGGAATGTTTCAATAAAAAATCCGCAAAAGAAGGGGAAACCACGGACACAATACAAGTAAAGGGTAAACTATACAATACAGACTCACAAAAAACACTTAAGAGATCAACAACACACAAAAATATAAAGATATGCTTACACATAGTAACGCAGTAGCAAAAAATTGGTTTAAATCCAAACCAAAAAAATTGTCCTCTCTCCTCTACAGCAATCTTCCTACACAGAGTCCTCCTCCCCTCTACCCCTATCCTCACGCCACTAGCAGCCTCCCCTCGCATATCCATGGAATTAATGAAATCTATAAAATTCCATAACAAAATCGACTGTCAAAACAAACAAACAAAAACTAAAACACGCAAGAACCGAAATTAGGGCTGGCAATTTTTGACACGATACCCGTTTATGGTAATAACCCGAAATGACCCAAAGATGACACGATTAATTTGTATAGATTTAAGAGTACTCAAAACTAATACCCAAATAAAAATCAACGCAACCCAAAAATGACACGACTAACCCGAATTGCCACCTAGAATCGAACCGATATAAGGTTATGTAAGCAAATGAAGCTAGAGAGAAGTATTTAAGACATAAAAAATTCAAAAGCAAAAAAAAAAAAAAAATAGATCACCCCTTGTTTCGATCCGTAAAGAGGAAAAAAGTTGATAATTCAATTCAAAGGAGAGATGAGAAGAGCCTGTAAAAAAAAACAGCCCCGTTGTGGTATGCATTATTCACGAGTGAATTTAACTCTCCACCAAGGAAAGTCTCCGAGAGCTTCCACCCCACCTGCTGAACATCGTAGGTTGCTGCCCACCGGAGGCACAATGGAAGATTGTATAAGCATCTTCCCTTGTTGTGTAAATGAGGAAGATTGTGTCAGTTACATGGGGTTAGAGAGAGAATTAGAGAGGGAGGGAGTGTCTTGTTTGGTAGATCCATCTAAGAGGTCCGTACCCACTGGGATTATGTTGATATATACATAGAAGAAAGAGAGGTCGTACCTTAATGCGATGGCGAGTACCGTCTCCCAAGCTACGGTTGGTCTCGGGTTCAAGACATGGGAGCAGCCTCTCCATATATGTATCGAGGTAAGGTCTGCCAACATCCGCTTGTCCCAGGCCCTGCAGTTAAGCGGAAGCCTTATGCACTGGGTATGACCTTTTTATAAATGGAAGAAAGAGGGCAGTGCAGTCATGTATGTGTGAGCGTGGAGGAAGTTGAGATGCTTGAGGTGAGAGAGAGAGAGAGAGAGAGGGATAGAGAAGGATGATATTGGCCATTAAAAGATAAAAGTCAATCGAAGGCGACAATTATCCAACCCAAACAAATTTCCTTATGTTTTATAATATAGATATATATTTAATATATAATTTATAACTTGAATAGTTAAATTTTGAGTTGTATCCTTTTGGCATCGACACCATCTTGCGCTCAATTACCGGTCTTCCGATAATCAGTGAGTTTGGATTCCGTACAAGCAAAAATCATACTTCCACAGATTTCTTTAATACCTAGTGGGGCTTCATGTTTTATTTTATTTTATAAGCACGGTAAATATATAGATATATGAAAACAGTGCAAGAAGGTGAAACCTTTATACATGATGTTTACAAAGGTAACCCAAAAAAGGGCAATGCAAGGACTCACATAATGACCAAGGTGAAAATATAATAGTTAGTATTGTACAATATGCAATACATATCATGCGATACAATATGATACAAGTCCTAAACTATAAAAATCCAACTAATGTATAGCACCTGTATCGGGATCCGATACATGTGTAGATGTACTGAGGTTTATATAATGATATAAGGAGGCTGATTTTGAGTTGGTTTTGTCAAACCAGCAGTTAAAAAACCCATGAAACTCTGTTTTTGTGTTTTACTTATAAGAATTTGATTTATACATTTATAAATGTTATATGTGGCTGAAAGTAACCTTATGGACCTTTTCCCTCAATTTCCTCTTGTTACCCTGTGCGACCTTGGCTAAAAGATGAGGGTAATTGTTTGACGCGCTTGATGGGTAACTTAGGTTTATTTATTTAGTGTTTGGTAACATTTGTTGCTTGTGGGTTGTGGTCAATATTCTAGATTCAAGTAGGTTATTTATTTAGTACAACTACTTACTGAGTTAGCTGGTGTACAATTAAGAATATCTGGTGTTGTTTAATTTATAGATAGAATTTTGATATTTTGTTATTGAAAAAAAGGTGAAGAAAAAGAATGCTAAGGTTTTGTTGTGATTTGAATTATTGTGCGGATGTATATTGAATGATAACTATAAATTACATTTAAAATGCATTTATTGTCAAAATGGGTATTGGGTTGGTGTGACTATAATGATACTGATGTGAACGAGCAGTCTAGAGGGGGGCAAGGTTTGCCCAGCAGCCCCAGCTAGAGCATGCATGCCCCTGATTGTTTTAACACTGTCAAATACATATTCCTTATATTCCTGTACATCACAATTGTAATCCTGAGGAAGTCCCTTTCATAACACAAGACGAGTAACCATATCTCCAACAGCCCTAGCAAATCTCCCACTAACAAGTTCCATTGGAACCGGGTTCTTCTGAGGCATGGCACTGATTCCAATTGAAATATAGTCACTAGGTGTGAGAAAGTCAAACTCATCTGAAAGACTGAAACACCCATTCATCACCAATCCAAGCCATAATTGAATTAGCAGAAAGAAACCTCGATATGAAACTGGATCACTGAGGTACTCATGGAAGCAGTGGAGGCACCAGCGAATGCATAGACACTTAAAGGGCAATAACTCAGCATAGCTCAGCAACTCTGACTCTATTCCTCTGCCGAGGCTTATCCCGAATCGAGATCCATTCAACTCAATCCCTTAATAGGGGGAAGTGTGCCAAGGGGAATGGAGACAGGTCAACTCAACAACTTATTGAAGATATGGACGGTCTTACTCCAATATCCACTTGGTTTGATGCAGCTGCTACTATAATAACAGCTAGCATTTTCATGATAGCAAGGCGCTTACATTTATTTGAATACCCACAAATACAGGTTATGCTTTAAGTTTTATTACTAGGTAAACTTTCCAAGTAACGCTTTGACAGAACAATCCTGTTTATTCAAGAAAAATGGCAATTTTTCCTATACCATAACGAAGTAGTTCCTCAGGAATCCAATGAAGTTGGGATACCCTCAAACAAGAAGGTAAGTAGAAAAGTTTTGGTTGTAGGAGCTTTGGAGTAACGGGCTCAGATCTGGATCTAAATGGTCATATGCACCAAAACCAATGTACAACAGTTTCAGCATAGTCAATCTTATGCAGAAAAAATTCAAAACCATTAGAAAACGATCATAAAAGAGCATCATGTTGTTTATAACTAGCTAACAAAATTAATTTATACATCCAGACAATATAGTTAAGAGAACAGTTAGGGAACTTTTCATCAAAAATTGTACATTGTGCTTAGTTTTATTTTATCTTTTGGTGCCATTTGTGCGTTACGTCAATTGACATCGAGGTTCACTCGATGGCTCTGAGGAGAGGATCATAACTGAGCCTCGAACGCCGCACCTCCGGACTCGATGCTATCCTCGAGGTCATTATTGGGCAAGTCAATGCGCTCACACAGCCAACCTCCTCCCTACATCAGCCACCGTGACACCACATGCAGCCCCACTCACCGCCATCATCATCCCACCTTTAGCGAGACTTGCACCTCGAAAAAGCATTTCACCGTCAAACTTCCGTTGCAACTCAACCATAAAAACCTTGCAAACTAAGAAAAAAAGGGACCATTAGCCCTAAGGCTACAAATGAAAAGGAGAAAAAAGGTGTGACGAAGATCCCCGAAGTTCAAGCTCCCCCTAGGGTTTCATCTCAAACCAAGGAGGTGTGGACACGCGATGATCGAAGTTGCCTCAAGAAACAAAGAGGTTGTCGTCGATTGACGAAATCCCGGACAGTCTTTGAGTGAAGGAAACCATTACCTCGCGGCCCAAAGCGAGTTTTCGACCCAGGCGGCCCTTATTGTACGAAGAGGTTGGAGGTGAAGAAGAAGGGAAAAAAATAGAAATAGAAAAAGAACGTCAAGTGACAAATCCCACCGCACTGGCGAACTCGATCAAAGACAAAGGCCCCAATTTCAGTGGCCTGAACTGGTAGCTGCTTGGGTGGGGGCAAACAGCTGGTTGGGTTACTTGGGACTGTTTGGAGGGAACAGCTGAATAAGGTTATTGAGTTAGCTTTAATGAAGATCAAAGTTAGATTCCATAAGAAAGCAAAGTTAGATGCCATAAGTTAGAACCCATTGTTTTAGTCCCCAAGTATTATCGGGTACTATTATGTCAAGTTATGCACAAACTAATCAATTTTTTTCTTCTATACTAAGATTGCATTCCAACAGTTAAATTTATACACAAGTAATTACGAGAACATAAAGAACCAAAAATTATATGGAAAATGTATACCACTTTGCTAATCCCACATGAAGTAACCAGTCAAATCCGGTAGAGGTTGTGTGTCCAACTCTGGAAAAGCAAGATCAAAAAGTATTCCAATGTGCATTTAAAACTCGAAAAGGAAGACCTACATTTGAAGTCAGGATCTAAAATTAATCTAATGTTAGAACAAACTACTTTCTAACGAATCTACACACAAGAACTCATAAAACATAATGGAAAAAATGACTTCTGTAACGTGCAATCAAAAGATCAAAAAGGCCCTATTTTTTAACATCCCGTAAACCAAAGTAATTTATGCAATGTAAAATTTTAATTTAGAACCTTAAATCAAAAAAAGAATATGTAAAAATCCTATAAAGAGGGCATTGACAGCATAATATATACATATGAAACTCCAACGGTTGTACGAAAGCAGAAAACCATGTTGAATCAGAGGATGACAATGATACTAAGCAAAACCCAAATTCATATAAAATATATATATATATATATATATATATATATATATATATATATATATATATATATATATATATATATATATATATATATATATATATATATATATATATATATATAATATATAATTCAAAAATAATCGCAAAACAATTTCCTAGTGTAGCTAATCATATTTAATTCATTACTAATTAGTTCACAAAATAAAATCCCTATTTTCAAACCACGAACTCAATAGATACAAGGAGCATGTCAATACCCCCTCCCTAACTATGTAAATATAGAGTGTATACCCACCAAATAAGAACCTAAAAGACACCTATTATATCTACATTAAAATACTGTAAAAATGGAAGAAAGGAAAAATTGGGAGACTGTGAAGGTGAACTTAAATGACAAATTGGGAGAATGATTACAGAAGGAACAACTGGACCAAACGAAACTGATTTTACTATATCTTTTGTACACTAAACACAACATGATTTAAAAAAGATACATAGCATCTTTCATCAGAGGGAGGGGGGATCCAACCCAAAAAAATTCCCTAATGCTAAAATTGTGTGTATTTATGGGTGTATATAAAGGCCTCCAAACTTCTGGGCTGAGAGAGATACCGACTCATCATCCAGGAATTGTTTTGAGCGGCTATAGATAAAACCTTTGACCACCCACTATAATCATTCTACACATTAGTTTGGCAAAAAATTAACTGCGTTTCACAATGCATAATATAATAGGTGATTATCTCAACCCATCATTTGAACATGAAACATTAATATTTAGCCAAAAAAATATATTTTATTGTGGTTATATTTTAAATCAATTCACGTGATGGGGCTCAATGACAACCTTTTATGTTCTGACGAAAGGTCAATACTTACATAACTCTACCATATAGAGTGATTTTATAGCTCTTGAGGGTCTCAAAACAAAGAAAAAAAAGCGCTTAATTTGTAGTTTTCAAGTAAAGATTATATATTCATTTCAAGTTTCAGCTATTAAAAAGATAATTTTCTGAAAAACAAAACAGGTAACTTATCAATCATGGAAACATTTAGATAACACCGCCTTGCTATTCATTTCCATGCAGATCCCACATTCTTGATTATCTCACTACATCAGTTTCAGTGAGTTTACCCTTTCGAAAATCATCTTTTCTTGAGGACCTCGGTGAGCATAGTTCTTTTTTGCTTCCTATCTTCCACATCTGCAATCCTCTCTTTAAAAGAGCATAGTTGTACTAGTTGGGTGGAGAGGGTTTTTTGTGTGCCAAGTTTGGCGAATGTAGCGGATTCAATGGCGTTTAATGGCAAGTCTTTGTTGAGGTGAAATGAGGGTTGGGGTAAGTCGTTTGAAATCTATTTCTTCCAATATCAGATAAAATAGGATTTGGGTGTGAATGGGTTATCTCCTGCAACACCGAACTACAAATACACAAGAACAGATATACACAAGTTTTAAATTGTGATAAAAGATATAATCATAATGACATATGAAAAAAAGTAGACGAAGGAAAAGAGAAGAAAGTGACAACTGGAATAAGCTTAAGGTTGTGCATTTTGTTAGTGCAAGAGAAAGAGAAAAGTGACAATGTGGTGACTTGGTGTGTTTTAGTTCGATTGGAGGCTAAAGTTGTATGCTCAATGTTAAAAAAAAATCACTCGGAGGCTTAAGCCTCCAAGGCCAAAAAGAAGATTACGCCTCAATGTGCCTCACCTCATTGAGGCATAGGAAAAAAAAAATTATTATTCTATCACGGACTCTGTTTCTTGGATATTTTAATATATATATATATATATATATATATAGTGAGAGAGAGAGAGAGAGAGAGAGAGAGAGAGAGAGAGAGAGAGAAACAACTGGTATATACACACTCTGAGAAACAATTGGTATATATACACTCTGAAAATATATGCGCACCAATTTTGTTATATATATGGTACTCATTTATTCAATTTGTCCTTTAAATATATATATATATATATATGTGTGTGTGTGTGTGTGTGTGTGCGCGCGTAGTAATTTGATTATGTAATTAATAAAAATATTATCATATATTTTTTTCGTACAAAATTATTAATCAATATACTAGATAATTAATCACTTGATGACAATACAACTTTGTATTTGTATTATGATTGTATGTATTCATAAATTATATTTATAATATTCTTTTGGTACACTATTATTAATCAACTACGTATTCTAAATAATTAATTATTTGATGATGATACACTAATTTCTATTGGTGATATTAGACTTATTTTAGTACTAGTGATTTGAAACCAAAAATCATACAAAAAAAACACCAAAACATAAATGATTTGAAACAAAAATTCATACGGAAAAAAACAAATCACAAGTAAACCCAAATCAGATTATATCAAAATTGAAGTTTCAATGAGATTTGTTCATGCACAAATGTATGTGCGTGCGCGCATGTGTAAAAGTATTATGTGTATACCTATAATCAAACAAACAACCCCTTAATCCGTGTGCAGATCAAAATTTGATGTTTGGGGAATCAAAAATGCATGTGCCACTGTTTTTGTGCAAATTTGACAATAGGAACTTCGGAACCACTTGATTTACAATAAATAAAAGATTGTGTCATACACAGTGGCGCGTGTGCTCCTCCCCAAGTAATAAAATGATAAGACGACGACTCCCAGTGACCATAAAAACAAAACGAACACGGTCAAACTACACACGAATCCCAAAGACCATAAAAATGAAACAAACACAATCAAAACTACACACGAGTCCAAAATAATCAGTCTCTCTAGGGTTGGGGTTTCTAAAGTTTGTACCTAGAAAAGATGATCAAGGTGTCGTCATCATTGCACTTCACCTCTACTTTTTTTCCCATACGATTGTTCCTAGGAAAAAAAATGCTTCACCTGAAATAACAAGTTAACATAACATGTAACAGAAGTCACACTAAGTAAGCATAACTAAACAGTACTGAAAATCAAGTACGTAACAGAACTCACATTAAGCACGAAATTAACATTACAAGTATTCCCCATAACAGGCATGGAACAGAATGAATACTAGTATGTATATACATCGACTTTTAGGTGAAATACCAAAAACAGAGATGACTTAAACCCAAAACTTACACAAAAAATACAAATCAAAAGTATACCCAAATCAGAATTATATTACAATAAATATGCATAATTTTGTGTATGTGTGTGTGTGTGTGTGTGTGTGTGTGTGTGTGTGTGTGTGTGTGTGTGTGTGTGAGAGAGAGAGAGAGAGAGAGAGAGAGAGGGCGCTTTTCATGTTCCTCCTAGTACGCCTTTGTATCAGAACTCTCATATGTAGCTAAACTCCCACAAACAAAATATGCATTAAAAACACATGGGAAAGAGAAAAAAGAACTAACTTGACACCAATGCCATTCTGCATCGCATCAAAAGATACGCTATAAGCCTTTTTAGGCGCTCCACTCAATCTTATTGCATTCTGACAATCAAATATTACGTTCGCCCTAGTAGCAGCAATCTCTAAGCACGCGATAGCCTTGCAAAATCTCCCCTGGAAATTATAATGAAACTGGTTTATTGTAACTAAGCAATTGGACGGTGTTGGACAAAAAAGTGATTAAAAACTAGCAGTACTTACAACTCCGATAATGGACGAATCGTATTTAATATCAGAAAGGCGACGGATCTCAGCAACTCCACGGATCAACTACATATAAAAAAATTAATTATAGAAATTCAACAATCAGTTAACTATTGTCAATAAACGATAAAGAAACTTACTTATATGCAGCTACACGTTTACACACCTAACTAATCCAAAATGTTCAATGTAATGTCAGGATTTCTTTTTACATCAATTTTTCTGTTTTTCTTTGCGCTAATGTGAACAAATTTTCTATTTTTCTTTGGATTAATATCAAAATGATCCTTCCAAAAGATGTCCCAAAATCGATCGATTTACAAAAAATTTACACATTCTTAGATTTATTTTTCTTTCGGTGTACATCAGCCACCATGACACCACTCGCAGCCCCACTCACCACCGTCATCATACCACCTTCCCCATGCACCACTTGAGACTTAATCCTCTGCCGAACTTCCACCGTAACTCCACCAAAAAAAACTTGCAAACTAATAAAAAATGGACCATTAGCCCTAAGGCTACAAATAAAAAGGAGAAGAAAGGTGTGATGAATATCCCCAAAGTTCATACTCCCCCTAGATTTCATCTCAAACTAAAGAGGTGAGGACACGCAACAACCAAAGTTGCATAAGGAAACAAAGAGGCAGTCGTCAATTGCAAAAATTCGGGACAGCCTTTGAGTGCAAGACCCACTGCCTTGCGGCCCCTAAAGCAAGTCTTCGACCTGGGTGGCCCTTATTACACCACGAGGTTTGAGGTAAAGAAGAAGAGAAAAATAGAAAAATAAAGGAGAGGAAGAGGAATAGGAGAACGTCAAATGACGAATCCCACCCCACCAGCAAACTCGAACAAAGACAAAGGCCACAATTTCAGTGGTCTAAGCTGGTAGATGCTTGGGTGGGGGCGAATGGCTCGCTGGGTTTCTGGGGAATCGCTGAGTTTGACTGAGCTGAGAAAATTGGTCCTTCATGGCTTGTTGTATTGCAGCTAAAGATTTCAAGGCTGCTGCTACCTCCGCCATTTCGGACTGAGGGGTGCCTGACTGGAGCTAGGCCCTCCAACCCCGGGTGGCAGAAGAGGCGGTGGTAAGTCTAATGCCATATGTTAACACTATAGATCTTGAGTAGCAAATGAGCTTAGCACCTCACAGGACCTCTTTCAATGGTGAAATACCTCCACGCTAGGGGGAGGCCTGGCTCACCACCAGAGTCTCCGGTGATATTAAGCAGAAAAAGAGGAAGAGATAGTTTCTCGTTCCCACAGACGGCGCCAAAATGATGATGCTGAAATTAGCACCACCAGATAAGGTGTTTTCAAGCCCAATCTAAGAACAACAATGGCAGCATAGTTATGTAAAAGGTAAGATAATGAGATGAGGAGAAGAGGAGAAGAGGAGAGAGAACCAGAACATAAGTGGTTCAGCCTAAATTGGCCTACGTCCACTGTGTGTGTGAATAACCTCACTGCAATAAGGCACTAACGGCCATGGATACAATCTCTCAAGCTTTCTCTCTCTACTATGTATCAAGTCAGAGTTTCAGCTAGGGTTGAATATATGGCCCCCTCAAGTTAGAGTATGACCTCTATATATATATTACTTAGGGGGTGTAGTGTACCCCCATGCATGTAATATGCACATGTGTGTTAGCCTCACCAATAGGGCGAAGCCACCTGTCACTGTCACATGTAAGGAATGATGATGAAATATTCTCACCACGTGTGGAGAATAATCTTGTTACAACTGATTTGTGCCCATGTATCCTTATCCAAATGTCAACAGATACTCGGCCGCCATATTGGTGCATGTCCTCGGCCTGGGAGAGGCCGAGCTGTAAAGGCTTGATATTCGTTCAATCTGAGATGTGCCATAGGGAGTCTCGGCCTGATCTCAGCCGAGACAGTATGCTGGGGTCGGCCCCAACCGAGGTTGGACTGATTCCATGTTGAAGATTATAAAGGCTTCTTGTCACCTCGGCCTACACTCGGCCGAGGTTGACATACCCAGGTATATGTGATAGTGTCGGCCTGGGCCGACCTTACTAAGGTCGAGGGCTGATATCGTGGGCCCATGGCTTATCCAGGGTCGGCCAATATCTCGGCCATCACCTCGGCCGAGGTTGGTGTCTCTAGGTCGAGGTCACACTTGGGGCATATCAAGGGGGTCTTCGAGTTATTTTGAGGATTATTTAGTAGGACTTGATGTCTCGTTTAATTTAGTAAACAAGTTTAGGACTAGGGTAGAGTTGGATAGTATCGTTTTGGACTTTTGGGGGCTATTATGAGGGTAATTATTCTTGTATCTTATATCATTATGCACATATGGTTTCGTGAATAAGAAATGCACCTTTTAATTATCATATCTTGTGATTATGGCATGCATATACATCCCTCTCTAAATGATGTTGTAGACACCTCACTCTGTTACCCCTAACTCTCCTTAGGTCCCTAGTACCTCCACCCATCATCGCAAACCCAGGTCACGTCCCCAGTACTGACCTGGAAGCCATCGGACACCCTCCGGCTCAGTTTGACCCTAAAGTCAAACTCCTCGGGACGTGACTTGGGTTTTCCCTGTGCGCTAAAGTCCTTTTCTTTCACAATAAATCTTCAAAGGGCACTAAATACCCTTTTCAACGGTCCACCCTGTGCGCGATTCTGACTTACCATGCGGACGAACGATCCGTTTGCGTCTGAAACCTGACCCAGAGGCCACCGGGCGCTCACGGGCTCTGTTGACCCAAGTCAACCCTTTAGCTCGATTGAGGCTGAATGAATCTTCTAAGGGCACTGATACCCTTTCCAACGGTCCATCCCGTGCGAATTCCAACTTTCCATGCGGACGAATGATCCGTTTGACTCCGAGAAGCCACTGAGCGCTTCTCGATCCCGGTTGACCAAAGTCAACTCTACAAACCGGTTCAAACTCTTTGGAATGTCAAATTACATCTCTTAACCTTTCCAACGGTATGCCCCGTGCAGGATTCAGACTTACCATGCGGACGAACGATCCATTTGCGTCCGCACGATTCCTCGTCCAATGGACCGATAACTGTTTCCGAGCCATATTTGACCCAAAGTCAACTCCCGAACTCGGGATCAGTCCAAAGGACTTTCGAAGGTCTCTAAAATACCTTTCCAATGGTATGCCCCGTGCACGATTCTGATCAACGGTTTGCCCTCGGTGACCAATTTTCTAAAAAAGCCTGAAACACACTGCCAAACGGCAAGTCTCGGAACCTGCCTATCGGCACCTTTGAAAACGTGAAATTTTCTCACATCAAAGCTCTGATACCAATTTGAAGGAACACTAGGAAGTTGGATCCCCGGGTTTTGAGTTTTCTCAATTAAAACAAAACCAATTAATAATCTCCTTTTATATAAAAACAAACACGATGCGGAAGCGTAAGATGGTTCACAAAACAAACAAATCCCAAGTTTTAATTTTCTTAAAATTAAATAAAGTGAAATAAACTTAAATATACACAATCGTTAATTTCACTTAAACTGGTTACTTCAACTCAAGTCCTAGAATTTGCCTAAGTCATATTTTCAATTTCAACAAAGTTAGGCCAAACCAATTTTAGCAAAGGACTTGAATAAACCAAATTTACCCAATATTTAATTTAGTCCCAAATTAAATGAGTGTGATAATTTAAACCAAATTTTATCTTGAATTGTCATAAGCATGCGTTCTAAATTATGATGCAAGATAAAATAAACAATATCACACTACGCCGCGATGTACGAGGAAAAACCCAGGACGGGAAAAAACCTCGGACGGCCCTAGCCACAAATCCACTAGATACGGAATTACACGTACAAGACAGATAGACTTACAACGACTGACTCGATCCCTCTCAAGCCTCGACGCTTCTTCTCGTAGACACCTCTTCCTAGCGGATAACCTTGGAACACCACCGCGGTCTCGAAATCCACCGATAGGACTTTATATGGTCACCGTCACCCGAACATGGAGCCTTTCTCCGTGTGGGTAAATCAACATAGAAACACTTCTTCTCTCTTCGTGGGAGGTAGAAGCAAAACCCGAAACTTCTCATCTTGAATTAGGTAGAGAAAAACCGGTGCCAAACTCCAAGAAATTTGATATGTATATAAGAACTTGGATAAACAATATGGGTGTAAAACACTAGAGTGATAAAATATTTTCTCTAAAAATCTCACTCAAAACATGAACATTTTCCTTAAACAAATTTTCTCTCAAACTCTCTCTAAGAGATGGAAATAGATTGGAAAAGTTAAGTTGGAAAATGTCCTTCCCGCACATATTAAAGTCTGAAAAAGTTCGTTAAAAACCAAGTGGGGAAGTGGGTGCAAAACTGCCAAAAAACTGCCAAAAACTGTTCCTGCCTGCCCTCTCGTTCGAACGATGACATTTCGTTCGAACGAACTCTCGTTCGAACGAGTCTTCTAACGACGCTCCAGTATGGACTCGTTAGAATCTCGTTGGAAATCTCGTTAGAACGAAGAATCTCGTTCGAACGACATTTCTAACGACGGACCAGTATAGCTTGGTGGGAACTCGTTGGCAAACTCGTTCGAACGAAACATGGTTCGAACGAAAAACTCGTTCGAACGACATTTCGAACGACTTCCAGAAATTTCTATAAAATTTGATTTTGGCCCAGAAACTTTTATATACTTTAAATTAAAGTCCTAATAAGTTTTTCTGAAAATAAAACACTGTTTTTATTAAACCTAACACCCAATAAACTTGTTCCAAGCTCCTATATAAATATAATTGCATTCATACCTTGAGAGCATGGAACCATAGTTGATGACGTAGAAATGAGGCACGCAAACCGGCACATTTGATGAGGCTTTATACTCTTTGTTGCTACGTCTTCAACAAACACTTCATAGGCTTGAGAGTATTACAATAACATACTATCCTATGAATAAATGTTTTTGTCCGGAATTGAGCCAACACAATACATGGACTCGATTGGAAATTTGTGTCCTTACATCCTTCCTGCCGACAGGCAGGAAGGCCTCTAAGCCGATCGGCAGTCCCCTGGGGATATAAAATGAGGCCTTGGCCTCATTTGCAAGGAGAGCCCATATCTGATAGAAATCTCTCTGAACGAATCCCAGAAACCTCTCTCTAAGGCAGCGTGATTTCAACTTCCAAATCCCTTTTTCACTTACACTTTTCATCATCCCTTTCTTTAAACTTGATGAAATAACCACTCTCCATCACCATCCAAGCTCAAGGGATTCTCTCCAACGTTCAAGATCAAGCTCAAGATCTTCAAGAAGGTCCAACTTTCTCAAACTCTCTCTCTTAAATTCTCTTGAATTCCCAATAACTTGTTTTCTTACTTAGCACTTTTATAATCTCATCTCACATACCATAAATACACTTTTTATCTAGTATATTGCACATCTCCTATTTTCATATAAATAAAAACCCAAAAAACAAGAAAAAAAGGGTTTGCTCATAAATTCCAAGTAGGGATTCTAACACTTTTTCCACACTTTACTCACAACTAAAATACTTTTTCTACACACACAACCACACACACACTTACAAATAAGAGATTTCTCGATTTTGGATTTATGGGTTAAACTCCACCCCTCACTTTACATGCAAACTACGTGGACTTTGATGCCTTTATAGGCTACGTAGGCGTCTCGGGGTAAAACCCGAGACTCGAGTCCTTTCTCTCACTTTTTCTCTCATTTTCTATTTTCTCTAAATCCATTTTTCTTACATTATTATTGTTAGTGACGTATTACTCCATGTGCGTTATTGTTCCCTTATAACGATCAACGTAGGGGTAGCCGCGTAAATCTTATTTTTCTAATATTACTTTTATATCTTCCTACGGATGACTCGCTTTATCTTTTCCATGATACAAGTATAAGATTCCTACCTCCATTCTATATATATACACATGCACACATCTCACGGGGGAAAACATAAAGGAAAATAACAAATATCCATAAGGGACCAAAAGGGCGGAATGGGTGCCTAACACCTTCCCATTTCGTAACGAAGCCTCCGAACCCTTTCAGAATCATTTTGGTTTCTCACGCACGAGTATGTCTTTGGAAACCATCCTTCGGGGTGGATTCCTCTTCTTCTTTTGTCTGTTTTGAGTAAAATAGACTGGCGAATTTGAATCTCTCTACATTTTTCACACCTCACAAAATCGACGCCGACCGAAGCGCTCTCCCGCGAGGGGACACGCGGGACCCGAAGGATCCTTTCTCCCTCCGCGGCGGGGATCGGGGATGGCCACAGTGGCGACTCTGCTGGGGACTTTATTTTGAAGGCTTGACTCTATTTACATGGATGATATATTTGTTTATGTTTCCCCCATATCTGCATGTTCCCCTTTTTCATATTTATCCCATGCTTATGCTTATAAATTTCACACACTTGTAGAAAATTCTCCATGTACACTTCACACCACGTGCACCTAGGATCACATGTATATCCCCATGTTGCACGCATCACCCATCCATACTTGGTGTACCTTTTGAGGTACTTGTACTTTGATTCCTATTTGTCATGATCAAGAAAGGCATTCTCATCATAAGATACTAATAAGAGAATCGTGCATGATTCACACGACGTCACCAAAGAGCATTGATATTGACCAAATTTTACTCAATAACTGGAGGGTCACTTCATGATGGGCGCTGGTTCGACAGGTCGCAGTTAGCCTAAGCCATATGACTCTCACCTTCCATTGGCCAAGTACCTTCGACGTATATCGAACGGTTCCCCCGCATCGTACCGCTTGACCGAAGTCATGACGGGAGGTATATCACAGGAAATTCGTTCACGTACGCCGAGTATATCGTGGTATATCAATGCTCAGGTATATCAATGCTCAGGAAATTCTCTCTCACACGTACCGTCCCCACGAGGTATATGGTGAGGCAATTCACGTACACTCAGGTATATCAAATGACTTGACCAAACGTACCGATTGCCCACAAGAGCAAGACGTATATCGTGGAAGTCACGCCAAAGGGGGGAACCCATGCTGATTCACCCCACCAAACTTCATACCCGCATATAGGTGTCAAACCTAGGACACACACTTTAGATTGTCGGTTTTAACCCGAAACTCTGCCGAAATTCCGGGTCGATCTTCCGCCCAATTTCTGCGCATTTTTAAAACTGGATTCTGCCCGCGAGCCTGGTTACAAGTCCAAATGTAGCTTTGCATGTATTAAAACCCCACTTTTCCAGGATCGGGTACCGTCCGACATTGCATTTAGGAGAATTAAATACAAGTGAGAACATAATAATCATAATAATCATGCTGAGTTCCGTCTCCAACAATATTTCTCCCTTTTTATCAAAAATCCAAAAATAACCTCTTCCCCTTTTCTCAAAAAATAAATCTCATCCTGCGCCTTCTCAGGTTGTTCGCACGCCCTTGGCCTGGCTCCCTATTGGCTTAGGTCTTCAGTAAAATCACCCCGGAGTTTCATCCGTTCCTCTACTACTTCTTTCGAATTCGGAATCCATCCATCTTCCATGGAGAATGTAGATCAACCACCAGTCATACAACCGGATCTGCCGACAGTCCTAGCTCAACTCGTGGCCAAGATTGACAACCTCCAAGCTGAGGTCCGAAAAATGCAACGAAATCAAGTTCCTATTCCTCAAGAGCCTGAGGCCCTGTTCCCTTGTGTTATGGGTCCACCCGAGCCCGTCTGGGTTCCGAAAGAATATCAGCACGCTCCGCGTGCCCCTCCTGCTAATGGGTCGTCGCCTGCCCAGCTTCCAATTCCAAACATTGCCCAACCTATGGCTAACCTGCCTATGGTCATTAATCCAAAAGAGGAGGAGTTGAAAAAAGTCAAATAAGATCTTAAGATGCTCACCAAGAAGTTTGACCAAGTCAGGATCTCTGGAAATTACATGGACTACACCCATATGTCTCCTTATCCTAAAATAAGGTTACCCGAGAAGTTCAAGAAGCCAAATATCGAGAAGTTTGGAGGGAGTGGTCCCTCGATTGTTCATCTTCGTAGTTATCATCGTTCCATGACTCTACTAGGGGCTTCGAAAGAAGCGATGGCCCAATTGTTTCAGCAAACTTTGAAGGATAGTGCCCTCCGATGGTTTTTATCTCTTGAGGAGTCCAGAATCCGTAGCTGGGAGGATGTAGCCCGATAATTCATGTCGCAGTATAAATACAACGAAGAGCTCGAGGTCACCCATCATGATTTAGAGTTGCTCAAGAAAAACTTTGGAGAATCAGTCAGTAACTTTATAGCCCGATGGAGGGAAAAAGCAGCTACCATGACCAATCGGCCATCTGAGGAAGAACAAGTCAACATAGTGAAGAAGAATTTCTTGTCCCATGTCCGAGCAGCCATGGGAGGATAGTACTACCCCCATTTTTGAGCTCTCAGAGAGGCAGGAGTAGAAATCGAAGAGGGTCTTGCCAAAACAGAAGTTGAACCCAAGAAGGTATCTGGATAGTTCACCCCCAGAAAATATGACAAGCCTGTCAGTGCCGCAGTCTCAACCATCAACAACATCTCTCAACCAACCACATCAGGGGCATCAGAAAGCCACCCTGCTCCCGTCCAAAAGGAATACACTGAGCTTCATGCTCCCCTCTCCAATGTTTACCAAGCCCTCTTAAGCCGAAACCGTATAAAGCCCCTGGATCCAAGTTCATTACCCAATCTACTTCCCAGAAATTTCAAGATCGATGATCATTGCGCCTTTCACCAAACAGCTGGCCATACCACAAACCAGTGCTTCCACCTTCGAAACATAATCCAAGATCTCATTGACCGAGGTACCATCGCCCCACCAGCCAGTCCTAAACCAAACACTACTCATAGCCTACTCCCAAATAACACCAATGCCATCTTCTTGGAAGAAAACTCGAATTTCGATCCGTCAACCCAGATCACACCCTTATACCCTCCTAAACCCCTTCAACTTTGCCCATATTTCCTCCTACACCCTACTAGCCCCGCTGATCAGGCACTCTCACTCCTTACTAGAGCGTGCATCACTGTTCGGACCTGTTCTGAAAGTGGAAGTATGGAATTATCAGATGTGTTGAACCAACTCCTAGAGTTCGGGATGAAATTACCCTCACAGATGATTATCGACTGCCAGAGGTTCAGTATGTTGTTTTTAGAAGCACGGAAATGGGCCCGAGAATCATATAGGTGGATGGTACCAACCGACGAAGTCTGCTTAGATGATGTTGTCCGGATCATGACGGAAGCATTCAGGAAAACCAATAACATTTGCAGTATCACCAAGTTACTTGACACTTTGAAGCTGCAAGGGCACCTGGTCCCTTAACCCTTACACATCCCCATAGAATGGGAAGACCTATATGAGGAAGCCGTTGAGGTCGTGAAATGCATTGACTTCACAGGGGAAAACATAATTGTTGCCACCGGATGCGGGGAAGAATTTGAAGATTCGAGCGAAGAACAAGTTTCAGAAAGAGCTGGCCCAGTAGCCGACATATGTGGGATGATATCATTTGAAGAACTCCTCGGAGAAATAGATAGGGTGGCAGAATAACCTGAGATTGATGAGGAAACTAGATTTAAGTTTTTCCCTTCTTCAGTAAATCACATGACCAGATTTGGGAGACATTACCAAGTTCCCAACTCACTACTAGTAAATGATAAGGGGAAGGGAGTTGAAGACCTTCCTATACCGGAAATGACCCTCGAGGAGAGCAAGATCCTCGATCAACTGAAGAAAACTCAAGCTAACATCACCCTATGGGGGCTTTTCATGTCTTCCCAGCTGCACATAAATGCTTTAATCAAATTACTCACTAGACCTATAGTCCCTCCTTCTACCACACCAAAAGAAGCGGTGAACCTAGTCGGATCCTTGACCTCTACCCGAATGCTGTCCTTTTCTGAAGAGGAAATTCCCAAAATTTGGCCAAATCACAATCATGCACTCAACATCTCCGTCAAAATTATGGGGAAGGTGGTACCACTTTCTCTCATTGACAACGGATTTGCTTTGAATGTCTGCCCACTGAGAACCTTCAAATGTTTAGGTCTGAAAGAAAGTGACCTCGCTCCAACCTCCGCTACCGTGCGCGCCTACGATAATACTCGTCGTGAGGTGATGTGATCCATAAAACTTGTAATAGGGGTTGGTCCTATAAACCCTGTCGTCGAATTCCAAGTCATCGATATCCCGGCCTATTTTAACCTGTTTCTCGGATGACCTTGGCTCCACAGTATAAAGGGTGTCTCTTCCTCATTTCATCATAAATTGAAGTTCTTCACCGATGGGCGAGTCATCACCATCTTGGATGATGACGGTAACGCGAGGGCGCAGGCACCAGCAGTCCAATTCTTGAGATACAACATGGGTCAAATGATATGCTCCTATCAGGTTTTTGAGTTGAGCCATCCCTACTCCCAGCAGGGGACAGTTTCAAAGAAAGGGTTTGTCCAGAATATGACCCTCATGGCAATGTCAATGCGATTCAGATGTTCAGAAACATGCACTTCATGCCCGGATTAGGGCTAGGGCAAAGGCAGCAATGGATACTTGAGCCCATCGAACTGAAGAAGTCTTTCACACCTTGTGGCTTGGGATATCAACCATCATAATCAGAGCTCAGAATGATCCGCCAGACTCGATCAAAAAGAGGGTTAGACTACGTTCGAGCTATCTCAGGTGATTCCTTAAATGGACGATTCATCAAAGAGGGCGAGGATTTCCACTTTTGCGGTTTTCCAGAACCATGGTACGACCGTACAGACAAGAAAATCAAGCCTAGAATGGATATCTTTTTCCAAGATAGCTACCCATGGGCCAAAAGTTTCCAGCATCGGGTACAATCGCTTATCAAAGATACTTAAGAGACTAAAGAAAGTGACTCCGAAGATTCCTTCAACCTACAGACACTGGGGCTGGCACTTTGCATGGTTCATTCAGGCACTACATCAATGGATCCATCCCGTCTGATTAAAGCTGCTGATACACCTCTCCTCAACTGGCATGCTACTCCAGTTCTACCTCTTGAAATCTCCCCCAACCCTAATGTTTACCCTATTTATTCTTCTGTTGTCCACCCTTGCTCAAATGTAATCGAGACCTCTTTTGACGAGGTTCTCAATACTGTTTTTCCTATTAATGAAATAAATGAAGATTTTGAGTATCTTGCTGTGCCTTATATCAATTGTTTAGATTCTAATCAAGATTTTGATGATGATGAATTTGCAAATGAATAATTCTTAACTGATCTAAATAAGGTTAATAATAAAAAAACATAACCGCGTTCAACTAAATGAAGAAGAGACTATTGTTATTAATCTCGATTCTAGTAGCCAATTGCGCGAGATTAGGATAGGGGCCACCCTTGACGAGCATGAGCGCGCACAACTCGAAGAATTGTTAAAGGAGTTTGTGGATGTCTTCGCATGGTCCTAGGACGATATGCCCGGTATTGATCCTGAAATAGCTCAGCATGAGATCCCCACTCTCCCTGATTACAAGTCGGTTAAACAAAAGTTAAGAAATTTTCGTACCGAATGGTCGCTCAAGGTCAAAGAAGAGGTGATCAAACAGTTGAACGTAGGTTTCATTCGAGTAATCGAATATCCCACGTGGCTAGCCAACATTGTACCTGTACCAAAATCAGGAGGAAAGGTTCGAATGTGTGTGGATTACCGAGATTTAAACAAAGCCTTTCCGAAGGATGATTATCCGCTACCCAACATCGACATGATCGTGGACAACACAGTCAGTCATGCTCTCAAGTCATTCGTTGACGGGTTTGTCGGATACAACCAAATCAAGATGCACCCTGACCATCAAGAGAAAATCGCATTCATCACCTCATGGGGAAGCTTTTGCTACACTGTTATGCCATTCGGTCTCAAGAATACTGAGGCTACCTACCAAAGGGACGCCACAATCATCCTGCATGATTTGATTCACAAAGAGGTCGAGTTTTACGTGGATGATATGATTATCAAGTCCAAAACTAGAGAAGGTCATGTTCCCGCTCTCCGGAAGTTCTTCGAACGACTGCGACAGTATCAAATGCGACTTAATCCATAGAAGTGCGTCTTCGGCGTTACAAAGGGAAAACTCTTAGGATTCAAGGTTAGTGAAAAGGGGATAGAAGCAGATCCTGCAAAGATGAAGACCATACTTAAGATGCCACCTCCCCGAACAGAGAAGGAAGTTCAAGGTTTCCTTGGGAAATTATAATATATCACCTGGTTCATCAGCCAGCTAACCTCCATCTGTGAACCAATCTTCAAGCTCCTCCGAAAGGATTCAACCAGGTTTGGAATGAGGTCTACCATGAAGCTTTTGACTGAATCAAACAATACCTAACCCAACCTCCAGTTCTCGTGCCACCACGACCTGGTCTCCCTTTGCTCTTATACCTAACCATAACCGACACTGCAGTCGGGGCTTTACTAGCCCAGTACCTTGAAGACTCACACAAAGAAAGAGTCGTCTATTATGCCAGTCACAAATTGGCCGAGTATGAGGTCAACTACACTGCTTTAGAAAAATCATACGTCGCGCTTGTCTGGGTTACCCAAAAGTTGTGTCACTACATGCTCACCTTCCCCATCAAACCTATATCCTGAATGGATCCCATCAAATACCTACCCTAAAAACTCGCCTTATCCATCCGAATGGACCAATGGTTGATGCTCCTAACCGAGTTCGATATCGTGTACGTCACACAGAAAGCCGTTAAAGGAAGAGCCATCTCTGACTACCTCGCTGACTACCCTGTAGAAGAAGCAAATGTCTGGATCTCCGAATTCCCAGATGAAAATGTCCTCTGCACCACTCAAGACTACCTCAGATGGAAAATGTTCTTCGATGGCGCTGCCAACAAAAAAGGATATGGCATTGGGATACTCCTGGTTGCCCCAGATGACTTTCATACTCCCATCGCCATCAAATTGGATTTCCCTTGCACCAATAACATGACGGAATACGAGGCATGCACAGTGGGCCTCAAGGTCCCTCTCGAGAAAGGTATTCAATACCTTGATGTATAATGGGGATTCTGCCCTTATCATCAGTCAAGTTCTCAGAAAGTGGAAAGTCAAGGACGAAAAGCTCCGACCCTTTCATGCCCAATTAGAAGAGTTGGCCTCCCAATTCCGAGATATCACCTTCCTTTACCTACCCCGAGCAAAGAATAACCTAGCCGATGCTCTCGCTACTGTGGCTTCCATGGTCGACATGCCCGAGGGAATAATAATGACCCCCTTCCTGGTTCAAAAGCAAGACAAACCAACCCATTGCTACCACATTGAGCTTGCCACCTCAGAAGATCCTGAGCTAGTCAATTACTGGTACTATGATATTTGGTGCCTCCTCAGGTACGATAGGTATCCCGAGGGTTCTAACAAGAACGACCGAGCTACCCTCCGAAGGCTGGCCGCTCAGTACATCATCTGTCATAAAGCACTACTCAAGAGGAATTTCGATGGAACTCATTTGCATTGTATCGCAAGGGATGACATTAAAAAGATAATATAAAAAATCCACAGCGGGGAATGCGGGCACCACATGAACGGTCACATGCTTGCCAAGAAGATCATCCGACAAGGCTATTACTGGACCACTATGGCCCAGGATTACACCGCTTATGTTCGGAGGTGCCCTAAATGCCAATAGTTCTCCAATCTTCAACACTTGTCTCCGCGGGAATTATACAACATGACTTCTACCTGTCCGTTCTCCACCTGGGGTATCGACATCATAGGAAAGGTTACACCAAAAGCATCAAACGGGCATGAGTTCATCCTAGTTGCCATCAATTACTTCACCAAATGGATCGAAGCTGATTCATACGCAGTATTAAATGCCAAGAAGGTTGCCAAATTCATCAAGAAAAATATCATCTGTCGATATGGGGTCCCGCACGAGATAGTATCAGATAATGGTTTGCACTTCGAGGTGGAATTCACAGAAATAGTAAACGAGTACGGGATTCAGAGACACAAATCTTCTCCCTACCGACCTCAGACCAATGGTGCAGTTAAAGCCGCCAATAAAAACCTCAAAACCATCATCAGCAAGATGACCAAAAGTTGTAGGGATTGGGCCGATCGGATCCCGTACGCCCTCTGGGGCTATCGAACCTCAATTCGAACCTCTACTGGGGATACCCCTTACTCCCTGGTCTACGGCATGGAAGCAGTCCTACCTGTGGAGCTGGAAATATCCTCACTACGCATCATGCTCGAAAGTAAGGTTAGTGAAGAAGACTAGTCCCAATGCCGTCTTGATGAGCTGACCCTCCTAAATGAACGGAGATTAAAAGCCCTTTACCACATACAAGGGTATCATCGCCGAATAGCGTGATCATTCAATAAGAAAGTCAAGGACCTTGATGTTCGGGAGGGGGATTTAGCCCTCAAGGAGATAATCGAACCCATCTGGGACCCCAGAGGAAAGTTCAAACCCAATTGGAGTGGCCCTTACATTGTGAAGAAAATCTTATC
This sequence comes from Sambucus nigra, assembly GCA_949130495.1. NCBI lineage: Eukaryota > Viridiplantae > Streptophyta > Magnoliopsida > Dipsacales > Adoxaceae > Sambucus > Sambucus nigra. Next base: position 688,562,209 of record OX422212.1, read on the forward strand.
TGGCGGTGCCGCCATGCTCACCAACCTGGATGGGGAAGAAAAGGCTCGTCTAGTTAATCTGGACCGTCTTAAGAAATTCTACCCCTTGTCTGAAATCTCGGCGCGCTACAACTCTTCTTCCCCCCTTCTATTATAAAAAAAAACTCTCTCCATTTCCCTCTACCCAGAACTACGTGGGCCTGATCCTCTGAAAAAACTATTTTCAAACAGATAAGAACTTTTACAAAAAACCCAGAGGTACGTAGGCAGATCATACTCCCCACAAGAGCACAGCCCCTTCTTTTTCACAAAAATATATTCCTTTCTTATCTCTGAGAACGGCAGTTTATTCTAAACATCTACTTGAACAAAAGGATTATGTATGCCTTAGCGATTGGTATTGATAATTCAAAATACAAAATTCATCGAAAGGCACAGCTGGATGATCAGAAACTTGTTTATTTTATTAATAAGAAACTACAGTACGGATTACATAAGAAAAAGGAATGGATATCTCCTTTCCCTCCTACTACCCTAAAACCCAGATAATGTCCCCCACATATGTTACATAAATAAACTCCCCAGGAGTCCTACCCACAGCTACCCAAAGAGCCTACACCCTCATCATCTACATCCTGAAGACCCCAAGTTTCTCCTGCCTGAATGGAGTGTCGCAAACACTTCATGGATTGATGAGCCTTAACCATCTTCGAAAGACCACAACACCCCCTTCCATGGAGTCAGATAAAATAAACCACCTCTGACCAGTCTCTACTGCCAACATCTTGCTGACTACTTTCCTCCACAACCACTTCATATAATCTTTAGGGACATGGCAAACCTTCCCAATAGACTGAGAGGGACGGGTCGACGGACACCAATTTTCCCACAGAGATCCAACAACAGACGCAGGCGCTCAGTCAAATCTTCTACCGAAAAGAAATTTGAGGTCCGTGGGGGGCACGACCTGTGCCCAACCAAATTGGCGCAAAAGTCGCCAAAGGAAATAAAAAGAGGTCTGCCTGAGACCAACCAGCCACACATATAAATATTCTCCTAGCTCCAGAACAGGCTACAACTGTCCCCACCAAGGCACTGACCAATACAGCCCACAAGCCCCATGCTCCACAAGCCAATTCTCCCAGTTCTCAACATACAGGCCCATGCGGATGAAGTAGCGTGAAAAAAAGTTGGGTACAACCGACAAAGGATATTCTGGAGGAGTCGACAAGCAGAATCTTTCAGACAACCACATGAACAGCATCACAGGGCTACCCCTTAAAAAGTCAGAACGACCTTCTCTCTAGGCATCCAGGTCATTCAGAGTCTCTGCCAATATCACCGCCGCAGGATTGCAATGGTATGACATCCATGAGGTAATGGCTGCAAGTTCTGGGTCCACTCGCACCTCCCCAGTCACCAACAATAATTTTGAAACCAGGCCTAGAACAACGGCTCCAGCATAGCCAGCATCACTTACTTCTCACGAACGCACGGACTTTAACACCACCGGGAGGGAGATCATTCCTCCGCCAACCAATGACCTGGCCACCGAAGGAGAAATATGGAGAAGCCCGGCCAACATATCCCTAAGAGAATGGGAAAATTCAAGTAAAGCCGCGGCAACACTGGGATTCATGCCCAGTATGGCAGAAAATTCCTCGTAGGTGGGACAAACTTCTTCCAACCTAAAGCGAAATGCATGGTCTTCAGAATACCAAAATTGTATTACCGCCACCATCATATTCCACTCAAAAGGTCGATTACACCACAAGGAGACTTGACGCATGTTGAAAGCATCATAGTCAACATTATAAGAGCATATAGCTTCCAAGGCTTCAAGGTAATTGACAAACTCAATGCTACTAGGGAGAGCCGTCTCGCAAGACTAAAAGATGATGGGTGGGTATGTAAGAATGCAAAAGGTGTGAGGAAAACACTCCACCCTTCTCCCTTTTTATATTTAAAAATCCTCACAAGGGACATAATCCCTGCAGAAATCGAAAGAAATCCTACCCCACAAGGTACTAAAGGCTGAAGAGGGTACCATTCAAAGCTTTCAATTGATGGGACTGGACTGAACTGCCGATAGGCAGGCCAGGGTCCTTGCCGATCGACAACCCCCCATTTTTGGAAATTTCCTCCTTTCCTTTTTTGTTAAATCAGAAAAACTCCATAAAAATAAATTGATATTCTCAAAATAATTTCGAGAATCCTGTTCCCTCCTTATGGGATTCCCCGTTTTAAATAAAAGAACTTTCCTTTGAAAAATTCCAAGAATACTCCTATTTTACGGTCTCAGTAGCAAATTAAAAGGCGCATGTGCATGCATTCATTCATCATTAAAATAAAAAATAGCCAAAAAACTACATTGCATTGCATATATATGTTTTTTGTGTTACATCATTTTGCAGGAAATAAAGAAAAAGCCAAAAACAACGGTACTCAGCCCGAACCCACACTCTCTCTCTCTCTCAAGAGCTTCCACCCCTACGACGCGCTCTCTTCCCCCTACGGCGAGACTACGCACGCCCACTACCCGAGATAGAGTCTTCCCCAGACGAGGATGAGGGCACCAAATAAGAAGGAACATGGACAGCATCCCTAATGCGAGCAGTCGCCGATGATATCCAGTCTTTGATGTCCCTAAGCCAAGTGGTCGACACCCGAATTTGCTGGAAGGAAAAGGCAGAATCGGTATCAAGCAAAAGAAATCAAAAAAGAGAGGAAAAGGACCGAAAGGTTTACCGCAGGACGAAGGATGTCCTTTGTCAAGCCCAGATCCTCTGGATCCATCGCAAGAGGATGGTGCAGCATCGACACTATCCCTCCATCAGCCCAACGGATGTTGTACAAAGGAGTTTGCAGTCGAACAAAAGGGACCTCCGAGGTCGCCGCCGCCACAGGTGCTGACGGACCACCACTATTGTGGGAAGACCCCATCGCCCGACTCGAACCAGCAGGAGGGAAAGGCAAAGCATCATGTATACTTGGCACCATCAACCAGCTTGTCACAAAGTCCATATAATCATACGGCGCGGTCGTATCAGTATACAACGCATAGGACACACCAGTCATCGTCGTGATCCTTTCATCCTCCAACAACTGTCGCTCCCGCCTCATAGAAGTAGGAGGTTGCGCGGGAGTCACCACCACCTCCTCCTCAGCAATCTGACGGATCACCCTCTCCCCGAGGTACCAGGAATGGTCGAACTCATGCGCCAACAAATGCCTCATCTGCGCGTTCACCCCAGTCACCCCCGTATCTTGAATGGAGGTCCCCCAAGGATAAAAGGTCACCTGAAAATCCCCAAGCAGGCATAAGTCAATACAAAATCAGAAGGTGCAAAAACCAAGACTTAAAAGAAAAAGACCTTACCCGACCACTGGTCAGGTCATTCAAGACCTGACGCACCGCCTACAGGGAAAGAGATCCCTTCGACTGCCGATTGGCCTTGCGCCATCGGTACGGTCGACAGAAGTCCCCAACAGTGTCATCCTTCAGAGCAATCAGCGGGGTGTTTCACCCAATCACCTCATAAAACCACGTTTGAATTCACAAGACAAAAAATACGCATAAAGAAAATGCAAATGCTTGAAAGGAAAATGCGAATGCATGAAAGGAAAATGCACAAAGTAAAGGATACCTCCAGGAGATATGTGGCTCCAATAAAAGTTTGTCGGTAGCACCGGCTGAATGCATCCAAAGAAGAGTAAATGGTCGCCAAGGTCAGACTCCCCCAATCATAGAAAGGGATGTTCGAAAACATCCTCAGGTACGGCAGAAACCACAAATGGATGATGTCGCCGCTCGACGCCACCATGAAACCTCCCAACACCAACAAGATGAACGACCGGGCCATCTGCCCCACTTGCAGCCCGTCCTCCACATTAACCACCCTGCTCACCAAAACATCCTTCAGCAAGGACAACCGGATAGAATCCCCAGAGATTATCCTCCTCACATCACCGAGTGCCGCATACACCGCCTCCGGCCTCACCCACAAAGAGCGATCCACCTCTATCTGCTCCCCGTCACAATCTAGCCCCAGTAGTTGCTGCACATCTATGGGAGTCACCATCATCTCCCTGAAGCCAAAATGAAAAATGTGGGTAGTGTCCCACCACCTCTCCCCCAAGGCACACAAAATTATTATCGAACGAGGCGTCTCATCCAGCGCGGCCGCCAACCTCCCAAAACCCGCTGAAGATACCATCCAGAACACCACGGGTGGAAGATGCTCCCAAACATCCCTAAGCCCCGTCATCCCGCGGGCACGCATGTTCTTCAAGGAAATATCCGACTGGCAAAAGGAAAAATTCAATCAAAGGTCAAAGAAAAAGGGAAAAATCACCCAAAAAGGAAAGAATGCCAAAGGTCAGGTTACTTACATAACTACCGGGAATCACTCTCGAAGAGCGATGATGTGACGGCTCCCGCAGCAAGGTCCGCTCATCTGCAACCGGCTCGAATGCATCAAAGGCATTCCCATTTCCCAAAGCAAAAGGCACCCTATCCCTCAAATCCACATTCGCCCAGTCATCAACGGCCAACCACTCCCGATGGACAGTGGTAAAAGTGGCCACTTCTTGAAGATCGGAACGTTAGAACAATTCATAGAGAGAAATCACAGAAAGAGAGAAGACAAGAAGCTATGAAAATTGAAGGGGATTCGCCCCTTTATATAGGAAGCCAAATGCCATGCCGATCGGCACTTACCCCTGCCATACCGATCGGCACTGTCTCCTCACCTTCCCAAGGCAGCCAAAAAGTCTGTGCCACTACCGAATGGCACCTCTCAGTCTATGCCGACCGGTACCCCACTTAAAATTTTGTACAAAAATTCCCATAAAATACCAGGAAGCCTCAAAAAATCCCCAGAAAATTCCTAAAAATCCCAGGAGGGATTTAGAACATTTTTCATAAAAAAAATTCCGCACTCCTTCAGGCGACACACCGTTTTACCCGACGGAGCCCTCAAAATCCAAGCAAATGACCTCTCGGGCAAGGCGCCCGAACCACCTAATCACCTCCTCATCAGACTTTACAAAAGGCCTCCCCGATCATCGGCTACCCGGTGCGATACATTATTACATTGTATTTTTCCCAGCAAAAATAAAAAAAAACCACTCACCCCGAGCGATCTCTCCCAAGGGGAAATCCAAATTTTCCCCAGCTCATTCATCGTTCCCCAGCGGAACCTCAAATCCAATTCTTATCCCCCAAACGGAACCCCTCTTCCCCAGCGGAATCCTCAAAAGCTAAGTGAAAACTCTTCCCAGCAAGGCTCCGGAAAATCCCTAAAGGATCACATGATCACTTCCCCAACGGAATTCTCTCACAGCACCCAAAATAGGTTGTTCCCCCCTGCGAGGTTTCCTATAAAGCTTCCCCCAGCTATCAGCTCCCCAGCTCAAATCGGAATCACAAAGCTCTTTCTCCAGCAGAATCAAAATATATTCTTTATCCACTCTGGGGTCAGAACTGACCCCGGTCTTGGATCATCACCTTAGTTAGGTCAGAATTGACCTCGATCCTCGGTCGTCACCACTCTTGGGTCAGAATTGACCCCGGTCTTAGATCGTCACCTTAGTTAGGTCAGAATTGACCTCCGTCCTCGGTCGTCACCACTCTTAGGTTAGATTTGACCCCGGTCTTGGATCGTCACCTTAATTAGGTAAGAATTAACCTCGGTCCTCAATCGTCATCACTCTTGGGTCAGAATTGGCCTCGGCCTTGGATCGTCACCTTAATTAGGTCAGAATTAACCTCGGTCCTCGGTCCTCACCACTCTTGGGTCAGAATTGACCCCGGTCTTAGATCGTCACCTTAGTTAGGTCGGAATCGACCTCGATCCTCGGTCGTCACCACTCTTGGGTCAGAATTGGCCCCGGTCTTGGATCGTCACCTTAGTTGGGTCAGAATTGACCTCGATCCTCGATCGTTACCACTCTTGGGTCAGAATTGGCCCCAATCTTGGATCGTCACCTTAGTTAGGTCAGAATTGACTGCGGTCCTCGGTCGTCACCCCTCTTGGGTCAAAATTGACCCCGATTTTGGATCATCAACTTAGTTAGGTCAGAATTGACCTCGATCCTCGGTCGTCACCACTCTTGGGTCAAAATTGGCCCCAGTCTTGGATCGTCAACTTAATTAGGTCAAAATTGACCTCAGTCCTCGGTCGTCACCACTCTTGGGTCAGAATTGGCCCCGGTCTTGGATCGTCACCTTAGTTAGGTCAGAATTGACCTTGGTCCTCGGTCATCACCACTCTTGGGTCAGCATTGGCCCGATCTTGGATCGTCACCTTAATTAGGTCAGAATTGACCTCGGTCCTCGGTCATCACCACTCTTGGGTCAGAATTGGCCCCGATCTTGGATCATCACCTTTGTTAGGTCAAAATTGACTTCGGTCCTCGGTCGTCACCACTCTTGGGTCAAAATTGACCTCAATCCTCGGTCGTCACCACTCTTGAGTAAGAATTTACCCCGGTCTTGGATCATCACCTTAGTTAGGTTAAAATTGACCTCGGTCCTCAGTCATCACCACTCTTGGGTCAAAATTGGCCCCGGTCTTGGATCATTACCTTAGCTAAGTCAAAATTGACCTCGGTCCTCGGGCATCACCACTCTTGGGTTAGAATTGACCCCGGTCTTAGATCGTCACCTTTGTTAGGTTAGAATTGACCTCGATTCTCGGTCGTCACCACTCTTGGGTCAGAATTGACCCTGGTCTTAGATTATCACCTTAGCTAGGTCAGAATTGACCTCGGTCCTCGGTCATCACCACTCTTGGGTCAGAATTGGCTCCGGTCTTGGATCATCACCTTAGTTAGGTTAGAATTGACCTCGATCCTCGGTCGTCAGCACTCTTGGGTCAGAATTGGCCCCAGTCTTAGATTGTCACCTTTGTTAGGTCAGAATTGACCTCGGTCCTCGATCGTCACCACTCTTGGGCCAGAATTGACCCCGGTCTTGGATCGTCACCTTAGCTAGGTCAGAATTGACCTCGGTCCTCGGTCGTCACCACTCTTGGGTCAGGATTGACCTCGGTCTTATATCGTCACCTAAATCAGGTTAGAATCGACCTCGGTCCTCGATCGTCACCACTTTTAGGTCAGAACTGACCTCGACCCTCTGAATTGGTCATCCTCATTTCCTTAGGTCCTCAAAACCAACCTCGATCCGCTGAATTGGTCACCCTCGCTCCTTAGGCCCATAGATTTGTCTTTGATCCACATAATTGATCATCCCGAGCATACTTCTTAGGTCCTCGGAATCGACCTCGACCCTCTGAATCGGTCATATCCCTCAAAGGCATCATGCGGTGTCTAATCGATGGCTATCATTTGTTCCAAACTCACCCATCGAGGGGCTCTGTAGACACCTCACTCTATTACCCCTAACTCTCCTTAGGTCCCTAGTAGCTCCACCCATCATCATAAACCCAGGTCACGTCCGGAGTACTGACGTGAAAGCCATCGGGCACCCCCCGGCTCAGTTTGACCCAAAAGTCAAAATCCTCATCTCGACTGAGACTCAATGAATCTTTTTATGTCACTGAATACCCTTTCCAACGGTCTACCCCATGCGCGATTTCGACTTATCATGCGAACCAACGATCCGTTTGCGTCCGAAACCTGACCGAGAGGCCACCGGGCGCTCTCGGGCTCTGTTGACCCAAGTCAACCCTTTATCTCAACCGAGGCTAAATGAATCTTCAAAAGGTCACTGAATACCCTTTCCAACGGTCCATACCGTGTGCAATTCTGACTTTCCATGCGGACGAACGATCCGTTTGACTCCGGGAAGCCACCGAGCGCTTCTCAGGCTCGGTTGACCAAAGTTAACTCTCCAAACCGGGTCAAACTCTTTCGAATGTCAAAGACATATCCTAACCTTTCCAACGGTATGCCCTGTGCACGATTTGGACTTACCATGTGGATGAACGATCCATTTGCGTCCGCACGATTCCCCGTCCAATGGACCGACAAATGCTTTCGAGCCATATTTGACCCAAAGTTAACTCTCGAACTCAGTAGCGGTTCAAAGGACTTTCGAAGGTCTCTGAAATAACTTTCCAACGATATTCCCCATGCACGATTATGACCAACAGTTTTCCCTCGGCGGCTAATTTTCCAAAAAATCATGAAACACACTACCAAATGGCAGGTCCCAGAACCTGCCTATCGGCACCTTCCTGCCGACAGGCAGGAAGGGCTCTAAGCCGATCGGCAGTCCCCTGGGGCTATAAAAGGAGGCCTTGGCCTAATTTCCAAGGAGAGCCCAGATCTGATAGAAATCTCTCTGAACGAATCCAAGAAACCTCTCTCGAAGGCAGCTTGATTTCAACTTCCAAATCCCTTTTTCACTTCCACTTTTCATCATCTCTTTCATCAAACTTGATGAATTAACCACTCTCCATCATCATCCAAGCTCAAGGGCTACTCTCCAACGTTCAATATCAAGCTCAAGATCTTCAAGAAGGTCCAACTTTCTCAAACTCTCCCTCTCTTAAATTCTCTTATATTTCCAATAACTTGTTTTCTTACTTAGGACTTTTATAATCTCATATCACATACCATAAATACACTTTTTATCTAGTATTATTGCACATCTCCTATTTTCATATAAATAAAAACCCAAAAAATAAGAAAAAGAGGGTTTGCTCATAAATTCCAAGTAGGGATTCTCACACTTTTTCCACACTTTTCTCACAACTAAAACACTTTTTCTACACACACACACACACACACACTTACAAATAAGAGATTTATCCATTTTGGATTTATGGGTTAAACCCCACCCCTCACTTTACATGTGAACTACATGGACTTTGATGCCTTTATAGGCTACGTAGGCGTCTCGGGGTAAAACCCAAGACTCGAGTCCTTTCTCTCACTTTTTCTCTCATTTTCTATTTTCTCTAAATCCATTTTTCTTACATTATTAGTCTTAGTGACATATTACTCCATGTGCGTTATCGTTCCCTTATAACGATCAACGTAGGGGTAGCCACGTAAATCTTATTTTTCTAATATTACTTTTATATCTTCCTACGGATGACTCGCTTTATCTTTTCCATGATACAAGTCGAAGATTCCTACCTCCATTCTATATATATACACGTGCACAAATCTCACGGGGGGAAACATAAAGGAAAATAACAAATATCCATGAGAGACCGAAAGGGCGGAATGGGTGCCTAACACCTTCCCATTTCGTAACTAAGCCTCCGAACCCTTTCCGAATCATTTTGGTTTCGCACGCACCAGTATGTCTTTGGAAGCTATCCTTCAGGGTGGCTTCCTCTTCTTCTTTTATCTGTTTTGAGTAAAATAGACTGGCGACTCTGAATCTCTCTACATTTTTCACACCTCACAAAATCGACGCCGGCCAAAGCGCTCTCCCGCGAGGGGACGCGCGGGACCAGAAGGATCCTTTCTCCCTCCGCGGCGGGGATCGGGGATGGTCATAGATGTCATAAGGGAAGTTACGTGAATGAGGTGAATCCCCTAGCTAGTGATGCAGGGAGAATATAGTCCTCGAGCATAGGACCGATGGTTACATTGTGTGATTGTTTTATTCGAAGTGGGGTAATTATAGGTATGGTTATGACTCACTGTCGAAGGTATATGGCCGCTTCCCACGCGACGCGATTTAGGGTTTCCAGGTGGTCTTAATTATAGGCCCTGGAAGATGTTAGCATTTAGGGGCGCATCCAGTGGGGTGACTCCCGGAAGGATGGTCTTAGAACTGCTATATTATGATTGTAATTGTTCTCACGGTTATGAAATTTCATATGTATGAGTTAATGAATCTATAAATCAACTTTATGGTTTATGACCCCGATGATAAATGGACTTGTGAAAGTATATTTTATGAATTTGCAATTTAAGCATGGTAAATGGAATTAAGTTATTTCTCTTAATTAGACGGGTAGTTTAACTTATAATGATCTAGTATGGCGCTAGGATGTGCATATAGAAGTATAGGTGAGGATGATTCTTATATTGAAGAGCGAACTTAACATGTTTATAATGTTAGTATTCATAAATGTTATGCATTTTATTCACATGCATATTATATCAAACCAGGCCCTGACCCGTTTATATTTATCTTTCTTGTATGGTTCTTTTGTATGCTCAGGTGCTCCGCCGCAAGGGCGCCCTCTTTGATCTTTCCATCCCTGTGTCAAGGAGCTACAACATTTTGTGGATGTTGTAGGATTTTTGAAGTAGACATATCAATCTTTTGGATAATCTAGTTATGATCCGCCTGTATATTCGGGCGTGTTGCCCCCGTTATTATTCATACTTGATGTAATACTTGATGTGACCTTTTTGTATTAGTCTGTTAACCGACAACTTATTCAGTTATGTTTTGTAGAATGGTTATTAAAATATTACACTTATTTATATATATCCACCTTCTGTTATAATTGGATTGTCGAAATTATTTTCATTAAACTTGCAAAATTATATGACATCCATTTTCAAAAATATTTGGTGGTTTTCTCGTACTATTACTATGCAATAGTGATGCTCTGAATGGACCATTTATGATTTCTATTTTTATTGGAGTAGCGGGTTGGCTACCTCTTATATTAATGAGCGGGGTGTCACAGATTGTATCAGAGCATCAGGTTCTAAAGTCCTTGGGATCTATGCGGAATTATCACGTTCTACCGTAGCGTTATTTGATATAAAGCCCTATTATTATGATTGTTTTGCTTATTTGCGTTTACGATTTGCCCGTAATGATAAATTATTTTAGTTGTATTCTGATTCCCGCCCAAATAAAATAACCAAACATGCCCAAATAAAATACTGAATCATAGATCCTAGTCTATGAATGAATAACTGGAGCGTCTACACAAATACTGCAGGTCTCCACAAGTGCTACAGCTAGGCATCCCTGGAATGAGTCATCAAGCTTGGCGTTCCTGTAGCTAGACACCTAAAATGTTTTGGAAAATAGATTTGACATGGGTCAGAGCCCAAACCTTTGAAAAATATTTAGCAAGTATTTAAATTGCAGTTATAAAAGAAGTTATTAGATACACACGTTAGTCCAGTGTACACTCCCTTGAGTTCCTCACCTCTCATCTATAGTGCAAACTTAACATCTTCTATTTTACCCACCTAGTTATGCTACCCAACGTAACTAGACATAGGTATATGACTAACCACAACCGATTTAGCTCCCCCTTATCGCCCATATGACATGCTACCGTAAACCAATAATTTATATTATCCAAATTTTAATATTGCACCATTAATTAAGTTTCTCATACTTAAATTACTTTTAGATTTACACTACCTATCTTTTCTACCATCACACACAAGTAGAATAATCACATATGTATAAATTTATCACACTATAATATATAGAACTACAACATCCCCTGGAATGGACACCGCGATGAATAAATATTATGCTATCAAGTCCATGTACCTCTCGTGCCAAATTAGGGACTATAGGTTCAAAATGTCTTCCTGAACCATAAATCAAATAACACACAATGGAGGCGAACATAGTTCTAAGCCTTTGGGCTATGCACATACCTAACGTACCCTAATAACACGCCGGTCCCACTAATACACTGCACACAATGACCCGTCCTAAGTTCTATGTTCTGGGGCACACATCCAAACCTCGCTGGGATCGCCAAGGTCGGATCGTCCTCTGCGCGGAACCTCCCGTGATAACAGGAAGCATAGGTATGTTCACACATATGACAAAGCACCTAATAGGTATTCACACAACCTATATATATATATATATATATATATATATATATATATATATATATATATATATATATATATATATATATATAGAGAGAGAGAGAGAGAGAGAGAGGCTCTCTTATGCACACTAAGTTTGCAAACGTGATGGCGCACACATTTTTTTTTAAATAAATAAAAATTGAGTTGATTTTTTATGTGATATTTAAGCATTCCAACGGACCCATGTAAAAAAACAGCTCAAAAAAAGTTTTTTGCTATTTAAAAAAATCGGCCAAACTTTTGGAGCTTTTAAGTGCTTTAACAACTGCGAAAGTTTGACTGATTTTTTTAAAATAGCAAAAAAACTTCTTTTTGATTTGTTTTTTTATGTGGGTCCGTTGAAATGTTTAAATATCACATAAAAAATCAATTCAAAAATATATTTTTTAATATTTTAAAAAATAGATGTGAAAACTTGATGTGCATACTTAATGTGCACAGAAGCCTGTCTATATATATATATATATATATATATATATATATATATTCAGTATAGGTAAACACACAACCTATAATATATCCCGTACATGGTATTCACATCTCTCGAATACTCAACGTACTAGCCATTCGCACATAACATTATATTCTTATTTTTCGAGTATCACTCACTACCCGACGGATCCTAACTATCCCATAAGTTATTTTAGTAGCGAACACACCACTATACTACTGGTATTGGTCTTAGGTCATCGTTTACTCTTCTCGTAACCTAATTTGTAAATTCTTGATACGCAACACAATCGGTTAACTACCGTCGGTCTTAATCCTAATTCTACACTCATTAAGATTGAACCGAGCCATAACTATATGTCTACTTATCTTCTCTAATTTTTTTATATCATTAGTAAACCATCATCGAAGTACCTTGTAATTAGTTCCATGTGGAAGTATACAATAAAAATCAAATTTGACAAAACTGGGAAGTCGAACTGATTCGATATAGGGTCCGAACCGGTTCGCAAATCTGGGCAGTTATCCTCCTCATTGTTGTTACGAGTTTTCACCATTTTTATCCAATCAAACCTCCATGAAAATTCCTCAACTTCCATCCAACATACCCAAACATCAACCATATGTCTACGGACAATTTCTAACGTAAATAATATATCAAATCTATTAGAAATCTACCCAAGAACACATTAAATCCCATAATTCCTAAAAACCCTAGTTTATGGTGTTCTTCATGCACGTTCATCAAGATACTCAGATTTCTTTCAAGTTATTCATCACATATTCTCATATTTCATATGATTTACATATAGGGATTTATTGTACATGAATTCTTACCCCGAATCATGAATTTCATCCATCCAAATTCCAAAAAATCATTTAAGTCATGAAATTGAAATCCTACGCTACATGGGTATTATAACATGCTTAAAATAATGCAAGATAAACATTTGTTTAGATAAAGCAAGTCTGATTTTACGTTGTAGAAGACGAATCGGTGTAATAACTCCATAATCCTCTTTGATTTTGGCTCTTAAAGCTCTCCTCTTTCTTCCTTTTTTCTTCTTTCAATCTCTTAGGGTTTAGAATATGAATTAGGCCTGCCTCAAACTCTTAGACTTAGGTATTTAATCGTCAATCCCGAAATTAGGCTAACAGGCCAAGCCTAAATGATCCAAACACTCTCGTGTGGGCCCAGTCATGTCTAAAAAGACCCCAGGACCCAATTACTACACGCGGGTATACTATTCCGACTATTTTGACCCTTTCGGAATCAACCGTGACCTAGAAATCTCCCTCAATATAGTCTATATGTGAATTTCGATTGAGATATAATACAGTCACGTCGATATCACTCGCTACGACGTACAGTAATCATCACAAGTTATTTACTACCCACTTAGTAAATTTATTCCATAAATATTGATCATTATCCCTCCCGATTAATATTTTAAATAAATACATAATATTTAATTCAATTAAATTATGGCACACGTGTAATTTTAAAAAATAATAACCGAATTAATTAAATTCTAAATACTCTGAAATATGGGGTGTTACAATGTGTTGGATGGAAATTGTCATATTGTATGGCACATGAAGGTATTTTTCGTACAAAAATATCCTCATGTGCCACACTCAGTGGCGGAGCTCGAAATGTTTTCTCGGTGGGGCACTGTTGTATATAAAGCACCAACATCGTTGTGGTTTTGGGGATGGGACCACTAGATTCGGATTTTTTGAATAGAGACATTCAATTAAAAATTGGCAACTTTAGACAATTATATCTCAAATAAAACAACCTCCCACAACAGCACATGTTCTTGATACGAGCAACAAAAAAGTCAATAATAAAACGCTAAACAGTAAAAAAAACTTTAATATTTAAAACACAAGTTAAGGGACAAAATAAGATTGGAAAAATTATGAGTGGGGCACTATTACAAATTATATTCTCTTACTCTTATATTATTTTCAAATTTTTTATAAACCTCAAATTATCAAAAGTAATTTTTTTTTCAAAAAACCTGGGTGGGGCACTTGACCCCCCCCCCCCCCCACACACACAGTTACAAAGGAGCTCCATCACTGGCCACACCGATGACTGATTTTTCTACAACACCGTTAATAACTTGATATGTATTAAGAAGCCGAAAGTTTAGTGTAGAAAAAATAGAGTAGGGGTGGTGAAGTAAAAATAAGGATAAATTTTAAGGAGTTAAAGTGTAATTACTCCTAATTTTTTTAAAGTGTATGAATTTTCGTAATTTGTTCGAAACAATTGTTAAATCTGTATAGAAGTAATCTTAGTACCCAAATTTATGGAAGTGTTTAGAGAAAAAAAAAATTATGACTGTTGGAGGACTAAAATATAAAATAGTGTTTAGAAAGGTAAAAAAAACGTGTGGCTGAATTTTAAGATAGAACCATATTGTGTGGGCCTTCTTTGACTAATGAGTATAAACCTTTAAAAAATGAAAGAAAAAAAAACTGATGATGCACTCACAAAATTTTTGAAGATAGAATGCTATTATATGGAGCTAACTTGATTTCCAATAATCACCGACAAGTGCTCAATAATATGTTTCCAACTAGGGGTAACAATTTTAAATATGATATGGAAACACGATACGAAATGATACAAAATTAATTTAAAATTGATACAATATGTCGTGTTCGTGTCGTATTCGTATCGAGTTTTTTTACACGAAGTCATGTCGTGTCGTGTTTGTGTCGAAATTATGAGTCGTGTTATCGTATCTTTTCGTGTTAATCGTGTTTTTAATATGATTTTCGTGTCTATTTATGTTTAATTTAACGTGAAATTTTAAGAAATCGTGTTATTTGTGCCGTGTCGTGTCATGTTATGTCGTTTTTATTTGGGTCATGTTCGTGTCAATTAAAAAAATACGAATTCGTGTTGTGTCGTGTTCGTGTCCGAAAAATCCTTATCGTGTCTGTCCAAATACACGAATTGTCACTCGTAGTCCCAACAAATACAAGTCCAAAAAAAACCTTCCCACCTTAGAGGTTGTTTTGTAACAGTAGCTGCAACATTAGTATTTAATTGTTATTGGTGTAAATGCAGTTCAAATTAGAAACCCATAAGTACAATCATACTCTTGAGAATATACCGAGGATTTTCAACATGAGTAATGCTAGGGAGACCTAATATTTTGACTTAATTTTGAGACACAATGGAGTATCATCATCACATTGGGTAATCTATAGAGGTTACATGGATTTCACTAAAAACACCACCTAATATGATGATGGCATGTCACTTTATTTTAAAATTAAGTCAAAAAATTGGGTCTTTCTAGCATTTTCCTTTCAATATATAATGTGTATAGAAATTGTATTATGGTGCTCTCAAGGATTGCAAACTTGTACTAATTTTAGTGGTTTTTTGTGTTGAACGTTTTTTCTTTAGGGATTATTATATGTGTATTTTCTTATCTAAGTTCTATTGACTACTTAACCATTAACTAATTTTTACTTTTTAAATTTACAATTTTTTCCTTACTAATATACCCCCTTCCCTATATTTCTTTCAAATTTAAAGTAGTAGTTATTTTTTTTCCTTTCAAACTTAAAAAAACTATAACTTTCGATATACAAATTCAAAATTTACGAAATTGATATTTTTGAAATCTACTAATCGAGTCCTATAAAAGAAGATCTATATTCAATAAAAAATAGAAAAAAAAATAATGTGTTCACTTCATTTTTTATATTTACCGTCACTATAATATTAGCACACTAAATATTTAATGTTTGTGAAAACGTCTCAGATATAAAATAATTTCATTTTCTAGTAATCATAAGAAATAAATATTGTTTGTGTAATTTTTTTTTAGAATTATATAGTATTCATGGATCTTGTTTGATAGATTTTGAAGAGTAGATTTCAAAAATAGTAATTTTGCAAAAAAATGAATTTGTAAAGCAAAAGTTATGATCATTTAAAGATTAAAAAATAAGAAAAAATACTGTTCAACCACTTGAATAGCTTATCCCCCATAGTTACGGATGATTGATTTAAAAGTATTAAATTTGCCAACTAATAATACCAAAAAATACAAAAATGGCATAGTTGATGATTGACAAATCAATGAAATTTATTTATGAAAAATCTTTTCAAGCGAGACCTATATGTAAAAGCTGCTTTTATCGTCACATGAAATTTTATAATATGAATTTATAACTCTCAACTAAATATTTTTACAAAATTTAAAATCAACACCTAAATATCCATAAATCAAATTAAATATTTTTAAAAACCTAAAATAACCTCTAAAAATATGCCAAAAGGCTCCCACCCCTGAACCCGACAATCTTCGGGTGCGCCACTCAAACATTTTTTTGTGGATCCCCTCCTACATAATTGAACCATATTTTTATGTGGAGAATTAATATTTGGAAAATTTGGACTAAAATGTAAAATGCTCTTGAGATGGTCTTTATGTGCTATAAAGTTAGGTATGAGTGACGCTTACACGAAACCATACGAAATTGTTGAAATTGACATGTTATTTCATGTTCGTGTCGTATTCGTATTTAAATTACGAGTTCTGATATTGTGTCTTGTCTTGTTAATTGTATTTTTATTTGGCTCATTGTGTCTATTTTTGATTAATTAAGTGTAAAATTAGAAAACAACATGACAGTCGTGTCACGTCTGATACAAGTTGTATTTGTGTTTGATAAAAAACATAAATTCATGTCTAAAAATCACGTCGCTCCGCTCAAAACATGACCTAAAAATACTTATTTAAATGTGTATAGTAAAGTGTGAGTTGTCTTTTAACGGTATAAATATAAATATAATAGGGACATATACCAAATAGTCCCTTGGACTTTTTTTAATACACGTTTGGTCCAAGCGTTTTTATTTTGCACCAAAAACTCCTTCACCATGCCAAAGAGTCTTTATCATACCGCTGGCGCGGATCTTTAAAGATAAGAGAATAAGGAACTTTTTGGTACAAAATAAAAAGTTTGGGCTAAGTGTCTATTAAAAAATGTTTGAGTGGCTTTTTGTTATTTGATCCAATATATAAATACATAAAATTTGAAAATATTTTTAAAAAGAAAAAAAATGCGTGGCTGAAATTTAAGATAGGCAATGAACATATTTTGGGTTGTGTGTGGGTCTTCTTTGATGAAATGAGTTTTTAAAGAAAACTGATGATAAACTCAAAAACACAATGCTAGTATATGGGGAAACTTCATTTCCAATAATCACCAACAAATGCTCAACAATACGTTCCTAACAAGCACAAGTCCAAAACAAACCTTCCCCCCTTAGAACTGGTTTTGTAACAATAGCTGCAACATTAGTATTATCTGTTATGGGAGTAAATGCAGTTGAAATTAAGAACCCACAAGAGCAATCTGAGACACTTGAGAATGTACCACAGACACTTTCAGGGGAGTGTGGGCTGGGTGATAAAGATTCTAAGAAGGCTAAGATTCAAAGACCAAAGTCGAGGCAGGCTAAGGTGTGTACTACTAAGTGTGTTGGTACTTGTATTAGAGATGGGGGTGGGTCTCTTGGTGAAGGTCCTCTCAATGTTAGAAGGTATGTACATAATATTGTTAATTTGTGATATGTGTAAAAAGTAACCATCCATCCCAAATTAATTAATTTATGATATGTGTAAAAAGTAACCATCCATCCCAAACACACCCTTAGTTTGGGACGAAGGGAGTATTAGTAGTGGTGACAATTTTATAAATGGATGACCTTGAATTCGCCTAACATATTGTGTGTGTCATGTTTTATGTGTTGTTCAATTAGTGTCATGTTATTTGTGAATCTAATCATTATTGAGGTAACTTGTTGTGTGTAATTGAATTTCAAAATTACGAAAAACGTTAGTCGCGTTGTATCGTATCTTAAATGAGTCGTGTTTGTGCCCAATTGTTCTCACCTTGTTATATCATAAAAATGTAAGTCGTGTGTTTGGGATGAAAGTTTGTTAGTTATGAATACTACTAACATTGTAGTTCTATATACTAACAAAAAATTAATTATAATATAATCTAATTCTAAGCAAATTAACAGAATAAATGATTAAGTTATAAAATTTAATGGATGTTGTGTCGTACAATCTTTTATTCGTTTTTGCGTCTTATGTCAGTTTTGGCTTCGTGCCAAGAAATGACTGTCCCTAAGTTATTTGAGTAATGTTATTGTATCATGCCAAAATCACCACCCCTAATTATGAATATTTGTCAATCCCTAAGGTGGAGTATGACATACCATAATTTAGTTTTCCTCCTTTATTTGATTACGATTCATCCCTGATCCCCATTTGAAAATGATGATATGCCCTCTTCTCATTTACTATCTTAGTATTTCTAGACACCATTAGGCTTTTGCGGCTAATAACAGATGTTTTATTTTTCAATCTGAGAACTAAGAATCCATACCACTATCCTATCATTCGGATTGTGTTTTTTGTCAATGATGTCCATTATCCAACATTTGATTTCCAAATCCATAACTATAACCAAAATCATTTCACCATTTTCTAGAATTTCTAACATAAGAGTAACATTCAGTATATGTTGTACATAGTGGTAGTGTAGGGATTTACCTGCTATGGATGCTCTATAATAGAATATATATGTCATCTAGTACATTTGAGATGGGATATCCGTGGTAATCTCATGAATAGGATCACTTTCCCTCAAAGCAGGGAAATTCAAATTAATTCATTTAAAACACGAATGGGGACATTAAACTAGAAGCTTATTCATGATTCTACCAAAAATAACCCCCCTCCTACTCGCAAACCTTCACACAACCATAAGAGTTTTTCCAAAATAGTATCATGCTCTAATACTCCTAATGGATAAAGGAAGAAGGCATTATTCAAACAGTGGCTAGAGATGAGAATACATCTAGTTAATAGTATTGGAGAATTATAGGAATCACAAACACTTCTAAGAATAATAAAGTGTATATATCGAACATGTCTCAGACACCTACACTTACTTCAGAGATATTCTTCTTAAATACATGAATACGTATCCATAATTTAATTATAAATTCAAGGAGTGATCTTGGAAAAAGAAAGAAATCATATTAATTACATATATATAACATTCATAAATCTTTACCTCTCCCACTACAGGTACCCCTGATATGCCATATATATCTGAGATGGGGCATCCTTTGTATTCTACATACCTACACTCTCAACTGGTAGAGTGTAGTGATTTACTCAAGCGCCCTTATTTCCTAGTTGTGTGTCTCTCAAATTCCTAACTTACCTTATCCCCCGATGCCCAATCCAATACCCATGAGGATCCTAGATGGGTTACTCAATGGATCTTCACGTTCCTCAAGCTTTGTCTATACTCAAGTCTAATGGGCCATCCATTTTACCTCCGAGTATGTAGGCTTGCCGTTTCTTCCTCAGTAGGTTGTTACTCTACTCGGGATAACACCTATTACAATTTCCCCATCACATTCGTGGCCCTTTGTGCAGGGGAAACTATTTGGCGAATGTTTTAATTTAAGTTTCCCCACATTTAATGTGGCTTTGAGTGATTGCAATTAATTTTTTAAAAGCCACCCCTCCCTCTTTTTGATCCTAAACTCCTCCACAACTTATTCATGATTTTATTTCCTTTCGAAGCATTAACAATCCTATGAAATAAACTTCAATTGTTATCCAATTCTTTGATCCATTTCACTTTTGTTTTTTTCCTTCCATGAAGTTTCTTCCTAGGAAATAAATACATCAATTTGTAAAAGAAGCTACTCACATACTTTCTCAACTTCTCAACTCAGCATTCTACCTACCTTCCATTTCTTTTTCATCAACCTCTTTAAACCTTTAGGAAAAAATATGCTAATATCCATTGTCCTGTTATACTTGGCTACACTACTGAAAGTAATTAAGCATTAAGCACCAAAAGTATTGGTAAACGAATTTTAACAATTTTCATTATTATTTTGAGCTCATTTTTCCATATAGTGTGGAAAATAATTCATCTTAAATCAAAGACTAAAATAACCATGACTTCCGATTTATTTTACCGCCACGGCTAGCCTGTTGGTGAGACCCTTTAATCTATATGTGAGATAAGGAAAAATATGGCATATAAACATGCATATGTACATGTATTACAGAGTAAGAGAGAATTGCGAGGGAGAAAGATAGGGGAGGAAAAGAGAATGGAGGGACGGCGGCAGAAGTGATAGTGTGGCGGTGGTGGATTTAGGGTGGGTGGTAAGTTTAAGGTTAAATTTAAAGATTTAAGTTCAATTAGAGTTCAAGTTGTATTGTAGTTTTGGGTTAATATTTTACTAGAAAGGAAAAAATATTTGTGCGTGCCTCATGCGGTATAGTGTAGAAAGAAAATGACTTCCGTGGTGTTAGACAGTATTGTGGTGACTTTTACCTTGTTTAAGGTTAATCGATTTTTATGCCAATGATTTTCAGTATACTCGTTCTGTAATTAGCTATGGCATGAAAAAACCACGTGTTAAGAATCCCCTTCAACCATTTTATTTTAGATTTTTATCGCCAATATATTTCCTCAAATGTTAACTTGTGCTGTAAAATGCTTTTGGTTTTCTTTACTCTTCTCATGCTGTCGAATAATTATTTCCCTACATAGCAACCACTTTCTGTTGAATCAAATCTTCTGCATCTTTGATCTCTTCCCATAGTTTTTAAAAACTTTTTTATTCCATTCCCTCGAAGCCCATCGTAGTCGTATAAGTAGTGAGCTTCACAAAACTTCCCCTCTATAGGTTGCTCCTAAGTTCCTAACTTTGTCTTACCTCCTAAACGAAGCCTTGATACTGGATCCATATCTTTTGAAATCGAAAAGGACGAGGCACATTATCTCGTCTGTTAGAAATTTAAACCAAAAGCAAGCTATGGTTGGAGTTAAGTCTGTTGAGATGGGTCACCGAGGATTATTAAACATAGTCATCCATTGATCATTGCATGAAATTCAATCCAAATGTTCCATCACGGTTATTACACCAAGTGAAACAAGATCCGGAACGGCAGAAACCTAAGTTCACCACCGCTTGATTAAAATCACTTACAGCTCCCAAATCTATGTCATTGCCTCCCAACTTCTCTTCAACCTCAGGAACAATATTAAAATTTCCCCCAACCAACCAGGGTACACTAATCGCCTACGCTATGTCCCTCAACAAACTCCACAATTCTACTTTGTTCCATATCTATCACATTTATACTGTAGTCATATAAACCGAGTCCACAGCTAGTGGGTGAGTTATTTTTAGATGAACCGAGTTTCGTTTCTAATAACTTCACAATTCCAGGCCCAATTCAATCTTCTGCACCAATCCTGAAAATCTTAATACCTTAAATATTTGTCTCTAACAAAACAATTAACTCAGCATTGTGAATTCTCAAGAATTTTCTAACTCTATGAATTGAGGGATTGTTAGCAATGTCCTTGACATTTCAAAATATAACTTTGATCATTTGGAGAGTGTTTGAGGAGAACTGGGTGAGCTACTTCTTGGTATTACTTCTTCTTATTCGTTTTATGTTTTTGTCTTTGGTATATTCACCACTTCCTATCGAGCAAAGAAACAAATCTTTTAAATTCCTACACATTAGTGAACCCATCATTGTCTTGATCCTCGACTTACGATATAGACGTATTTTGAATATGGCAAAAAATAAAAGCATTTTTTTACCCTCTACACCACCAAAGTAGCAGCTGCAACTTTATGGACACCAAAGAGGACTAAAGTTTTGACATCCTCTAAAATTCTCCCCAAATAGCTGTGGTTATCTCACTGCGTAAAAGTAAATGATGTTCGAATTATGTGGCAATGCTAGCCTTTCAACATCTATATTTGAAACCAATGTTTTTAATCGCGGTCGCGCAAGGTGTCACGTTTTGGCTCCGGGGTTGCGTCGCGCAAATCGCGTCGCGCAATTCGTGCATTTCAGTTTTTTTATTAGAAAAACATATAAAATAACATTTAAAACTGAAATTTGTAAAATAATTAACATTTTAAACTAAAAATTATAAAACAAATAACAATTTGGGCAGAAAATTAAAAAACTTAATAATAATAATAACATTTGAAGTTGAAATTTTGTAAACAAGAAACATTTAAACTGAAAATTATAAAGAGAAAGGGTAACTTGCAATTTTGTAAACATTTAAACTGAAATTTTGAAATTTTGTGTTAGCTTACTAAAGAGAAAGGGTAACTTGCAAAAGAAAAGAAAAAAGAAACGTAACTTACAATAAAAAAAAAAAAGCGTAACAGGTATCTAAAAAAAGGGAAAAAAGTAACTTACAAAATAAAAGTAGGGTAGAATGCACCTACGAACAAGACCGGCTGAAGCAAGGTGACTTCGGGTTCAATCGTCAACAGGGATGGAGCTTTTTTAGGGGGTTTTTCAGGTATGGAGCTCAATCGTCAGTAACTCTCTCTTTTTTTTAAAAGACACTGTTGTGCTGCTATTGCTCTATTTCGCGCAGAATAGCGCATTTTTGCGCAGTTTCGCTTTGTTTCGCGTGACACGTCAGCAAATAGCGCACTCTATTTGGGTATTACGCATAAAAAATCTGCACTACATAGCGTTTTTGTGAGGCAAAAGACAATAACGCGCTATTACGTTCTCTATAGTGCACCATTAAAAACACTATTTGAAACCAAAGACACACCAACATTATGAAGGTTATCATCTAAAGCAATAATGGGTTCACCAAATGTCAAAGGAAAATTAAATTTTCAACGGAATCTTTTGGTTCTAAATAGGCCTACAGACTTGGAAAGAAGGCTTATGGGATCTCACCACATCCTAGGCCGAGAGAAAGGATAAATACCTATCAATAGATGTCATCCAAACAGCCTTTGGTTGCTTCTAACAGTAGTGATTGAATTTCCTTTTCTCATACCAAAACTATCCGTTTCCAAGATTTCGAAGCATATTGGGGGCAAAATCCACTCATCCCAAAGTTCGCATTCATAGACTTGGTCCAAATCAAATTTTCCATCACTAACTTAAAAAGTAATTTCGAGACTAAACATCATGAAAATTTTGGATGCCCCACCTTCAACACGTGAATAGGTTAAGAAATCAAAAGAAGACCAATGATGCTTTAGTCGTTCTTTATGCAAACCCCAGAAGAAAATTGCACAAATAAATACAATAATACAAGCATATTGGAAGAGTGTACTCTCTCAGAGTTGAATAAGAATTAGATTACCCCTTGCGGATCCTGATACCCTTAAACTAGTTTGTGAATTTATCAACTAAATCTTCATCGTAAATACATTTTAACGCCTTGATAGAAAGGCTCACCCGAATAGCAAGGAGTGATCTCTCCACACACCCTGAAGTTTGAATCACAATATTCTTACTCTCCCTCATAGCTTTGTTGGAAATAATATACCAGTCTTGAGCTTATTTACTTCCTTCCCCGAACGCTCTCATAGAACTCTACAAACTTCAGTAAAGTAAAAATTGATCTCTTCTTATCGTAGGTCAAAATATGTCAGCAGCATATGATAAGAAGCTCACAAGAGAACCCCTCAGTGAGTGATGAAACCAATCAATTTACCCTCTAACTATCAACTCATTATTCCCTTTATTAATCACTTCTGCCTCCAAAATGTACAAAGATGGGAAGCACCCACCTAAGAAGAAAATATACCCATTCAAGAGCTATTAACCAAGATTGAGAACTGATAATGAGATGTCGATCTTCAAGCCAGGTTGATCCAAATTTATACAAAACCCGAAAGCTCGAACCACTTATAGCGGAGAAGGTGCTTCTATTGTACACTTCCTCCACATCTAATTTAAAAATAATGTTGGACCCCAGGAATATCTTATTAATTGAGTGAATCATCTCCTGCACCAAGAGGACATTATCCATAATACTCCGACCTTTCACAAATCCTGATTGATTATCTAAAATAATTGTAGGCAGAATTAACTCCAGTCTTAATGCCCTGATCTTTGTTATGATTTTTTTAGTGCAAAGACTTAATAGAGTAATCCTTACATTCTCCTTCTTTGGAATAAAGGACTACTAGGATACTCAACCAACTCTTACGTAACATACCCCCAACCAGCTACTACTTTCGCAACATCATCTTTGACTATCCGAAAAACTATCAGGACCAGTGGCATTGACCCCCACACCCTTTCTTCTTTCCCCATCCTCCCACAACGCACACAAAAAAAAATCGAAAAAAGCTTTAGAAAGACAATTGAGGGTTGAGAAACCAATTTTGAATTCAACTCACCCGTGGCCAGCTTTGGGATAACTTTATATATGATACCATTAGTATTAGTATTATCAACACCTCTCCCCCCCCCCCCCCCCCAGCCCTCTCTCTCTATATATATATATATGTGTGTGTTGTTATTTAAAAAAAATAGGTAAAAAAACTGAAAATTTTTACCCTGTAAAAGTGTCAGTTATTTTACCTATTTTTTAAAAATAACAAAACACATTATTTTGAGTTGAATACTTTATAGGGTCACACTGATATATCGTGAACCCATATAAAAAATATCAACTTAAAATTATTATTTTTTTACTATTTAAAAAAATAGGTATATTCATAGGTATGTTTAATGAGGTATGTTGGAGAGTCTGACTATATATATATATGTGTGTGTGAATGGCTTAAAATGTGATAAATCCTATCACCAATAACCTCTTCATCTGTTTCCCACTGTCCATTACAATATCTCGACTCTATGAACCTCCTCAAACGCTCATTAACTTTGTAATGATTATATTTAGTTTTCCTCTCTTCTGCCGTGAGAATTTTTCTTGCGCTAATAGCAAAAATTGCCTCTGAACTATTAGATTCATATATCAGTTCCTTTTGTAAAAAATCTTCTTCAACATCGGCTTTCTTTTATTCCACTCCTCCAAACAGTGCTCAAGCCTTTTCAACTTCTGAGCAATAACTTGCATAGGAGATCTCATACTAGAAACGGCCCAACTTTGCTTGAACATTTAAGAAAATCATGATGAGAGACCCACATTTTTTTAAATCTAAAAATGTTTGGCTTAGCATCTTGAGAAGACAATATTTCAGCCACTTACGGAGAATGGTTCAGGACGGGCTTCCTTCTTTGAAGTGTTGGTGCTACCTATTTCATTATCCCTATAACGATCACTAAATACTGATATGTGCTACTACTATCCTGATGCAGCGATTCTAGGTGGGCTGACAAAGAGACCTATGCCAGCACTATCGAACTCTTTGCTGACAGTCGAAATTCGGGAGTCCATTTGAAAACCCTCGAGTATTTCTGGATATTACCTTTAGTGCCCCAACCAAATTTGTCCACAATGGTGAACTTATGTGTTAATGTCATCTCTATGAACTTATTTGTTAATTAAACAGGACATGTTCAAGAATTATGGGTATTTTGATCCTGACAATTTCTACTATTATAAGACTTCTTGTATATATTCTATTCAGTTGATATCAAAAGGAAACCTTTTTAGTTTTCCTATGATGCTACAATATCAGCCAAGGTGCTACTACATTAGATTAGTTTTGTGGCACTGAACTCTGTACCATGAAGAATTATTTTTTTCAGAATTGATATTTTAAATTTGGGTTTTACTGACAATTTTGTGGTATGCCTTTGTTTGGAATCGAAAATCTGACCCGAAATGTCTTATTGTAAAGGCATATTGCAAATAACATGTCACGTACGGTGCATAATTTTATTCCAAATTCGGTATTTATGTTTCATAGAGGCTCTTTGTAGAAATGCAGTACAATTTCCTAAGTTTATCTCAATAGTGGGATAAACCTATTGCACGATGTTACTTAACTTACAACTTGGTTAAAGAGTGATAAACTAACAATCACTGATACAGATCCAAATCACACTAATTGACGAAACGTGACCGATGTATATGGCTTATGTTAATATGTCTCTCTCTTTATGCACGTATATGTGTAGTGTGCGTGCGTGCGTGCTTATGTACGTTCTTTGGGCATTTGTACATTTTTATGTATACTCTTGGTTAATTGGATATTGCCTCCGCCACTAATGCACGTGCGCACACACACAAACATACTTATTAGTGAGAATATTATTGACATTTTGAGCTAAACATGAATTTCGCTCTCTACAGGCCCCTAGTTTTTTTCAAGCAAGGCTTCCGTAGTCATCAATATTGGTAATGTTTTTTCGCCAAGTTATACCATTACTTTATTTTAATTCCATCCATGCTGTCAACATAATAACTATAGTTCCTTCTTTATTATTCCTTCATTTTTTCGTACAATGATAATTTTTGGGGTCATTTGGCCTTTGGTCCCCATTAGTTATGTAGTATATCACTTTGGGTACCAAAGTTTAACGTAATATCCCTTTGGTACCATTTTCACTTTTTGTGACACTTGTGTAAAAAAGTGTCACAAAAATTTACGAATACTGTAAAAATGTGTCACGAAAAGTATAAATGGTAGCCAAAGTGATATTACATTAAACTTTGGTAACCAAAAATATATATGGCATAACTAATGGGGGGCAAAGGCCAAATGACCCTAATTTTTGTCACTCACAAAGTCAAAAAGCGACTGATTGTGAGTATTTTGCACTAAGTATCTGTAGCGCATTTGCTGATCAAAACTAAAAAATTCAATTAAAAAAATGTAATTTTCCATGATAAAGTATTCAAATTATGAGAAATTTGAGTTGCATGTGGTCGTTGAAAACTCATTGTACAAAAAATGTTTTGATGCCTCAAATTTTTGTGCAAGCAATAAGTTTTATATCTTTTGATTGGGTGCAAGAAGCAATTGGAACTTTTTCATTCTGCTTGCTTTTCTAACTGGAATTAAAAAAGAAAGAAATTTAGTCTATTTCTTTGTACCACAGTGGTTGTGACAATGACACACTAACCGTGGTGGTGGCAGTGCCATGCCATGATGGGTGGTGGCGAGGGAAAATCCATCAATAAAATAAAAAGTTTAATTCGCACTTTGTGGTTTATTTCACTTTTTTTTACGCTTTTTAGTCGAAAAAGTGTGGCAAAAATGAAAACGGAGCCCAAAGTGCGAATATACGAAACTTTTGGACCCATACCAAATATAGGCATACTTATTGAACCCCAAAATGCAAAAAAATAAAAAGTGTCCTGAAAGTGAAAATTCATTGCTCCACTTTATGACATGCAGTTGATTTGTATCAAAATAAAGAAAATTGTATAAATATGAACAACATTATTGATTTTTACCTCGCACTATCTGATATTCAAAAACTGAATGGTTCATTTATAGCAAGTTTATCTGACTGAATTGTGTTTTATGCAGTTTGCTGGAGTGCTTTGATATATGTAACTTGATTAAAGATGGAGAGGATGGACCTTAACATGTACTATATGACTCACTTTTTATTTTTTGTTTTTAAATTTTTTTTGTTTATATAATTTTCATTCAATGTGTAGAGATTTTTGAAGAGATTGTATATAGGTGATCCTTTTAGCATCCGATGTACTTTATATTGATATCTCAACCGGCAAAAAAACTATGGGTTGGGCCTAATTTAGGCGTATCAAATATGGGTTGGCTAAATGTAAGTTAGGTCAAATATGAATTGAATCAAATATGGACTGAGTCAAATATAGGCAAAACCAAATATGGGCTGAGCAATCCATTTTTTTCTATCAAAATAAGTATTACAATTCTAAGTATATGTAAAAAAAGTTCATATTTTACTCATAACTTTCAAAAATGAGTTTTATATTTGATTTGTAACTTTTAAAAATAGGCTTCATATTTAATTCATAGCTTTCAGACATGAGCGCCATATTTGACTAGTGGCTTTTAAATATGAGCCTTATATTTGACTCATAGTTTTTAAAATGGGTTTCATATTTAAATGATTGGGATAATATGGTTTTTTTTTAATAATTATTTGGGGTGCATTTTGCCATTACTACTCAACATGAACAATGGACGGTTGTTTCTTTAATCAAGCCATCTTGCAAGGAAAAAAGTATATAAAAATAAAAAATGAAAATTGAATAAAGTTTTTATTTTACTTTACCCCGTATAATTGTAATGTGTTTTAACATAACCCTTTAGAAGTTCAAGGGATTAGGCCCGACAATGGATCGAATTCGATCTATTTAAGCGGATATGGATCATGCCGATTACCCGATTATCCGATAACCTGATTAGCCGTTTATTAAATGGAGCGGATTTGGATTTATATACTCCGATGCGTTAATAATCCAATCCTATTAGTATATTTAATATATATATAAATTATATATAATATATTTTTAATTAATATATATTGTATTTAGTAATATTACAAATATATATATATTAAATATTTATTATAATAGTTCTTTATTTCATTATCTGTATTTTTGAAACATTTGCAAAATAAATTTATGAAATAAGAGTTGAAAATAAAAAGGTTGAAAATCAAGTTTAACATAAACAGATAATTGGATCGGATCCGAATCCGTTTAACATAAACGGATATGAAATTGGATTTGCCTAATCCGATTCGAATTCGATCCATTTAAAGCCTTACAAGGGATATCCCTTTACCCTCCAATAGACCTATATATATAAATATATATAAGAATCGAAAAATCATATTTTCCTCTAAATCGGTAGTGTGGGAGAATTATTCGATCATGACTAAGAAGAAGACACGTGTCCACCAGATCTATTAGCAATCACGGTTCAACGGGATGAGCATGCTTGGGGCAGACTAACGGAGATTTCAGAATTAGATATAGCCGACCTAATATCATGGAGTCCCACACGACTCAATCTCTTTATTTTCTCTATAGATGTACCATCACCCATGAAAAAATTGGCACGTAATCTTTGTTATCAAGAGACGATAAATAAATATACAGAAATACCCTTTAGATGTAGTCACATTGTCGAACCACGTACATCTTGTTCTTATGTGATTGTGATTCTTTTTACTTTGTTCGGCTTTAATTGTGTTGATTCAATACTAGTAGGATTTTACCGCCTAGAATTTGCATTGTCTATGGGAAACGATTTACTGTTCTCAGTCACAAAAAGTCAGTGAGCAACTATGTCTCACTCACATAGCCCACGCCTGCCATCTCACTCCAGTCATAAGAATGATTAAAACGAACATGAAGCACCTAAGGGTTTGATCTGAAGTTCATCTTAACATGAATCGCAACAATCCTAGTTCACGTCATCAACCACACGAGGAACAAATTGTGGAGAGCAACGAACCTCCATGATCCAACTAGATCTCACGACTGGTGGATGCTTATGAGCAACGACTCCGTCAACAAGAGGACGCCACCTGCCTCCAATGGGAGAACGCACTCCTTCAACGTCGTCTGGAAAGAACGGAGTAAGATCTCCATGGGAACAAATGAAAACGCCACGCCAACCACCCATAGTCCTCAGGCAAGAAAATCTAGCAGCCGAGTAAGGAGTTTGTGGTGCGATCAGGATCACTCCAAGCATAGGAGTTCGCCATACAAAAGAGACCATGAAGGCATTCCCCACAATAAGAAATATCGCAAGAATATCATCCGAAGAGAGATGGGTGAACACCCTGCTCATCAAGGGGCTAGATCCATCAAGGGACTGGCCAAGAGGTCCCTCATCCACCAAATGAAGTCACTATTCTCGAGATCGATTGAATACACTAAATTTCTTAAGAAGTTCACCATCCCCTGATGGGAAAACTAATCCCATCGATCATGTTCACCAATATCGTCAAGCCATGACCCTCTTGAGCAACAATGAGGCCCTCATGTGTAGCATCTTCCCTTCCAATTTATGGGAAATCGCGCATAAGTGGTTGGAGTTACCACACAGATCGATCAAAAGTTTCAAGCTGCTTATGGAGGCCTTATCACCAGTAGCTCCCATCCAAAGAGGATGGACTCACTCCTCACTACGAAAAGAAGAAGTCCCAGGTAACCTTGCGCGAGTAGGCTCGACGATACTGGGAAACCTATAATGAAGTGGAGGATTGCTTTAAGAAAGTGGTTGTGGCCTTGTTCAAGATCGGCCTTCCCAACAGCTCTATGATGCACCAGTCCCTTACTAAGAAGTAGGCCAGCACCATCGGCGATCTCATGTAAAGAATTGAGAAGTATGACAAAAAGGAACATGTGGTGGTTCGCATACACTACAAAAAAAAGTTTCTTTTAATACCCTATTTTTTTAGACAAACAAAATATAGTTTTTAAAACATACTTTTTGAGAAGGATATAATTAGTCGTCTCAAAAACTATTATTTTTTTAGACTTCTAATTATGTCCGTCTCATAAGAGGTCACTTATTGAGACGGATAATTATTTCCGTCTTATAAAGTAATCCAAATGAGACTGTAAAATATTTTCCATCTCAAAAGATGCACCAAATAAGACAGTAAAAAAAATTATGTTCACACCATTATAATTTTTCATCTCTCACCTTACTTTACCAAAAAAATAAGAAGAAAAAAATAGGAACACACGCTCACCATCTCTCACAAACCCAATTGCCCCCCTCCTGCTCTTACAAACCCAATCGTCAACCCTCGCACCATCTCTCCCATCACTTTGAGACGGGTCGACAGCCACACCATTTCGGTACTCACCATCTATCTCTCTCTCACACACACACACACCTCCACCCATTGACGCACACACGTACATGCAGTGACGGACACACGCACACAATGACGCATACAAATCTTCAAAGTTAGGTTTTTTAATTTACTTTTGTGTTGGATATTTATAAGAACCAATACAATCTTTAAATTTAGGGTTTTCATTTTCATTTTCAATTTATTTTTCTATTGTGTATCCCCCCTAGTTTTCAAAAACTTGATTATATGGATATTATTATTAGGAAAATGTAATTAAAATCAATTTATTATTTAAAAACCAAATTTTCATATAATCTATTATATAAAATTCAAGATTTTTATATTTTTCTGCAATATGTTTGAGACTGCCAAACATCTGTATAATTTAGTTTTTTTCGTTCAATTGTATTTGGAAATTCAAGACAAAGATAAAAAAAAGTGATTTAAAGAGTAAAATAAAATTGGTTGGTGATGATGACTAGTATGTGCCACGTTAACAAGAAAATGGGCGTAATGATTCAAGCGAGGGTGAAAATTGGTATGTGTCTTGTGAGTTTTTTAATATATAAATGTTTAATGATGTAGATGTTAATTAGTTGATTGTGTGACTTCTTATTTGATGTTTTCCATTATCATGCGTGCATTAGTACTTCAACATTTCAAATTTGTATTGTTCGATTTAGTTATCAATATTAATACTTAAATTGATGTGTTGAATTATATTGTTATTTTAATGTAGTTGGTTTCCCCTTTATGTTCTAATCTCTTTAGGAATTAATGTTCGTCATTATTAACGTCTTTATCTTTTCATCAACTTACTAAGACATTATGATGATTTTCTCTTATTTATATTATGAAATATAAATTTATTAACATTTTTTTAGATTCATAAATGGGAACCATGAATAAGAGTTGGATTGACTGACGCAGCCGTTGAATAAATTAATGGGATTGACGGGTTTCTTAACTATGCATATGCAAATAAAAACATTGAGACAACAAAAATCTAATGCCCCTATAAGAGATGCGCAACTCGAGTGTACCACACTTGACAAACTGTGAGAGATCACCTTGAGATGCATGGTTTCGACAAGACTTATAAGGTTTGGATCACCTTGAGCGGAGTTTTTGTTTTCTAAGATACAAAATGAATGACAACTATATGATATTATATTGAATTAAGCACAACATTAGGCTTTTGAAGAAATTCAGCGTCTATGGAAATGGTTTTAAGATAATTTTTTCTTTTCTAACAAGTTAATTGTAATATTTGCAATTAGTATTATTAATATTATTATTAGTTAAAGCCTGAAGTATGTATGGTGTTGTGATATATAATCTACTTTAGGACAATCAAGATTTGGTTGTGTTGTATATGTTTATGCAACATAAAAGTGTATATTAAAGGACAAATACTGGACTTTACTTGTTACATTGTGCTTAGTAGAGGTGGAGTTTTCATTTACTCTGTTTTAAAAAGGACAATAGCGTTATTATATTAAAATAAGAAGAATATTATACTATGAAGAAATTCATCATTATTGAGCTAGATTCAGAATTTTTTTGCTACAACTATAGTAACATTTACATTTCTTCTTTCTTTATAATATTTTTGTATTTGAAGAGTGAATTGAACTTAAATTGAAGTATTCAAGGTTTGCAATGATATTTTGATCTACTTAATGAAGATCCGTACACTCAATATCTAGTTGTATACAACACAATAATGTAGATTAAATGACAGATACATAACTTTACTGGTTGAATCGTGCCGAGTCGAACATAGCTTTTTTCATTTACTAGGATTAAAAAAAAGGGTAACAACTATATGATATTAAATTAAGCTAGACTTTGGAGATAACTAAAATTTAGTTTTTATATTGAGGTGAATTTAGATGGTATTTGCTTCATATATAGAAGTTTTCCAACTAGTTCTTCTATCACGTGCATTGTTCAGTTTCTTTTGTTCTTTTGTCGTACTTTTCAATCAAGAGTGATTTGAGCTTAAACTGAAGTATTCATTATTTGGGATGGTATTCTCATATGTTTAGGGAAATTCGGACACTCAATATCTAGTTGTTTATGACAATGGCGTTACATATATGTTTATACAACACAACAATGAAGTAAGTTTACTTGTGTGGGTCATTTTGTAGTGGTTTATTACACCAGAAATTAATATTGTTGCCTTGTTTGTTCAGGTGTTTTTAGATGTCGTGGAGCGTGTTAATATATTGTCATCAGCAATGGGAAAATTATTAGATCAGAAGTTATTGGGGGCATTAAAGATGAAGACATATTTGAGTTGATTATCAACCCACATGTTATATTTCCTTGATATTGGTGTTTTGTTGTCAACTCTTATTTTTGTAATTGTTAGGGCTATGCATACATACATGCTCGTTAATTGATTTTGATAAGTTCCCTTTTTAGCTAGTTTATATGCTTCTTAAAATATGTACATGTGAGTAGAGTTTCTCATATTGTCATTGATGCGTGTCTTGCTATCGGCTTACCTTTACAGTTATCATACTTTATAAGTGAAATATAATTTTATTGGTCGGGAAGACTCTACCAAGAAAATTTATTTTATCGACAAGGTCTTCTTGCAATCAACAATGTACAGCCCTTTTGACGTTGCCTTGAAGCTACATTAGATTCCAGAAACTGCATACATGTTTCATGTTGGTAGACGTGATAAATTCTAGGCCAACGGGAACATAAAATGTTATAATTTTTTTAGACAGGTTAGAAAAAGGTATAGAACTTAGTAGCTGAGCATATTATGTTGACTGAGATGTCTTACAACCTTGAGGCCAATATTGGAGTTTATGTTAAAATAACAGAGCCAGCTATACAAAATGAGATGTCTGATAACCATATTTCTACTATTTTTTTATCGAAAAACATGGAAATTGCTATTATGAAATAAATTAAAAAAACTATGGTCCTAATTATTAATATACAGTGTCATAATTAACACGTCTCTGATGTCTACAAGCACTACTACATTACATGAAATTATACGCCATTTCCATCGCTCTCATCGATGTAAAAATTAATGACAAAAAACATCCAAAAGGAATACACAACCCTAACCCAGGGCTTTTTTTCTCGATAATTATTAATTGAATAAATCTATTAAATTAGTTTAAAAAACCAAATGGTGACTTTCTCCTTCTTCCTCCTTCCCCATACTGTTCATTCCATTTCCTCAGCTCATTCATACTCACAACATCATACTATAACGACGACCCCACCTTAGTTTTGGATTGGATAAAATCATTCAATTGGAGTGGTTTTAATACTGGAGACACACCATTTTCGTGTCCCTTATTTTCTTCCTTTAAAAGTTCTTGAACAAGTTTATATGCTGCAGCAATACAGAGGTTCTTCAAATCATTGCCCAAGTATCCTTCGGTTGCATTTGTTAGAATTTCTAACTAAAATCCAGGTTCTAGATGATATTGATCACGAAGTATTTTAAGTATCTTTAAACCATTATCAGCATCTGGCAGGTCAACATACATCCTTCTTGGTAGATGACGAATGACAGCATCGTCGAGATCGAATGGTCAATTTGTGGTGCCAAGGATGAGGATTCTTTGGCTATATTTTGATCTCAACCCATCCCAGGTTTCCATAAATTCATTCTGCATTCTTCAAGTCGTTTCTTGATCAAAAGAACCACCATGCGCACCCACCAAGCTGTCAACCTCATCAATAAAAATAATTACGGGAGTTAGCTTGCTGGAAAAGGATAAGAGGGCCTTGGTAAGCTTTTTGTCATCTCCAAACCAATTAGATGTAAGTGTGAAACCAGTTATGCTGATAAACTTTTCCACTACTTCTGTTGCAAGCACCTTTGCAAGAAGGGTTTTCCCGATTCCAAGAGGCCCAAAAATCAATCTCCCTTTGCAATGCTGTAATAAATTTCCATGAGAGAAAAGCTCAGGTATTCGCATTGGTAGAATAATGAGTTCATTTTCACATCTTCAAGATCACCAATATTGTCAAATTTCACATCAATTTCGAGAGGAGGAACCACTGATGAAACAAAATTGCTCTCATACTCATCCTTAGCAAGATTCTTCAAATTTTGTGAAGATTTCATAGATATAGTGTCCTGCTCCTTTAACCTCAAAAGTTCAATTTCAAGGCTTTCGCGAGGCACGTACAATATGTCCCCCCTTTATTTAAGGAAGGAGACATGATGATAAGTAATGATTTTTATCCCATCCAACAACGTTCTCAGCTTTTCGCTTTATCAGTACCACTCCATCGGTATTTACGTGCAGGAGTTCCATACACAACAACTCATGTTCCTCGAGGACCTTGTGTAGTTCGTTTATATTGCTATGCGATATCAAATTTCTCCTATATTCATCAATTTGTTTATTGAATGTTCTGAGGGGATCTTCATCCTTTGGAGGGAATATACACATAATATGAGTGAATAACTTATAAATTTCAGCTTCTTTCGATCTTTTTTATATGTCTTAGTCCCTTCGTAAGTTGCTTCAATGAAAGAGGCAACTTATCAAGGCGACCCAAATTTGGAATTATCATCGTAAAAAATTCGTTCTCCTTTGACCCTGGCTCAACTTTATTCTACCCACAATCAAAACAACATGTCAAGGTAACTGATCAAACATTTCCTCCACCTTCGGTACCCATTCACCTCATATACCTCACCGCGTTTACCACTGGATGTAATAAGGAAATATATCCCATGACACCTTTATTTTCTCCCACGGAACAACCCTACGCAAGAACTCATTTTTAAATCTTTCCCGCCTGGTTAGAAAATGTGATTCCTTTTTTTTACTCTCAATAGATAATTTCTCGTTATGACAGAGAATAATGATGAGGACAGGGTTGGAGATTTCTTATTTGAGCTTAGGATAATTTCTCATATCAACCATCCAAACACAACGAGATTGGTTGGGTTCGATCTTGTGATAATTTCTCATAGCGTTCATCTATTTGGTTTCTTTTACAGTGAAATTGGGGATGACAATGGGCCATTAATTCTTATGGGGAGGATATCGCTTATACTGACAGTGAAGCTAAGGAGTCTACTAAATCTGATAGTAAAGATGATAAGGATGACTTCATTAATGATGATTTTAACACGTTCCCACCTTCAAATGTCCCCAATAATGTAGTGAGAATTGAGGAGATATTTGATGATGATAAACTTGTCAATGAGAACAGTGTGTCTAAATGACCAAAAAAAGAAGAAGAATAAGCCAAATGAGTATGATGACATCTCCTCTCAGTAACAAATTGTTGTAAAATATGTAACAGGTATACCAATCTTAGAGAGTGAAGATGAGGATGCTTTTCCAGTATCTTTTAGCAAAGAAAAGACAAAAAAGTTAAAGATAAGACAACAATTGAAAAAATGAACACAAAAGCTGAACCTGCTCGTATAAAAAGTGTGAAAAGAAAAATTGATGCCATTCAAAAAAGTGACCAAGTACTTTATTCTTAATCCCGACTATTGAAGCACTTATAGATAATAATGTTAAGAAAACAGGAAAAAAGAAAAAAAAGTAAAGGGTAAAGAGGGAAAAGAACATGAAACTGGTGGTGATAAAAGCAGAGTAGTATTAAAAAGAGAACTTTATCTCCAAACATAGGGAACAACTTATATGTATGGCTTAAAATCTATAAACAACATATTATTCAATATGATTTTAAATCCCTTCCATATTTCCATATACTGATCAACAATATGTTGTACCTAAAGCCTATGATCTACCATATTCTATTTTTTAAACTTATTTTGGGATCACTTATTTAAATTTAGAGTATTATCTCTTTTAAGGTTTATGCTTCCACAACTACAAAGATTATTGGTGCAAAAAAATATGTTATCTAGAGAAATTCCCAATATATTTAGCGATCTCACTCTCAAAAATATTCTCATAATGGGTCAAAACCAGTTCTCTGGTGTAATCCCTGCCATTATAAAAAAAATGCCATCATTTGAACATACTGAGCCTTAGGATGGAATCAGCTACATCATATCATTCCAATAGATATTTTTCTGCTTTCTGGATTAAGCTATTTGAATCTAATAAGCAATGTAAATTCAGATTAAGGTAATGGACATTTCTAACAACTTGTTGTGAGGAAAACTTTTCAATGACTATAAGGGCTTTCTTGAGCTTAGTTGTTCCTTATATTTGGATCTGAAGTTCAGTTTGGCAAGGAAGCATTTTAAAAAATTGATATCTCCACAATCAGTGGTTAAATTAGTTGTGTTGGAGAGCTTGGATCTCTCTTAGAGCAACCTCTCTAGACCAATCCCACATGATCTAGAGAAATTCTCATTTCTCCATAAATTGAATTTGCCACTTACCTCCAATTTTGAAGAAAATTTAATCAGCTTTAACCCTTCCCAAAAAATTTCATAGGTGGGTTTCCTTCTAGTGAACATCTCAAGCAGCAAAATTCCAAAACTGTAGACATCCCCTTTTTATTGAGGCATTGTTGCCCAAACCATACTCTACCAAAAATAACACGACATCAGATTAGGATATATAGTGAAGACTTTATTATTTCACATCAACAAATTATTGTGTTTTGACTGATGTGTGCCCTAAAAACAAGTTAAGAACTCAAATATAAAAAGGATAATACTTAAACAAGCACTGGATAAAAGCATAACAAAACTGATTAACTATTCTTAGATAAACCCATGGTGAGAATAACTTAAAAGTCATGAGTATTTTGTAAGTGTTTAAATGTCTCTTAGACCGAATAAATATTCTTTTTATATATATCCCTCACCTGAATCCCCTATTTTCTTCACTTCATATACAAATTCTTGAATCGCGATATTCTATTTTTTAATCTTCTTTTGGGACTAGTTCTGATATCCAAATTTCTAACTCTCTTTCAATGGCTTATCATATAAGACATTTATTTACTCATTATTACTTATTTAGTGTTTTCAAATTATACATTCATACATAGTATAATCCATGTCCATGATTTAAGGCATTACGAAAGATTTATACAAGACAATGTGGTCATTCAAGCATACCTTACTACTAATCATATAACGAACATGAATACACACGACTGCTTATACTTTGATAACCATTTAACCTCTATTCTTCTATGGGATATGTATTACAGATAAAATAAGATGCTGAAGAATACGACCCGGGCTTCTACCTAAACGACTGTTATTTTTAATACTATTCATTTCAAGTATGTTCTTTCCAAATATTTGCGTATCTTACTTAAAGTTTGTTGTATCTATCGATAGTTAAAATATAGTTTATTCTTCAATTAACTATATAGATTAATATGTTAACTTGTATTTCTTATACTAATTGTAGGAACAAGGACAAGTTTGGGTAGTTATTTTATTTCAAACCCAAGACTCAAATAAACATAAATGAATGTCAAACCTATGCTCAATATAGTTTTACTTTAGATGAAATTCTTCGTATGGACATTGGTATTCATATTCATGAATATCTTTCCTTTTCAACTCGTAGTTCAGTCAATGAAATGATTTTGGAACCAAAATCATCACATTGGTTAATTACCCGTAACACATCGAATCAGTCCAAACTTTCAAGCATTCTGATACTATTTTATCTTTTAATAAAATGAAATAAATATTCTTATATTGGGGAATCACACCTTTTTTTGTGTTGGCATAAAGGCACAATATATAAGGAACTGTTTTGTGTAAATTCTCACAACTGA
This sequence comes from Sambucus nigra, assembly GCA_949130495.1. NCBI lineage: Eukaryota > Viridiplantae > Streptophyta > Magnoliopsida > Dipsacales > Adoxaceae > Sambucus > Sambucus nigra. The sequence continues at coordinate 688,600,779 of OX422212.1, forward strand.
CTTGAGGTATGAAGTTGTAAGATATTTTTTGTTTTGTGCTAATTTCTTCTTCATATGTTCGCATATGATTTTGGTTCCTTATACAATTCTTCTAAAGTTAAATATATGAATAACTAATTTATGTTGTTAAGCTTGATGCAAAATCAATGGAGTTCCATCAAATGTTCTGATTAATGGAATTACTACTCAAAACATGGCAGTATGTCTTTAGGATACTTCAGTTGGATTAATCAGTGATACTCAGACCAAACTAACATAGCTAAGTAATTCAAAGTTCTTCAATGAAATGCTCATCGAGTAGGAGCACTATACACTGCGCAAGTGAGGGAATCACCAATTGGGGTTGATTCTATTTTACAATTGCCTTTAGAAAAAGGGCCGAGAATGGATAATTGAATTCCTTTGTTGTGAGAATAAATATCTAAATATTTGTTTCTTTGGATATGTTGAACAATGATATTATGTGTTTCAATTTCTTTTACGTATTGCTAATCACATATGCTCGAATTTTTTTCAATATTGAATAGTTTATTTTATCATTTATTCGTATTTGTCATTACTATGTTGATTTTACAAAAGCTAATGTATAACCCGCGCATCTAAATTGCTTCATTAATTCATAAAATACCATGTTAAGATTGTATTAGAAATGTGAAGATGGAAATTTGGATTGAAATTTTATAAGTGTATGAAAGATGATTAGATACATAAATAAACTAGTATTTATGTTTGAGCAGTTTCTTTGGGACTTAGGGCTTCAAGAGAATGTGGCAGTGTGTTATGACGTGTATGGATTGGTGTATAGGTAGAAATATGTCACTTTTTTGGCAGCTGAAATATGGTTCATAGGTACATTTTATTTTAGTTTAGGTTAATTCCTTATGTGGTCATTACATTGGAAGAGAGTACATTGGAGAAGTTGGATCCAATTTATACTCCTGATTCCATCCATGTGTGACACCAAAGAATTGACGTTATTGTTTGATTTTAGAAAGTATAGAGAAAATTTGTAACGTTTTATTTTGGCAGGAATCATTTTCACAGTCTAAACAGATTCAATGAATAAATCAAGGATGCATTCGCGGTAATTGAGGAGTTAAATAGAACATCGTCCCATGAAAATAAGATAAACGAGGAGTCGAACATGGAATTGTCGCTGTTGCTTTAAGAGAAGTTGCAGAAACCACAATCTTCCAATCAGCTGTAATTCCTTATTTTACCTTGTAAGTACTCTTTATTGGAGTCTTTGATATGGTCTGACCATACTTTAAATTACTCAATTTATTTTTATTCAATTTAATAGTTAATTGATAATGTGTGTGTATTAAATGGTTACTAGGGTAAAGTGAAATAAAGAACCCTGAACTACGTAGTTTGATAGTATATTATTGGATATTAGTTCTTTAATATTTTTTGCACTACATTATTGTTTATCCTTTCTATCCGGTTTATTGCAATTGGACTTGATATGCGATAATTACTTATATATACTGAGAGATACTCGGGTGGAAAATTCTCTTTTTAAAGTAAATTTTCAGTGGTGATGGTGATGAAAATTGTCTATGGTGGTGGTGAGAATTTTTTATGGTGGTGGTGAGAATTTTCTGTTGGTTGGTGCATAGTATTCTTATAATCAATTTTATTGTTAAAAGCAGGTTGGCTACCTGTGGTTTGCATGAATAAACAAAGGAGACTCTGTCGATTTTTTTAAAAATAATAGTAGTTAGATATTTATATTATTTGTTATGAGAATATACTATATTGATTCATTGCACATTGTATTGTTGATGAGTGAGATATTAATTTTGACATAATTGACACTAATTGTTTTTTGTAGGACATGCAATGATAATCAGTGACTTTAGAGGTCGTACACTTTAAGATTGCGGGATTACTTTGATATAAGCATTTTGTGTTTTGGAGTACAAGAAATTAATGTATTTTTATTGTCAAGTCGAATATTTGAACTTACTGTTGTAATTTTTGTTTTGATGAATATTTGGAGATGCTTGTAAGTACTCTAACTATTGTTAAATGAAAATGATTCGTTGTGTTGATTGCAAATTATCCTATGTATTACATTTTATGATTATTCGTTATGTTGTGTTGTCTTAAATGTAATTCAATTCTATATTAAACTTTAACAATAGATTTTATTATCCACAATATATTGGTGCAAAATTTTAAGATCCCTTCACCTCTTTTGGGATGGTTAAAAATGTCCCAAAAATATATTAACGACGGCTATGTTTCCATCTCAAAAAGATCTTTTAAACTAGTAACCTTTTGAGACATATTAATTCTCGTCTCAAAAGTACCTTTTTGGGACAGCTCTCTTGCCGTCTCAAAAGGGTCTTATAAAATGCTTAGCTTTTGAGATGGATCTGTTTTGTCTCAAAAAACACTTTTGAGACGGCTATGGCATCATAAAAAGTATTTATAAACCCTATCAAAAAGATCCCCCCTAGCCGTCCCAAATAGCGTCCCAAAAAGTATTTGAGGCGGATAAATCATTTTTTGGGGCTGTTAGGCCACCGTCTCGAAAGTTACTTTTTTTTTAGTGATACAATAGGATAATGGTTGGCCGAAGATGAGCTAGAACATAGAAAAAGAGAATGTTCCTAAGAAAGGAGGTAGGAAGTAGAATGGAGGACTTAGAGATAACAACAAGGCGGACCCCACCAAGGCCCGCCAAGAGATCAATACAATTTTCAAAGAGCCGGTCTACAAAATCTTAAACAAGATTACAGATCAATAATATTTTAAGTGGCCAAGGAAAATAATAGGAGACCCATCAAAGAGAAACACTGCCTTAAGGTGTTCCTACGACAAGGAGCGGGGGCATAAGACAGAGAATTGTATAACACTCAAATCCGACTTAGAAGAGTTGGCCCAGGCAGGCCACCTGGATGACTGTATTGAAAAAAAGAGTGAAAAGGCCATTGTGGAGCACGAATAGAAACCCGATAATATCATAAACGATGATGGTATGGGACATGAGTTTGCTATTAATAATGGTACCTCAAATCCAAACCAAATTTAACGCAATGTTGTGCGGATGGAGTTGAAGAAGGTTACTACTGTATGGATGCTTTCCAGATTGATCTTGATAAAACCTCAGTAGGAAAACGCCGTCGGCTAGAAGATATTGACTATGCCAAGCATATTGTCTTCGCCAAGGAAGAGCTAGTCAGAGTCAGAAATCCGCATCACGATACGCTAGTATTCACTCTCAGAATTGTCAACTGGGACATGGACAAGCTACTAGTCGATCGGAGAAGCTCCTCGGAGGTCATGTAACTGAAATTTTTGTAACAAACACTACATCAAAACTGCCTAATTGTCACGGTAAAAAATCGTTACATGTATTCCTTGTCAAGGTAAAAAATCGTGACAAATCAAATTGTCATGGACTTGTCACAGTCAAAGTTCGTGATAAGAATTTGATTTGTCACAGACTTTAACAGTGATAAGTTCATGACAAAGGAAAAAATTGTCACGAACTTTGACTGTGACAAGTTCGTGACAATTTTCATTTGTCACGGATTTGTCACGGTCAAAGTCCATGACAAATCTGGGCGGAATTAAAAAAACTACTGGGCAATATGGCCATAGCCATTACCCGGTGTAGACACCACATTATAGAACCCTCCTAAGTCCTTCCTTAGTTATTTAGAACCTCCCCATTTAGCACAAACCCTAGGTCATACTCCGAGTACTGATCTAGAGACCATCGGGTGCTCTCGGGCCCAATTTGTCTCCGGTCAACTTCATCGTCAGAGAAAAAGCTCAATGAATTTTTGAAGGTCTCTGAATTCCCTTCCAACGGTCCACCCTGTGTGTGAATTGACATAACAGTTTGTACAAATGGACCATTTTACTATCAAAAATCGATTTGGAGGCCACTGGGCGCTCTCGGGCCCCGATTTAACCCCAATCAACTTCATCGTCAATGTTGATACGAGAAATCATCCACTTGTCATTCTCGTGTCAACAAATCATGAGTAAAGTGCGTAATAAACAAGTAAAGCAAGTAAGGAGACATGAACACAAGATATAGAGTGGTTCAGCCTCTAAAATAGGCCCACGTTCACTGTGGTGCTCTACTCTCATTATATGTGTTGTATTACAAGTTTACAATGTCATTAGAGGCATATAATATAGATGAGAGAGAAGAATACATGACTGTTGCGGTTTCGGGAGTGCCGGAGATATGACTACGATGTAGGTGAGTAGACTTGAGGTTGTGTAGAGAGAATTTGGCAAGGCTTTGCCAGGTATTGTGGAATCTGCCCTGGTGAGGGGAATCCCTTTATCTCGAGGTGTGGACCTTTATTTATAGGAGGTATGTGAGTTGTGTCACGTGCCCTGAGTACGTGACATATATCAAGTCTAGAGTAGTTGTCAATGAGGGGGATGCAGCCTGTAAGGCAGGCATATTAAGTGCCGCATCCAGCATAGTATAATGCTACATCCAGCGTATCAGAAGGCTGCATCCGGCATGAGGCTAAAGTTGTGGGTGTCGCACCTTGTAGTATAAGGCTGCGGCCTATATGTAAGTCCAAGTGGTATGTGTCGCACCCTATACTGGAGCTGTGAACGAGAAGGACGTACCCTGTTAGTGAGGCTAGAGTTATGGGTGCCGCGCCATGTGTAGTATAAGGCTGCACCCTGCATAGCATAAGGCTGCATCATGTATATGAGGCTGAAGCCGTGGGTGCCGCACCCTGCATAGCATAAGGCTGTATCTTGTATGAGGCTGAAGCCATGGGTGCCGCACCCTGTGCTGAGTAGGGCCGCACCCTGTGATGAATAGGGCCATAGCCTATAAGCTTCTGTGCATGCCCGAGTAACGTCCTCGGCAGGGTGCTATATTTTTCATATCATTAAGCCCCCAAGTCGTAGTGACAAGAGGTAGAGATTTTGGGGCTGCGGCTAAATTATGTGACTGCCACGGAGACTGTGAGGAGAAGTCTCATCTTCCAGTGCCCTCTAACATAAATGGGATCTAGCCGTATTGTGGCCCGATTGATACCAAGCGTCGACCAAGGATTGAAGAAGGTGACGCGGCTTGTTTGAGCCCAGGTGGAGGCAAAGTACTGAAGAAGATGTCGCGGCCTATTTGAGCCAGGCGGAGGCCAAGTACTAAAAAAAGTGTCACGGCCTGTTCGAGCCCAGGCGGCGACCAAGTACTTAAGAAAGTGTCGCGGCCTGTTTGCGCCCAGGCTGCGGCCAAGCACATAAGAAGGTGCTACGACCTATTTGATACCAGGTGGTGCCCAAGTACTAAAGAAGGTGCTACAGCCTATTTGATACCAGACGACGGCCAAGTACTGAAGAATGTGTCGCACCCTGTTTGGTCCCAAGCGGTGGCTAAGTACTAAAGAATGTGCCGCAGCCTGTTTGAACCCAGGCGGCAGCTAAGTACTAAATAATGTGCCGCGACCTGTTTGATCCCAGGCAGTGGCTAAGTACTGAAGAATGTGCCGTGGCCTGTATGAACCCAGGTGGCGGCTAAGTACTAAGTAATGTGACGCGACCTGTTTGATACCAGGCGGCGGCTAAGTACTAAAGAATGTGTCGCACCCTGTTTGGTCCCAGGCGGCGGCTAAGTAATAAAGAATGTGCTGCGGCCTGTTTGAACCCAGGCGGCGGCTAAGTACTAAATAATGTGCCGCAGCCTGCTTGATCCCAGGCGATGGCTAAGTACTGAAGAATGTGTCGCGACCTATATGAACCCAGGCAGCGGCTAAGTACTAAATAATGTACCCAGGCGATGGCTAAGTACTGAAGAATGTGTCGCAGCCTGTTTGAACCCAGGCGGCAGCTAAGTACTAAATAATGTGCCATGGCCTGTTTGATCATAGGTGGCTGATAAGTACTGAAGAATGTGTCGCGGCCTGTATAAACCCAGGTGACGGCTAAGTACTAAATAATGTGTTGCGACCCGTTTGATACCAGGCGACGGCTAAGTACTGAAGAATCTGTCGCACCCTGTTTGGTCCCAGGCGGTAGCTAAGTACTAAAGAATGTGTTGCGGCCTGTTTGAACCCAGGATGAGGCTAAGTACTAAATAATGTGTCGCGGCCTGCTTGATCCCAAGCGGCAGCTAAGTACTGAAGAATGTGTCACGGGTTGTATGAACCCAGGCGGTGGCTAAGTACTAAATAATGTGTCGCGGCCTATTTGATCCCATACGAGGGCTAAGTACTGAAGAATGTGTCGCACCCTGTTTGGTCCCAGGCGGCGGCTAAGTACTAAAGAACGTGTTGCAGCCTGTTTGAAACCAGGCGGCGACTAAGTACTAAATAATGTGTCACGACCTATTTGATCTGAGGCGGCAGCTAAGTATTGAAGAATGTGCCGCAGCATGTTTGGTCCCAGGCGGCAGCTGAGTACTAAAAAATGTGTCGAGACCTGTATGAACCTAGGCGACGGTCAAGTACTGAAGAATGTGTCGCAACCTTGAATTTCTTAAATCTTACTAATAACTCAACTTCTTGAAAAATTATGCCCAAATTAATTGCGCCTTGGTGACTGGCTGCGACCATTCATTTTTTCCTTTGCTTCTATCATTTTCAACATAATGAACCCCCAAGTCACGGTACCAATAGAAACTTTAGGACTGAGGCTGGGTTTCACTCATGCCGTAGCATCTGAGGTAACATTCTTGTGGGCTCTACGCTTGGCTGCGACTGAGGATGATGAATTTGAGACTGCTGCAGAAGGAGAAAAAGGAGATGTAGAAGTATTTCAGCCTGTGACCACTTGTCTTTAAAACTTCAATCTTTGCCAAGGCTTTGGACTTTAATCTATCTGTCTATCTTTCCTGTTCCTTTTCTTGCTTTGATACTTGCTTATTTGATTGGATGATCTTGGAAGATTACTTCAACTGCAATGGACATAAGGCTGCAGGAACACTATGTGAGTTGTTTCTCCAAGAGGGACGTGGCCTATTGTGCTTTGACCTTGTAATTTTCACTTGTCTATTCCCTTGTAGACTTCATTTCTACTCTGTAGGGCTATGATCCCCCAAGTTGCGGTGCCAATGGAATATGGCTTTCGGGTTGCGACTAGTCACCACCACAATAACTCTTAGTCGCTTTAATCTGGTTTCTTGAACAGGTTGTCATTTAGCTGCGGCAGGTTTCCATCCAGCTATGGCATATTAACAATTATGTACGTCTTTCTCTACAAATATCTTCTGAATGAATTAACTTAGCGGTATTAGCCATACTGATAAGGCAGCGATGGATACGGCACCTTTCTAGCCCTTACATCTGAACAATGGACCTCTGTAGACATACATGATATTTTCAAGCCTTCTCGAGTTGGGTTATGTTATTAAGCCACCTACGGTTAATATACGGGATACTATCAAGCCTCCCTAGGCTGGGTTATGTTATCAAGCCACCCACAGCTAATATACAGTATACTATCAAGACTCCCCAGGCTAGGTTATGTTATTAATCAACCAACAATTAATATGCGGGATACTATTAAGCCTCCCCAGGCTGGGCTATGTTATTGAGCCACCCACAGCTGATATACGAGATACTATCAAGCCTCCCCAAGCTAGGATATGTTATTGAGACACCCACAGCTGCTGATATATATAAAGCTATCCCTGGCTGGATATTATAAGCCTCCCAGCTTGATGACGCATCTCGAAAGCTAAGAACGGACATTGTAAGCCCTCGTGGATAATAACGCTTCCCAAAAGCTAAGAACGGGAATTATAATCCCCCGTGGCTAATGACACTTCCCGAAAGCTAAGAACGGGCATTATAAGACCTTGTGGCTACTAAAAGCTCCTTGAATCCTCAGATGCTTTTGTGAATATGATCATCATATGATAAGATGTGTCGCACATCGTGAGGGGAACTTGTGAGCTAATTAAGATCGCAATCCCTCCATAGGTGCATTCCAAAATAATAATAATCTTCTGAGATAATTTGTTATTCTTCCCTTGGAATCTGTTTAAGACAAAATGTCTTTTTGTGATATAACAGATTATGAAAACAAGAGAGAAATCAGATATGACAAAATTTGATAATTTATATATTTATATATGCATGCTCCAGCAAATGACTTTGGTAATAAAACATAAAGTCTTGAAGATTAGGGCTATAATGAGCTTCATAAAACATAAATAGAAATAGTTAAAATTAGAAAAACTAAGGACGAGATGCGGTATACAGCCTCTGTCAAGTTTGGCTGCATCCTTTATGCATTCTTTAGAAATCACTGTAGAATCCCTTGCCTAACCAGTCTCTCAATTTCATCCTTCAGTGCGAGACACTGTTCGGTATCATGAAAGTGATCTTTGTGAAATTTGCACCACTTGGCCTGGTTCCTCTTATGAGGTGGAGTCTTTAGCATCTCTCGCCAACTGAGCAATTTTTCCTCAATGCTCCCAAGGATATCCTCTGGGATGGAGTTCAACGGCGTGTAGTTCTTACATAGCTCCTTTTCCTCCTGTTTCCTCATCCTCTTTAGGGCCCTGTCCGCGGCTTTGCCTTCTGCAGCCACCGCTTTTAGCTGGGATATTTCTTCGGTTTCTGATGTCGCGGCCTTTGGCATAGAGGTAAAGGATGCATACTCTATCATGAGGACCATTTGCGCTAGGAAACTGATTTTTCCCTGTAGTGAGGCCTGGTGGTCATAGAGATGGTTGATGTGGTCATATAGTTGAGCAATCTCATTCTTTATTTATGCATTTTGGCTAGAGTTCCCTTCCATTTCTACTTTGTTAGTCTTTAAAAAATATATAATATAAGACAAGACTAGCAAAAGTGAGTAATCACAAAATATAGGATAAACCAAATATAAAGTTGGGATGCAGCGCTTTCACTGCTGCATGATACTACTATCGAGGCTGCGGCTAGTGAAGTACATAGGTGTACCACCGTGGCCTTCGAATGATATTACTGATGAGGTCACGGCCAGTAAGGCACATAAGTGCACTATCGTGGCCTTTGAAATGATATTACTGATGAGGCCGCAACCAGTAAGGCACATAAGTGCACTGCCATGGCCTTTGAATGATATTACTAATGAGGCCGCGACCAGTAAGGCACATAAGTGCACTGTCGTGGCCTTTGAATGATATTACTGAGGAGGCTGCGTCCAGTAAGGCACATAAGTGCACTGACATGTCCTTTGAATGATATTCACCAAGGTTGAGAAGGAGACCACCTGAGTCCGTTCCTTGATGTTTTGAAGCTTCTGTAATGCAATTGCACTAGTAGAGGCCGTGGCAAGAAAGGCAGTTGAACTACCGGGCCGCATCCTTACCTAGGCAGTGAAGTGTACAGTACCAAAATTGAAACCCAAAAACTAAGTTTTCTCCCGAAACTCGTGGAGGGAATACCTACTAAGGTCTATCCATGAGAGAATTACCTCTCGGTGCACAAAACGGAATAATTACAATGATAAGCCCTAGATTATAGGTAAAGAACTACAAAAAGGGAGTGAATATAACTCTTCCCTAATCACACACCTTTACGGGGCTAAAGCCCATCAAGCTTTCCATCCTTATCTAGGTGAGGCGATATCACAGGGGTACGTAAAATAGATCTAAAGTCATCAAAGAGAGACCAGAACGTATCTGAATATATGAAATACCCATTTAAGGGTGTAAATATAAAATAGAGCTCAATAACCAGAATTTACTCGTGAGACGATGATCCAAAGGATCCCCAGGAATAAAATAAGATGTTTAACAACTCAAAACATAAAGAAACAAAATTGAAATATCTCGTTCCCACATACGGTGCCAAATTGTTGATACGAGAAATCATCCACTTGTCGTTCTCGTATCAACAAATCATGAGTAAAGTGCATAATAAACATGTAAAGCAAGTAAGGAGACGTGAACACAAGATATAGAGTGGTTCAGCCTCTAAAATAGGCATACGTCCACTGTGACGCTCTACTCTCATTATATGTGTTGTATTACAAGTTTACAATGCCATTAGAGGCATACAAGATAGATGAGAGAGAAGAATACATGACTGTAGCAGTTTCGGGATTGCCGGAGATATGACTACGATGTAGGTGAGTAGACCCCCGGCTGTATGTTGAGGTTGTGTAGAGAGAATTTGGCAAGGCTTTGCCAGGTATTGTGGAATCTCCCCGGGTGAGGGGAATCCCTTTATCTCAAGGTGTGGACCTTTATTTATATGAGGTATGTGAGTTGTGTCACGTGCCCTGAGCACGTGACATATATCAAGTCTAGAGTAGCTGTCAATGAAGGGGATGCAGCCTATAAGACTGGCATATTAAGTGTCGGATCCTGCATAGTATAATGCTACATCCAGCGTATTAGAAGGCTGCATCCGGCATGAGGCTAAAGTTGTGGGTGTCGCACCTTGTAGTATAAGGTTGCGGCCTATATGTAAGGCTAAGTGGTACATGCCGCACCCTATACTGAAGTTGTGAATGAGAAGGCCTCACCCTGTTAGTGAGGCTAGAGTTATGGGTGGCGCACCATGTGTAGTATAAGTCTGCACCCAACATAGCATAAGGTTGCATCATGTATATGAGCTAAAGCCATGGGTGTCGCACCCTGCATATGAAATACCGTTACTAAAGCCGTTTAATATAAAATTAAACTATTTAAGTAACTCCGAACAGTTTTTTGAAGAAACTCTTTTCTTAAAACCAAAAACAAATTAATAACAAGAAGTGTTTAACAAAAATATGTACGAGATATGTTCAAGATTTGTTAATAGGTTTGATAAATCAGTTTAAAAACTTTAAACTCAGCACAACCAAGAATTATTTGAGTAGATGTAGAAAGATTAAGAACAAGGATTTTTTACGTGGTAAAACCTCACCCAACTGAGGAAACATCCACGACTCCCTCTACGGAGTAACCAAAAATTCCACTAAAACAAATTTTTATCAGTTACAAACTATATAACACACATACATACAAATCAGACCTATACAAGTTTAGGAATGTACCCACTGGTGTCCTTATAACTTCTCTGCAGTTCTGATTGTTGATGTTGTTCTCCCAGTTTGCTAACTTCCAATTTGTTCAAGTTCTTTACGTCGACTCTTGTTCTTGAGATCTTATTACCAACACTTTTAGTGTGGTAGGGTGATAGTGTTTGTGGAGGTGCTTTCTAACGCATGCATGCACACACACACTTATTTTATACAAACAATCCTATCAAATTACATATAAGATCTTTATGCTGTGATTTTTTATTTCTCTCTTCTTATAAAACTTAACCTTATTTAAATTTTATAATAATCCCAGAATCCACGGCTATCTTGCTCAGAAGACGTATCAAGATCTTAATCAATCTCAGGTTTCTAAAATATTTTTGAGATTGAAAATCACCAAGTGTGATTCCAAACTAGGTCAAAGGTCTTGTTTCAAAAGAACTAGAAACAGAAAAGGATTTTGTTGATTTCGAAGTTAAAAACATTTACAAAACCAAATCAACAAATATTTTCTCAAGATGAGAAACTAAAAATGTAGATCTATATGTAATATAACATGCAAAGACTTAGATCTAAGGTTTCTATAAAAGAAGAAACACAGATCTAAAAATATGTTTAATTTGATAACAAGATCTAGGAACGAGGAGGTTACAGCAACAAAACTAACAAACCAATAACTCAAAATCTCTCAAACACTCAAGGTTGTGTTTGGTATATACTGGTTTTGAAAGAGGATAAGGTTTTAAAATAGTTTTGAACGAATTAGGGTTAGTGTTTTCTAACTCTGGTTTCTCTCTCTCTTCTCTCACTTCTCTCTTTCTCACTCGAATGAACAAAGTGGCAAAAGTCTCAGATGGCTGAGGGTAGGGGTCCTTTTATAGGAGGCTAAGAAGATTCAAGAACACAGACCAAGACCAAGGGCTAGGATCTGGTCTTGTATGATTGACTTTGATCCAATGGTTTAAACAGAGGCGGTGATTATAACACTCCTGATTGGCTCAAAAGAAGTTCACATGGATTATGTAAGATCGCATGCAGATCGTAGATAAACCTGATCCAAGGGTTGTTAGCATTCGTTGGTTTACACTCTTAGAAGAAACACGAATTCAACCAATCAGAATGCAACAGATGTTGAGCAAAGCGAGGTTAACAAACGAAAAACGCACCCTGAAGTCTCTGCTGCTTTCGGATTCTACCCAAGGGAACTTTCAGCCAATATAACCATCAATCCATAATTGTATAATTACCGCAAAACTTTTAAAACTAAATTTTAATTAATAAAAGACTTATCTTAAAATTTTATAAAAATCCCAAAGAGTATTAAAAATTAATTTTAGGGATTTAAACACACTCAATCATATGTACACACAATTATATGCAATATGAAATATATGAAAGCAATTATAATGTGTGTGAGTGTTGGTAAAGGTATCTAGATCAATCAAGCAAGCGGAATAAAATAGCAATCCAAACTCTGAGGTTCTTTGGTTTCTAGGATAGACACAATTTTATCACAATTTCCAAACTAGATGAACACTTATACAATACAGACTTAAGTGAGTCAAAAGTATAAGGTGCTTTAGCATAGCATAAGGCTGCATCCTGTATGAGGCTGAAGCCATGGGTGTCGCACCCTGTGTTGAGTAGGGTCGCACCCTGTGATGAATAGGGTCGCGGCCTATAAGCTTCTGTGCATGCCTGAGTAACATCCACGACAGGGTGCTATATTTTCCATATCAGTCAGAGCAAAACCTCAATGAATCTTTGAAGGTCACTAAAACCCCTTTTCAACTGTCTACCCCGTCTATGAAACGGGATAACAGTTCGGATGAGTAATCCCTATTCCCTTAAAAACTGATCCAGAGGACACCGGGCACTCCCAGACTTCATTTGACTAAAGGAAACTCTTCATATCGAATGATACTGAATGAATCTTCAAAGGGCACTAACTACCCTTTCCAATGGTTCGCCATGTGTGCGAATCAGCCTTACGGTACGAACGAACGATCCATTTTACTGTAAAAGGTCACCAGGCGCTTCCGGGACCTTTTTAACCGAAGTCAACTCTATAAACCAAGCGAAGCTCTTTGGAACATCGAATTACCTGACATAACCTTTCCAACGGTCCACCTCGTGTGCGATTCGGACTTAGGGTTTGGACAAATGGTCCATCGTCGTCCGACAATCTCTTGTCCAAATGACCAATGGGTGCATTCGAGCCCTGTTTAACCCAAAGTTAATTGTGGGACCCGGGAGATTACCAAAGGATTCTCAAAGGTCTATAAATTACCTTTATAACGATATGCCTCATGCAAGGTTTGGATTTACAGATTGCGTTCTATGACCATTTTTTCGAAAAAAATCTGCACGAGGCTGCCAATTGACAGGTCCATTTCCCTGCCTATAGGCAGTGTATTTAGGGTCACCTATCGATTGGTAGGGTAAGGGATATGGAGATCGACAGTCCCCCTATATTATATAAGGAGGGCATGAACTCACTTATAGGAGAAACCTCATAGATATCAACTTCAGTGATCTCAACAACATTTTTCTTAAGTCAGCGAGGTTTCCTAGTTTTAAACATTTATCCACCCTTCATTCCCATCATTGTCACACCCAATTTGGCAAAAATCCTCCAACATTCTTCACTTTCAAGGAAGCTCATCATCATTCAAGATCAATCTCCAAGTCTCCAAAGAAGGTCCAAATACTTTTCTCTCCTTTTAAATTCCTTTTTATTCTCACATTAGTTATATAAATTCTTAATTTAGCTTTTTCATCATAAAAATTAATATCTCATCATTTATTGGTTATATTTCACATAATTTATTTTCTACAGAAAACTCAAAATAAAGAAAAAGAGGGTTATACCTATAAATTTTGACAGGGTTCTTCTCACGTTTTCTCAAAACTTGAAATATCTTTTCTACACACACACATAATAAACTCTCATCCGAATCTATGGGATAAACCCCACCCTTATGCCGCATGCGAAATATGTGGACTATGATGCCTTTATAGGATACGTAGACGTCTCAAGCAAAAACCCCGAGACTCGAGTCCTATTTTCTCTTTTTCCAATTCTGTACATTATTTTATATATCATACATGTGATTCATTGTTGCATTTTATCTAACATGTATTATCGTTTCATCATAAGGATCAATATCTCGATAAACGCACACATTATATTTGTAATTTTTATTTTGGGAACATTCCTATGGATGACCTCACTCCGTCTTTTTTCATGACGCCAGTCAAATGATTTCGATATCCATTTATATATACACGCACACACTTCATAGAGAGATTAAGGAAAATAGTAACATAAGTCCATGAGATACCAAAAGGGCGGGATGGGTGCCTGACACATTCCCATTTCGTAACGTAGCCCTCGAACCTCTGAACTATTGGTTTCGTAAGCATTAGTTTGTGTTTGATGCTGCTCTCTCGAGGCAGCGACATGTTCTTTTTCCTATTTTTTACAAAAATAGGCTGGCGACTCTACCTCTTTACATCACCCCATATCAACGACGACTAAAGCACCCCCTTAAGTAGTGACGAGCCCCGACACCTTTATTCTTACTTCTCTTTCCTCCTGAAGTTGCGCTCCCTATGGGGAGATGGGGGAAGGAATTCTTGGGGATGACCATAGTGGTGAATATGTTGGGTAAGACTTGTCATTAGAGGGATAGACTTTATTTGCATGGGTGTTATAATTTTCAGCTTGTGTGCGTATGCACCTACATCTATGTTCCCTTGTTTCTCCTTTATTTTTTCTTGTATATATATACCTCATGCTTATATCACTCCTCACTCACACACTTGTAGATATTCTCAATGTACACCTCACACTACTTACACTTTTATATAGGTTCATTTATATCCACATGTTGCACACACCACTTAGAATATCCATGCTTAGGTGTCACTAACACACACCTCCACTTATCACACTTATCCATGCTCACTTATCACCCACCAATTGTAGTTAATCCATGCTTAGGTTCACTAACACACACTCACTTGTAAATATCATACATCATACACTCTCACATATCCATGCTTAGTTTAATCTTCACGCTCTATGCTAGATTTACTTTTCATGGTACTTGTACATTCTTTGTTATTAGTATAGTGCTCATCATGCCAAATAAAATACTCTCTCCATAATTTACTAATAAAAAATCATGCATTTTGCACACTAAATCACCAAGAGCATGTCTATTAACAAAATTTTGTCCCGTACTGGGGGGTCACTCTATGATGGGCGCTGGTCCGGCAGGTCACAGTTAGCCTATGCAATATGGCTCTCACCTTCCATTGGCCAAGTAACTTCGACGTATATCGAACGGTTCCTCCCGTATCGTACTGCTTGACCGAAGTCATGATGGGAGGTATATAGTAGGGAAATCGTTCACGTACATCGAGTATATCGAATTCGCTTTCACACGTATTGTCCCTATGAGGTATATAATGAGGCTATTCACATACACTTATATATCAAATGGCTTGTCCACACGTACCAATTACCCTCAAAAGCAAGATGTATATCGTGGAAGTCACACCAAAGCGGAGAACCTTTCCACTATCCCAACAATTGCATACCCTTATATAGGCGTCAAACCTAAGGCACTCATATTTGATTTGTTGGTTACTACCCGAAACTCTGTCGATATGCTGGGTCAGCATGCCACCCAAAGATTTGCACAATTCATTTTTTTCCAAAACGGGACCCTGTCCAAGAGCCTAGGAACAAGTCAAACCATGTTTTACATATTTTTTAAACCCAATTTTCCCAGACTCGGGTCTCGTTCGGCATTTCTTTTTGCATTTAGGTGAACCTAATACAAGTGAGAACATAATAAATAATAATCATGCGGAGACCCTTCTCTCATTTTTCCTCCTTCCTTACCAAAAGTGTCAAAAATATTTTCCCTCTCTTTTATCAAAATATCGAAAACATTTTTCTTACTTTTGTCATGAATGCCCAAAAAACATTTTTCCCTCCTTTTATAAAAAATAAATAAATAATACCAAAAATATTTTGTCCTTTCCTCTTTTTCAAAAAAAGAGATTCTTCCTTTTATTTTTCAAAAAATAAATTCGAATCATTTTATGTCTCAGGTCGATCGTATACCCGACCCTTAGCCTGACTCCCTATTGGATTTGGTCTTCCATCGAACAGCCCCAAAGCTCCGTCAGTTCTCCCGTGCACTTGTGGTATATTATAAAATTGACAACATATGAGTCGCCCTTGTCAGGGTCACTAAGAAATTACAGCACTACATGCTCGCTTTTCCCATTAGACGTGTATCCCGAATGGATCCTATCAAATACCTACTCAAAAACATGCCCTGTCTAGCCGAATGGCCTAATGATTGATGCTACAAGCCGAGTTCGATATTACGTATGTCACGTAAAAAGACAAGAAAGGAAGAGCCATCTTCGACTACCTTACTGACTACCCCATGGAAGAAGCCGATGTTTGGATTTCCAAATTTTCGGATGAAGTTATCCTTTGCACCTCTCAAGAAGACCTCCGGTGGAAAATGTTCTTTGATGGCGCAACCAATAATAAATGATATGGCATTGGGATACTCCTGATCATCCCTGATGACTCCCACACTCCCATTGCCATCAAACTAGATTTTCCCTGCACCAACAACATGACCGAATACGAGGCATGCACCGTAGGCCTCAAGGTCAGTCTCAAGAACGGAATCCAATGTCTTGACGTCTATAGAGACTCTGCCCTTATCATCATCCAAGTCCTTAGAAGATGGAAAGTTAAAGATGAAAATCTCCTACCCTTCCACACCCACCTAGAGAAGATGGCCTCCCAATTCCGAGGCATCACCTTCCACTACTTGCCCCGAGAAAGGAACAACTTAGACGATGCCCTTGATACCTTATCCTTCATGATTGACATGTCGAAGGAATAACGATGGCCCCTTTTCTAGTCGAAAAATAAGCTAAACCAACCCATTGCTACCACATTGAGCTCATCATAGAAGAGGATTTCGATATAACCGAGTGTTGTTACTATGATAATTAGTGCCTCCTCAATCATGGTAGACACCCTCAAGATATCAATAAGAAAGACCGAGCGACCTTCCTCAAATTGGTTGCCCTGTACATTGTCTGCGATAAAGCATTGTTCAAGAAAAACTTCGATGGGACCCACTTACACTGCATCGCAGGGGCTGACATTAAAGAAATGATGCAGAAAATCCACAGCGAGGAATGCGAACCCCACATGAATGGCCATATGCTCTCTAAAAGACTATCTGACAGGGCTACTATTGGACCACCATGGTTCAGGATTTCACTGTCTATGTTAGAAGATGCCTTAAATTCCAACAATTTTCCAATCTCCAACACTTGCCTCCGTGGGAATTATACAACATGACTTCTCTATGGCCATTCTCCACATTGGGCATTGACATCATAGGTAAAGTCACACCCAAATCTTTCAATGGGCATGATTTTATCCTGGCTGCCATTGATTACTTCACCAAATGGGTCAAAACCGAGCCATACGCAGTGCTGAATGCCAAAAAGGTAGCCATATTCATCTGGAAGAACATCATCTACTGATATGGGGTTCCCTAAGAATTAGTGTCAGATAACAGGTTACATGTTGAGGTAGAAGTCACAGAATTTGTCGATGAGTATGGGATTCAGAGACACAAATCTTCTCCCTACCGACCACAAATCAAAGGAGCAGTTGTAACCGCTAATTAGAACCTCAAAGAAATCATCAGTAAGATGACCAAGAGTTATCGAGATTGGGTCGATCGGATACCTTAAGCCTTATAGGGCTACCATACTTCAGTCCAAGCTTCTATTGGGGCTACCACTTAATCTATGGTATACGACATGGAAGCAGTCCTACCCGTCGAAGTATAAATACCTTCATTATGCATTATGCTTCAGAACGAAGTCAGTGAAGAAGAGTGGTATCAGAGTCGTTTGGATGAGTTGTCACTCTTAGATGAGATGAGGCTAAAGTCTCTATATCATATACATGGTTTCCATCACAAGATAGAGAGATCGTTCAACCGAAGATCAAAGTATTATGGTGTTCGAGAAGGGGATTTAGCCCTCAAAGAAATCATTGGACCTGTATGGAACCCTAGAGGGAAATTCAAGACAAACTAGAGTGGCCCCTACATCGTGAAAAAGATCATGTTCGGCACCGCTATGCTCACTGACCTTGATGGAGAAGAGATGGCACGTCCAGTCAATTTGGACCGTCTCAAAAAATTCTAGCCTGGAACGATAAGTAAGTACTAGCCTGGGACAAACTAGAGTGGCCCCTAGATCGTATGTTGAAGGCGCTACATGGAACGATAAGCAAATACTAGACTAGAAAAAACCACTACACACCCTCCATAATGTCAAACATGACGAACCATCTCCATCGGGTCTCCTCTACCATGATCTTATCCACTTCCCTCTTTCACATCCATTTCACATAATCTCCAGAAACATACCAAACCTGCCAACAAATTAAGAAGGACGGGTTGACGGCCGACGATTCTCCAACAGAGAGCCTAGTCACATGTACAAGCCTTCAGTCAAATCCTCTACAGGTAAGAAATCTAGGGTACGAGAAGGCATAATTTGCTCCTATTCGAATCGAGGCAAAAGCCGCCAGGGGAAGTAAAATGAAGTATGTTGGAGACTAACTAACCGAACATACCGGTATTCCCCATGTTCTAGAATATGCTACAATTCTCCTCACTAGGGCATCGACCAGCACAGACATCGAGCTCCATGCTCCACAAACCAATTTACCCAGTTCTCTATGGATGGACTAAAGCTGATGAAATAACGAGCAAAGAAATTGGACATAGCTACCAATGGATATTCAAGAGGGATAGCCAAACGAAATCTCTGAACCAACCATGTGAACAGTATAATCGGGTTTCCTCTAAAAAAATCAGAACGACCTTACCGCTAAACATCTAGACCGTTCACGGTCTCTTCCAGTATCACCGTTGTAGGATTACGATGATATGACATCCACGCGGTAATAGAAGCTAATTGAGGGTCCACCATCAAGTCCTCGGTCACCAACAGTAGCTTCAAAGTTAAGCTAAGGGCAATGGCTCCGGCATGTCCTACATTATTGAAATCCCGTAGATGCACAAAATATAGTACATCTCGGAGAGAAACCATTCCCCCAATAACCAAAGGTTGAGCCACCGAAGGAGAAATATGGAGAAATTCCACCAACAGTACCCGAGAAGACCGAGATAATTCAGGCATAGCCGCCACCACACTGGGATTGACCCCCCAACATAGCTAAAAACTCCTCATAGGTCGAACAAACCTCGTCCAAACCAAAGAAAAAAACATAATCCTCGGGATACCAAAATTTCCAGCATGTTCCAGTCAATGGGTCGGTTACACCTCAAAGAAACATGATGCAAGTTAAAAGCATCATTGTCTACATTATACAGACATGTGGCTTCAAAATTCTTGAGATATGAAGAAAATTTTGCACTCATGGGAAGGGACATTTTGGAAATAACAAGACAAAAGGTAAGAAATAAGCAAGAAAAAAGAGAAAACGTGAATGGGTGAAGAAACCTCACCCCCTTAAGTACTAGTAGCTGAAGAAAGTGAAATCACAGCCTTGGCGTGATTTGACAGGTCTAACCTGCCGATAGGCAAGACAAAGTGCATGATGATCGCCCTATTTTTGTAAAATTCCATCTTTCCTTTTTTGTCAAAATCAAAAACTCAAAAAATAATATCCTTATTTTAAAGAATTTAGGTTATTTCTTACTATATTTTTACTCATCCTTGCTCAAAATAAATTTTCTTTTGAGTTATTCTAATCCTTTTTACACTACACCAAAATGTTAATTTTGTGACTGCCTTTTTGTGACTGCCAATAGGGGTGACAAACTAGTCACTCCCGGGAGCAGTCACAAAATTATTTGTGACTGCCATTAGGGGTGATTAAATTAATTGGTTAAAAAAAATTTGAGTCAATTAGTTTGTTACCGCTAATGGTAGTCACAAATGTTACCATATAATTAATTTGTGACTCCTATAAGCAGTCACAAATTTATAACTGTCACAAGCTTATTACTAGACATAAGTTATGACTCTTATGAGCAGTCACGAAATTATAATTGCTATGAGGAGTCACAAATTTTAGTCTTAGATTTAATTTATGACCGCTATTAGCGGTGACAAATTTGTAACTCCTATTAGCGGTCACAAATTTTGGTCGAAAACTTAATTTGTAACTGCTATTGGCAGTCATAAATTTGTAACTGCTCCCAGCAGTCACAAATTTTGATCTTAGACTCAATTTGTGACTGCTATTAGCGGTCACACATTTGTGACTGCTATTAGCAGTCACAAAATTTTTCACCTACTTTAATTTCCCTCTATCTTACGTGAAGAGCTCCCGCTTTAATTTCCCTCTCTCTTTCATTTGCCAAAAGCTCAAACAGGTATATTTTTATTTTGGTTTGACATATATTCGTTTTGTTATTTTATTTTGGTTATGTGAAGAAGCCGTTGATGTGTATAAATTGTTCTTAGCTGTGAAGAAGCCGTTGATGTGAAGAAGCATTTGCGATTCTAAAACCCTAATTTTTGTGAATCAAACAAGTATATTTTTGGGTATTTTTGTTGTATAATTTCTGTCTAAAGCCTAATTTGGATTCTTATTATGTGTGGGTATGTGTGTATATTTGTGTGTATGTAGAGATTTCTATTTATATGTGTGTGTATGTATAAATTTATGTTTACATGTGTGTGTATGTATGTGTATGTATAGATTTCTGTTTATATGTGTGTTTATGAGTGTATCTATATACAAATTGTATTTTATCTTAATAAGCCCTAGAAATTGTATTGAGGTTATTTTTTTGACAAAATATTATTCAAAAACTCTAGACATTATATTTTTTTGACAAAATATAATCAAATAGATTTTTAATATTACGAGTTTTGCCCGAGCTTTGTGGTCAACGTTCTCTAGACAAAATATAATCAAATTTGATTGTTTTGTTGTGAGTATGACTACACATCGTTTAACCTCTTTCGTTTTTTTAATATTATCTTGTTTGGGAATATGTTAGATTTTTTTCAACAATCATTTTATACTATTCATATTTATTTTATCTAAAACTTAATTAAATAACCATTATTTTGTGCTCGTTGAAGTTTTGACGTTTTGTGCTTGCCTGCATTTTCCTGTGAGTTTTAATGCAATGATAGTATTAATGAAATGATAAGTCAGAGATTATGTTCTAAATATTAGCTCAAACTTCATTTAGTTTTATAATTTACTGAGTTTCTATTTGTTTGTATTGTAGAATTAATGGGGTTTCCACAATATAAAGAGTGGATGGGTGAAAGTTGTAGAGTGGGGCAAGTATACGTTAATGGGGTTAAAGACTTTGTGAATTATGCAACGAAGAATCTCTAAACTGATATTATCCCATGCCCGTGCAATCGTTGTAAAAATGGGAAACGCTTGAAAGGGGTAGATGTAAAAGTACATTTGTTTCATTGGGGGATGCAAGTTGACTACACGTTTTGGCATTTCCATGGGGAGAGGGAATTTAAGTATATTCCAGAAGAAATACTTGTCAATGAAACCCTTCACACAAATGGTGACCCGTTAGTACATGCTAGGTCAAACGATCTCATAAATGATACGTATGAAGTGCACGCAGCACAAGAAAACAAGATAGTAGAGGGAATGCTTTAGGATGTAAGGATCATGTTGGCAACGATACGGACCAAGTTAAGGATTATATACGGTTAAAAGCAGCAGTCGCAACACCATTATACCATAACTCCAACCCCTACCACACAAAGTTATATGCCAAGGTTGGGTTGCACAACTTAAAGAGCAAATTTGGCTTGTCGGGAAAAAGTGTGACGGCAATACTCCTCTGGGCGAAAGATTTGCTCCCCAAAAAAAATACACTGCCAGTCAATTATCCGATCATGAAGGATAATTTGAAAGGTTTGGGTATGAAATACAAATCAATTCATTGCTGTAAGTATGACTGCATTTTATACTATAAGGAGCATAAGGACAAACGGGCTTGTCCTGTATGTAAGGAACCTAGATATGAACAAAAGATGATAGTACATAATATATGTTTGTTGAAAGTAGATACGCAAATACCTAAGAAGGTGTTAAAGTATTTCCCTTTAGGTCCTCGATTGTAGAGACTTTACACTATACCTTGGATAGCAGAGGCAATGACTTGGCATGGTCGACCGGAGGTGGGTGAGAATCTCATGCGACATCCGATTGATTCATCTGTGTGGAAATCTACAAATCTGCGATACCCGGACTTTGCTACAGAAATACGCAACGTTCGCCTAGGAATATCAATCGATGGGTTTAACCCGTTTGGCAAATTGAGCACAGATAAGAGTATATGGCATGTGTTTACGGTGCCTTTAAATTTGCCCCCATCGTTGTGCATGAGAAAGGAGTTTTCAATTTTGTCGTTGTTGATACCATGTCCAAAAGCACCGGGTAGTGACATTGATGTTTTCTTAGCGCCACTAATAGATGAATTGAATGAGTTATGGGTTGAAGGTGTGAGAGCATCCGACTCATACAAAAAGGAGGAATTCATTTTGAGAGCTATGTTGATATGGACAATTCATGATTTTCCTGCTTATGGGACCTTATCTGGGTGCAATGTACAAGGTTACCTAGGTTGTCCTATATGTGGAGAGGAGACTGAAGCCAGTTGGCTTAAGAAAAGTGGTAAACTTTTTTATCATAGTCATCGAAGATTTCTACCCCAAAGTCACAAATTTAGTTCAATACGAAGCAATTTTCTCCCAGAAGGCACCGAGACGCGACCACCTCCACCAAGACTTTCTGGTTTGGAAATTGAAAAAAGGTCATTAAAGGCTGATCAAAAGTTGAGGGGGAAACACCCCATAATTTTGGCCCAAAAGCGTAAAAGAAAGGATGTTGATGTGAAAACGGCGTGGTCCAGGAGATCAATAATGTTTGATTTGCCATAATGGAAGGAACATCTTGTCCGACATGTGATAGAATGGATTTAAGTGATTTTAAGTGCTTTTGAATCGAATGGATTGAAAATACCAAATCCAAGTCCTCACAGTTATACTCCTGTCCCACATCCAAGTCCTCGTAATTACACTCCAGTTCCGCATTCAATTCCCCATGATTACACTCCAGTTTCGCATTCAAGTCCCCATGATTACATTCCTACCCCCCCCCCCCCCCCCCCCCCCGTCAACTGAGCCAAACTTTGGAGATTCAACTGAGCCAAACTTTGGAGATTTAACTGATCCTCCACATGATCCATATGTCAATTTATTAGATTTTTCAAATCAGAGAAAGATTGCAAGTGGACAAGTTGTTGCTTTAGCTGCTACTGGAATGGTGGTGCATGGCCATCAATTGCTAATATTTGAACATAAGGTTTACGTTAGTAGTGTTGAGCCAGGAGAAGAGAATCATCCGTTGTATTGTCGAAGTCATGGGGGGGACACTATTAAGGATGTCGAGAAATCTTGGGTGGTTTGGACGTTGCTTTGTCTTATCCTTAAGTGATCCAGAGTAATTTGTCTTGAGAAATTTGAACAAATTGTCAAAGTGAACAATTAGTAGTGTTTGAACTCTATTTTAAATATTAGTAACTTGTTTTGAATCAATTAGTAATCTGTTTTGAATGTCTTTCGATCTAGAACCCGACATAATTGTTAAGTGTGTGAACTTTAGTTGGAACGAAGTCGGAAGAATGGGAAGAATAGGTGTTCACATTGTGAATTACGTCCTAATTATATCTGTGGATTTACAACCGGACATCGTACGCAGCAGCCCCATTAGCAGGGGTGATTGGGTTCGATAAATTCTCAATTTTGGTGTCGAGCATCCCCCGGCACGTGTGGGGCTGCATTTTTTGGTTCCGGACCTGTTACATACATTAGATATACCATATGGGTCCAATAAATCCAGTTGAAGGTGGCCCAATGATCAAATTTTATGAGATTTAGGAAATCAGCAAAGCAGAAAGTTGGATCCGAGCATCCGAATCGATTCGGTTTATCACCGAATCGATTCGACCCCTTCCAGTAGCCAATTAAGGGTTTGCAAATCGATTCGGCAAACCAAAATTGTCAGCTCTTTACATTCGAATCGATTCGGTTTATCACCGAATCGATTCGGCCTTAGACAGTGTTGATTTCGAGAGTTTCGAATCGATTCGGTTTAACTATCGAATCGATTCGGTTCACCTGGTCACTTAAAATTCCCTCATTTGTTTAAATCAACTTCTCATTCTCTCTTCTTCCTTATCCGAAGACCTCCTCCTCTCCCATATCATTTCCTTTATTTTATTCATTTTCACCCTCATGGCTTCCTCATCCAGGGCATCCTCATCTAAGGTTACTAATTCAACCCTCTTAAATTGTTTTCAAATCTTATTTAGTGTTCTTTGTATAAAAGTAGGGTTAAATGAATTCTTGTAAAATCCACATTTTCTGCAGGAAACTTCATATTTTCTCATTGTTTGTGATGTGAATCCAACAAATACAACGTTTTTATGTTGATTTGATGATTAAGTTGTATTTGTTGGGGTTGTTTCACTTTGAAAATGCCATTTTCACCCTACTTTTATACATTGCACGCTATATGTTCGATAAATACCTTTGTGAAGGTTTTGTGCGCTAAAGCTCCATATTCGCACCTTTTATCGCACATTCTTGTTGAATTATCATTGTTTGAGTGTGGTGTGCGTCGGTTACGTCTACTCGACCAATTTTTCTCAACGCGCACCCTCCGAACCTAGTTTCCCCAAATTTCACGATTACTTTGATTTTATGCATCGCACTTATGGTGTGCGTATTGAATTAATGTTTTGTAGGTTCCTTCAATCACCAAGACATCATCCAATGCGTTTACTGAACGGGGAGGCACTGGTTTTGAATCTTTTCATTCCAAGGATGAGATGGAGTGGTATCGGGCCATGTTCAAAACCAGTCGCCCGATTGCTATTGAGAAGGAGGTGATTTTAGATGAGATGCCGGCTTCTGTAAGACGGTATTTAGCCAAATTCAATTGGGAGGCCCATCTGTCCATGAGAGGGGAGGTCAACGAGGACCACGTGCGCCGTTTTTATGCTTCTCTAGTATCTACGCGTGGCGGCACGTATGAAGCGTATGTGAGAGGGAGGCGGATTGCTATTTCTAATCCCATCTTGGTTGCACACCTTAGTGGGGCTTCTAACCCCGAGCTCTATCATTACCCGGTCCTCGCAAATGCGCCTCAGCTTCCACAAGAGGTACTTATTGCGCATCTTGCACCCGACAAGATTTGGGTGGGGGAGACTTTCCCCACTTCGGGCATGCTCGATGTACATCGTATCCTCCATCTCATCGCCGTTAATTCCATCATTCCAACTCAGACCAAAGCAGTCTTCCGTTATAAGTAGGCCCTCTTCTTATACAGTCTTTTAGGGGATGACATGGTCATCAGTCTTCCCGCCCTCATGTTGCATCAAATAGTGAACGCTGCCTATAGCGAGAAGGGAACCACAACTCTTCCTTTTGCGCGACTGATTTCCCGAATTTGCAGGGATGCCGGATGTGAGGTCTTGGGCAGCGACAAGATACCTAGGCTGCCCAAGGTGTTTAATGATAAGACCATTGCTAAAAGCTTGGGGAAAGATTATTGGGAAAGGAGGAAAAAGCGTATGTTGGATGCTCCTGATGCCCCTGATGCTCTTATGCCGGATATTCCGGAAGTGCCTCATCCAGTCCCACCTCCTGTGCCTCCTACTGTTGACCCCATTACATATCTCTGGGTGCGGATGGATGAGTTACAGGCTAATTTCACTAAATTTCGGGGCACCTATATGGAAAACTTATCATCGTTGCAGGATGATTTTACCGAGTTTCGGGACACTTATATGACGAACTTCGCATCCTTACGAGCTGACTATCAGCGAGATACTTCCATGATTGCCCGGGCATAGATGGATTTGTTTGCTCATATTCATGGGAGCGAGGTTGCTGTGCCTCCTTACCTTTATGATCCCTATGCCCCTCGTGACCCCACCGCGCCCGA
Organism: Sambucus nigra; assembly: GCA_949130495.1. Taxonomy (NCBI): domain Eukaryota; kingdom Viridiplantae; phylum Streptophyta; class Magnoliopsida; order Dipsacales; family Adoxaceae; genus Sambucus; species Sambucus nigra. Next base: position 688,626,844 of record OX422212.1, read on the forward strand.
GTCCTCGAGCCGCCATCCGGACCATATGTAGGGCGTTGTCATCCCGCTTTCTCTGCTGCTAACTTTTGTGGTTCTTTATTTTGATTTTTGGGTTTGTAACTTTGTAGTTGTGTAGTGGTGTGGGGAAGAGAGAGTACATTTAGTCTATTTTCTAATTTTGGTTTTTGTGCCCCATGTACAGAACTTGTGATTATTAATGAAATTACTCATTTACTTCTTCTCTACTTGTTCTACTAGCTTTAATTTGCATTTAATTCCATCTCTTGTATTGGTTTGTGTTTAAACTAGATAACTAACTTAATTATGTTGTTAACTAGCATGTGTAGTGTAGTTTCAATTATGAGTAGCTAGACTTATGAATGGGTTAACTAGCATGTTTAGTGTAAAATATTCAAGAATGGTTTTTATGTACCTATAAATTATCACATATGCATAGAATGCTTATGTTTTACAATGATTTTTGTATTCAAGTAAAATGGATGGTTTTTGGTTCAAGTTGTGCTATCATTTTTAATTATCAATTCACATGTCTTATTTCAGGTGAAGGAGTAGGTAAGATATAAGTGAAGCTATCATTTAACGACGAGAAAAGGTAAGATGATGGTATTGAAATTCATATATGTTTACCCAACTTCGGGGAAGTTGTTTGTTTGTATCATTCCTATCATATCCACCACCACCCCTTATGTAGATTACTTTGTAGTTATTTGTAGATTCAAAGTTTTGGGATTACTATGTAGTTGAACGGTGATGCGTGCGGTTCTTGACGGTGATGCGTGCGGTTCTTGACTCAGCGTCCTATTCAATAGTTGTCAATATTATTGTTAAATTGATGAAGTGGTTGAAATGAGGTCCAATATGGACCTCGAGTATTGTAGTATTGTTGTTGTTGAGTATTTTTATTTTTTTAAACAGGGTGGGTAGTCCTATAAATAAAGGGAACTCTGCCCAATTTTTTTAAAATTAGAACAGAAATATTGTACATTTATTTCACTTTGTTATCGGGTAACGATTTTTTTTTGCAATTTTCGTCGTGCCTTCAGGCACGGGCATACGCTAGTATATATATATATATAAGCTATGGTAGTTTCTTTATCACAAAAAATGAATGTGTGTGTGTGTGTGTATATATATATATATATATATATATTAATCACATTTTATTATTTGCAGGCATACACATGGCATATCCGACATACGTAGTATTCAAAGGCCTAAATCCAGGTGTTTACACTTCGTGGCAAGCAACACAAGCACAAGTTAATGGATACCGAGGCGCCGTATTCAAAAAATTTGAGCCCATTGAACTTGCTCAACAGGCATACTCCGAGTACATGAGGGAGGATGTCACCGCATCAATACCCCCCAAGGCTGATATACCTAGACTTCACGAATCGTATCCACTGCGTGGTGACTCCTGGTCTAGATTTAGAATGATTTGTTACATGTTCATGGCATTCCATGTCATCAAAGTGTTGTGTCGTTACTTTTTTTAGTTTATTTTTTATTCTATGTTCATTTTGTACTTGGCGCCCACTTAGGGGTTTTTGATGTTAAATTAAGTTTAACAAGTTTTATGTGTACTGGATATTTGGAATATGAGAAATATAAATGAAATGTTGTCAAAAATTTTAGACTTGTTATCATGATATTTATTTTACTTTCATTATTTCATCATTTTGTGAAAATATATAGATATTTGTAATAGCTTTCAAAACATTTAACAAATTTAATTTTGTAACTCCTAATAGGAGTCTCAAATTTGTCACTACTATCAATTTTGTAACTGCTAACAGCAGTTACGAATGTTATATTTGTGACTGCTGACAGCAGTTACGAATAGCAGTTACAAATTGGGGTCACCAGTCATAACTTCATAGGGGTTATAAAAAATTGTGACTGCTGTTAGGAGTTATAAATTTTCTTTTGTCACCCTTTAAATTATGACGGTAAATAGCAGTTATAAAGGCCATTTGTGAGTGCTAACAGAACTCACAAATCTCCCATTTTGGTGTAGTGTTACGGCCTCAACAACAAAGTAAAAAGTACATGTACATTAAGTCATTTAAAGCAAAGATAAATAAAAATCCCATTCAATCCATATATATACTGCCATAATTACAGAAAAATAGAATAAGAAGAAAAAAAAAATGGGACTCATCCCGAAAGCCCAAATAATCTCTCTCTCTCTCTCTCTCTCTCTCTCTCTCTATATATATATATATATATATATATATATATATATATATGTATTCCCCTCAGACGAGCTGAGGAGCCTCCGCTACCTAATCTAGATACCTCCTCGAAAGAAGCAAATGACACAAGGTAGGAAGGAATCGAAATTGAATCCCGAATATGAGACGTCGCAGAAGTCAACCAGTCTCGGATGTCCCTCAGACAAGTAGTCGACACCCGAACATGTTGCAAGAAAAATAAAAGAGAAAATCAGTGAGTCTAGAGCAGAAGAAGAAATCAGAAAGACAAATGAAAAGGAAATGAAAAGGTATACCTCTCGCTGAAGGACATCCTCCATCAGGCCCAACACTGTCGAGTCCACCGCATTAGGACGGTGATGCATAATCAAAGATTCCTCTCTAGGTAGTCTGATATTATAGGAAGGAGGAGCAAGCTGAAGGAAGGGAACCTCCATCGCCGATGCCGTCGCTGACGATGATGCACCACCAGTGTTGTGGGCAGACCCCACCGGCAAACTCGTACCCCTGCCCGAAGTCGTAGGAGGCACAGGCATATTCACTACGTTGTAGATACAGGAAGGCATCATCCAGCTCATCACAAAGACAAGATAGTCGTAAGTCGCCACCGTGCCTGTATATGACGAATAGGGCTCGTCAACTATCACCGCTGCCTTAGCCTCCTCCGAAATCTCTCGCACCTGACTTATGTACCTCGGGGCATCGCCGTTAGGACCATCACCTCATCCTCCATGATCTTTCAGACCATTCTCTCTCCTAAATACCAAGAATAGCTGAACTAGTGTGCCAGCAGCCGACGCATCAGCGCATTCATTCCGATCACCCCTATGTGGTAATTTGTATAAATTGATTTATAGTACCAATTACCACAATATATTAATTTATACCAATTACTAGCTTCAATATACAAATTTTAATTTCAGTATAACAATTTCAATATACAAATATTAATTTCAAAATACACACACTGAAGACCACATTTTTCCTCCATTTCTTCTAAAGGGTGAGGGGTCTTATCCCATTCAAGACCTCATATTTTTGTAATATACTTAGCATCTCATGCACATTATTTCAATTTGAGGAACATCCAGTAGCATATCCCTATAGTTCAAGTACACGACATGTATTCGTAAGTGTGAGTGTTATTTTAATTTGTTAATTGAAATAAAACTTAACACCGCATCATCTAATATGTACCCAGAGAACATTAAGAGACAGCAGTAGAACTTCCTCCAAAAGTAACAAGTTTAAGCCACTAAGTATATCATTATACATAAACTACGCCGTCCCAAACTGTCCAAACAGGACAATTCGAGAGATCTCATTACAGGGTCATGACTCTCGAATGGTTTTAAGGACTATTGAATGCGTACGCATAAGAACTAGAAGGCTAGTATCTATGTGCACTATATGTAACTCAAAGTAGTTATAAATCTTTATGGTAAGTATGTTTCATTTATCCGCTAGTAATGTTTATAGTGATGATTTTCTACATAGTTATGTTTCATTTCGCATTATTAATTTTTATGTACAAATACCAATTTCAATTTATACCAAATACCAATTTCAGAATTGAATACCAATTTCAATTTATACCAAAAACCAAATACACACTATATACCAAATACCAAATATCAAATACTAATTTCAATTTCAATTTGTAATATCAGTATCAATATCAATTTCAATTTCAATTTATACCCATAAGCATTGAAACACACACTAACACATACACACACTGAAACAGACATACACATTGAAACACAAACACACGCACACACTGAAACATACACTAATACACACTGTGAAACATATACACTGAAACACACCCTACCACACACACACACTGAAACATACCAGTGAGAGAGGGAGAAAAATGTAGCAGTGAGAGAGGGAGGAGAGAGAGAATCGTAGAGGGAGAGAGAGAGGTCGCATAGGGGAGGGAGAGAGTCCGCACAAGAGAGAGATAATAATGAGGGAAATAAAATAAGGAAAAGGAAACTGGTAAGTGGATAGGGTTATTATTTATTAAATCTATCACAAACCGTGTCATTTTTCTCACTTTTTCATGGTCTTTGACTGTAACACGTCCATGACAACTGAGTTAACATGGTTAAAGATGGTGACAAGACCGTGACAACTCTTTATCACGGTCTTAGACTGTGACAAAAAAAATAAGTGTTCTTTTGTCACAATTTTTTACCATGACAACCTTGGCCGGGTGAAAATTGACATTTGTTTCCAATTTGGTGTATTGAAACTCAATCTCGAGATGGATAATCTAAAGGAGGCGGCCATCCCTTTGGTCATCTTCGCTGGAAAGTTGACCATGCCCCTGGGGAAGGTGGTGCTACCACTACGAACTAGAAATATATCTAAGTTGATAGATTTCTTAGTAGTAGACATTGAGGCCCTCTACAATGCTATTTTGGGACAAGGTTAGCCCCACACCATAAAGGTTGTCCTTTACACCTGCCACCAGAATCTCAAATGCATCACCAAACGGCGAATAATGGAGATACGGGGAAACCAGGTTGTTGGTCGACAATGCTTTATCACTTCCATCAGACCTAATGAACAGAAAAAGAAGGAAACGTTGATCGCGAAAGAAGCGAACACATATGGAGTTACATCCTCCAAATAGCATCTAAAGTAGGGAAAATTGGGGGTAGAAGAAACAAGAGTCACCCTCACAAATAGAGTCATAGAACCACTACAAGAAGTTGTATTTGATGACTCTCAGCTAGAGAATAAATTAATGATCGACTGTTCGCTCATTGATTACGATAAAGAAGAAACGATCTCTCTTTTAAAGGATAATAAAGGCATATTCATCTGGTAGTTGTACGATATGCCTGGGATCCTGAAGTCACGTGTCATCAACTTCACATGGATATAGTGTTCCATCCGATCATGCAGAAGGCACGACATATAGTTCCTAAAAAGTCAAAATCAGTAGAAAAGGAAGTGGGAAAAGTTTTAGAGGCGAGGTCCATTAAAGAAGTTCAATTATCTAAGTGGCTCTCCAATCCAGTCATAGTCAAAAAGGAAAATGGAAAATAGAAAGTTTGCATAGAATTCACCAACTTGAACAAATCCTATCCCAAAGATAGCTTTCCCTTGCCAAAGATCGACTAGCTGGTCGACAAAACAGCTAGCCACGAATGGTAGGGTTTTTTGGATTCTTATCGGGGGTATCATCAAATCCCTTTGTTCGAGACCGACCAATATAATAATTCATTCATCAATACCCTTGGACTAAACCCATTCAAGGGAATATCCATCCCTGAGAATATTCCCCCTCACCTTGGAGAGCTTTCAGGGGAGAAAGAGGGAGAGATAAAGGTCCCGCTCCCCTCTCTACATCGTGGGTAGCTACGACCATCATCGGTGTTGCGGTGATATGAAGATATAGAGTTACCAGCTTATTTTTCACAAAACAGGTAAAACAACATCGAGAGAGCGACATCAAAGACAAACTAATGATTTCAAAACCAATAGTTCAGAGGTTCATGGACTAAGTTATGGAATGGTAAGGTGTTAGGCACCCATGGGCTTATGTTACTATTTTCCTTAATTTCTTCATGAAGTGTGTGTAAGTGTATATATAAGTGGAGATCAAAATCGCTCGAATCACATCATGGAAAAGAGGGAGCGATGTCATCCATATAAATGTTCCCAAAATAATAATTAGAAAATATGATGTGTGCACGTATCGAGATATTAATCGTTATGATGAAACGATAATATATGTTTCATTATAAGCAAGTATGATATATATGAATGATATATTGATAAAATTGAAAAAAATATGAAAATAAGAAAATAGGACTCGAGTCTCGAGTTTTAGCCCGAAATGCCTACGTAGCCTATAAAGGCATCAAAGTCCACATAGTTCGCATGTGGCATAAGGTTCGGGTTTATTCCATCGATTCAAACGGGAGTTTATTATGTGTGTGTGTGTGTGTAGAAAAGGTATTTTTAGTTTTGAGAAAATGTGATGAAGAATCCCATCGGAATTTATAGGTGTAACCCTCTTTTTCTTTATTTTGGTTTTTTTATAGAAAATAAATTATGTTCAGTATAACTAATAAAGGACGAGGTATTAATCTGTATGATCTAAAGTAAAAGCTAAATTGAGAATTTATATAACTAATGCGAAAATAAAAAAAGTTAAAGAGAGAGGGATGTTTGGACCTTCTTTGGTGACTTAAAGCATGACCTTGATCCTTAATGTTCTTAATTGAAAGTTGGGATGAACATTGGATGAGAGAGAAGGATATTTTTACCTAATTGGGTATGAGAATGATGGGAATGAAAGGTGACAATGAATTTCACATAAGGAAACTTTGTTGATTACAGAAGAATGTTGTTGAGATGACTGAAATCGATGGATCTGGGGTGCCTTTCGAAGTGAGATGATGCTCTCCTTATATAGGGTAGGGGAGTGTTGATCGACATAGTTCTTTCCCTGCCTATCAGTAGGTAACCCAAGACACACTGCTGATAGGCAGAGATATGGACCAGCTATTTCTCTGCATATCAGCAGTCTCGTGCAAATTTTCTAGAAAAATGGTCATAAAATGCAATTTGTAATTCAAAATTGTGCATGGGACATACCATTTAAAAGGTAATTCATAGACCTTTAAGATTCCTTGGTCCACTCCCGAGTCTGGGACATGACTTTGGGTCAAACGGGGCTCAGAAGCGCCAGCTGGTCCTTTAGACGAAAGATCATCTTTTTAAATTGTAAGTCCAAATGACACAAGGGGTAGACCGTTGGAAAGATTATGCGAGGTACTTTGACATTCCAATGAGCTTTGCTCAGTTCAGATAGTTGACTTTGGTCAAACGGGGCCCAAAAGTGCCCGATGACCTTTAGAAGTAAAATGGATCGTTCATCCTTACCGTAAGGCTGATTTGTGCATGGGTTGGATATTTGGAAATGATATTCAGTGCCCTTTTAAGATCCATTTAATCTCGTTTGAGCTAAAGAGTTAACCTTAGTGAAACAGAGCCCGGTAGCGCCCGGTGGCCTCTAAATAAATTTTTGAGGGAAAACAGATTGTTTCTTCGAATGGTTATGCCATTTCATGCACGGGGTGGACCATTAGAAAAGGGGTTTCAATGCCATTCAAAGATCCATTGAGCTTTCGCTCTGACGGTTGAGTTGATTGGGGTCAAATTAGGGCTTGGGAGCGCTCGGTGGTCTCCAGATCAGTTTTTAATAGTAAAATAGCCTGTTCATCCGAACTGTTATGCCATTTTGTGCATAGGGTGGACCTTTGGAAAGAGGATTCAGAGTCCTTCAAAGATTCATTGAGCTTTTGCTCTGACGATGGAGTTGGCAGGAGTCAAACGGGACTTAGGAGCATTCGATGGCCTATAAATTGGTACTCGGAGTATGACCTAGGGTTTGCAGTGAATAGGGAGGTTCTAGGGACCTAAGGAGAGACTTAGGGGGTCCTAGAATGTGGTGTCTATAGATCCCCTCGATGGGTGGGCTTAGAACAAGTGATATTCGTCGAATAGACACCACATGATATTTTTGAAAAGAGGTCGATTCTGCGGACCTAAAAGGACAAGGATGACCATTTCAGAGGGTCGAGGTTGATTCTAAGGGCTTAAGGTAATGCTTGGGATAGCCAATTCTGAGATCTGAGGTCAATTCTGAGGACCTAAGGTGGGAACGGCCAATTCTGAGGGTCGATATCAATTCTGAGGACTTTAAGTAAGAGCGACCAATTTCGAATCAATTCTGAGGACCTTAAGTATGAGCGACCAATTTTTAGGGTCGAGGTCAATTCTAAGGACATTAAGCAGGGAGAGACCAATTCTGAGGGTCGAGGTCAATTCTAAAGACCTTAAGTACGAAGCAACCAATTTCGAGGGTCTAGGTCAATTCTGAGGACCTTAAGTAGAAAGAGACCAATTTTGAGGGTCGAGGTCAATTCTGAGGACCTTAAGTAGGAGAGACCAATTTTGAACGTCGAGGTCAATTTTGATGACCTTAAGTGAAGGCGACTAATTCTGAGGGTCGAGGTGGGAGGGACCAATTTTGAGGTTAAATGTCAATTCTGAGGACCTTAAGTGAAGGTGACCAATTCTGAGGGTCGAGGTCAAATATGAGGACCTTAAGTGGGGAACAACCAATTCTGAGGGTTAAGGTCAATTCTGAGAACCTTAAGTCGAAGCAACCAATTCTAAGGGTCGAGGTCAATTCTGAGGACCTTAAGTAGGGGCGACCAATTCAGAGGGTCGATGTCAATTTTGAGGACCTTAAGTAGGGAGATACCAATTCTGAGGACCTTAAGTGGGGAGCGACCAATCCTGAGGGTCGAGGTCAATTCTAAAGATCGTAAGTAGGGGCTTGGGGAATATCTCTCATGGGGAATTTTAAATTTACCTTTTTTGAGACTTTACTGGGGAAGAGATATTTTTCTGGGGATTATGCCTTTTGAGAAGAGCTAAAAATCTTAGTCTGTAAATTTCACTTGGGGAAACAGTTAATAAATTGAGGTTTCTGGGATTTCGCTGGGGGATGTTTTGCTCAGGAGAGATGTCTAGTTAGGGTTTCTATCTCTGTTTAGGAAAATTGGGGAAAGGGGTAGCTCTGTTGAGGAAGCATTTGATTACTACTGAGGATGAGGTTTTTAGGATTCCGCTGGGGAGTGGTAGTGGGCGCACTGATTTTTATGGTTTAAGTTGTGGATAAAATGTGGTATTAATCCATCTGGGGATTTGGGATCTTGAAAAATGATTTTCATGGTGAAGAAATGTTCCAATATTTATTTGGCAATTTCAAAAAAAAAAATTGGGAAATTTTAGGAATTTTCTGGCATTTTTCTGGGATTTTATGTACGAAATTTCAGTGGTTATCGATCGGCATGTTGTATGGGCTGTCAATCGCCAGTGGCACGGTCTTCTGGGTTGTCTTGGGAAGGAGAAAGGACAGTACCGATCGGTATGAGGTTCAACAGCTGATGGGTATTGACTGCGAGGGTACGCAGATAGATGTGGAATTGGGTAGGATTATTGAATCTCTAATGGGGATGTAGGTGACCTTTCACCCTTAGGGGCTGGCTCTTTGGTATTTTACTGTAGATTCCAAACCGACTATGGGAGCTTGGAGTTTGACCATATTGCATGCTTAATGTAGCGACATTGCAGCTGAAAAGATAATCAAATAAGGCAAAAATAGATGCATATTTTGTTTGATTATCTAGATTTAGTGGCTTACTTTACATGCACTTTTATTTGCTGTTGATTTTTATTTTAAGAAAAAGTAGGAGAATATGTTTTTGGAATAAAGAGAGGCCTTGGATGCACAGTGGCAAAGAGAATCCCCTTTGGAAGGATTTATTTTTGAGAAAAAAAGTAGGAAAAATGAGTTTTTTGGAATTTTTTGAATAGAGGAAGGCCTTGGAGGCTTGGTTGGTATATGGATGAGGTTATAGAAAGCTTGGTTGTAAAGTGAAGCTTGTCCCCTTCGTTGGATTGTGCATAATCTGTTGCGTTGAACAGACTGTAATGATGTTGGTTTTTTTGGAGTTGTTGCTTTGGTCCTAACTTCGAGGCTACTGTTGGTGATCGGGCCCTATAGGTGAACCCTTAACTTATTGCCATTACAGTGTGGATGTCATATCGTCACAATCTTATGGCGATGGTACTGGCAAAAACCTTAAACGGTCTAGATGCTTGGCGGGAAGGCCGTTCTGCCTTTTTGAGAGGTAGCCCGGTTATGTTGTTCATGTGGCTGTCTGAGAGATTCCGTTTGGCGATCCCCCCTTAATATCCATTGACAGTTGTGCCAAATTTCTTCACCCGCTATTTTATTAACTTTGGCCCGACTATAGAGAACTGGTTAAACTAGTTTATGGAGCATGGAGCTCGAAGTCTACGCTGTTTAGTGCCCTAGTAGGGGGAGTTGTATCCCATTATGGAACTAGGAGAATACCGGTATGTTCGGTAAGTTGGCCTCCAGCAAACCTCCTTATATTTTCGTTAGTGGTTGCTGCCTCAAATTAAATAGGAGTAGATTGTGCCTTCCCGTACCCTGAATTTATTTCCTATAAAGGATTTGACTAAAGGCATGCGCATGAGGTTGGTCTCTTTATGGGAGAGTTATCGTCTGCCAACCCGTCCTTCCCAATCTATTACCAAGGTTTGGCATGTGTCCAAAGATTATATGAAATGGGTGTGGAAGAAGGTAGTGGATAAGATCTTAGCAGAGGAGATCGGACACAGATGGTTTTCCATATTTGACACTATAGAGGGGGCATAGTGGTTTTCTCTAGGCTGGTCCAGGCTTACCATTCCATAGAGCGCCTTTGGCATACTATCCAAGCATGGGAAGTTTGGGGGCCTCAAGATGATGATGGGGTTGGATCTTCTGGTAGTTGCGGGTAGGGTCTTTTGTGAAGCTGGTGTTCATTTGTGAAGCTTTTATATGTTTGGTTATTTTTGTTTGTCAGGAAGAAATTTGGGAAGGTTTGATTAATTTGTTTATGAGTAATTTGATTAGGTTGGCGGGGCTAGTTATTTGACTACCTACGCTGATATTTCCTATAATCGTACCGAAATTTCTTAAAATGGAATAAAAAAGGATTTTAATGATATTGTTGTGCCTCTTTATGAGTTTTACATTTGAATTATCTATAAAAATCACTAAGGCATTCATAATCCTTTTGTTCATGTAAATGATAAAATGAATCGTCGTTCTCGGAGGTAAGAAAAGAATAGCAATTTGTGAAAAAGGAGGGGACCGTGCCCATGTAAAGTGTATGAGCTGCCTACGTACCTATAGGGGTTTTAAAAAATTTATGAGTTTCATTTTTGAAACCAAGTGTTTTTTAGGGGATCGAACCCCACGTAGTTCTCAGTAGAGGGAAATGAAGATGTTTTTAGAATAAAAGGGGGATGAAAGGAGTCGTAGCGAGCTGAGATTTCACACTAGGGGTAGACTTTCTTGAAATGGTCCAGGTTGACTGGATGGGACATATCTTCTCCATCAAGGTCACTGAGCATAGCAACACCACTGGACAGGATCTGCTTCATGATATAGGGTCCACTCGAATTTCTCTTCGGGCTCCCAGATGGGTTTTGTGATTTTTTGACGGCTAAATCCCCCTCTCGAACACCAAGGTCCTTGACTCTCCCGTTGAACGATCACATTATACAGCGATGGTACCCCTGTATATGATATAGAGCCTTTAGCCTCATTTCATCTAACAGCAATAACTCATCAAGTCGACTCTGATGCCAGTCTTTTTCGTTGACTTTGCTTTCAAACATGATGCGCAGTGAAGGTATTTCTAGTTCAATGGGTAAAACATCTTCCATGCCGTATACCAGAGAGTAAAGGGTAGCCCTAGTAGATTCTAGGACTGGATTACGGTAACCCTCGAGGGTGTAAAGGATCCAATCGGCCTAATCTCGTAAACTCTCGATCATCTTGCTAATGATTGCTTTGAGGTTATTACTAGGGGATTCAACTGCATCGTTGGTTTTTGTTCGATAGGGAGAAGATTTGTGTCTCTGAATACCATACTCGTCAACCCACCATGTGACTTCTTCTTCATAATGTAGCCCATTATTTGATATTAGCTAGTGTGGAACCCCATATCGGCAGATGATGTTCTTCGGGATGAACTTGGCTAGCTTTTTGGCATTTAACATTACGTATGACTCAACTTTGACCCATTTAGTGAAGTAATCAATGGAAACTAGTATGAAATCATGCCCATTGGAGTCTTTGGGTGTAACTTTCCCGATAATATTGATTCCCTATGTGGAGAACGACCAGAGAGAGGTCATGTTGTATAATTCCCGCGGAGGCAAGTGCTGGAGATTGGAAAATTATTGGTATTTAAGGCATCTCCATACATAGGCGGTGCAATCTTGAACCATGGTTGTATAATTGTAACCCTATCGAATAATTTTCTTAGTGAGCATATGTCCATTCATGTGGGGTCCGCATTCCCTGCTGTGGATTTTCTGCATCATTTCTTCAATGTCATCCGTTGTGATGCAGTGTAAGTGGGTTCCATCGAAGTTTCTCTTGAATAGTGATTTATCACAGACAATGTATTGGGCAGCTAGTGTGCGAAGAGTTGCTCGATATTTCTTGTTAGCATCATGAGGATACCTATCATGCTTTAGGAGGCGCAAAATGTCGTAATACCAACACTCGACCATATCATGATCCTATTTTGTGATGAGCTCAATATGGTAGAAGTGGGCCAGTTTAGCTTGTTTTTGGATTAGGAAAGGGGTCATCATTATTCCCTCGGGCATGTCGACTAGGGAGGTGAGAGTAGCAAGGGCATAGACTAAGTTGTTCCTTGCTCAGGGCAAGTAGTGGAAGGTTATATCTCGAAACTGGGAGGCCAACTCCTCCAGGTGAGCATTGAAGGATAAAATCTTTTCATCTTTGATTTTCTATTTTTCAAGGACCTGGCCGATCATGAGGACAAATTCCCCATAGACATCTAGACATTATATTCCTTTCTTGAGAGAGACTTTAAGGCCTACGGTGCATACCTCGTGTTCGGTCATGTTATTGGTGCAGGTAAAATCTAGCTTCATGGTAATGGGAGTGTGAGAGTTATCAGGGGATGTTAGGAGTATCCCAATGCCGTATCCTTTTTGTGGGTCGTGCCGCCAAAGAACATTCACCACCGGAGGTCTTCCTCAGAGGTTCAAAGGATGTCTTTGTTTGGGAATTCAAAGATCTAAACATTGGATTCTTCCATGGGGTAATCACCAAGGTAGTCAGAGATAGCTCTCCATTTCATGGATTTTTATGTGACACACGCAATATTGAACTCGACTAGCAACATCAACCATTGGGCCATTCAGCTAGAAAGGGTAGGTTTTTGGAGCAAGTATTTGATAGGATCCATTCGGAATACAAGTCTAATAGGAAAAGAGAGTATGTAGTTCCATAATTTCTGGGTGAACTAGACAAGGGTGACACATGCTTTCTCCAATGCATTGTAGTTAACTTCGTACCAGACCAATTTGTGATTGGCGTAGTAGATGGCTCTCTTTATGGGATTATTTAATTTATTGGGCTAACAAAGCCCCAGCTGCGTTGTCTGTTACTGTTAAGTATATGAGTAGAGGGAGACCGGGCTATGGTGGTATGAGTACCAGAGGTCGGGTTAGATACTTATTGATTCGATCAAAGGCCTCCTGGTAAATCTTCGTTCTACTCTTTGATGAAATCCTTTCGGAGGAGTTTGAAGATGGGTTCACAAATAGAAGTCAACTGATGGATGATATACTATAACTTTCCCAAGAAACCTTGGGCTTCCTTCTCTATTCGTAGTAGTGGCATTATGATTTTTCTAGAAGTTGATGCCAAGATAACCGCTAAGGAGAAATAGTTTTCCTCAAGTACCACCATAACAAACAATGGCGCGAATTCAGACGCACCCAATGCAGTCGGTGAGGGAGAGAGTAGGAGGGGCTTTTCAGAAAGGCCATCTGTAAGAGTTCGAAGAAAATGCGAGAATGAGAAAGGCTAATGGAAGGATAAAAGCCTAAGACATTTACTTATGGTGGAGTGCAGTGACACTTAGAAATAACTTTTGGCCATTTTTGAGCTCGTGGGAACAACATTCTTGTGGTGGGAGTCAGTAACCACCTATGAGAAGAGAGATACTATTAATCGAATAGTTTTAAGTGTGGTTTGACTGCAAGTTCTTTCATCTAATTTTCAAAAATAAATGTGAATGAAGTTTCTGGACTTATTATATGAGGGTCGGATAATGTCCAATTATGAGAAAAAAAATTACTTATTTGGTGAGCTTCGTGCCACACGAGGTGGTTACGAAGGAAAAATTAGTCTTTAAGTTGGACGATGGACTCACGGGTTAAAGTCACCATCACTTATGAGAAATATGGCTTGGACGACCTATGCATATGGCGCCAATACCGCCAATGGCATGCTTTTACAATGATAATATCGACACTTCCATGTGAAAGGAGCCAAGAGAGTTAGGAAATCTAGAAAGAAGGGTAAGACCGAATGTAACAGTGCTAATGAGGCACCACATAGGGATACCCAAGAGGGGAACCATTTATATGATTCATATCAATGTAATTCCTACCAAGTGACGGTGGATTCAGTGAGGGTAGTAGTGTGTTCCACACGGTTAGGATATCCAAAGGAACAACAGGGATAGCAATTAGGACCAAGACTACCAGGTTCGAGAGAAGGACCACCCCGAAATGGCCATTGGGGCTAGAGATAGGGGGATGACACAGAGATGTGTCTTATGTGTGGAGAGTAGGGTCCACATATGCTAATATTGTTCGCAACGATTAAGGGGATAAGAGCATGGTTCTTAGCAAGGTCAATTGTTAAAACCATTATTGATTCCATTTGTATGAGAGCATTGTGTCTCAGAACCATTTGAACAATCATTGCTATTGGCAATTCGATGTATGAATTTTATCCTCAGGTAAATGGGGTAAGCTTTATGTGACATGAGTGAGTCACAATATTTTAATTGACAGTAGATTCATGCGTGATACGAGTTTAGTGAGTGTATCAGCAGTGTTACTATTGTGTGTATATATTTACCATTGGGTAGCAGGGCTCTCTTTGGTTTAATTTGCAGGGGAGAGGGTGTGGACACTGAGAGGATAGAGTTTAATGTATTTACTATTTTTAGAGATATGATAAGAAAGTATGATTTTATTTAGGGTATGGACCGGTTAGTAACGGTTTGAGCGATGGTGGAATGTTACAACAAGGCTATCATGTTCACTGTTCCAGGGCATGATGTGTTGTTTTGAGATGTCTCACCTGAAAAAGGGTCGAGCTTGCGTCTATATTATATTATAAGGGAGACTTCAGAGAGTATAATTGTCTCGTTATATTTGATCCTGACGTATAAGGACTTTAGTAAAGCAATTTAGGGGATATCGGGTTTACCGTCGAGCAGAGAGATTGATCTCGTTATTTATTTATCGCTAGGGACTTAGTG
The DNA here is from genome assembly GCA_949130495.1 of Sambucus nigra. Classification (NCBI taxonomy): domain Eukaryota; kingdom Viridiplantae; phylum Streptophyta; class Magnoliopsida; order Dipsacales; family Adoxaceae; genus Sambucus; species Sambucus nigra. Next base: position 688,642,055 of record OX422212.1, read on the forward strand.
ATAGTGCGAGCGTAGTATTATACAGATCCTTTAGAGACGTGGGAGTTGATTATTATACTTATATATATTGGAACAAGACTTTGAGTTCTCTGATTATATGCTTTGAGCCTACATAAATCAATGATCGACAATGCTAGGCAATAGTGTATCAGGGGGGTCCTTATTTGGCTTTTGCTTGCGAGACGTCCCGTGCATGAACTTAGGATAATGTCAGGAGTTGAGGGATATGTTGGTCCCTAGGGAATGGGTATAACATTTTAGTTATTCCACGTTTATGTGGATTACACCTTGAGTTGAGAACACTTATACGATATAAGGCTAGTAGAGATGAGTAGTGTTGTGTGGGATGCACTGTTGAAACTTTTACACCACTAGTTGATAAGTGGGGTGATCTCTAGAAGAATTGAATTGAGATTAGTAGGGTAACTGAGTGTAACCTTACAGTATAGCCACACCGAGAATGCGACGTCGATATTGAGATAAATATGTTATGCATGTGACGTTTGTAATGCTTGTGCAAATATTGACGGGTTATAGGGTATATGGGCGCCTTGGTTAGTGTGATTTTAATAATCCAAGATGAGGGGGCGTGGTTATAATTGTTTCGAAGATATGTCGGTGGGATAATATAAACATAATTGAAAAATAATTATGGACTGAACTTCGTTTGCAAAAGACAATAGTCATAATAGCTATGTACAAGGAGAACTATTACACCTGAGATGGGTTAAAGGACGACAGAGACAAAGGAAAAATATCTCTTAACAAGAGAGGATCTAATTGTTTTGGGAAAGTAGAACGGAGTCTTACCCAGTAAATTGCTGATTGTAACTCGCGCATAAGCAGAATGTTGATTACTACCAGATGAAAAGGACCTAAAAAGTGTGCAATTCTGTAGCGGATGTATGGGTAACGATTTTGGTACACTTCCAGGAAAGGGGATTAAGATGTATTGGGTAATGTGAAACGCTAAGCGTGTGGATCGGTGTTGAGTAACACACAATGAAGTTGACTCCAGGTGCACCACTCGTAGATGGAAAAAAGGTTGGTCTGAGATAATCAACTAAAATTTAATGACAAATGACAATTCCAGGGATGGAATTGATGTGCAGGCCTATAGATTTCATTGTTGGGTAGCCAACATCACGAAAAGTTCAATATTTCCTTCAGTTTTCTGAAATGGATTAATCGAGATGGAATATTTATTTCTACCTTGGGTGAGTTATAATATCAAATAGTGCGCCAAACATTTCATTTAAATAGAGTAAATGAACTGGCACGAGGGATCAGTTAATATTGTTGTGAATCGGGAAAAGGTACTTGAGTCCCACCTCTGATAGAGATTGTCAGAATACAATGGAGACAGAGTTGCATTTGGAGCAACACATGTCAATCGTAGGACGATAGTTAGACGGGAGGTAGCTGAGATATTGAAGAATGCGAAGAATGTGTACTCTGGATTTTAGGGTAATTAGGAAGAGTCATTACCGTTAGTAGTTTATTTTGGCAAGGCGCCTTTTTAGATTTTGTGTGGAAGGCCTTGTCGTTCACCCTCTGGTTGATTAGAGATGAGGGGATAACAAGATTTTCAGTCCGGGCATGATTTAGAGTCCGTCGACAAGGGTTGAGTTAACCATAAATTGTTTCGTGTCATTCATGAATGTCGTAAGAGTTATATCTCCACGAATAAAAGTTTTAAGGATTGAGATGAGTGGTCAGATGTCATTGTGGTCTCTCCCATGAAGGTAGTTATGTGGCTTGGAAAATAAAGGAAGTTGGCTCCTAGGGATGTGGGGCCTTCCATCAGTATTGAGACGACAAAGCCAATGAAGTGTAGGCTAGTCTTATTGGAATATTTTTAGTAGGATCATAATGTGTTTTGTGTACCATTGTCGAGGTAAGACCTTAAAAATGAGAGAATATATCGGTATGTAAGAGTTTGAATGGACTTGTTGCTAATCTTGGGTTATAGTCAGTAGACCTTCAGTCAAAATGGTACTATTGGTGTGTATTGTGGAAACACCAGAATATTATTACTTATTAACTTTGATTACATTCGGATGTATTGCATGTAAGCATCCAAAGTTTTTAGTACCGGCCATATCCTAATTTTGAGGACGAAATTCCTTTGCAAGTGGAAGATGAAGTCTGTTAGAATCAAAACCACGTCATTTTGATTGACAGGTGAATCGGTCCGCCCCCTGACCGAACCGGTTCGGTGTACCCGCTTGTTCAAAATATGGAATTGTAGGTATTTTCATTATGATCGCATGTGCGCCAACCTCATATTTTTCTAATTAGTTATGAATTTATTACAAAACGGTGTCCGAGACCGAATTCTTTGTTGGGAAATCAAATCTAGATTATTTAGGGATGCCCGTAAATGAGGGTAGGACTCTAGAAAATATTAAGGAAAATTATTTTTACCTTGGAATTAGATGGGAATGAATTCGAGGTATGTATTTAGGTGTGTTTAGGATGAACAACACTCGAAAATATATGAATGATTTCGAATGGGAATTTCAGATGAAATTAGGATATGGGATGGACTGAGACATGCTTAATATCTTAAATAAAAATATGTTGTGATATATATATATATATATATATATATATATATATATATATATATATATATATATATATATATATATATATATATATATATATATATATATATATATATATATATATAAAAATTATAAGTTAATACTTATACAATTAAGAGTGGGGAAATAGACTCGGGTATTATGGGCTAGTGTTACAGGAGTTAGGCACAGGTTAGTCGGATTTAATTTAATTATATATATACAGGATTGTGATAGTATATATGTATATTTGTGTATTTATTAAATATCAGTGTGAATGATATTTATGTGAAACCATATCCCTCTAGTGCTATCATCGGAGGTTGCGAGATGTGGATGAATCCCCTGACTAGTAAATGCAGGGAGAGTATAGTCCCCAAGTCACATCGTTCGACATTTCATTTTGTGATTTATTTTCGAGGTGAGACGTTTTGGGTATGATTTAAGTAGGAATCGTTAATGTTTAATGATGTATTTGATCAATAGAAATTGTTGGAAACATGTATTAATCATTGGGTATGTTTAGTTTGAGTTTTGAGAAAAATCCATGGAGGGTTGGGTGAACACAAATGGAAGAAAACGATTGGGGAAGATGAAGTCTCCCAGAATAAAAACAACATCATTTTTATTTACAAGCAAACCGGTCTTCCCTTTGGTCGAACCGGTTCAGTGTACCTGATTGTTCAAAACATGGAATTATAGGTCTTGTCGTTACGATCGCATGGGCGTTGACCTCATATTTTTCTGATTTTTTTAATTGGTTATGAATTTATTACGGAAGGGTGCCTGAGACCGAAATCTTCGGTGGGAAATCAAATTTGGATTATTTAGGGATGTCTGTAGATTAAGGTAAGACTCTGGAGAATATTAAGGAACATTAATTTTACCTTGGAATTAGATGGGAATTAATTAAGGGTATGGATTTAGGAGTGTTTAGGATGAACAACACTCGATAATATATGAACGATTTCGAATGGAAACTTGGGATGAAATTAGGGTACAGGCTCGATTAAAATGTGCTTAGTATCATGAATAAAAATATATTGTGATATGTATAAATTGTAAGTTAATACTTATAGAATTAAGAGTCGGGAAATAGACTCGGGTATTATGGGCTAGTGCTACGAGAGTTAGGCACGGGTTAGCCGAGTTTAATTTAATTATATATATACGGGATTGGGATAGTATATATGTATACTTGTGTATTTATCAAATATTAGTGTGAATGATATTTATGTGAAAGCATACCCCTATAGTGGTATCATCGGAGGTTACGCGATGTGGGTGAATCTCCTGGCCAGTGAATAAAGGGAGAGTTTAATCCCCAAGTCATATCGTTCGGTATTTTATTGTGTGATTTATTTTCGAGGTAAGACGTTTTGGGTATGATTCAGTCTCTCTCTCTTGGGAAAATATGACGGGCCTCCACTACGTGTTTAATTTTTTACCAAAGTTCGGTGTGAGTTAGTTCGACTTGTGGTAACCAGGTTGGAGTGAGCATACCTGGGATGTGATAGCATTGTAGAGACATGCATCCAGTGAGTTATTACTCGGGAGGATGGTTACTATACGTGATATGTGTGTGAATGTTGTAATATACTAGTACGTATATAACATGATTAAATGATTATATACAAGATAAATACATAAAGTGTGAATGTATTTTATATATAACTAGTGTGAACGTTTTATGATTAAGATATATTTTATATATAACTAGTGTGAACGTTATGTGATTAATTAAGGTTGAAATGATTAAATAAGTTAAGGAGTAGAATAACTTATAAATCAAAGTAAGGAATACTCGGGTTAGAGTAGCATGATGAAAATGGTGTACTAAGGCTAGTTAGGTGGGGTAATGTAAATTGTTGAGTTAGGAGGAAAGCGATAGGTGTAAACATTAGTTGAGGGGTGAGATATATCTCAAGAGAGTGCGACACCGGCTTAAATATAGATAGGGTTCATGCATATTTAAATTGTTTCATTTTAATTGCTTGCTAAATATTTTCAAAAGGTTTTCTTAGTCGCTGACCTATGTCCAAATATTTTCCAAAACAATTTTAGCTGTCCAGCTACAAGGACGCCCAACTTGATGATTCTTTTCAGGGATGCGTAGCTGCAACACTTATGGAGGCTTGCAGGATTTGTAAACGCGTCATTTTATTCCTTTCTAGATAGGATATTTCTCAGTATTTCAATTGGATGTGTTGCCCCTTGGACTATTTAGTTTTTCATATTATTAGACTGTGTTCAGATTCAGTTTTTTTGCTTCATATTAGTTGGATTATTTGTTTTGGAACCGATGGTTTATTCGGTCTTATATATTATATACATGTCATGTGATTGTTCAGATTATTACGGGGTGGATGCTTTGGTTAATTTAATTTATTTTTTACATATTGTTATAATAGTGAAAGATAAAATTTGGCACCGGCTTAATTTTAACATAAGTGGTTAGTAATTAAAAAGTTTTTCGAGAGTGATGCTAACAATGAGTCATATGAGATTCCTGATTATTTTGATAAAGGACTGATCACCCATGATTGAAATAGGCGGGGTGTCACAACCGTCCTATCGGTTGGGGTTTAAGTGAGATCTGGACCGGAGCACAAGTTGACTCAGGTGGGCTAGGTGTTATGTTAGGTCATAAAATAGATACTATGTAGCAACGCAACTTACGAAAGGTAGTTGTAGATGTTGGGTTCCTTTGTCACCACTGGGTATGGGTCGTGAACTAGTGTACTGCATAGGTACTACCCAACTTTGTTGTGTTTTGTTATTACTCGAGTTGTGATGAGGAACTCCTCCGGGTATTACCGATAGAGCACGAATAGGACACTGAAGATAAATGTCTTCGTGTGTCGTACATATATATATGAATACATATGTAATTATTTATATACACATTGTGGTGTGCCTCGTATGAGAATGAGGTTCTCATATGAGATAGATGTAGACAATGCTTAATGATAGTAAAGTCGTATTAACATAATGATATAAATAATTAAGAACGAAAGTAAGTTCTAATGGTCTAATGCGGTAGACAATTATTAATGAGAATATAAACTGGTAGTCTAAGAATGTAGACGGTAATTAAAGAAAATGAAACTTATTGCCTAATAGAGTGTAGACGATAATTGTTGTGAATTAAAAATTAAATACTATGATGAGAAAGACTAAGGTTACAGAACATTATATAACGTAAAAATATGCACTGAATTTATATAGAACTTAGTGGACAACATTATGAAGTTAATCCGAGGACTGGGGTTTTAGTTGTAAACACTCACTTTTAGCTGACACTTAGCTAGATGGACTTATCATTATATGTCGGATTAGATAATGGAAATTCATAATTGGTATTTTGTTTAAGGATACGAGTAGTACTGCTTCTAGATAAGAGGTGAGATAATCGATACATGTGAGCATCTATAGAGAGACGTGAAGTATGTGTTAGTTACATTTTGTATATTTATTGGTGAATAATCCTTTCAACTCTAGGGCTCTGACCCAATTTATAATTGTCCCCCCCCCCCCGGGTTTGTTTCTCATAAACAGGGACAATAGGACTAATGATGGATCAGACTTGTAGTTGCTTTGGACGTAGCGGTTTTCATGCCATTAATTCTATTATAGATTGTCCTTATTCATTTGGTCATTTTGGTTCATATAGAAATTTGTAAGGACATAAGCCCAAGAGTGTATGTATATCAGTTTGTACGTATCTTTACATTATGGACATTGTATGATGATTCAGTTTTACACTCATGTATTTAAATCATTTTTGGTTCAGAAGTATTTTTTATAAATTTTGAATTTTGGCACAGAATAAAAGCAACTTCAATTTTTTTTCAGTGTTGAGAATGGTATAAATTGACAACAAGCCCCATCTTTGTCGTATCGTGTTGGTCAACCTTTACGTGAGAAAATGGGGGTTGTTATAGTTGGTATTAGTGCACGATTATAGTGTCCTAAGGATTTGTGTTTGAGCTCGTTATATTTTGCGTTGCATCCTTTGATGTAGAGCCCTATAGTTAGGAATTATTGTATTCTTTGCTCGTTCGGGAAAGGGGTAAGTTTTGGAGAGAGAGCCATAGTGACCTTGTGTGGGTCACTTGCTATAATTGAGAGAAATTCAGGAAATTTGGTGCCTAGTAATTGAAAAGGAGACATTTAGAGAAATTGAGGAATGTGATACTTCAAGATAATACACAAGCAGAGATTAATTTATTTAAACTAATAGGATCGGCGTTATGAAAGTAGAGCTCCATCACCATGCTGGAAGAACGGGACCAATTAATTAGTGATTAGTTTCGGGTGAAGTTCGAGGGGAAGTTTCCCCACAAATTTTTGAATTCAGAAATGAAGAACAAGACAGGAAGGAGATTTAGATTTTACGATGCCTTACCAGCATGTCAATATTGGTAATAACATTTATTAAAGGACATGACATTTTTAGGGGTTCCAAATGAGTAGTCTATGTAAAGGATATAATATTTTTGATGGTCGAAACAAGTAAGGCCGATAAGTCTAGGACCCATAACATGTGGGCTTTGGGTTAAAAATTAATTTAATTGCTGAAAAAGGAACCAATAATAGTATCGGTGGTAAAGGATACTTTTTTCTCCCTACTTTGGAGTATGTAGAATATGTTTGCTTTTGATATTGGGACTTAGTGTTAATTGAGGCTTTGTTAGTGCATTGGAGAAGATGGACTTTGTATTTGGGAAAGTGTTTTACATTGGTTCACTGTGGGTGAGAGGGGGCATTGTTACTTTGGTGTGTATATGTATAGCAATGTATACCGGGAGGCTTATGTTTAGCTTAGGCCTATTTGTTAGTTATGTCAGAGTGTGATATTTTCCCTGGGAATGGATTTATAGTTACTTGGGATACGTTGATTTTATGGGGACTGCTATGAATTGTGGTCATGTTTAGAAGACAAGATTGGTTAGAAATTGGTGTTCATCATAATCGTGAGGGTTATTGTGAGTAATTATTATGGGTGAGCCTAGTTTTGATACGATGGCTTTCAATGGGAACTTACGTTGTGCAAGGCCATTTAAAAAATTTAGGTATGCTTGGGGAAGCAACATGTGAGTGTAATTTAAAATTTTGAATAACTCAAAATAAACTCGAAACTCATGGGATAAATCGGGTTATGATCAGGTTGGAGCAACGGTCTTTTATGTGGGGAAAGATTTTGAGAGATAACATAATAGTATGATTTGGGGAAGTATTTCCTTAGCAAGTATAGGCAATAAAGTAGAAGTAAGGCTAATGCTAGATTCGATTGTTGAGATTATATATGATCACGTTTAATATTTGTATAGTGACATGGTCGTTGAAGTGGAGATGGTAGACTTGATTAATATGGGTATGCCTTTGGAAACTTAGAAATGACTAATTTCTCTATCGATTAAATATGGACAGGGAATGTCCTACCTAGGTCATGTTGATTGGAGTGTTGGGCATGAAAGGGTCGGTTGATTCTAAAGGAGTTTGGTATAAATCTTGTGAAGGATAAATGGTTTGTTAGGAAATTGCCAAAATTTGGAAATTTATGGTTAGAGTATTGGTTCATGTTTGGTTTTAGGCCAAATGGGCCTCAGTGATCGATGAATCTATGTAGTAGTGTATCGGGAGGATTCCTTGTTTAGATTTTGCTTGCAAGACATCCCACGCACGAAACTTATCAAGTGTGTGGGATTGAGGAACCTTTGGCCTTGAGACATTATGTTTAATAATTGGTACGTATGTAATGAGGGTACGCATCGAGCAACGAAGAGTATGATTATGGTCGGTAGAGTATTCATATATACTTATACCTCATATGTATACATCGTATGTATAGTTGGTTTATGGATATGGGTGTGCCTGTCATGCTTGATAATTGTGTATGGATGCTTGTGATTGTGACGTGTGGGTGTCCTGGTGATAGTACATTATTATAGGCATATGTGAGCCTTTCTTTTTAATCTCGTCAGATACGAGTGCGAACTATAATAGTATTGAACCATGATAGTTGTGTGGAGATGCTTGGTGTGAATGATACAAATTGGATGTATATGTGGCATTCGTAATTATTAATGGTACGCGTGTGTGCGCATATAATGTGGAATATATGGGTGCCCTAGTGGCGTTATGACCGACGGGGATGAGCCTTTCATTTATCTCATGCGATATTTGTATGGATTGATTGGGTATAAACTTAATATAATGGTACGGATTAAAATGTGACTTCTTGCCTTAGAGAATTCCGAGGACGGAATTCCGTTATTAGGGGGAGAGAATGTAATACCCCACATTTTTATGGATATTAAATCGAAGTTATATTGATTTAATTAAAATTACGGGAATTATTATTTGGAGGCAATAATTAAATTAATCCTTATTTCAACGTAATAATTAAATGAGCATGTTAATTAAATTAGAATATTTAATTGAATATGTTATTTCATAAATGTGGCCTATATGTTATGATTTTTATAGAATGACAATATATTGCAAATAATGAAGATAGACGCGAATAAATTGATGCCCCGTTGATTTAATTAAGTTGTATTAAGGATATACGTATATGATAATGATGAAACATACAAAGAAAGGTATAAAGTGTTTATAGACCTTTAAATGTGATTAGATGACTTAAATATGCATTTTTAGTGTTTAAAAATGGACCCATGGGTTGGGTTGGACCTTGGGTAGAGTTTTGGGTCAAACCGAGTATGGATAGGAACCTTTTTAGGGGCCTTAAGTCTGGACCTATAGAAACTTCTGAATTTAAGTTAATCTAAAATGTTAGTTAAAAGATTAAAATCACACTTAGGGTTTCATAACCCCCCATATCCACCCCCATACACTTTTGGAGGCTACACACTTTGAAAGAGAATGGGAGAAGCCACCCAAGAAGAAGAAAATATGAGTTTTCTCTGCACTTTCAGGCAAAGATTATCTTACCAAACTTATTCATTTTTTTCTAACTTCATTTTTATGTTGAATCCATGTTTAGATTTGAGGTTAAATCGGATTTATTGCAAGCATGTTAGGGTTCTTGACTAATCTTGAGTTCTTGGTGATATTCATATTTTAGGGTGCTAGATCCATGAATCCCCGTGACAAATGATGAAAATAGGTTGTTTGATTTAGATAAATCATTGCTAAATTTCTTTTAGAATTTTTTTTAGAAATCTGGGTTTGATTGTTGAAGATTTATGATGAAAAGCTGTGGTATTTTTGTGTAGAAAAATCTGGGGAAAAGCCCTTGCAGATATTGGTGTTTCTTGGTGGATTTAGAGGTTAATCCATGAGTGGAATGAACCTAATCAATTGTAGAACTCATGATGGATAACCTATTTTAGTGTCTGAATCATTAGAAAGAGTTTTGATGCATTTAGAATTAATTGAAAAAATCCCATCTTGGAAGAATACCCGTTCTTGGCTTACTAGGATAGTCGAATCGATTCGTCCTACCTACCGAATTGATTCGGTACACCTACTTGTATATTTTTTTGTTACGATTGCGTGGGCGCCGATCTCGTATTTTTTTGATTTTTTAAATTAGTTATGATTTTTCTACGAAAGGGTGTGCCACACCATTTTTGTTCCAGTGAGGGATATAGACTTATTGTAATATATTAATGATATGGTTATGATCTTATATACGCAATTAAACTGGGATGGGTTCATGATATGACGATAACTTAAAGTACAAGTTAACTATATGAACAAGATGTTTTATGTGGGATTCTTGAACTAAGCTATATGAAATAAAGATTTTAAAAGTTCAAGATGTACCTAGGTAATTGGGTAACTTTGGAAGGGGCACATAAATGATACCTAAAAGATACGATGATAATTTTATGAGTTAAAATGGGATAAGTTTAAATAAAAGAATTACTTATTATAAATACGTCGAATCCTTGAGAATATAATTAATGGTTAGATCCGTCAAATTATTATTGTATAAGGATACTAAGCAGAAATGTATCCTAAGCCTAGTGGGCTAAGTCTAAATGGGTAGCATCGGTCGTGATAGTAGTTGGGGTGAGACTACTTATTAGTGGATTTCTTATATATGTACATATAACCTTATTGTAAAGGAAACGAGAAGTGAATAATTATTAATAATTTAGAAGGATTAAATTTTAAGCCAAGAGGGAAACATGCTGAAATCATTAATTGTTTTTGAAAGGTTAGTTTGGGGATAACTATACCTATATATTTATGGAGAAATAAATGATTAAGTAAATGTGATGATTAAGTTTAGAAGGCAAAATATGGGACTTGAATATTTAATTGGGGAGTAGTTGTAGGATGGCGACTCAATATGGGTTACGTAATAACTGACTAAAATGTTATGGTTAAGCCGAAAAGGCTATATTTATATGAATGAAGATTCCTTGCGTACAAGTAGTTATTGAGTAAATGATTGTATATATTGGATAATAATATGTATGATAGTACTTTGTGTGGACATTCCTGGGTTCGTGGACCGTCTTATCGGTTGGGGTTTGAGTGCAATCGGGACCGGAGCGCACGTCGGCACATGTGGGGATAGGTGTAGTGTTAGGTCATAATATTGGTACTACATAGTAGCGCCACTTACGAGAGGTACTGGGATCCTTTGTCACCGCTGGGTATGGGTCGTGAACTGGTGTACTACGTGGGTACTGCCCCACTTGCTTGTATTTTGTTATTACTCCTATTGTGACGAGGGTATCCTCCGGGTATTACCAATAAATCATGAACAAGACGCCGAAGATCGATGTCTTCGTGTGTCGTACATATATATACGGACATATGTAATTATTTATATACACATTATGGTGTGCCTTGTATGAGAATGCGTTCTCATATGAGATAGATGTCGACAATACTTAATGATAATATAGTCGGATTAACATAATTATATGGATAATTAAGAACGAAAGTAAGTTCTAATGGTCTAATGCGGTAGACAATTGTTAATGAGAATAATAATTTGGCAGTCTAAGAATGTAGACGGTAATTAAAGAAAATAAAACTTATAGTCTAATGGTGTAGACGATAATTGGTGTGAATTAAAAATCAAATAGTTTGTTGAGATAGACTAAGGTTAAAGAACATTATATGACATACAAATATGCACTGAATTTATATAGAACTTAGTGGACAACATTATGAAGTTAATCCCGGAACTGAGGTGTTAGTTGTAAACACTCACTTTAGCTTATGCATAGCTAGATGGCCTTATCATTCTATGTCAGATTAGATAATGGAAATTTATAATTGGTATTTGGTTTGAGAAAATATAGTATGTCTGTAGTTGGGGGGAGAGAGAGAGTTGAGCAGATGAATCGTCCAAATCTAGGGCTGTGTTTTTTTTTAACATTCCGATTTTTTCGATATCTGATCCGATATTTTCCGATTTTGAAACGATTATAAGGTTTTCGATTTTTGATTTTTCAGAAAAAAATCGGATCGAAAATTGGAAATAATTCTGAATTTCTGATTTTCCGATTTTTGCGAAACTATGCCGATCCGATTTTTTCGAAATTATTTCTGATTTTTTTTTCGATTTCCAATTTTTCTAATTTTTTTTAAACATTCTCAGGTGTCCCACATCGGCTAGGAGAGGAAGGGACGCCAAAAAAAGTCCTCTATAAAAGGAGAATATCCCTCTATCCTCTGCACAAATGAAAAAAATGGTTAAATTCTTACATATTTACATGTTGGTTTAATTTTTTTTTTATTTCTTTAAAATGAGAATTTCGAGTAATCGAAAATCCTATATTAATTTTTTTATAATTTCCAAAATTTCTAAATTTTTAGTATATTTTTGAATTTTCGATTTTTCCGAATTCGGAAACATTTTTTATTTTCCGAAAAATTGGTTAGGAAATTGAAACAAATATTTTATTTCCGAAAAAATTGAATTTTCAAAAGATCATTTTCCGATCCGATCCGATCGGATCGAAACACTAACCCTATCCAAATCTAATAAGATCCCAATATTGAAGCACCCAATTTTGTTGATTCATTGGCAAACGAAGTGACCGTGTGGTGAAATGAACATCAATAATAAATACAATTATGCAAGTGGTACAAAAAAAAAATTAAAACAAATATGTGAAATTATGGGATATTGAGGAAGAGCAACACTACACGTACACACACTTATACCCACTCCTATACCCGCCGAATAGGACAAAAAAAGTTGAAGGTTGAAGGGTTTGTTTTTTTTGTTGTTAACTTGGCTCATATTTTTTGTTTTAATTTTAAAAATGTTTTTTTTTCAGAGTTAAAAAAATCATTTTTTTTAAATAAAGGTTAAAACCTCCCAAATATACCCAAAATATTTTTTAATAAAGAGTTTTTAAAAAAGATTTGAGTTTAAAAATAAGGCGTGCCGCTGGCGCGGCCCTTTAAAAATAATAAAATATTGATAAATTGGTGTTTGAGAAAGAAATGGGTTAAAAATCATTTTTAAAAAAACTAAGCATTTTTTTTATCAAAAACAATATCTTTAGTGTTTGTTTGTCAAAAAGAAAAATATTAAGTGTTTTTTTGCTAAAAATAATATTTTCCATGTTTGTTTGCCAAAAATAATAAGATTCAGTATTTTCTTTGCTAAAACTAATATTTTCTAGCGTTTGTGTGCCAAAAAAAAATCAGTGTTTTTTTCTCAATTAATAACATTTTGAGTGCTTATTTGTCAAAATTAAAAATATTTTTTTTTTGAGAAAAATAATATTTTCACGCTTTGTATGGGTTAAATAAAAATATTGAAAAAAAATTGAGTTTAAAAATAAGCCGTGCGCGGACCTTTAAAAATAAAAGAATATTAGCTAAATGGGTGTTTAAGGGACTAAATGCGTTTAAAATAATTTTTTAAAAATAAAATTTCTTATTAGAATAATCTTGTCTTAAAAAACAGATTTTTATTAAAAATACAGATTTTTTATTTTTATTGAAACAGTTATAGACATTTTACTTCTTATAAACATTTTTTTAAAATAGTGAAGAAGTTGTTTTTATTCTAAAAATAATATTTTCCAATGTTTGTATTCCGAAAACAAAATTCAGTATTTTTTTTTATCAAAAACAATATCTTTAGTGTTTGTTTACCAAAAAGAAAAATATTAAGTGTTCTTTTGCTAAAAATAATATTTTTCCTGTTTGTTTTCCAAAATAAAAAAAAAAATCAGTATTTTTTTTGTTTAAAATAATATTTTCTAGTGTTTGTGTGCCAAAAAAATATTCAGTATTTTTTTTTAATTAATAACATCTTGAGTGCTTATTTTTCAAAAATAAAAATATTTAATGTTTTTTGCTAAAAATAATATTTCATGGTTTGTATGGGTTAATTTTTTTTTTTTTTAGTTTACCCTTTTATGTTTTGTATTTGTTTGGAGATATAAGTGAGGCCCTTTTATTTTGTCTTATACCATGGGTATGGTTTTTGGGTACAAGTATTGGGTCCGTTTAGTTTTATTCATTGAGGAAATATAGTCCGTGTGTAGTTGTAGTTGGGAAGAGAAAGAGTTGAGCAGATGAATCGTCGAAATTCCAAAATTGAAGCACCCACTTAGTTTTGTTGATTGATTGGCAAACGAAGGGGAAGGGGAAGGGGGTGAAATGAACATGAGTTATAAATACTATAACTCCTCTGTTTCCCGTCCTCATTCACTTACCCTTAGAAGAGAGAAAATCAGACGATGGATTCCTCTGTCCTCTTCTTCGTGTGCGTGGGAGAAAAGAAAACTCTTCCAATTAATAGGTGAAAAATCCTTGGTTTTTCTCACTTAAATGCTACATGTCCCTTAACCTGCCAAAATTTCCCCTATATATATCAAACAATTTCTAGGTAAAAACTCCACACCATCGCCCTCTCCCTCTATTTCAATCTCTCAAACATGTCTTCCACTTTGAAGCTTGTTCTCACTTTGTTTCTAGCCTTTCTCATGGGGTCCGTGGTCACGGCGTGACCCTATGGCGCAACCTCAACCCTCGCTGCTCGGCTCAAGCTCGATCAACAAGGTTCCTCTAACTGTTGGGGCTCTTTGTTTCAGCTTCAAGCATGTTCCACCGAGCTCATACTATTTTTCATGAATGGAGAGACAAATGTTGGGGCCGGATGTTGCAACACAATTCAGACCATCCAACGCGATTGCTGGCCTACCTTGCTCAGCTCCATCGGATTCACAGCCAAAGAAGGGAATATTCTCCGTGGCTTTTGTGATCACGCCTCAACCATGCCCAAGCCTTTGGTCGCATAGTTTGATGTCAATTACAGAATAATGTTATGTTGGAGTTTTATTAATTAATGAATAAATGAGATTGTCTTTCATCTCTACGTGTTACATATCTATGTATGTTTTAAATTCTAAATTATGTTGCATTTTGTGGTCTTGTCGATTTATTTCAGTGAGGCTTTTGAATGTTGTGAGGTTTTTGAAAAGTTCAATTTTGTTGCATGTTGTTTGAAACTTGGTTAGAATTTTTCCCCAACCATTGTGTTTTTTTGGGATTTGGATTTGAGGAAGATGATTGGCAACGCTGAGATGTGTTCGGAACTCTATATCTTCAAAGTTACTGATTATCTCGAAAGATAACCTCAAACAATAGTTTGTGGAAACAGGTTTCTGTTTATTTTTCGTTCTAATAAAGATAGTGATGTTATGTTGTGTCATTGTCGTTGATGTTTTTCAGTGTGAAATTTGTCAATTATTCAAGCATGGTTATAATTCCTATCCAATTCAACCACACAAATCATCTCACCCCTTCTCCATGATATATAGTGATGTTTGGGAACTATCTAAAATAAAGAACATGACAAGAACTAAATGGTTTGCGTCTTTTGTTGATGATCATACTATAATTTCGTGGATATTCTTGATGGAAGAAAAATCAGAAGTGCGTCAAATTTTCAAAAATTTTATGCCTGTAAAAGTGCATAGCCATGGAAGAAAGTTATTCAGGCAGACAATGATAAATCTCCCCTTCTGTTTCAACAGTAATTTAAAACTCAAATGTTTGTCTTACTCTTTCCTTGTATTCAGGCACCTTTATGCCAGTAAAAGTGCATAGCTCTTGTATATATACTGATCTTGTACATTAAAAATAAATAAAGAAAGTTATCATTCAAAGTAATATAAACCTGGTATGGTATCAGAGATTCTTCTCCAACGAGCTAAATCTTTTTTTTTCTTCCCGTCTATTGCATAAACATTTTTTTTGCACAATGGCCTATGATTCTGCTACAAGCAATCTATCCGCAGCTGCTGTTGTTCCTTCAAACCCTGCCCAAAATTTGATAACGATCAACGCTGCTGCTCAACTACCTCTAAAGCTCACCTCTCTCAACTATTTTTTTGTGGAAAGCACAATTTAACTTTGTTCTTTAGCTTGGATCATCTTGGCTATCTCGACGGCACACTTCCTTGTCCTGCTCTGTCAATTGCTCAAATTGGTTAGAACATTCCTAATCCAACTTATCTTCCATGGCGTCGCCAAGACCAACTAATTCTTTATGCAATTCTTGCGTCTCTAAGTGAAGCAGTCATTCCACTGGTGTCCTCTGCATCATCCAGTCAGGAGGCTTGGACTCGACTCTCATCTTTATTCCAAAAGATCTACCACTCACATGATTTATCTCAAGGACAAACTAACTATGACTACTCTTGGCTCGCTCTCTGTTACTGATTTTCTTGTTTCTATCAAGCGGATTACAGATGAACTTACCGCTCTCGGTGATCCTCCAAGTGATGCTGATCTTATTTATGCAACTCCAGGTCTGGGCCCTGCTTACAAAGAACTGATCACTGCCATGAGAACTCGAGATTTCGTTGTTCCGTTCGAAGAATTGTTCGACAAGATTATTGATCATGAGACCTTCCTTCTTCATAATGAAAAACACAATCCTAATCCCATAGCACCTACTGCACATTTAGCCAAACATTCTTCATTTTATCATCTTCCTCAAAAGTCTCATTTCTCTTCTTCGCACCTGGACTACTTCCTAATCCCACTACTGCCAACAAACCGTACAAACTAAACAACTCCAGTTCACCTACAAACATTTGTCAATACTGTGGCAAACGTGGACATGATGCTAAAAAATGCTTCAAGCTTTTCCCTCAACTCCGCTTTTAACGTCCATTTGCTAATCTTTCTACCACCTCTGCTCAATATCCATGGATAGTTGATTCTGGTGCATCTCACCATGTCACATCTCAGATGTCAAATTTGTCCTTCCATTAACCGTATGAGGATGCTGATGACATTAAAATTGGTGATGGTGATGGTTCAGGTCTAAAAATCACTCATACTGGATCTATTTCTTTCTCCCCCTGTCTCAATTTATCTAATGTTTTATGTGTTCCATCTATTAAACAAAATTTAATATCTGTTTCAAAATTTTGTCGTACAAATCAGACCTCTATTGAATTCTTTCCTTCCTATTTTGTTGTCAAGGATTTATGCACGGGGAAACCTTTACTCCACGGAAAGAATCGACATGATCTTTATGAATGGCCAGCTGCAAAAGATGTGAATACTATCTCACCCATGGCATTTTCTACTAGTGTTCCTGTCTCTGCTTCTCCAGTGATTTGGCATGGACATCTTGGTCATCTGTCTCTTAAAACACTAAAGTCTCTTGTTCAGTCTGGTTTAGTGTCCCTTTCTTCTCCAAACTCTTGACCTTAAGGTTGGGAGGTAAGCCCATGCTGCTAGGCAACATTTGGGATTCAAATACCGAGATGCCCTCGTGCACACATAAGTCCATATTTGTTTGCTTTAAGTTACCAGCGTCACAAGTTCATAACCACTGTGGAAACAATATTAAATGCTTTGCTTTTTTATGTGAGTAAACAAGCCCTTATTTTATATTAATCTATGAAACAATCAATTTTAGGTAAGAATTCTCACAAAAAAATATAGTCCAAGTTCCAACTCAACTGGACACATACATAGATATTAGTCCATACCTATACACAGGTGCAAATTTAGAACTAGTTTTCATTTCCACGAAAATGGAACAGTGTCAATATCAAGATGGTGTCCTGTTATTTTAGCTTCATACGTTTCTTATAGAACTAGTGCAAAAAGGGAAAATCAGAAAAATAAAAACTAATCATAACTTCCTCCAGTTCCAGAGAATCAGGAAAGAAAAAAAACACAATAGCTCAAACAATTAGCAATGGCACACCTCAAAGCACTAAAATCAAGGATTCGGAAATGCTACAACATCGAAGACCTACCAATTCAAACATTACATCATTATTACCCAAAAAAAAAAGGAGAAACACAATAAGACAGTGCCATGAATCGATATATACTATTCATGAGCTAGATACGAGATCATCGTCAAAGAAAGATAAATATATACAAGCAAAACTCCCTTATAAATATTGGTCTCATGCTTTTCAAACTGCAGTGTATTTAATAAATTGACTTCCAACTCCTATACTTGATTTTTCTTCTCCTTATGAAAAATTATCTACCCAAAAACCAAATTACAACAAACTGAAAGTTTTTGGATGTCTTTGTTTTCCTTGTCTAAAACCATACAATTCTAATAAACTTCAACCCAAATCTTCTCCTTTGTGTTTTTCTTGGTTCCTCTCTTAATCAAAGTGCGTATTTTTGTTTGAATATTACATCAAATAATATCTTTACGTCTCGTCATGTTTGGTTCATTGAAACTGAAATTGTTGTCGTGCTGTTGTTTGGTTGACTAATAGTTGGTTGATTTGCTGTCGTGTGGCCTGCTGTTGCCGTGCCATTTGCAATATTGTTGGCATGAGTTAATAAGCATTTATAGTCTGTTGTTTGAGACATGGTGAGGGAAACATCGTGACAATAAGGATTTAATAATGTGGGTCTGTCTCAAGAGAGTTTTGTCATGGGCCCGCGCGGGCTGCAAAAACCAAGCTGTAATGAACAACCAACTCTGGAACACTTACTGACACTAAATAAATATGTATACACGTTCTTCTACCACTAGTGAATATATGTTATTCTCTATGCGGTTAAAAGATTATTATAAGTACTCAAAAAAAAATTGGGGGGCTCCTTTCCCCGAACCTTCAGAATTTTCATTTTGTACCCAGCCCACCAATTATTCTCGGCTCCGCCACTGACCACAACCCCATCCTTGATTGTGCGTATACTTCCTAACTTAGTTCAATTTCAACTTTATATATGTTTATAATCATAACATTCATTTTTAATAGACGCACATATAATTTAAAGCTTATATAATCTAGTATGGATCATTTAAAAGTCTGGCGTAATCCAATTGAGAATCATAAGTAATGCAATATAATTCACATCCATCCATGGCCACATGATTGAAGTCTATGAAATAAGCATATTAATATTAATACTTAACAAGTGTCAAACACGCACTCTTGAAGATTGACAAGAAGATAACTACTTATTACATAGCCATAACCTAATATATGGGACATGCCCGCATACTTCAAGTGACAATAGTCATTTTAAGGTCCTCGTACTTCAAGTCTTCTTTTTTGTTTCTGGATCCGAAATATCTGGCAAAAACAAAAGAAAGGAAACGACATGAGCAATTAAATAATATGGGGTTTTGGAGAAACGTCCTCTTAATTCTCAAAGTGTATAAAAATAGGACATCCACATAATTTTTATAAATTTAGTCCCTGTACTAAAAACATGACTAGAAGATTATGAAAAATGGTGCCGCTGGCATGGACACATAATTTTTATAAATTCATTTGTTCCAGCGAGCTCATACTATTTTTCATGAATGGAGAGACAAATGTTGGGGCGGGATGTTACAACACAATTCAGACCATCCAACGCGATTGCTGGCCTACCTTGCTCGGCTCCATCGGATTCACAGCCAAAGAAGGGAATATTCTCCGTGGCTTTTGTGATCACGCCTCAACCATGTCCAACCCTTTGCTCCCATAGTTTGATGTCAATTATAGAATAATGTTATGTTGGAGTTTTATTAATGAATAAATGAGATTGTCTTTCATCTCTATGTTTTACATATCTATGTATGTTTTAAATTCTAAATTATGTTGCATTTTGTGGTCTTGTCGATTTATTTCAGTGAGGCTTTTGAATGTTGTGAGGTGTTTTTGAAAAGTTAAATTTTGTTTGAAACTTGGTTAGAATGATGGCAATTTTTCCCCAACCATTGTGTTTTTTTGGGATTTGGATTCGAGGAAGATGATTGGCAACGCTGAGATGTGTTCGGAACTCTATATCTTCAAAGTTACTGATTATCTCGAAAGATAACCTCAAACAATAGTTTGTGGAAACAGGTTTCTGTTTATTTTTCGTTCTGATAAAGATAGTGATGTTATGTTGTGTCATTGTCGTTGATGTTTTTCAGTGTGAAATTTGTCAATTATTCAAGCATGGTTATAATTCCTATCCAATTCAACCACACAAATCATCTCACCCCTTCTCCATGATATATAGTGATGTTTGGGAACTATCTAAAATAAAGAACATGACAAGAACTAAATGGCTTGCGTCATTTGTTGATGATCATACTATAATTTCGTGGATATTCTTGATGGAAGAAAAATCAGAAGTGCGTCAAATTTTCAAAAATTTTAATAACAAAATCCAGACCCAATTCCATGCCAAAATACAAATGCTGAAAATTTCCAATGCTAAACATTATTTCAATTCTCTCCTAAGGAAATTCTTATTAAGAGAGGGTGTAGTTCATCAAAGTTATTGCATTGATACCCCTCAACAAAAATGGGATAGCTGAGAGGAAGAATAGACACGTGTGAGAAGTTTCATGGCCTCTTCTGTTTTCCACTAATGTTTCGAAGTTTTGGGGGGTGAAGTTGTTCTTACTGCAACCTATCGTATCAATAGAATGCCTTCCCACGTCTTTAATTTTCAAGCATCGTGTCAAGTCTTTCTCAAATCATAACCTAGTACTCTGATCATATCCTCCATACCACCCAAAGTGGGAAGGCATTATCTCCATTATCTCAAATCCGACGAGTGACCGAAATCAAATCCGACAACCGCCCCATTTTCTCCATGACCGTCAAATCCAAAACCAACACCCATGGTAAAACCATTCTCCCCACCCTTTATTTCCTACTCTCCCTCCTTTATTTCATTTTAGCTGCCTCTTGGATTTATGTTTTGTACAAGAATCATTTCACTGTTCACGGAATCCATTTCTTCATGCTCGCTGTTTTAATCTTAAAACCATTAGACCTATTGTGTCAGGCCGAGGATAATTCGTATATTAACCGAACGTGTACTGCACACGGATGGGGTGTTTTGTTTTGCATATTTAGTTTCTTCAAGGCCTTTACTTTCTTTACTTTGATTGCCTTGATTGGGACGGCATGGTCGGTATTTAAGCCGTATTTGCAGGATGAGGAGAAGAAACTTTTGATGATTGTCATTCCGCTTCAGGTTGTCGCCAATATCGCGCAGATTGTGATGGACGAGACGGGTCCGTACGGGCCCGATTGGATTATGTGGAGGCAGATTTTTTTGTTGGTTGATCTTGTTTGTTGTTGCGCGGTTTTGTTACCCATTGTGTGCTCCATTGAGAATTTGAGGGAGGCGGCGGCACAAACGGATGAGAAAGACGAAGCCGCTGTTAATTTGATCAAGTTCACGCTTTTTAGGCAGTATTACAGTCTGGTTATTTGCTACATTTATTTCACTCGAGTGATGGTTTCTGCATTGGAGACGACTACCTCGTACAAGTATCTTTGGACTAGTTTGGTGGTGGGGGAGTTGGCGACTCTTGCTTTCTATGCGTTTACGAGGTTCAAGCCTGAGGCACATTATCCTTACTTTGTTATGGATGATGAAGACGAGTTCGAACTGTGATGTGATCTATTTTCTATGAATTCATGTTTACGTGGTCACATTCATAAGTTTCAGGTAGAAGCCGCCAAACCTATAATAAGAGTTGTCTACTTCTTTTTGACCTTTCTATCACTCTCTTTCCCATTTTTCTTGTGCATGTTGCTTTTGTTCCTAGTAGTATATCAAGCAGTAGCTGAGACTTTATTAACAAGAGCTAAAACATTGCAACCTGGAGTTGAAACATCTTTTATATCCAAAGAATCAGCCAAACAGTCTGCAATCAAATTGCGAGCATCTAAAATATATAAATCCGCGAGCTGATCACCCTTGCCAATCATCTTCTGGCTGTTGGGATCTTGAATTACAAAGTGACCAGGAAAGAATCTAACAGTAAGAGATGAGTCAGCTGTAAGAGCACTGACATAAATCAAATTGAAGTGGAATTGAGGGACAAATAAAACATCTCTGAGAACCAAAGAGTGATTCAACTTAATATCACTAGATAATTGAACAGGAATAATGGTCTTATTTGGCAAGGTAATCGAAGAATTTTGTATAGGCTTCATGAAGATGAACAAATTTTCATTTGAGCAGATGTGTTTGGAAGCACCTGAATCCACTATCCAACAATGCATAGAAGATAAGACATGATGCATAGAGACAGAAGAACATATACCCGCAGTATATGAAATTGAAGAAGTGGCCTGTGCATCAGTAGTTTTGACAGAAGACATAAGATGAGTGGAGAACATTGTCATGAGGTGCTGATATTGGTCGTCATTTAAGCTCTTGAGGAAACCATCAACATTCACACTACTTTGGTCTGTGTTAGCACAGGAATCATGATGAGAATAAACTTGATGCACATTCACAGTTGTGGACTTCGACTTTGGTTTATATCCTGGTGGATATCCATGAAGTTTATAACACTTCTCGATAGTGTGTCCATGGAAATTGCAGTGAGTGCAAAATGGTCTTTCTTTCTTTTGGCCTTTGCCATTACCATTATTCTGAACATCAGGAGGAGAGCACTTAGGAGCTGCAGTTCGAAGTGCAAATGCCATATTCTGATTGACAGAATCAACTCCCACTGAATTAGTGTTTCTTTGACGCTCTTCTTGAGACGCAAGAGAGAAAACTTTATTGATGGATGGAAGGGGATCTAAGAGAAGAATTTGGCCTTTGATTTGGGCAAAAGAATCATTCAAACCCATAAGAAATGACATTATATACTCCATTTGAAAATAATTGACCAAATCTTTATGTCCTCCGCAAGTACACTTGCCGCAAGTACAAGCAGGTCTGAAATTAGACAATTCCTCCCATAATGCTTTCAATTTCGTGAAATAGACATTGACAGACTGTTGATTCTGGACATGATTAATCAATTCACGATGCAGTTGAAAAATCCGAGGACCGTTGCTTTGCTGGAAACGATCTTGAAGATCGTTCCAAATATCAAAAGCAGAATCAGAGAATAAAATGCTTGCAGAAATTTCTTTCGAAATAGAATTCAAGAGCCAGGATATGACAATATTATTATTGCGGATACAAGTGAGAAGAAGATTCGAGTCCATACCGTCAGGTCGTGGGATAGATCCATCAATGAATCCGATTTTGTTCTTGACGGGCAGTGAAATCGTTATCGCACGGCTCCAAGAGGCGTAATTATCACCAGTGAGTTATTGCGAGACAAGAAGAAGACCTGTACTATCGAAATGATGAAGAAAGAAGGGACTGAGAGGATCATCAATAGCGGACTTGCCAGATGATGCTGATTGACCACCAGAAGCTTGAGAATCCATGGAAGCTTAAAGCAAATCAAAGAACTTGAGTTCAGTGGATTTGTTCTGAATCAGACCTCTGATACCATATTACATAGAGAAATACAGAAAGGAAGAATGAAATTCATTATCTATTGTTTAATGAATGAAGCTTTATATACAGGCCCTTAAGTTACAACTAAACCTAGATGTACATAACAGACTTAACAGCCTTTATAATAGATTGTAACAAACTAACTAATATCTAAAAGTTATACATACTTTTTGCATTACATCTTTGGATTTATGTATGGTAACCTCCAGATGGAGTCCTTGAGTTTGCTGTTTGAGGTAATATGTTCTAAATAGTTTTTTTTTGGAAGATGGAAAGGATACCGTAGGGTGTGATAAGAGGGTTGTTAACGTCATTTTAGTGCTTTTTTTTTAATTGCTCATGTTGTTTCCTTTCTTTTGTTTTTGCCAGATATTTCGGATCCAGAAACAAAAAAGAAGACTTCGGGACCTTAAAATGACTATTGTTTTTGCCAGATATACATACTTTTTTTATGATGTATTTTAGCTTGAATTTATTTTTATGAGTAGGTAGTTCTCCTACATGTGAAAAATATGTTAGTGTGAGTAGCCATTGTTTGAATTCTGAGTTATCTGGTTATCTTTGAATGTATGCCTATGAATTGATGGATGAAAACTAATTCCTCATGTAGGTATTACCTTCAAACAATGCAATGATGAATGGGTTGTTTATACTCAATTTATGAACCAAATTGTTTATACTCGAAAAGTCAATGTATCAAGTGTGATGTGAATGATTATTTTATATCCGCTCATCAGTTTTTGTTTGAAATATATATTGCACCTAAGTTTGATAAGCTTTCCTTATTTTTTATTTTGTTATTTTTTTAATCGGCAAGAGAAGCGAATTTATTAAACAGTCATTCTAATTAGTTTTGTTACAATAAAAGGCTATTGAACACAACCATTATAAACTACTCAAGATTCGTTCACACATATAATAATAATTTCATATCAAGCTGTCCTTTCCTCCATCATTTCTTTCCACGCAGTTTTGCTCCCTGTGCTCTCTCTAGCTTGGAGATTATCTGTTGATTTGGAATGGCTTTCCCAGATTCGTACTCTTGAATTATTTGCGGCTTCTCATTAATCAATTGAGCGAGTTGTGCTTGTGTAATCTTCTTATCCATTCGAGCTTGCATAATACATTTCTTCAACTCAGTAGGTAGGTACACGATCATGAGAAAGGTTCTCAATTTCGTTATCAAGCTTTCGTGTATTTAATGAAGTGCTGCTAGAGGCAGCTTTGTTAACCCCGCCATTCGATTTTTTGACGGTATCGATTTCAGCACCGCTGCGACGGGCGGCATTGACAGCCTTCTCGTCCTTGCGGGCGGCGGAGGTGGGAGCCTTCTTTCGCATCAACACCGGTTCCCAATCCTGTGACAAAGGTCCGATTCCTGCCATTTTCTCTTTCTCTGCTTTAAGCTTTCCTTATTACCTCCTTATATCCCCCTTTGTTTTATAATAAATTGATTGATTAGATACTGCCCTTATTGACTTATAGTTAGACCTATTTATACTCGCGCCGACCACGCCATAAAAACTAGATATGATCTGAGGGGGCGCGAGTTAACTCAGTTTACAATCGAGTTGTTTTACTGAGACATTTGATTCTGTAAAGGTGTACCGAGATTTGACCCAGTGAGAGACTTCATTCGACCTAGTAGTTGGTTCATAATGTGGTATGACCTGAACACAATAGGTGGGCATCTGACTGCTATATTGGTGCATAAACAGGTATTTTTGAGTAAATTGGGTGGGCATATTAGAAAATCACAATTTATTAGAGAAATGGTTTCCTTTATTGGTAATAATGATGTTGCAAAGAGATACATTGTAAGGAGATAAAAAAGATAATACATAAATAAAATGCATAATCACAAAAAAAAAAAAAAAAAAAATGGATACACTAGTACTTTAAAAATTCTGATTATCAATCGGCTCTTCATCTGGTCTACTGATAATAATGCTTCAAATCTTCCATGTTCCATGATTGGGTTAAGGCTATGACCTTCATGATCCCTTAGGTCGTACGTCCCGGGTCGTATGTTCCAAGTTAGGATGTATAGACCCTCCTAGTTGTCAGTTATCTTGCCATGGGTTACATTCTTGGTCGATTGCGTCATTTTTCTAAAGATCAAGTAGCCGATCTCGAATGTTCGAGTTTTCACCATCCTGTTGTAGTGTTTGGCTTCTTTGTGCTGAGTCATGACAATATTCAATGTTTATTCCTCTCTTTGTTTTTTTAAGAGGTTAAGGCTAGCTCTAAGTCATTCATCATTTTATTCTCTTTCAAAATAATGGACCCCCAAACTTGGTATTTCAAGTTCGATTAATACCACAACTTCGGTGGTGTAAGTTATAGAAAAAGGTGTTTCGCAATTGGACCTCCTCATTTTCATTCTATATGCTGAATGAATTGATTTGAACTTCATTACCCATTGCCCTTTGTAATTATCCAACTTAGTTTTTATCCCAGGAAGAAGTGTTTGGTTTGTCACTGCAACATGTCCGTTGCACCTGGGTGCCTGGGGACAAATAAGCAGTTCTTGATTTTGAATTGATCACATAGATTATTGATCCCTATGATTTCAAATTGCTTCTTGTTATCAGAGTTTAGGAGGTGTGTAATGCCGAACCGAGTGATGGTATATCTCCAAATGAATGAATACACTTTCTGGTCAGTAATCATAGCTACGGATTCAACCTCAAATTGCTGCCACAAGAACTTGCATTGGCCTTTTCCAGTAGGAAATGGACTGAGGATGTCCTTCCCCTATAGAAAAAACGACCACGGTGACACCATTGCCGACGGGTCTTTGGCGAGCTAGCGGATATCATTCGCAGTTTGCTGACATCAATCGCACATCCCGACATATTTATAAGCATCCTTGCTCATCATCATCCAATAGTAACACTGTGTCAGTGCTCTTTGTGCCAATGTCCTTTTCCCTGGACACCTCCATGGAGCATCTTAAGGACTATCATCACCTACATTGGATGACCACAACTAAGGATTAGTCAGGCATACCCCTTTTTATACAACGCTCCTTCATATAACTGGTACTTTATTTCTTTGACTCTCACATTCTTCCCTTCCACCTGATCGTATAGAAGGATCCCTTTCTTTAAATATTGAATATATATTTCCATCCAATTAGGCCATCGTTTCATTATACTGATTCTATTTTCTTCTTTAGTATGAATACTATTTCCATCCAACTTTATTAATGAACCATAAAATTTATAGCAATATACTCTTAGCTCCCTCGCAAACAAATTTTAAACACTAAGGGTGTGTTTGGTAACACTAATTTTCCATGGAAAATACAATATATGGAGTCATTTCCATCTTTTGGATGTTTGATAAACAAAATTTTTCATGTAATTGATTTCCTTAAAACAAGTCACTTAACCATTTTTTCCACAAAAACGTGGAATTAAAAAACCTCCTCCCACCTTGTTATTCATTTTCCCGGGAAAAGAATTGCCACACCAAAAATAATGAAAAAAATACGGAAAGCGAATAAAACCCAAAACATAATGAAAAGAAATTCAGAAATTGAATAAAAAACAAAAAATATTGAAAAAATATAGAAAGTGAATAAAACTCCAAAAATAATGAAAAAAATTCAGAAAGTGAAAAAAAAATAATGAAAAAAAATCTAGAAAGTGAATAAAAACACAAAAATAATGAAAAAATCCCAAAAATAATGAAAAGGAATAAAACCCCAAAAATAATGAAAAAAATACAAAAAGAGAATAAAAAAAGAAAATAAATATTAACAACGGAATTAAGTTTAAAAAATGCCCAAAAATTTATTAAAAAGTCGAAAACTTATTAATGAAGGAAACAAATAATGGAAAATTAAAAAAACGTTCAGAAAATTAAAAAAATACATAAAATAAATATTAGTCATTAATTTTTAAAAAACACCAGAAAATTAAAAAAATAAAGCTCAGAAAAAGAAGAAAAATCAATAAAAACACAAAAATAATGAAAAAAATACAAAAAATGAATAAAAATATTGAAAATAATTTTAACCCCTGAATTAATTAAAAAAAGAAAATTTTTAAAAAAATCATAAATTTATTAATTAAGAAAAAAATAAAAGAAAACAAAAAAGCACTCAAAAAATTTAAAAAATAGAAATGAATAAATACCCTAGAAAACTAATAAAAATGCAAATATTTGAAAAAATTAAAAAAACATGAGAATTAAAAAAAAAAAAAAAACAGATCTGGCGACAGGGGGGACGAAATAGGGGGGGGGGGGGGCATGGTGGAGTTAGTTTTTATTCATTTTTTTTCTTAATACATTTTTTCATTTTTGTATATTTGTTTTTTTTAAATTGATTTTGGGTTTAATATTTATTTTCTGGGATTTTTATTCATTTTCTGTATTTTTTTTTTTTTGGGGGGGGGGGGGGGGGGGGTTATTTATTTTTTGTGTTTTTTTCTAAATTTTCTGGTTATTTTTATTAATTTTCTTGGATTTTTGTTACTTTTAGTGTTTTAATATATATTTTCTACTTTTTTTTCCATGGAAAATATTGGAAATCAAACACATAAACGATGGAGAATAAAATATTTTCCACGTGGAAAATAATTGCAATCAAACAACGCCATCAAATTTTTTCCATGGAAAATATTTCCAAGTTTTCAATTCCATGAAAATTGACTCTTAGCGCTTATTTTTCATCTTATTTATCAAACACACCCTAAAGAAATTTTAACAAATTTTAAATACTTAGGCCTACTAATTCTCTTCTAGTAAGTCCACGCTAGTGACATAACAAGTGGATCTAATAA
This sequence comes from Sambucus nigra, assembly GCA_949130495.1. NCBI lineage: Eukaryota > Viridiplantae > Streptophyta > Magnoliopsida > Dipsacales > Adoxaceae > Sambucus > Sambucus nigra. The sequence continues at coordinate 688,670,145 of OX422212.1, forward strand.
TAAATTATCCTTAAATGTTTAAACACTTCAACAGGGGACCTAATTGGAAATTGCCCTAAAATTTATTATATAAACCAAAAAAAAAATATTTAATTATTACAAATAGAAGAAACATAATCACTCACTCTTGTAGTAAAGACTAACTAAAACATGATAAACAATGCTTATAATAAAAAGGAAGCAAAAGGCCATGGTGCCTATACAGTGTAATTCCAATTTTTTTAATTTCTAAACATCATTATTCAAAAACAATTTTAAGTGGTAAATGTATAGAAAGGCACCACATAGGAAAAATGTTCCATATATTCCCATCATGTCATCAAAATAGTTATTAAACGATTAAACATTTAGAATTTACACAAGCACATAAGTAAATTATCTTATTTCACTTAAAACTTAACTTAACTTGTGATTTTAAATTCATTAGCACGTATTTCCATGAAAAAAAATGAATCACGAGTCTTTTAAATTGCATTGATTCAAATCATGAGTGAACTAGTCACCGAAATCACAAAATCATATTATGGAGTAGGAAAGAAGTTTTCATCCACTTCATGATCTACCTCAAGAACATGTTGAATGAATCTTTTAATGCTAAACTAAAACAGTGAATCCATTTGAATTTGAAGCTATAGCCCTATATTCTTTTTATTATCGGTTAATCTCTTCGCTTATGGCTCTTTTCAACATATTAGCTTTTGTCATTGATTAGATTTTCACACACACTTTAGATGATCCCTAACGAAAGATTATCGAATTAAATCTTGGCATTATCACTTTAATGGTAGCCCTTATCCATACATAAAATGGTCTTTTTTTCAATTCCAACAAATATGTATGGATATATATACACACGCAAAAACAGAAAAGTGGACCATGGTGATGATAATAGTAAATAATTGAAGCTCAACCATTATAATAAGTCTCAATAAACTACCAAAACAAGTGTGATAGTCCATTATAAGTGATATACAAGCTAAGTATCGGCAATACACTTGTAAAAAATGATTTTCATGGTATTTTTAAGAAATTATATACATGAAGCACTTAACACATGGAAATCAAACTATCCAATTCTTTTGGTAAATAAGATTTATCCATTGTTATTTATTATGGTTAAGCACAAATTAAAAACCAAGCAAACAAAAATATTTTTGGATTTTTCATATATGTACGATAAGTCAAAGTATTTACAAAAGCATATAAATGCAAAAGTATAACAACACACTCTGAAAAAAAACTCAAAATCTGTTGGGATTTTTCTCAAAATATAGAATCAGGAATAGAGTAAGAGATGAAATATGTATGCATATACAAAAATGAATGAAACCTCTCACATATCAAATCCCCAAGACATAAATAGAACTCTCACCCAAAGTAGGAACAAGGACACTCCTAAATGATTATATATGCAAGCCACACAAACCAAATCCTCATAATAAAATAACTCCTCAAATCATAATCTAGGACAAGAGATGGAGTATGAGATAAGAAGATCCTAACTATGACAAGCACCCATAAACTCAAGCGAGAGTAGGAACCTCTCCGATATTAATGAGAGGTGGAGGAATGCTTGAGTACAAATCTCCTTTAGAGGTGAAAACACACATACTATTAACGAAATCACTTTTCTTCTTCCGAACATCACTTGAAATGGGATTCTTGGGTTTAGTGGGAACTATTGAAATAACTTGCAGCTTAAAATTAACATTGCCTAACTTTTGAACACTTTCCCTTTTCAAAAAATTTTGTTTCACCCCAAATCTCCCATTTCCACTCAAGTGAGGAGGAACATAGGACAAGTTTCTCCAAAAATGATCTCCATATGGTCTAAAATTCATGTTCCTCCCAAAAGTGTTTTTCCTTGAAAAATATCTATCACAATCCATAATAAAATATTTGACTCCGGTCACAGGCGCATTTAAATCATGTATTAAGACATCAATGGAATCATGAGCATGGTAAAGTGAACCAACTTGAGAATTCCTACACATGAAATATAAATATCTAAGTTGTCTGATTTTATGATAATGAATGCATATATAAGGTTCACACTGAACCAGTTTAGAATGACTTTTAGGAGCAATTCTAGGTTTTTATTGATTACTAAACAACTTGTACAAAAATTTCTCCAAATTATCCTTTTTAAGACAAAATGTGCAATTATAGGGCTAGTAAGGTCTTTTCAAAATTTCTTGACCTTTTACAAAAGAATTACCCTTCAAAACATTTTGGTTATTTCTTTCTTTACTCAAAACACTTAGGGTAACAAAGACAATTTTCTTCAAACTTAATTTTTCTCAATGAGATTCAAAGAGAATTGAACAATTATTATCGGTTCATGTGTTGAACACTTTTCACAGAGGTTGTGTTAAATTGAGAAGAACATGGAAAGTTTTTGTCAAAACCTAAACCACACTTATCATTCATAACTTGAGTTATTTCAAAACGCATTTTGTCAAATTTTTTGAACAATCTTGAAGATCAAATTTAACTTTCTTGGAGAAGGCTAAATAATTTTCAAGTGAATAAAGTTTCTTCTCAAAATCACATTTGGACACTTCAAACATTTGAAGTTACTTTTTCATGTTTTCAAGTGTCAAAAGCAAGGCATTCTTATCATTTTTCATTTTTTTTCTCTTAAGGCCTCTTTTAAGTGAAATGTTTTCAAGAATTATTATATTACTCAATCGATAAAGCTTTTTCATTTTCAAATAATATTTTGCAATTTGAAATATTTTTTCATGAGCTTGTGATATTTCGTACTTAAAACTTCATCATGTCCACCATCAAAAAAATCATCATTAACATGAGAATTTAAACTCTTAACACTAGAGTTCTTTTGAGAAGAAAAACAATGGTTCTCATCAATTTTGGAATTCTAACTTTTTTATCGGTCTATCCTCACGCAAGGCTTATCATCACAAGGACTAGTATAATTAGGACAAACAAAGTATAATATATACAAGAAATATTAAAGTAAGGCAAAAAATTACAAATTAGCAAAAATTAACACACAATGATCTAGCTCTGGATATTATGATCGAAGGAGAAACCGTGCTCAGTGTGCTAATATCCTAGAGGGGGTGAATAGGTAAAAATTTCTTATTTAAACACCTTGTTTTTCAAACTCACACTCACATAGAAAATTTTTCAAAAACTTATCCTAAAATTTTGACATTCAATTTTAGCTTATGAAAACTGTAAAGAAATCAATTCAAAAGCCTTTGAGTGTAATTGGAACTTAACACAGTGAGAAATATACACTTAGATCTAATTAGATTCGAATTCAAGTTAATTTATGAGTTAGGTGAGATCTAGCAAAATTAGTTCAAATCAATTGCCATCACGTGATATCTAAAAATATAACAACATAAATCAATTATAGATTTGAGATGAATATATGTAAATGTGAGAATAAGCACAATACATGGATTTACGAGGAAAAAATCCACCTAGGAGAAAAAAAACCTCATGACGCTACAACTAATCCACTAAAATCACGAAGAATTTTACAACACATTGGTAATTTACCTAGTTGGAGCTTCCATTTACAAGATCTCAAAATCCACAAAACCTTTAAACTCCACTCGATCTAGTGGTTCTAAACAAAAGTGAGAGTGCTACAGCGGAATAAATGAGACTTCTCAAATAAATCAATTTTAATTGTGTGCCAACCAAACCAGTTTTAATGAAAACCAAGTTTTATTCCAGTCCTAACAAATGCATCTAAGTGATATAAAATCATAAATCATTAAGCATGCACAAGAAATTTAAAAAATATAACTTAGTATACCTCGTTTTTTTTAAAGAAAATATTTTATTAATAGACGGAGAAAAAGTCTCTCCAGGGGCACTTACATGCGCTAAAGCAGGAATCTTGCAAAAAACAATCTAGAGTCAATTTAAAAAAAACATTTAGGTCCTTCGATTTCTAGACCGCGTTCGCTTGCGGACGACGTTCCAATTGTCATTTTTCGGAGTAGAATTGATAACATTCGAAATAAAATCGGAATCCACCACAGATGCTGAGTCAAGTTTGGGGAGATCCTCGTTCTAACATAAAATTTGATTTTGATTTGAATTTGATAAATAGCCATTTTTAAGCATTAAATTGTTTGTCGTGATTAAGTTTTGCACCATTTTTAATGGTTTTAGGTTTAACTCCTTGATCACTAATTTTCTAGGGGTTAAAGATACGATTATTTCATACCCAATTTTAGTAATGTATACATTAAATTTTGTGATTTATACATAAATTGTTTGTAATTGTTTTTGAGAATTATGTAATTTATATGGGAAAATACATAATGTATGAATTTTCTAATATTAGCATCTTATGTTTGTGTATGTCTTAAGGAATTAGTTAAAGAGTGAGGGATCTTTGTGGCCAAAAAAATATGCAAATGAATTACAACAAAAAAAAATATTGTTAAGGGACTAAAATGAAAATCTTCCTTTTTGAAAACAGAAAAAAATATGTATTAATACCAAACATAGCAACAATTGAACGTGTTTTAAAAATTTCCATTTTAACAGATTTAGTCAAAAAATTATTTGAAGAACCATCAAAATTACATTAAAAGGGGAGAATATATATAAATATATATGTGACTTGATGACGGTGGTTTGATCTTACGATCTGATGCAAAACTATGATGCACCCCCTCTCTTATACTATCGAAGGGATTATGAATAGGGTATTCCACGTGGAATGGCACAAATATTTCATATTTATCCCCTTAATTTAGGTAATTTCATGGAATATTGATTTTACCTTGTGGAAATACTGAGCCATCATCATATCGCGTTGTACAACCGATAACAACTCGCTATCAAGAAGTTACAGTTTTGTGTCGTTCTTCTTTGACAAAAATGTAACGAATGTATCCCACACTTCTTTCGGTGTTTTGGCTTTTCAAATGCCCTCAAACATTTATTCTTCAATTGTGGTTTTAAGGGAAAACATAGCCTTACCTACTATGATCTAATACTTAAGCAAAGTGACATTGGTGTCTTCTTTCGACTGCTTAACTTCATTATCGTCGACGACCTCGCAAAGATCTTAGCCTTATAGGTAAGAAATCATACATGTCACCCATGTATTGTAATTTTGGTTGTTAAGCTTCTTGATTCCTCTAACTACATGAAAGTCACCCATCATGTTGGTAAGATTTCAATAATACTTAACAAGATTGATTTAAAGATACATAATGGACAACTTTCAGCAGTTAGATACATAGACTTATTTAAAGAATGAGCTATTCCCAAGACTCCGAATTATAACACGACTTACCATTGAAAGAATCATGTGTTAGAAAAGTCATATACTGAGCTTAAATTTTTTGACTTAGATTTGCTAAAGCAAGAGGAACTGATAGAAAATTCCAGTTCCTAACCTTTGGACTCTTTCAAGCAATAATCCAAGGATTACATAGACCTCAAAATAATATCAACATATTATGTTGTCTAGTAGATAAAAGATGGAAAGATTTTGAAAAAAGCCTTATTGGGATAGCCCAATTAGAAATGTCAGATAACATTGGATATTTCAATATTATTTCAGCATTTACAGTAACTGTAGACACAGCCAAACATTTTAAGTTAATCTTATATGCTAGTGACTATGAACACTATATTATCCCAGATGCCAATATTAATATAGAATTCCAAAGCTATATGAAATTTTCTTAATTCCTGTATGAAGGAATGCACTCGAGAATTCCTAGCAGAAAACTTAATGAAGAAATATTATTTAGAACTAATAATTCAGACTACAATCATACTTACAGTATTCAGAATACTAGACATATGAAAGAAAAAGCCAATACTATTTGGCATTTACTAGAGTTTCAAGAAACTAAGACTATACAAAATAAACATTTTTTTTAATTAATACGATGTCACTGGAAATGTTACCATCTAGTTTGGTCCTCCCGAACCAAATATGGTATGAAAAATTTGATTCAAACTTCATACGGTAAATTACCCCGAATATATGCATTCAATTCAGCATAATCATCCCGAATGAAAAATTTTCTTCAAAAAAATATATACACATTCCATTCGGCATAATCATCCCGAATATATGCATTTAATTCGGCACAATCATCCCTAATATATGCATTCCGTTCGGCATAGTCATCTCGAATGAAAAAAAAATCAAAAAAAAAATTAAGTTTGATTCGGGATAATCACCCGAAAATCATATATATATATATATATATATATATATATATATATATATATATATATAATGGGACCCAAAGTTTAGAATAAAAAAGTGATTTGGGAAGTTTTCATTTGCTTTTGAGGTGTTGTCATTGTCTTTTGGGATAATATCCATTGATATTTGAATATTTAAATAACAAACCCTAGTTATTTAAAAAATTTGAAGATGGTTGGTTGAAGATGATTTGTTGAAGAAGATAAGGGAGAGTTTAGAGTATAATGTCTAAAAAGAAAATGTGTGATATTTTGTGTTGAAAATAGTGTGTAATATATATATATATATATATATATATGTGTGTGTGTGTGTGTGTGTGTGTGTGTGTGTGTGTGTGTGTGTGATGTGGTGACCCTTAGCAAAAAATCTTTTTTTTCCTTGTAGTATTTTGAAGTAAAAATTGTGGTGCCCTTAAAAACACCCTTTTTAATTTGTGCTTGAATCGCCTTTGAGAACTCTCATGCCTTTTGGCAAGTTTAAGACAGCTTTTTGATCATTCCTTTACATTAAATATTTTTTTTTCTTTTCTTTTCTTTTCTTTTTTTCATTATATCACTATTTGATCAAAAGCTAAGCTTTTACTTAGGACTCTGTCGTTTATCTTCCAACAGTTTTTATATAAAGCACCCATTTTTTATGCTATTGTATAAAGAGTTGGCGTTTTGTAAATGTTATTATTCAGTTCATGGTTAGCCCATTGCCACGTGTCATGCAAAATGCTAAAATGGGTAATCTACTTGATTTTGTTGTAAATGAGCAATTGATGTTTATGGTTTGCGATTAAATTTAAATAAAAGGTCAAAATGATGCATATTAAATTTAAATAAATGCGCAAAAAGTATAAATAAAAGGTCACTAAAAGTCAAAATGATGGGTAAAACTACATGGGGTAAGGTCAAAATACCCTCCAAAAATATGTGGGATATTTCAATGTTATTCTTTTTCATCTACAAATTTGGTGCGACTTTAGTTTGATGTCTTTAATAATTCTCAATCACTATCACTAAGTATTATAGAAGTCATTAGTCATTAAATCAAAAAAATACTAATAATGAGTAAATATGCATATGTTTTGTTATCAGTTATCAGTAAATGACCAATGAACAAAAAAAATATGTGGTGAAATTAAATAGAAAGTGTACGTACCAGGAAGGACTTTATGTTTTCTCTAGTCAATCTAATTTATGTCGTCTCATCTTCAGATATTTCGAGTAAAATGTCGAGAATATCTCTAACTGCATCATCACCATCACAACTCTTCGTCTTTCTAGCCTCTTGATGCTCCTTTATAATCCTGTCAATCATAGTGCCAAACTTATCTCTCATTTCCCTAAGCCTTTTTTCAAACCCTTTCAAGTCTAAATTCTTACAAAACCAAATGAAATTCGCGAGATTTAACCTCCCTTTGAGATCAGCAACAGATTTCACCATCCTCCTAGTCTCATCAGCCTCTGTTTTATTTCCACCACTCCTCTTCCCCATAGCCATTCTTGATATGACATTATTTGTTAGTCACAAACTCACCTCCCACTTCAACTCTCTCATTCGCCTTGGCCTTGTTCAACATCGATTTTACGAACCTCGTCGTCTCCTCACGCCTGACCGGGAGCAACTGCTCTAGTGTTCTTCCTCCTAGTAGACGAGTCATGCAGAGTTTCTTCAAGAATTTCAAGTAAGGTCCGTAAGGCGCAAACACGAAATCTGTTGATCCGTATGTGAGGTAATCAACAACAGACAAATGTGGCCTATTGGAGAAACAAGCTTCATGAGTCTTGAGGAACTCTTTCGCCATTTCTGGGGATGAAATGACTACACAAGGAACATAACCAAGATAGATGTGAGTCAAGGGTCCATAGTGCTTAGATAGTTTGTGAAGAGCTTGGTGAGGTATTGGAGCAAGGTGGTGGAGGTGTCCAATGATTGGTAAGGCCATTGGACCTGGTGGCAGCCGAGAATTCGACCAAATTTTTGCGAATATGGTTTGGATTAAGATTGTGGAGGAAAGCAAGATTATCAACTGTATGATGAAGCCTTGCAAATCTGCAGCTTCCATGGTTGAATTTTTGCAATATTAAGATTTATTGATTTGGGATAATAATCAACAGTTGAGGATGCACTTGTTGATTTGTTAATTATGTACACTCTAAAAATTGCTTTCTCGTTTGCTCATATTAAAGAAGTCTTCATCATGAAACATAACAATTTCTAGTAAGTGGATGTTATTAACATGGCTGAGAAATGAGAAGTGGACAAGTTGGTTTGATGTTTGGCAATTTGTGCTCAGTACCTTTAGTGTGGGTAGAGGGGATACAGTTTTTCTTATTGGCTGTCTTGTTGTCTGGTCTTTTCAAATCTTTTCTTTGTATAAAAAAGATGCACTAAATAAAGTACCTTTCCTTTGTACAAAAAAAGAAAGAATTCACTAACTAAAGAATGCAGCAGCTTCAATGATTTCACATAAAGACAATATAGTAGCCCTTATCTTAGACCTTCCTACTACTTAGAGTTCTCTGACTGATGTAAAACAAATAGGAAAGTTACCTCCAATTTTGACTGGTCCTTGAGATGCTGCTAGAGAAAAAAAAACAGATAAACAATTTGATTTTTGGTGGTATGTTAGTTTCCATATATGTACGATTGAGTGCATGATCCATAATAGGTATGTTGGAGTCAGATTTTGTTGGATACCAGTTGTTGACTTATTGGGATATATTTATTTTAAGTAACCATTTCTCCATATTATGGTCCTAGTTACAGTATTAAACAATACTTGGATTAGCCTGTGGCTTAATTTAGTCCTATAATCTTTCTATATATGTAGTGCAAAAGTATATATATATATATATATATATATATATATATAGAGAGAGAGAGAGAGAGAGAGAGAGAGAGAGGAAGGCTCACCTACATCATGCACTATACATCACCCCGTACTTCACACCTAATTCTAGGCCCTAGAAACCTTTTTTTTCAAATTTTATATTTTTCCCATTGAATTAACCTTCCAATCAACCCATATACAAAAAATTAGGTCAAAATACATTTTGTAGCTATTTTTAAAAAATCCACAAAAAAATGCTGGCGCGGACCGTTATAAATAAGGTATTTTTAGCAGTTTTTTGTGGATTTTTTAAAAATATCTACAAAATGTATTTTGACCTAATTTTTTGCATATGGGTTGATTGGAAGGTTAATTTCAAGGAAAAAATATAAAATTTGAAAAAAAAAGTTTTTTAGGGCCTAGAATTAGGTGTGATGCATGGGTGATGTATAGAGCATGATGTACTATGGCTCTCTCTCTCTCTCTCTATATATATATATATATATATATATATATATACACACACACACTAGGGTATCCCCGTGCCTGAAGGCACGTAGAAAAGTTTAAAAAGTATTAACTAGTGTAAAATGTAAATAATAAATGTCTTATATATTATGTGTAAATTTCAAAGTATTGAATCCCGTAAATTGAAGTCATAAAGTTTGCTTTACAACACAAATGTGTAGACAATTTAGAAAATTGGGGCAAATGTGTTTTACATGTCGTGTGAGAGCGGATGTACACAAATGTAAATTTGAGTCATAAAGTTTGGTACATGTCGTGTGATGGTGGATTCAGTGTCTATTGTGTGTGTGCATGTGTGTGGATTCGGTGTTGTTCGTACATGCTATTTAGTGAAAGCATAGATAGGGATGTTTCCATTACCATCGAGAAAATATAAAATGGAAAGACTGAAATGAACTAAAATCTACATCCCAATAACATATAGGTCAACCCCCACCATAACTCTCAACTCAATCACCCCCACTCAACTCAAACCACCCCATTCATCACCGCAATGGGACTATAACAAATTACACGTGTAATTTAATAAATAATACTACCTCTAAAAGTTCACACTAATACTACCACCAAACTAAAATAAGGAAATGAAGCCAAATTAATCTTGTACTCAATAACGAACTAAATAGGAAATTAAAATTTAAATAATGGTGGGCTCCATCTAACATTCTACCAAACTGTTAACATTAAATTAAAGGTCTCGCCATCTTAGAAATATGATTTCCTTACTAACCCATAAGAATGAGTATTTTCTTGCAATTCAAATTCATTCTCAATATGGAGTACACCACCATGTATAACCCATACAACCAAGGCAGTATGAAAATCTGAGTATACCAATGAAATAAATTTAAAAAAAAAAGAAGTCTTCTGCTATATGATAACGCATTTCATAGTAGCTTTTTTCTAAGAAACCAACAAACTCACGCTCATGTATATTCCATAGTTTATAAAAAAAATAGTTGTATACAACCATTATACAAATTTATATATAGTTTCACAATTTTATACAACTAAAATGAAAAAAAAAACTCACACAATGTACTTACATATTCAATATAACCATCTTTCAAAGAACCTCAGTGTGCTCATTGCATTTAAGATATTTGGAAATCCCCATTTCTAATGCCGCTAATCTTAGTTGCATCTGGTCTTCTTTTGCTCTCTTCATACTTTCCAGCCCAAGAATCGAAGAGAAACCGATACCAACACCCACAGCCAAATCAATCGTGTAGTGGCCTCTCGTGCTCAGCAGCCGTACCACCTGTAATATATTAAGGGAATCAAATGTCCAAGCCATAAAAATAAACAAAACAATACATCAATTGTAGTTTATACAATAGTCTTTTGTCCCGTAAACTTTAGTTGAGGAGAAACAAATTGTAGTGTTAGAATAAAAGAAAATTCAAAATTATACAGCCAGATAAATTTGTACTTTCACCATATCCAAAAGACAAAACCGAGTTGTGAACAACTCTTTTTTTTGTCAAAGGATCTGGTCATTGAGGGACTTCATATGCTTAAAAAATCTAATCAAGTTGGTTTATCAGAAATAGTCTACAAATGAAAAATATAGCTGGTCTTCTAGAAACACTACCAATGAAGAAAGGATTTGATTAATTTAAGAAAGTAGTCATGGGGCATCTTTCTACAGCCATCCTCTTTGTCAGTCTCTATCATTCCATGTTTCTCCAATATATTTATCATCACATCCACTTGGTAATTACAGGTCGCATAAAGAATATCTGGAGGCAAATAACTCATCACTTGGCCGTTCTTTACATAGACTGCCGTTGGAAATTTTTCAAATATTAATTTCACAGCCATGCCTTGGACCCTTCTTGAACGAACTCAATGTTTGGACATTTATAGTCATATACAGAAGACAAAAGTTGAATCAATGCTGCATTTTTATTATCTCAGAAGAAACGGTAATCAGATGATAAAAACACCCGAATTTCATTATAAATCAAACGATGATAAAGAGATGCATTCCTAAATTTTATTCAGAATTTCAATTTTCGTAAACTTAGCACATGTCCCATTGTATTCATTTGTTCAACACATCCAGACAGCTCATATCCACAATTGATAACATGATTGCCTAGTTTTATAAGCAACTAATGAAGTCGAATGAGACATGATTACCTTTGTGGTTGGAGAATATAACTTTTTTATAACAAAATTGTCTTCTTCATCATCGTCGTCGTCGTCTTCTTGCGAACTCTTGTGGCTGGACGATGACAGTGCTGACAGCTTCAGCAGATATGTTTCACAAATAGATGAATGCGGTCTGAAATAGTAGATATTATATTATTTAGTTCATATGATCATATTCAATGAATAGAACAATTAGGACCTAGGCAATGGACTTTTCCATGAAAAATACCTGAACAAAATGTACTGTGAAAGTCAGCAACTGTATTTTTAAGATTGGCTTCAGAGTTTTCAATGAATCATTCTCAATCAGCAATGATTCGAAATGTACTGTGAAGTTACTGTTGGAAGGAAATACTTTCAAGAGGGATTCGCGATATGCCACATCAGAATAGTTCAAGCACTAATAAGCAAAAGCATCATTCCCTTCTTCTGGAACTTCTTGCCGCTTAATGATTGATCCGATTTTGGCAAGCGGGGTTGGGATTCGCACAGTTGATGTTGGGGCCCCATAATTATCAATGTAGAGAGTAAAAGAAATGCGTGTAGTTGATGACATGAAGCATTCTTATGAGCATTTCAAGCATTCTTATGAACATTAGTTGCAGCATCACCTGTTGTAGATGGAGATCCGGTTGGAACCCGATTAGGTAACCTACTTATAGGAGGGAATTTCAACCTCTTGGTGCTTCCCAACCTGATCCTCATTGGTTGCCATTACCTTAATTTGGTTGATGCTTACCTCTAGTTTTCTGGTTGCGAGTTAAAACTGGATCTCAACCTGAATTTAAGAGGACAGAAATGGAGGGTATATATGGGTGTAAACTTCATTCAAACCGGTTGTACTACTTCATGGAGTGAGTAAACCGGTCACCAACCCCCGGTCAGATTTCGAGATTGTAAAAAACTGGGAGCCAATCGAATACTTGACATAGAACAAAGTTACCAATTCAGTCTCAGACTCGTTGCTGCAATGTCTTCTGCTTTTGAGCTACATCACCCGCAACTGCAGCAGTGGACCCACCTCCTCTGCCGCTTCCTTGACCTGGTTTGCTTTCCAATGTCATTCACCTTAAAATATCTTTTCAAACTCTAATGATATATTCACACCCTTTCTGCAACAATATCAAGCAATATTCCCTGTCAATACACCATAAATTAATAAATGGAAAAACTTAAAAACATTTCAACATCTCTAAAAGATTATAAAAGGGCAAAGCCAAATTGAAATAATATGAATGAGTCCCTCATAATAAGAATGAGGGATAAAATAAATGTATAAAAAGTATAGTTTCTTAAAGAAACAATTAGTTATAATAAGATAGTATTCAAGTACAATGTAGATTTAGATCTACGAAACAAAATTTGTTACTTATATATTTAGAGCAACACAAAAATGGAATCATGGAGCGTTGATTCAAGGAATTACCCTCTCTGTTTTGAGCAAAGCACTGTGCCTCCTCAAAGAGGACGTGCGCTGATCTTGAGATTTATTCCATAAGGATGTGCGCTGATCTTGAAAGGTCTACCTCAACATCATACCCGAATTGATGCTAGAACCAGATATTTTCCACGACTTTTTGAATACAAAATTGATAGGGGGGGAGAGAGAAAATAATACCTTAAAGATCCGAGACTAAAATGCTAGAAATTTGAAGAAAAAATGATTGCACCGAGCAATGCTTAGTTTATACCTAGATTTACAAATCAAAATCTGCAAAACAAAACATCATTAATCAAATAAATTCAATGTTACCCTGTTCGTGCAACTTCAAATTCAAAACAATCAAAAAAATGATATAATGTTGTGAAAGCTAGGTAGCGGCGGAATGTGGGAGAGAGGCGAGAAAAAGGCCATGCATAGTGCCTAAGACATGCCCACACACCTTATTAGATGCACAGTAGATGGTATGAATGTGGTATATACCAACTAAAGACCTATAATCGAATAAAACGTAAAAGAACAACCATTTTCACCAAGTTCATAATAAAAAACAACCATGAAAATAACTAATGAATCAACTCGGTTCGCATACCATGAACTCCTATAGCCTTCATCAACAACACCATATAAATATCAAACCCCAAAACAACAAAGTTGAAACAAAATTCAAATTGAATAAAGAGTAGAGAACACCTGATGAAGAGTACCAACAAAGGTAATGGAGGAAATCTAAAGAAAAAGAATAAGTCAAGAATATTTGTAGTGTGATTAAGAGAAAATGATTATTCGAACAATTTGAAAATTATACAATATGATGCATATTTCTCACTGACTCCACATCGCATGGTTTTGGTGGTTGTATTAGCTGCAGACTATGTTTATATATGTTCACCGAGTAAGGGGTCATCAATGGAATTCCCATTGAAGACTCAGGTTGTTCTTCGCTTCACTTGAAATCCCATAATAAGGGTATGACTCCTTGATATAGATCTTATTGACCTATTGAATTTATAAAATGAATACTCCCATAGTAAATTTCATATTCAAACAATAAGAAATCTCTCTCTCTCTCTCTCTCTCTCTCTCTCTCTCTCACACACACACACACATGTTGGCCTGAGTTATCAATTAAGGATATAACTAACTAAATATAGGGATTACAATTTCTTTTGTGGTCACCAACTCCACATATTGAGTGTCAATCTCAATCAAAGCCAAAATAAGTGTACAACTTTAAATAGCTACCTAGAATAGCTCATTGTATATGATATATATGGATCTACGTACTGTCAAGAATGTAATGAATACAAATACCTTTATTCAATATGGTATTAGACCAGATATCCTAAGAAAATCTCGACAAAAAAAGAAAAGATCCACACAAAAATTCATAGATGACTATGGGAGAATTAAAATCATTGTCCAATAACATGGAAAAAACTCCACCAATGAAATACTAAAAGACCTTATGTGAAAAACGATGCAAGTACTGACTAAGACTCATTGTCAGATCCAGACACTGATATATGATTCTTTCGCATGATAAAGGGATGAAAAAAAGGAAATTTCTTTCACTAGTTAGTGGATTAGTACTCATTGACTAAAAAATCAAAAATGGTATTGCTCAAAATCAGAGTAAACTTTCTTTCACAAATTGATGTGATGTGTCAATAGTATAATCCACTCTCTCTGCATACTACATTTATGGACTCATTTCAATCAGAGCATATTTCAAATCCATAAGGATGGCAGGTGACACCACAAGGACTTGCTAGATTCTATCGGAAACATTGAGTTAATTTTACTAAATGGAGAATACCATTATAGCCTAGTAGATGTTTTCTACTTCACCAAATGCATAATGCAATTCACTAAGGTGTGTAATAAATAAAGTTACTAAAGGCATATTAAGTTGACAAACCTCACCCCTCAAAGCCAATAGCATCATGCCCTTTTCACGTTAAGAAACTGAAACAGAATAATTAAAATACCAACTCCAACATTAAATAAATAAGTTTGTATAGAATAAAGCCCACACATATAAGTCCTAATATTTTTTGCTCACATGAACAAATCTTAAGACATTAACACTTTATATTCCAAACATACACAGAAATCAAATCTAAAATATTTTTGCATAACATGCATAGAGATCACTCTTTTCACGGCATTACGCATTTGATTAAAATAAATCAGCATGTCATCAATTCAATATTATATGTTAGCTTTAGAGGATTTTTCTCCTCTGCAGTTAGGAACTCCTGCATAAATATTCTTCCCCCTAATCTGCACATATATTCATCTTCATCATTTATGGATCTGATAGTTCTCTTATTACTGACCGGTCATGCTTGGATGGTGGAGACCAATATTCCTCCGTTGAATAAATCTTTAGCAGCAATTGTTGGATCTACTCAAAAGGTATGTAACGTTGTCGGGATCCTTTAGAGGTGAGCCTAAAATATTTTTTCAGAAAACGCCATTTCCACGCTGGTAACTCCTTTTCAACGTACATTAATTGGAAAGTTATCACATGGACGTCCATCATAAGATTGAGATTCGAATAATATTCACAGCATTTGGTTTAAAAGCGGATTTCAATATTGGTTTAATAGACAAGAAAACACATACTGATTCGACTTAGCAAATGAAGAAGACTATCAGAGAATTTATTTGAAGGGTGAGGGTACTTATATGGATAACTGAATTTCGACCCTCAGCGGGATCTACAATAGCTTCGATTTGGGTAAGTTTTCCCCTTCTTCCCGTTCATTTCTACAGCAAGTCTAGTATGTCTTTAATATCAAGAACAATCAGGTCTCCTCTGAAGTTAGATGGTGCAACAGCTACCCTCTCGAATTTGATTTCATCAAATCCAAACCGGAACAGATATGGATTGGGTGTGGTAACAATAGTAAAGGTTTTTGGCAACATGTTGACTATGAAAATGCTCCAAATTATTGTGTTGGATGATTAAAACAAGAGCACTTTGAAATGGAATGTAATATCTCCAAAACTGAAGGAAATACTGGACAATACAGGATATCTCGTGAAAAAGATGAAGCTAAACTGAAGGGTGGAGCTAACGGGGTCATAGAAGGGGGTGCTGGAAATACTCAAACAAAAGATCGGGTTAAAAAGACTTTTGGTAACACAAGTAAGGATATCATGACAACTGAACAGATTCTGATTGCTAAGGGAATTGATTTGCTTGAAGCTGCAGCTAGGCCGCATTTTGACACTGGAAGAAAAGAACACTCTCTGGACTCGCAAAATGAATTTCAAAGTAGAAATATGCAAAGTGAAGACAAGGTGCAAAATGAAATTCAAAGTGGAACCATGCAAAGTGTCGATAAGGTGCAAGACGAGTTTCAAAATTTTCATAATCAAAATAAAACTGAGGAATTGGCTATATTGAAATGCAGGATGATAAAAGGAGGAATTTAATTGAATTATTCCAGTTACTTCCTAGATTACAGTCCATTACAATCTATGAGTTCAAAGAAAGATCAAGATATTGTAGGATTTGATAAGAGATGATATGTTGATGAGTCCCAAGAAATTTTCAACAAAAATTGGGGAAAGGATCAACAAGTCAGTGATCTCAAAATCCCCCAACATAATCATTGAAAAATAAATTGGACTTTGCCTGCAATTAACTTGGATATCATATTAAGGCTTGTACATATCTGAGAAGATATAGATTATGGGAAGGAGTGAATTAAATTTTAGTTTGGTTAAAAATACAGATCAAACGCTTACTATTCAAGTGTCCCATGTTTGGTTGAATATTCCTGTAACTCTATTTTGGATTTGTATTAAACCAAACATGGGACACTTTGCATAAACAACTGCTATAATGGATATTGCCAAGGCTGAAGTTGATTATTATTCTAAATACCTGCAGGGTAAGGCTGCGTACATCTAACCCTCGCAGTGGCGGGAGTTTCGTGCACTGGGTTTTCCCTTTTAACATGTCCCAAGCATTTCAATCTGGCAGTAACTCTATTTTGGATTGTCTTCCTTCTTTGGTCATAACAGATGCTAAACTTTGGCCTTGTAGGAGGCCCAAGTAAAACAAACTGTAATGTCCATGGATGCCACTAGTATATCCAATAGGGGCCTGACGCAAGGAGATCTACTATTTCCCAACCTATTTATTTGGCTTCAAAAGTTTTCAGTAGGGGTACTAAAAAGCTGTTAGGAGTGGGTAAAACGAGGCACTACTCCACTCCTTTGCATACTGATCCTCTTACGCACCTATCTTACTCTGAAATTTTTTTTATTTTTTTCTAGTGGGTGCAAAATACTATTAAGCATTTGATGGCATTTCATTAAAGAGTATGAGAACTCGTCAGATCATCAAGTTACCAACGCAAAAAGTTGTTATATTGTCTCAGAACGAATGTCAGTTGCTAGAATGGAGGATAGTGCTGATTGGACTGGTTTTGCAAGGAAATCCCTGTCCATTACTTATTTAGGGGTCCCTATATAGAGGCTACGAAATCTAAATGGCTATTTATTGACATGAAGATTCGTAAGAAATTAGATAAATGGAAAAGGGAAATTCTTCAATTGATGCTAGGCTCATTCTAATCAAACGCGTGCTTCAGAGTATTCCTTCGTATTTTATTGCTTCTTTACCGCCCAAAGTCTGTGACCGAAACTATTGAGATGATTTTTTCAAAAATTTTATGGGGTGAAACAGAAGATGGTGGGGTCGAACGCAATTGGGTAATGTGGGAAAACTTAAGTTTTCCATTGAATAAGGAGGTGTCCGTGTATGATTACTAGAAAACATTATATAATCTCCGAGTTTTAAACATTAGAGAAAACTGAGAGAGGCTTCTTCTCTTTGGGTGAAATTCATTGTGAAAAATATTGCAGAAAATTTCATCCTTGGTGTGTTCCCCTTTGTATGTCCTCTTCCTGTATTTGGAGGAGATGCTAAGAATTACAAATGACATGGAGGATAATTTATTGTGAATAGTTGAACAAGGAAATATTAATTTCTGGTGTGATTACTGGCTACTTAGAAGTTGCATTCATACCGCTCCTGATCATTCAGAGAAGTACGTGAAAATAAGGGATTTTTGGAATGATAATAGGTGGGACTTTACTCAGGTGAGCAGAATGCTAAATTCGTCTGATCTGAAATTCTTAACTGAGAATATATGTATTAATAATGAAGTTGATAAGCTGATATGGAAAGTTAGTGCTTCCCTAGATTTAATGACTGCGGCAGTTTGGGAATATGTTAGACAAAGGAAAAGTCGCTCCTTTAAACTGAGTAGGTTATGGCACAATCTTATCGCCGTTAAAATTTCTATTCTTATGTGGTATTTGTTTCAAAATAAAATTCCAATCTATGAATGTGTAACCAATCGGGAGCAAGGTTGGCATCCGAATGTAATTCCTCCATTGACGGTCAGATAAAAGATATCCATTATGTGTTTGCGAGAGGTTTGCTGAAAAGGATTGGAACAATTTTGGTTGCATTTTTGGAGTTGATTTGAGCCCTCAATTCTTCCATTTAAAAATCACTTCTTGGAGGGTAGATGATGTTAAATATGAAGCTTTAAGAACTTATGGCTTGCCTGTAACAGTAGCAGATTTGGTGGTGTGAAAATTGGGGTTGGAAAAATTATTGAAGACATTACTGGTTCCATAAATGATATTTTCAAGTTATACAATAAGCCCCAATTTGTTTAGTTGAGCAAAATATGTTTTGCAAGATCTTGGATTAAATATTCCTTTGAGTATCCAGTATATAGTAATTACTATGAATTGGTCTAAACCAAGTATAGGATGGATGGAGCTAAATTGAGACGAATGTGCCAAAGGAAATCAGGGTCGTAGTGTGGGGTTGTTATCATCTGAGATCACTATGGTAGAGTGGGTGAAGAGTATTCAAGGTTCTATGGGCACGGATCCAATACGAATGCAGAAGCTATAACTGTTCTTGATGGATTTTCTATTGCACCTAGACTGAAGATCCAAATTTTATATGTTGAATCTGGCTCAAAAGTCCTTATCAACATATTAAATGATGAATTTCCCCCTTACGGGGAAAACATGTCATTTCATAGTTTGCATTAAGCATATGAAACATTGGGGATGAATGTCGTGTTAGGCCATACATTTTGGTAAAACAATGCAGTTGCGGGGAACTTGGCGAATTGGGGCTGTAGTGAGGGCCGTGATTTCAGTTTCAAAAATTTTACATCACTTCCTAGGATAGTTAGAGGAGGTTTATATATGGACTTATGATCTAATAAGATTTGGGGCAGGGCTTCTTGGTAATTTCCCCTTCCTCCTCCCCCCCCCCCCCCCCCCAAAAAAAAAACAAAAAAAAAAGAGGGAGAGAGAGAGAGAGAGAGAGATCACTATATTTATAAAGGTCATAATGATGATCCAGATTATAAAGGGGAATACAATAAAGCATCATTCAATTTGCTCAAATGCAAATAAGTTCGTAACTGGTGACAATACAATTACTACCCTGAAATTGAAGTCCATTTTTGCTCCTAGTTTCTTGCATCTTAGGGGCATTACTCTCCATTCTATTGTTTGCTGAAATATCCAACACCAAAACCAATTTAACACTAACGATCAAATTGTGAATAACTACAAACACAAAGTAATGAAATAAGATATATTTATTCTTGAAACAAAACATTTGTCACGGTGCTAATGGGTATGGCCAAAGTATGTCCAAAAATTTAAATTGCCATAGATCATATTGAAGTGTGTGTTGGCGGGCGTTGGGGTGGGAATGTCAAATTTCGAATGCAACTAAACTCCACAACAACAAAGCCAAGTGAACCACCAAACAAAAATCATTCTATATAATCACTACAGTAAATAAAAATAGCTGAGATATAATTTCGTGAAGTTTAGTGTTTGTGACCCAAAAACAGTCATGATAAGGGATATATATATAATTTGATCAATTGCGTAAAGCCCGTGGTAGCAACGGAACCGAAGAAAGTATACAGAAAAGAAAAGAAAGTTCTTTTCTATTTTTCTAGTATATTAGTATTTTATTTATATTAGTATAATAGATTAGGCTTAGTTAGCGATCCCGGATTTAATTCACTTGATGTGGATAACAAATGTGTTCAGTTGTTTATTAACTAACCCAGTTTAATTTAGGAAGCCATATATAATCCCAGTTTAATTTAGGAAGCCATATATAATCCCAGACTTTAAAGTGTTTTATTTCCAAGAGGATACAATATAATGTTCATATATACCAAGAGTTTAATAGTTAAAATAAATTATCCAATCCCATTAAATAAAAAACACATCTAATGCTATGTGTTTTATCTGCACAAACACCAAATTTTGACCCAAAAAAACGAGGCATAATATGACAAAATATAGGGATAAAAAAGTGGGGGATTAATGAGATTGTAAAAGATAACAAACTCAACTGAAAGTAACAAACTTTGGCGTTTGAGAGTAATGAACTCAAGTAATAGAATCTTAACAAACTCGACACAAATAATCTTAAAGCTGAGATGCAACAACCTAATGACATAGAAACTCAATTTAAGTTTAGAAATGGATTCCATAAACAATGACCAATATAAAATTGAAAACTTCTAATCAAATTGTTGGGCGAGAAACTATGACAGACAAGAAAACCAAGAACATGGTGCTTGCTTGAGACTGTATAACGAATGATGCAATCAACACACGAGTGGGGTTGGAGATTTCTTCGAACCCCGAACATTGGATCATGTGAACATTTTTCTAGAGCTAACCATTAAGGAATGAGTTATTAACGTCCAATTGACGTGTGATCCATCCGCGGGATATAGCAACGGCAAGAACTGTTTTGATAGTAGGACGGACAACAAGGCTGAACGATCCATCCGCGATATATAGCAACAGGAAGAACTGTTTCGATAGTTGTAGGACGGACAACAAGCCTAAACGTTTTTGCGTAGTCAACAACGGGTTGGTGAAACCCTTCGGCAACGAGATGTGCTTTATAATGGTCGACTGGCCAACTGGCACAGCGTTTAATACGGTAACTCCACTTCCATCCAACAATGTTCATATTTGAAGTGGCGAGAACTAAGGACCATGTGCCATTTTCAATGAGAGCGTTAATTTCGTCGGACATGGCTTTGCGCCACTCAGGTGGCTTGTTCTCAGTAAAGAAACAAGTGTATTTAGATTAATGGTCATGATGCGCAAGAGAAACCGAGGGTTGGGGAGTTGATGTCATGTGCCTTCGATTCATTGGGTGAGCTCGGTTTGTGGCAGATGGTTTTGATTGTGGGGCGTAAATTTGGGGTGGGACGAGGTCGACAAAGAGTGGAACGCAGTAGGTTGGTGTGGTAAGGAGGGACATGCTCCTGTTGGGGTAGTTGATGTAGTTGAATTGGCGCTGAGCATGAGGGGAAAAGAGTTCCTCTAGTGTTGGACTCTTGGGAGATGAGTTAATTGGTGGAATAGATGAGGAATGAGGGGAATTTAAGGAATTTTTTTCTAGTGAGTTTAAATCAGGTCAAGATGTTGTCCTAGAGTAAAGTTTAAAGAAGATGATAGAGGGCATTCGTTGGTTCTGGATGATTTTGCACATAGCTATGATAACATGTGATAGCTATGTGAGTGGTCCCATTGCAAATTTGACAGCAGGTACAGGAGTATGAGTTGAGAGAGGATTCGAAAATGGTCCAGACTTCGCAAAATGTACGGATGCTAACAACTAAAGTAAGAAATCTTGAGAGAGAAATGAGATTAGGGTTCTCATGATAAGTTGGTCTTGACGCACCCATAAATCAAAGGCAGGATTGGGTTGGGGCTGACTTTGGCCATCTGTGACAGGAAGGGGTGGGGGTTGGAGCCATCTATAAATCCAATGAGAGCTTGGGCACACAGTTATAAAAGATTTTTCCAAAACAGAAAGTTAATGAAGTAGAGATGATGGAGATGAAGTGGCATGGGTTTGTTGAGGGAAGTTTGCGAGAATGAGAGCTAGCTGGGAGGATGAAGAGGTGCGTATGCTAGATTGAGAAGCCATGAAAAAAAAATGTTGAGGCTCTCCTAATGAATGCAATACCACATTTGATGTGAAATGTTATCTCACTGTTGACAGGATAGATGAGCTTTAGTTATAGCATTGATATATTCCACTTGATAAGATTGTTTGTTACAGATTGTTACGATATTTGAATTTGAATTATACAAGTTATGATATACATGTAAATAATAGAACAGGAAATGACTTGGTAACCACTGAAATTCTTGCATGGTACAATAAGGATAATTTATAGTCCTCAAGATTATCAGCGAAGTACAGCCAAATATAGTCATCAAAATTTTCATCAAAGCACAACCATATACAGTAGTCAAAAGCACAACCTTCTATCAAATGGCCACTTGGATCAGACAAATAGAAACAACTCAAAATGAGAGAAACTTACTGAAAGCGAGAAGAAACAAATGCGCCAACAAAACAGTTGCAAATTGCTTTAGTCGTATAAGTTGCCAGGATTTATGGAATCCTTTAAAAACCACATCAAAATTCAAAATTATAACACAGTTTATTCAAAAGTAACAATAATAATTAAAAAAATCTGATTTGGAAACAAAAACAACATTATAAAAACACGCCATTCGGAATTATATACCCAAATTGTAAAGAAGATAAACATAATAATACCTCATTCAACCCAGCCAAAATGTGTGTAGATAAAAATTAATCTTAGTGACATACAAACATGTTATGTGCAAATCAATAACTTTCACAAAAGATGTACATCAACTAATAGCAAACCATCCACCGTTTAATCATTTTCCGCGATCAACATTAAATCGCAAAACAACTAGTACAATACCCAATGATGGAATACTTGTTAACAACAATAATAATGACATAATACATGTGTGTTCAACCTTTTACACACATTAACCCCTAGCAAAGATTTGAGAAATCTGCACAACTAGCAAACATTATACCTGTGTCGAGTAAATTAAAGAAGAGAAATCAGATAGTGAACTGGCTGGATTAGTTTCCATGGGGTCGAATTTTGAATACTAATTTTCAACTACAAAAGTCATCGTCAGTTTAGAAAAGTATACAATTTAAATTTTGAATATAAGTTTTCTATTACACCAAAAGACTTATTTTGTAACGGATCACGTTTTCTATTTGTAATGGATTTTTTCCGTCACAAAGTGATAACGGTTAAAAAACGTTACAATTTGTACCTAACCGTTACAATATAGTAATAACCGTTGTAAAAGTATTTAACAAAAACAAAAACAAGGAAGGTCGGGCGGAAAATTGTAAATATCAAAATCATTTTATCCTGTCAACCGGACCCACTCCTCTATACATCAAACTCTTTGGCCTATCTAATTCTCAAATTCATTTTAACCGGTGACCTCTCTCCATCTCCTTACCGCTGACCTATGTCTGTCTCCACCCGACGACCTCTCTGTAAGTCTCCCCACCGGAAATTATGTATATATTTATTGATTTGTGTGTGTGTGTGTGTATAGCTTGTACTTCTATATAATATGTTGTCTCCGTATTTTTCACTTTCATGGAGAAATACAAGGCCATTGTGTTTGAATTGTGGAGTTTTTGTGTTGAAATAATGATCGATCTGTTTTTTACAACAACAGGAGATTTGTTTTCTCTTTTTTATATTGAAATTCATTTATTTGAAGCCCACAACTATATATAGACGTATATACAGACGTGTGTATTTATAATATGATTTGATGTAATCTATTGTTGCTGTTTGATTGCTTATCCGTATATGAAAGAGTTGAAACCTAACATTTGTAGTTTTTGTGAGAGATTATTGATTTCCATCATTGGAGCTTTCATTTATTTCTATTTGAATTGTCGTATTAAATTTGATTCATTTATTTGATGTATGTCTAGAGTTTACACGTATATATAATTTTGTTTAAGATTTTATGTTTCTTACTCTATTAATGTATACCTAAGACTTGAAATCAATATATTAGTGTGTGTCTAGGTATGTGTTTGTGACCTTGTTTTGCTAATATATTAGATAGAATTGTGTGTGTGTTGTTTTCTTGCCCTAGTTTTGGAAAGAAATTTGATAAAATTGTGTGTTTGTGACCCTGTTTTCGAATTATATTAGCTAGAATTATGCGTGCGTTTTTATGTGTCATTGTTTTGGAAGTGAATTTGATAGAACTGTGTGTGTGTGTGTGTGTGACCTTGTTTTGGAATCATATTATAGAGAATTGTGTTAGTGATCGTGTGTGTGACCTTGTTTTGGAATTATATTAGATAGAATTGTGCCTGTGTTTGTGATGTTTTAGAATGATATTAGATAGTATTGTGTGTGTGTGTATGTTTGTGTGCCATTGTTTTGGAAATGAATTTGATAGAATTATGTGTGTGTGTGTGTGTGTGTGATCATATTTTGGATTTGGGTTTCAGGAAGAAGTGAGGGAAATATGTAGGTATCCGAATCTTGCAGTTGGAATGAGAGAGAATGGGGTATCCTGCGGATGGATTGGTGCAAGTGAAGTCATTGCTATTCTTTGCTCTATAAAGCAATGAAATCGAGCATGATGTTATTCATATCCTTAATTAGATTGATGAACAATAATGAGATGGTGATAGTCATGTACTCTCGTATTTATTCTTTAGGAATTGGGTTTGGCTTACTAACCTTTAACTCTAGTATCGACAAGTAAATACAAGTCCTAGTAGCAATAATAGTCCTTTTGTATATAGTATAGTCCGAGTAATATTAAGAATCCTCTTTCTTTTAGGTTGAATATCTTATCTATATGTTCGTAGGCTCTTATGTAATTCTCTCTCTCTCTCTCTCTCTCTCTCTCAAAAGTTAACTTTGTTTATATGCATATTTGTGAATCAATGTGCATATATTTTTTTCTTTACAAATTTGGGTTTGCTTGAGTTGTGTTAATTGGCATACACGCGTTTGTGTATAAAAGTTCAAATATTTATTGTATTTGTATCAAATTAGAATGGGAACTTCGGTATTTCACATTTTGAAAATTGGATTGTATGCAAAAGAGTTATAGGTTTTATGATACTAGTACCCAAAAGTTTTTTGTATACATCTTGCATGTATTTCTTAACCGCATTCCTTTCATCTATATTCAAGTACTATTTACTAAGTTCAACTTGATTTATAGTGATACTTTATCTAGTGATGTTGGTGCATTACCTTCTTCAATTATATCTTCTTATATTGTTCGCCTACCTATTATTCACACTTGCTTTCGCAAAAATAGAGTGGATTCTACAGCAAACCAAACTACTCCACCTTCATCGGCAGACCCTCTTTCGTCTTCTGACAATGTGGATCTTTGCTCCTCGGCCTCTGGTTCACCATTCTCAAAGTATTTCTAAGCCTCCTTTTCGTCTTGTTATTTTATTACTAATCACTACTCTAATGATTTTTCTTCCTTTTTAGTCCTTGTGCATTCCCTCTCTGAACCAACCTCCAATATTGAGGCTTATCTTGACCCTCTTTAAAAATGAGCAATGAATGAAAAACTTTATATTCTGAAAAAGACCGACACGTGAGAATTATTGCCTCTATCTCCATATAAACAAATGCAATCAGTAACTTAGTTGTAAATGTGTATACAAAATTAACAAGAAGTAAGAGGCTTCGAAGCAGCGGTATAAAACTCGTTTCGTCGCTAGAGTTTGGCATTGATTATGAGGAGACCTTTGCTCATATTACAAAGATGACTTGTGTCCATACCAAATATTGTTGTTTACCAATGGAATTTTTTGCAACTAGATGTTAAAAATTATTTTTTGAAAGGGCATCTTGCAAAAAATGTTTACTACTCCTGGTGTTACCCATAAGTCTGTGGATGTGTGTCTTTATGGTCTTAAAGAGACTCCTCAAGCGATTGGAATATCTTATTTTTCAACTTCACTGATCTTTATTCTGCTCTATTTGTTCATTTCACGTCAGTTGTGGTCATATTCATCTTTCGTTATATGTTGATAACATGATTGTGACTGGTGATTATACTGATGAGATTTCTCAATTGAAGTTACAACTGCACGTTCAGATGAAAAACTTACTTTCTGGTACCGAGGATGCTAAATCTCTAAGTGCTATCTATTCTCACAGCCAAAGTTTGCAGTTGATACCATTCAAAGAGTTCATTTTACACACTACTGAACAATTGAGACTCCTCCTGAGCTTAGTGTCCTTTATCCCCATCTGATGGAGTTCCACTCTCTGATCCGACTTTGTAATATACCATTGTTGGGAGTCCAGTCTATCTCCCTATTACTCTCCCTTACATTATTTATGTTGTGCACATATGGACATTTATAGTTAGGTTTTCTCTTCTCCCATGTTTATTCCATGGGTTGTCGTTATTCGTATCCTCTGTGGCACTATATCAGATCTTGTTACTTTCTCCTCGTCTCGTCTAAAAGTTCCTTGCCTAATTGTGCTAGTGATTCCACAGATCAACCATAAGCTTTCGTGTTTCTCTAGGTAAATCTAATCTCTAAAAAATGCTAGAAGCAAGTGTTCATTCGCAGATATGTGCTGACCCCTCCCATCCGGACAACACATATGTAAATTTCATGTCAAACGTGCATACTATTAGAACATTCTGAGAGATGACTTGTTTTCGATTACGATACTTAGGCTGATCGACAAAGGAGACACTCGCAGATATGTGTACCGTCTATCATTCCTACAGCATCCTGTTGGGATACTCTGTGTTATTGCATACAATCCATTTAAAAATTTATTAACTAGTTAATCTATTGAAAATGAAGTTTCTTACCGAAAAGTAATGATACCAACTTCTGTTACCAGGATTGTCGCTCGGGGAGTTATCATGCGTATACAACATTAGGCAGACCACCAATACTTTATGAAAGTACAAACTAATTGTATGACTTGATCTACAAAACGTGTTACCCTCGGTACGACAACGCTCATCATGACCAACAATATTCAAGAAAATTGCAACTTGTTCCTCAACCAAAACTGATCGACAATCATTTAGCCCAAACGCACGGAGGCAATCACATAACCTCTTAAATGAACCAATATTCATACGTAATGAGTCATGGCATAAACGATCACTCATCCCGTACATTCGGAACAAGAATTTCTTACGATGCTCATCCCAATTATACTGAGATGCCCTAGGAATGTCCAATTACCTTATATGTTGAGAGATAACTATCGCCCGTATCACCAACGATCACGCAACACCAAAGCGTTTACGCTGAATTTTGGAATTATATTTAAGCATTTTTTTCCTACAAAATATTTATTCGAAAAGCTCATTCTTTGATAGCACTTCGTAAATTTTAAAAAAAAAATGACTAAAGTTATAATCGTAAAGAAATAAGCAAAAAATAAAAGGAGAACAACGAAAAACTAATCGGAACAAACTCATTTAAACGAATAACTCCGGGAACAGCATTCGTGTAATGAGGAAAAAATGTATGTTACATATATAATAATTAACAAATTATATAAAAAGTTTTATTTTATGGGATGGAATGTTTTGGGGCATTTGCATATTTAAATATGCGAAGGGTATATATTATAAAGCCAAAAAGCATTCCATCCTGTAAAAGCAAACTTTTTATTTAATTTGGCCCATTTCAACCTTTAATAATAGAAAAAAAAATCCAGTCCACATTCCCGTTTCATAAATCAGGAACAAATCAAACCCTAGATATGTCAAATCATACTAAACCATAGAAAGTTTGAAATCAACAAAAATATTAACTCAAATCCTAGATTAAAACCTTGGATTAAAGCAACAACAATATGAACTAACTAAACTAAACCCTACATTGTAAAATCGATAGTGGAAAAAAACAAAAAAATAATTAACTCAAACCCAATATATGAACTAAAACCCTAGATTACAAATATTGAAGCTAGAAATCAAATATTTGGACGAAATTAAGGGTTGATGTAGAGAATAGTTACCTTTGCACACTTCTTCTCTTCCCTTTCTTCTTCAGCCGAATGAGAAAAACAACGGGGATTTTGAGCCATCAAAGATTAATCTACCAAGCACCTGACACCCTCTCAAATCAAAGTGTCGTCAGCTACAGAAAATCACAAACCCCGCTCATTTCTCCCGACAAAATTTGTCAACCCAAATAGCAAAGCAAAATTTGCACATGAAAATGGGCAAAATCAAGTCACGTGACCAATTTTGAGCAATTTTTGCCATGGGTAAAAATGGTTATCGAACACCACACTTGTTGGTAAAAGTTTATGCAAATCACATTTGCTATGGCAACTTAAGCTAACCAAACGGACACCCTTTTAGTAAGTATGAACAAACAATAAACGACTTGAAATTACACCTCATTTGTGTAAAAAAGTCGTAAGTGTGTGATAATTGATTTAAATTCGCAAATATCTAATTTGGCTCACTTATTTAATTAGAGTCTATTAATTCAGCACCAAAACATTCGACTGCGTGTGTGCGTGTGTCAAACCATGAAATACATAAAGCATGCGACACAAGCTTAAGGAAAAATCCCCGCAGGGCAAAACCTTTTATTTCTAGAACTTTGAAAAGTTTACAAGACCATTGACTTACATACCATCTTGCATCGCCCACAAGAGTAACGCACGGTGTCTTCGTCAAACCTTCAAAGCAACGGCTAGAAATCTGCAGTGGTTCACGCGCAGCTATACCACAAGGACCGCAATCCTAGACACGCAGTCTGAAATCTTCACAAGGACTCCCTCCACAATAGCACGCAGCTGTCGGTTGTAGAGCTCTCCCCATAAAGAATAAACAAGGGCAAAAGTTGTGTTCTTGAACACCAAAATAGTGCACTAAAGCATATTGGAGTTTTGTGAATTGAAAACAAAAAGGGATTAAACCCAAAAAGAAGAAGCCTAAGGATTACTGCTTTGGCAGTGTTTCTCTTCGTCAAAACGTATGAACTTCTTAATGAAAACGTTACCAAATAATGATTATTTATAGGAAAACGCGCCGCCTCAAAAACAGAGCTCGTTCGAACGAGAAGCTATGTCGCTCGAATGAAGTACGCATGTCGTTCAAACGACATCGCGCGACTTCCAATCTCGTTCGAACGAGATGCTGATCTCGTGTGAACGACCTGGGCGTCAAAATCGAAAACGCTTCAAAACTTAGAAAAAATACTCATTCTTAATCTTTGACGAAAAAGTCCGCTCTAACACTTAGAAAATATTTTGTAAAAATCTCCCAAAAGCTCTAAGTGAAAAGTAAAGGTATTTAAAACATAACCTTACCAAAGTAAACTTCGCGGAGCCTTGAATGATGAAGAACTTGAATAATTCGGATCCGTCTTTGATGTAGATTGCTCTTGAATACTCTTTGACGGTGTATCGGTATATGGCATAACAAATTGATAACGAATAAACAGATTATACACAGTTTCAAATATTCAATTTTATTGATAATATTAACGTGAAGTGCTCAAGGTATTAATTTGTCTCCAAGAAGTTAGCGTGTAATCAAATTTCAGCATCAATGGCTGAAGAATAGATTCAATTATGTTAGAAAATTGACGGCGACGGGTACCGGTAACATACAATTACAAAATAGCTAGTCAAGTAAACAAAATTTTAAGTAGCACCCCACATACTAATCCAATTTATACTATTTTGCCTACCCATATATACACCCACTTGCAATACAATCAAAAACAAACCAACCACATAGGTATCAATCCCTGGCTACCCATTTCTCATTTGCAACAAACACACACCACCCAGACATTCTTGTGAGAGAATAAGTGAGGGCCAACAGCTTAATTCTGAGAACATAATTCATCTACGACTTTCATTATATACCCAAATGATCGCAAGAGAGGTCATACATTTGTGTTGTGAATCTTACTACTGCCTTATATTCAGAGATAGTACTGCAATTCATGTCAAGAAATATTAAAATTCTCAACAAAATAGTATTCGTAAGTCTTTAAACATCTTGGTGACCAGCCGCTGATAGGTTGCTCCTGCATTTTTTAGCCCAATGGGCATAACTTTGTAACAATATAACCCGACGGTGGTGATGAATGTTGTCTTGTCTTGGTCTGGTTCATACAGAGGAATCTGGTGATACCCCGAGTATGCGTCCAGGAAGCTCATTCTTTCATGAGCTGCTGTGGCGTCCAACTGGTCGATCTTTGGGAGGGGGAAACTGTCCTTAGGGCATGCCCTGTTAAGGTCAGTGAAGTCGATACAAACCCTCCATTTTCCATTGTTCTTTGGAACCACTACTGGGTTGGACAGCTATTTAGAGAATTGAACTTCCCGTATGGATCCTGCATCCAGCAGCTTCTCTACTTCCTTTTCTACAGCCTTGGCCTTCTCGGGCGCAGTTTGCCGTGCCTTTTGCGTGATAGGCCTGAAGGTGGGATCGACGTGCAACCGATGACAAACCACACTGGGCTCAATTCCAGGCAGCTCGTACGGTTCCCACGCGAAAACATATAGATTGCTCCTCAATAGCACCGTCAATTCTTTCTTTTCTTTATCTGTGAGGGAGGTCCCGATTAAGAAACTCCCGTCTTTTTTGCTATCACCGGCTGTGACTTCTTCCAGGTTTTCAACGACCCGCTCAGAGGGGAGGAGCCTGGTCTCCTCCACTCCGGGTCTTCCATACTTAAACTGCTCTTTTGAAGGTATCAAACCTTCGCATTCTTCAACCTTCTCTTTAGCCTTCTCGACCTTCTTCTCTGGTTTTGGGCGGATGGCTGCTATGAAGCACCTTCTTGCCATCGCTTGATCCCCGTGGATCTCCATTACTCCTCGCTCACTCACATGAGTTTCTGGTGGTAGGTCGAGGGAACCACCTTCATTGCATGTAACCACCCTCTGCCGAGGATAGCTTGGTAGGGTGAGTCTATGTCGACTACCAGAAACTCGATCATCTTGGAGACACTTCCTGCCCTCACTGGCAACTAGATCTTGCCCAATGGGATAGTTACTTTCCCAGCGAAGCCAACTAGAGGGACAGTGGCTTCCTTCAAGTCGGCAACGCTTAACTTCAATTTCCTGAACAGGTCGAGATACATTACCTCGGATGAGCTTCCCTGGTCGACGAGCAACTTGTCGACGTCATAGTTGGCTATCCTGAGGGTAATGATAAAGGCGTCACGATGTGGGGTTCTTACCCTAACCAGATCTTCATTTGTGAACACAATGTGTTTGCTATAGTCGACATCATCTGCTCGCCGACTCTTTCCTGACTGTGTCTTCGTTGGATCAATCAAAAAAGCTTGCATTACTGCGGTAAGCTTTTTCACTTCCATCCGAGCTGAGTTTCCCTGAATCTACTTTAGATTAGATGCCCCATAAATCACTGCGAGCTCATGGCCAGCATCATCCTCGAGCACGTTGTCGGGCCTTGCGTCTCCATTGGCAGCAACTTTCTCTGCCTTCTTTTCTACAAACTCGTTCAGGAGCCCGGTCTGGGCCAATTCTTCAAGGTGAGACTTAAGAGCCTTGCAATGCTCAGTCTTATGTCCTCCTTCCTTGTGAAAAGC
Organism: Sambucus nigra; assembly: GCA_949130495.1. Taxonomy (NCBI): domain Eukaryota; kingdom Viridiplantae; phylum Streptophyta; class Magnoliopsida; order Dipsacales; family Adoxaceae; genus Sambucus; species Sambucus nigra. The sequence goes on from OX422212.1 coordinate 688,701,859, forward strand.
GCATCTCAACGCGTTGTTCCTCTTTGAAGGATCTCCTCCCATTTTTCTGGGCCACTTAACAAATGGCTCGTCCTTGATCTTTGCTAGGATCTTGTAAATTGGTTTTTTGAAGACGGTGTTTACTGCTTGAAATGCTTTTGAAACATCGTTCCTGTTTCCGTTCTTGGAGCTACCTTTACCCCCGTTCTTGCCTCCTTTCTTCTCGTTTTTGGCCTTGTCGTTGCCCTTGGCAGCGAGCTTAGCTCGACCATTCTCCCCTGCACTGAGGCAGGTCACATCTTCAACTTTGGCGTACTTCTTGATGCGAGCCATCAGGTCATCAGTGGTTGTGGCCTCCTTCTTAATGAAGGATTGATGCAAGAGACGAGCTGGGTAGGCCAATCTTGAAAGACGCTACTGCTACCTGCTCCGAGTAGTCCTCGACCTCGTTGAACAACTCCTGGTACCTTTTTGCGTAGTCCCGGAGGCTCTCCTGGGGCGTCTTCTTCATTGTTAACAAGGCATCCATCCTCTTTGGATGGGAACTGCTGGTAACGAAACGAGCCGTGAAGAGCTCTGCCAGGGACTCAAAGCTCCTGATGGATCTGTAAGGGAGCCTCTCGAACCATTTCTGGGCCACATCGTGCAAACTCGAGGGAAAGATCCGGCACATTAGTGCATCCCTATGGTTCCAGAGAGTCATGGCTTGCCTGTACTGCCTAACGTGATAGATAGGGTCAATCTTTCCGTCATAGATCTTGAATCTTGGAATTGCGAACTTCTTGGGAGCTTCTTCTTCTTCTATCTCCCTTAAAAAAGGCGATTTCATCTGAGTCTTGAAAGCTCGCCGGGCTAGCTCTCTGGTAGATCTGGCACCCCGATGTGCCGAGTGCTGGTCCATTTCTCTCCGGACCAAATTTCGTATATCATCATTTCCTCGAGTCGGGCTCCTACAACAACGGCGAGGTGGTCGTTGTTGCTCGAGCGAGTCATCATCTGACGAGTGTTCCTCGATCCTTTGGGATTCGCGTCTAGGGCTCCTTCCTCGGCTGCAAGACTTGCTCGCCTGAGGACTAGGAGTGCGGTACTGACATCGCCTGGTGCTACGATGGAGCTCTTTCTCCATCCTCTCCAGTCTCCTTTTGAGGCGAGCATTCTCAGCTTCTTGCTTGCGAGCGGCTTCTCCTTGCTCCTGGAGCCTTGCCTCATAGGCATCGATCAACCCGGAGATTTGTGTAGACCTAGCAGGTCCCTGACTTTCCTCTGAAGCTTGCTTCTCTGGGCGAGCCCTTTGATCTGAACGTCGAATTTTAGATCTGATCTTGCGAGGGGCAGGCTGCTCTTGGATATCCCCTGCTTGAGGGGCATTGCTACAGTGACCAGACATTCCAAATTCCTTGTTGGTGAGGGCTTTCTTAAAGGAAGACAAACGTTTCCCACAGACGACGTCAATTGTGGTGACAATTATGTTCAACACAAATGAATAAGAAAAGGCAATCACCAATGCAAATAAAGAATGTAAAGAACGCCAATCACACGACACGATATTTACGTGGTTTAGCAAGAATGCCTACGTCCACGGTGGTGCTCTCAATATTATTTCTCTTTACTCCGAGGAGCGTTTTTACTGGAAATACAATGCGTGCCTTTTGCCCCAAGCTTAGGGTTGGTTACATACAGGTTTGTTTTCGGGGAGTGGGGGTGTTGGACTCGCCCACGCCAATCCACAATTCCTAGAATATCTCCTTACGAGATTTTAGGAATAAACTAAGTCGTACCTGAATGATTTGAGACGGGGGGCTCCCAGACTTTGGGCCGTAATTTACTGGGCTACTCGTCTGGGCCCGTGGTGACAAATCGAGATACCCACAATTATCATATATTTTTTCGTACAAAATTATTAATTAATATAAACTAGATAATTAATCACTTGATGACAATACAACTTTGTATTTGTATTATGATTGTATGTATTAATAAATTATATTTATAATATTCTTTTGGTACACTATTATTAATCAATAATGTATTCTAAATAATTAATTATTTGATGATGATACACTAATTTCTATTGATGATATTAGACTTATTTTAGTACTAATGATTTGAAACCAAAAATCATACGAAAAAAACACCAAAACATAAATGATTTGAAACCAAAATTCATACGGAAAAAACAAATCATAAGTAAACCCAAATCAGATTATATCAAAATTGAAGTTTCAATGAGATTTGTTCATGCACAAATGTACGTGTGTGCGCGCATGTGTGTAACAGTATTATGTGTATACCTATAATCAAACAGACAAACCCTTAGTCCGTGTGCGGATCAAAATTTGATGTTTGGGGAATCAAAAATGCATGTGCCACTATTTTTGTGCAAATTTGACAATAGGAACTTCGGAACCACTTTATTTACAATAAACAAAAGATTGTGTCGAACAAAATAGCGCGTGTGCTCCTCCCCAAGTATTAAAATGATAAGAAGACGACTCCCAGTGACCATAAAAACAAAACGAATACGATCAAACTACACACGAATCCCAAAGACCATAAAAATGAAACAAACACAATCAAAACTACACACAATTCCAAAATAATCAGCCTCTCTAGGGTTGAGGTTTCTAAAGTTTGTACCTAGAAAAGATGATCAAGGTGTCGTCATCATTGCACTTCACCTCTACTTTCTTTCCCATATGATTGTTCCTAGAAAAAAAAAATGCTTCATCTTAAATAACAAGTTAACATAACATGTAACAGAAGTCACACTAAGTAAGCATAACTAAACAGAACTGAAAATCAAGTACGTAACAGAACTCACATTAAGCACGAAACTAACATTACAAGTATTCCCCATACCAGAACGAATACTAGTATGTATATACATCGACTTTTAGGTAAAATACCAAAAACAGAGATGATTTAAACCCAAAACTTACACAAAAAATACAAATCAAAAGTATACCCAAATCAGAATTATATTACAATATATATGCAAAATTGTGTGTGTGTGTGTGTGTGAGAGAGAGAGGGCGCTTTTCATGTTCCTCCAAGTACGCCTTTGTATCAAAACTCTCAAATGTAGCTAAACTCCCACAAACAAAATATGAATTAAAAACACAAGGGAAAGAGAAAAAAGAACTAACTTGACACCAATGTCATTCTGCATCGCATCAATAGATACATAGTAAGCCTTTTTAGACACTCCACTCAATCTTATAGCAGTCTGACAATCAAATATCACGTTCGCCCAAGTGGCAGCAATCTCTAAGCACGCGATAGCCTTGCAAAATCTCCCCTGGAAATTATAATGAAACTGGTTTATTGTAACTAAGCAATTGGACGGTGTTGGACAAAAAAGTGATTAAAAACTAGCAGTACTTACAACTTCGATAATGGCCGAATCATATTTAATATCGGAAAGGCGACGGATCTCCTCCACGGATCAACTACATATAAGAAAATTAATTATAGAAATTCAACAATCGGTTAACTATTGTCAATAAACGATAAAGAAACTTTCTTATATGCAGCTACACGTTTACACGCCTAACTAATCTAACATGTTCAATGTAATTTCTTTTTACATTAATTTTTCTGTTTTTCTTTGCGCTAATGTGAAAACAAATTTTATGTTTTTCTTTGGACTAATATCAAAATGATCTTTCCAAAAGATGTCCCAAAATCGATCGATTTACAAAAAATTTACACATTCTTAGATTTATTTTTCTTTCGGTGTACATCAGCCACCATGACACCACTCGCAGCCCCACTTACCACCGTCATCAAACCACCTTACCCATGCACCACTTGAGAGTTAATCCTCTGCCGAACTTCCGCCGCAACTCCACCAAAAAAACTTGCAAACTAATAAAAAAAAAGGGACCATTAGCCCTAAGGCTACAAATAAAAAGGAGAAGAAAGGTGTGATGAATATCCCCAAAGTTCATACTCCCCCTAGGTTTCATCTCAAACTAAGGAGGCGAGGACACGCAACAACCAAAGTTGCCTAAGGAAACAAAGAGGCAGTCGTCAATTGCAGAAATTCGGGACAGCCTTTGAGTGCAAGACCCACTGCCTTGCGGCCCCTAAAGCAAGTCTTCGACCTGGGCGGCCCTTATTACACCACGAGGTTTGAGGTAAAGAAGAACAGAAAAATAGAAAAAGAAAGGAGAGGAAGAGGAGAACGTCAAATGACGAATCCCACCACACCGGCAAACTCGAACAAAGACAAAGGCCACAATTTCAGTGGTCTAAGCTGGTAGCTGCTTGGGTGGGGGCGAATGGCTCGCTGTTTATGGGGAATGGCTGAATAAAGTTATTGGGATGGCTTTAATGAAGATAAAAGGGGCTGCAAAAAGAAAGCAATAGTCACGCGTCCAACAACGTATTTTGGGCGTTGATTCATTTGTTTTAGTCCCTAAGTATTATCGGGTACTACTGCGTCAAGTTATGCACAAACTAATTAAAAAATTCTTCCATACTAAGATTGCATCCCAACTGCTAAATTTGTCTAATGATACACAAGTAGTGACGAGAACATAAAGAACCAAAAATTATATAAAAAATGTATACACCTTTGCTTATCCCACGTGAACCAGTCAAATCAAAGCAAGATCAAAAAGTGTTCCAATGTGCATTAAAAACTCTAAAGGAATACCTCCATTGGAAGTTGGGATCTGAAATCAATCTAATGTTAGAACAAACTACTTTTTAGTGTATCTACATCACAAAAACTCACGAAACAAAATGGAAAAAATTACCTTTATAACTTTCAAAAGGGACAACTAGACAACACAATGGGTGGGGGAAGATATTAATTGCGAGAAAGTTCACCACTATCAATCCCGACCCTAAGCTAAGAAAAGTAAGGCATCACCTAGGATAGGGGCCCCAACCAGTGAGCCTCGTATCAGATTACAGGTTAAGCAAATAACTTATTATAAACCCATTTTATTGTGTTTTTAGTTTTAAAAAAAATTGCCCAATGTTAAAATATAAATACAGTCCAGAAATTAAAAGTCTGCATTTAAAATAACAGCTACCAACAATTTAAAGTCCCAAAATTCTAAAATCTTCTTTTACCATGCTTCCATTGTTGCTTTCATCGTGAGCTAAGATTTGACTTTCAACCTTAAACGATGGTTTCGAACTTTAATATTTCATAATTTGAACTCTAAAATCTTCTCTTTATTGTCATTGAAAACATTTTATAACCCTAAAATTTGAAATTTGTTTCCAAAATTAACTTGAATAAGTAGACCGACAACTATATACATATGCTTAGTTATGATCATTACTCACAATTACTTTATCTCTTCCACGAACATTTGTATTCCTCGGATATAAGGAAAAGATAGTTCCAGGTTTAGGCACAAACAAAAATATTTCCAAGTTGTTTATCCCATTAGAAAGTTACCTACTGAGTTGATTATTAGCGAGGACCAGCGGTATGTGGTTTCCGTTTGTTAATAACGCTTCCATTTGTTCACCTAAGTACGAAATATTACGCCTGATATAAGATAAAAATATGACAAACACAAACATGTAATGTGTATTGTAGGCGCATGATGTGCAGGACGAACAGTGGTATATCGTACACAATAATAAATCAGGTGTGGAATTGCAGTAGGCTTTTGGCACGGGCATTTGCTAGTTATTGAACAGGATCTCACATGATTTTCCAAAGCTGAGTTTGTACCCTTTGTTTTGCACCATATGTTGAGTTTGAACCATAAGTTCTGAATCCTTTGATTTTTAACTCTCGTTGAATCTTTACCGTTCAATTTTAACCATTAACCAAGATCAAACATGTGAGATTCGAACTTTCGGAATTAAATCCAAAATGCAAACTCAAAGGATCTAAAATTTGGGATGCAAACTCAAATTGTGGTGTAAAAATAAGTTGCAAACTCAAAATTTCGATACTGTTAATGTATTATCATACAATAATTTCTCATATAAATTGAAAATCATAAATAGCCTACACCGCTCCTCACAAAATTACCTAAGATGTTCGTGAAATAATAAACCTTTATATTATTTCATTATAAACAAGTTCCCATTAACAAGCTAATATAAATTTTAGGTCATAACCTATATAAAAAATTGACTAGCATCAAGCCAAAATGAGATATGTTTGAAGTTTATAACATAGCATCTGGTTGATTTTTTATGTTAATATATATTTAACACATGTTATACTTATTATTCAAACAACACCCTTATTGAGAATGGGGAAATGATTGTGTTTTCCTGGAGAAAAGCATGAATTTTGTGAACCTACTCCATGTTTGCAAGATATGGGTCACCTCACTCATAAAACTCTAGAAGAAAACGGTTCCCATTAGAAAGTGTAGAAGGTGCGGATGCACATGTAGTGGCTGAACCACCACTTAATATCCTGCCTTATTATTATTAGTTGATCCCAAAACCGCACCTTGATGCCTTAAATTTAAATTTAGTGGGTTGATACGACGCAAATATTGCGTATTTCACCCGTTAACCTACGCCTTATTAGCCCCCTCGGGTATCTTAATCCCTATATTTATGCTCGTTAACCAGACAACCTCGGATTTCTATGTTAACATGTTTTGCAGGGGTTAATTGAGCTTTTGTAGGTATTTGGATGCTTAGTATGAAGTTCGGACGCTTTCCGGAAATGTTTCGTCGACTTTTGCAGCTTCGGGGGCATTTTAGTAATTCCAGCATTCGGGTTTGAATCCCGAGCTCTTCACGGAAGTTGAAGCCCTCTGAATTCTCTTCGCGTGGCCGCCGACGGTGCATGATTCCGAGTTGTAATGATGGAGTTATGGCATTTTTAGGATGGTTTTTACTTCAAATTCACACTCAAGGTCACATTCAAGGGCATTTTAGTCATTTCATATTTTGGTTTTTTGGCCCAATGTCTTCTTGGATGTTGTAGTCCTCTGAGTTATCTTCGCGTAGCCTCCGACCGTGCCTCATTCCGAGCTATAACGAAGAAATGGCGGCATTTTCCGTAAAACAGGACAAAGCTGCAGAATTCAGACCTGTAGGTTGCGAATCGATTCGTCCCAAAACCGAATCGATTCGGAATTCTGCAGAATTGCAGATTCGAACTTCCCCTGTTTCCGAATCGATTCGAACCATTTCCGAATCGATTCGGGCCTCCAGATTTTTGGTTTTCTTCCCTTTTATTACAAGTTTGCCATGGGATATTTTGTTTATAACACTTTCTCTTCATTTTGAAGAGAAATCTCTTCATTTTTAGCTTAGTTTAGGGTTTTGGTTTGGAGAGGTTTTCTTCATTTCTCTTTGGGATGATAACCATTTGGGGTTTGTAAGTTCAACTTTTCATTTCCTTTACCATTAATATAGGTGTTCTAGTTTATTTCCATTGTTGTTGTTTACTTTCATGCTTAGATAATTAGTTTTAGTTATTTATTCCTTGCTTAATTAGTTTATAGCTTTGTTAATTAGTTTCATTTATGTCTTGCCCTTAGATAAATAGGGTCGGGATTGCATTTCCGCCATTTACGGGTTTGGACCTCGAAAATTAGGTTTTGTGTAAAATTGCGTTTAATTGAAACCGCGTGTATTAAAGTTGGATTGTTATGCGTTTAACTTTATTTGTCATGCAACTTTAGTGTTTATAGCGACAATTCGAATTTAATCCGCGTGTGACCATTTTCAGTTAAATGTTTAATCTCGCAACTTTGGGTTAAATTCCTTCTTGTGTGATGTTTATGCTTAATTGTAAATGCTCGGTTAAATGTTTTCGAACCGTAATTCTAATTAGTAGTTGTTTAGCCCGTGTGGTGGAATGCGATCCCGATCCTCGCTTTACTTTATTTTAGCGTAACTTCTCTTTTATTTAGTCACCATAAACACCATATCACCTTTTCTTTTATTTATTTTACACCACTTTTATTCCTGAAGTAATTAAAACAATTAAAGTCTAAAATTCAATCACTCCCTGTGGATTTTCGATACCCGACTTACCACTTTACTTGCTTGTCAAGTGTAGTTGTAATTTAGGTTCTTTTTGCATCGCGGCGGCGAAACACACGACGATTGTGCACTTTACACGCACACACTTTTACCGCTCGATCAAAATGGCGCCGTTGCCAGGGAGTGTGTTTTAGATAGTAATTGTTTTATTATTTCGTAGTATTTTTCCTTTTGTATTTGTATTCTTTGTTTTAACCTTTTTTGCAGGATTTGCATACTTTGAGCGCTAAGAAACTTTGATTCGCGGTTGCTCACTTTATTTCTCGAATTCTCCATCTGCAAACAACGAGGTAATCATGTCCTACTATTATAGTTATTACGGTTATTCTAATGATTCATACTTTAGGGATAGTTTTCAAGTTTTCCATTTTCAAGATTTTCTTGAAAATGAAAGACTTGAAAACATTTATCGGAATGAAAATCGTTATTGGGAGCTTGAGTTGGATTTATTATTCGAATCTAATGACGATTCTTATTTCATTACTTTCGAAGACGAGTTTCAACCAAATGAGGAGTCCGAGGCTCTTGAGCCGAGGAAGACTACTTTGGAAGAGACTTTGCTTCATTACTCCCAAGGTTTGGAAAGCCTAAATGATGCTGGAATGAGACTTGGTGCACTTTGCGATGAGATGAATTCTTATGCACAAAACAACGAGGAGGTGGAAACTTGTGTTTCACCTCAATTTTTCAGAGAATTTCTCATCGAATGTGAATCTTTCTCCCCCGAAATTCAATCTCCTTCCGACGATGAGTCGATTGAGATTGAATTTGTTTCATCACCATATTCGTTTTCCGTGATCGAACCATTAGAATTACCGGTTGATTCCTATGCATCGGTAGAAACTTTTAAAACTTCTACACTTTTTGTCGACGAGGACTCTTTACCGGACTTGTTTTCGATGGATCCTATCCCCGTGTGTGCACTATCTCCCATTCCACTTGAAAAACCTTTGGGAGATGAATTGATGTTTCTTGGATCTCTAGTGTACCTTTCCCCCTTATTATCCAAATCCCCCATCGTCCGCCCAAAATTTCAAATTGGCGATGGTTCACTTTTTTCACCACCCACATGCCTTCCGTTGTTCAAACGTAATTCATATCTTTCGGGAGGCATGTTCGCTTTGGAGGGTCCACCATTGATCTTTCAAAGTCAAATCCCTTTTTGGGTGGACCCTCAACTATTTAGACTTCTAGTGTATAGTTAGTGTGAAGCCTAAATAGTAGGTTGTAAATAATTAGCTTTTTAATTTTCTTTCTTTCCTATTTTTCTTTCCTTTTAATTTAGTCTAGTGTAATTAGTTAACTTTTTGTTATTTGTTTTTGCTATGCTCGGTACTAACTTGTTTTGTAGATTCCTTTGGACTCGCTCTTATGGAGATCGCTCCAATTTTGGGTAATATTGTTCTTTTCCTCTCTTTGTGTTGTGTTCTTAATGCGCATTGAGGACAATGCAACATTTAAGTTAGGGGGTGTAGGATATTCTATTTATTTCATGTGTAGTCCATGGATTTGCTCACATTTAGTTACTAAGTATGCCTTTTTGTGAAAAATTTGAAAATTTTCAAAAATATTTTCTTTCTTTTTTCTCCTTTGTTGGGCATTTTGCCTTGTTTCCAGTGATAAATTTTAATAATTGCCCGATCCAATAGACAACTCAATGATGCATGTTCTCGATTTTAGAAGTTATTAGACTTTAGTCCTCAAATCATTGATATTGTGAATAACTTCATGAATTAAACTTTATCCCATGAGCATATGCACTTTCCTGGTTCTATTGATTTGGTTTAAGATTTTTATAACTCGGTAATCTTTTGTTGCATTGTATATACTTACACCGAGTAAGCTTTGTACCTTTCGTCGTTTGTGAGTGTTATACACTATTCTTTTCTCATTGAAAACGTTGAATTCGTTGGTGATCTCTCTAATCTTTCATTTGACCGTTCATTAATTGAGTTCATGCTTGAAATGTGTTACTTGATCATGATTTTCATATATTATTTTGACTTGAGAATTGCGTAAACTTTGTGAAATGATCATAGGCCATCTTTGTTATATCACCCATATTAGCCTTGACCTCACTTTATATGTTTACCCTCGTTAACCCCTTTGAGCCTAAATATAGCCCTTCGTTTCATAACCCCAAAATCCCATAACCAACTCCAAATTGGATTTTTAAGCCATACATACACCTTACATACCTTTGTTTGGAATGTTACTTGGGATTGAATGTTGTTGTTGTATTGCGGTTGCAATTTTAGGCATATGAGAGTTTGATAAGCAAAGAAAAGAAAGTAGTGAAAAAAGTGAAGAAAAAGAGAAAGCAAAGAGCAATAGAAAACAAAAGAGAAAAATGAGAAAAAGAAGAAAAGAAAAGAAAAGAGAAAGTTGTATATGTTGTGTATATAGTTCAATAAGCTTTGATTACTCTCCCCGATGATATATCTAATGCCGTTTTGGAACTTGTTTTTCCAATTTTGTTATTGCACGCATTCTCCCATTATCCCGAGTTTTCATCCCGAACACTTTGAATCCGTACATACATTCCTTTGTTTCGCACCCTAGCAACACCTACATCATAACCCTATTAAAGTCCTATGTGATCTTAGCTTGATGTAATTCAAAAGTCATAATAGTTGTGATAATTTGTGAAAATGCATTTCGCCTCTTTTAGTGTGCGGTATCCTTTCATTGAGATTACAGTTTTCAGTTTATATATAGCGTTCTTCTTTTGTGAAATGTGTGCGGCCTAGTTTCCATTTACATTTACTCTTAAGCCCACATGTTTCGTGTGTTACCTCCCTGTTTTGAGTGAATTCGCTTGATGAGCGTAATGCCCGTGAGGATTGAATATATTCTTGCTTTAATGTATATCCGGTTTATTTAAGTTTTTGCCAAATCACACTTTGCATGTGCTCACTCCCCTCCCACATTTTAAGGTTTCAATTCTATGAGGTGCATTCTATAATGTTAATGATTTGGACTTTTGTGTGAATTCATTCACTTTGCCAATAATGCATATGAAATCCTTTTCGCCATTGTTGGGCTTGTTGCATGTTGGGTTGGGCATATTTTGAGGAAACCATGTGATGTTTGTGGGTACCATCTCTGAAAACCCTCACGAGACGACACTCGTCCACTAGGGTAACCTAGGGGTTTAACGGCTTATTGCATATGCTAAATGCAATCGTTCGCCCGCGAAAGTGGCCTTATCTTTTTATTACTTTTTCATCCCATTTTGTACCTGTATCCTACTTTTGGTCTGCTTGTTGTTCTTGTAGTTTCTTATTTCATTGCTAGGGACTAGCAATGTGTAAGTTAGGGGGTGTGATACGACGCAAATATTGCGTATTTCACCCGTTAACCTACGCCTTATTAGCCCCCTCGGGTATCTTAATCCCTATATTTATGCTCGTTAACCAAACAACCTCGGATTTCTATGTTAACATGTTTTGCAGGGGTTAATTGAGCTTTTGTAGGTATTTGGATGCTTAGTATGAAGTTCGGACGCTTTCCGGAAATGTTTCGTCGACTTTTGCAGCTTCGGGGGCATTTTAGTAATTCCAGCATTCGGGTTTGAATCCCGAGCTCTTCACGGAAGTTGAAGCCCTCTGAATTCTCTTCTCGTGGCCGCCGACGGTGCATGATTCCGAGTTGTAATGATGGAGTTATGGCATTTTTAGGATGGTTTTTACTTCAAATTCACACTCAAGGTCACATTCAAGGGCATTTTAGTCATTTCATATTTTGGTTTTTTGGCCCAATGTCTTCTTGGATGTTGTAGTCCTCTGAGTTATCTTCGCGTAGCCTCCGACCGTGCCTCATTCCGAGCTATAACGAAGAAATGGCGGCATTTTCCGTAAAACAGGACAAAGCTGCAGAATTCAGACCTGTAGGTTGCGAATCGATTCGGCCCAAAACCGAATCGATTCGGAATTCTGCAGAATTGCAGATTCGAACTTCCCCTGTTTCCGAATCGATTCGGACCATTTCCGAATCGATTCGGGCCTCCAGATTTTTGGTTTTCTTCCCTTTTATTACAAGTTTGCCATGGGATATTTTGTTTATAACACTTTCTCTTCATTTTGAAGAGAAATCTCTTCATTTTTAGCTTAGTTTAGGGTTTTGGTTTGGAGAGGTTTTCTTCATTTCTCTTTGGGATGATAACCATTTGGGGTTTGTAAGTTCAACTTTTCATTTCCTTTACCATTAATATAGGTGTTCTAGTTTATTTCCATTGTTGTTGTTTACTTTCATGCTTAGATAATTAGTTTTAGTTATTTATTCCTTGCTTAATTAGTTTATAGCTTTGTTAATTAGTTTCATTTATGTCTTGCCCTTAGATAAATAGGGTCGGGATTGCATTTCCGCCATTTACGGGTTTGGACCTCGAAAATTAGGTTTTGTGTAAAATTGCGTTTAATTGAAACCGCGTGTATTAAAGTTGGATTGTTATGCGTTTAACTTTATTTGTCATGCAACTTTAGTGTTTATAGCGACAATCCGAATTTAATCCGCGTGTGACCATTTTCAGTTAAATGTTTAATCTCGCAACTTTGGGTTAAATTCCTTCTTGTGTGATGTTTATGCTTAATTGTAAATGCTCGATTAAATGTTTTCGAACCGTAATTCTAATTAGTAGTTGTTTAGCCCGTGTGGTGGAATGCGATCCCGATCCTCGCTTTACTTTATTTTAGCGTAACTTCTCTTTTATTTAGTCACCATAAACACCATATCACCTTTTCTTTTATTTATTTTACACCACTTTTATTCCTGAAGTAATTAAAACAATTAAAGTCTAAAATTCAATCACTCCCTGTGGATTTTCGATACCCGACTTACCGCTTTACTTGCTTGTCAAGTGTAGTTGTAATTTAGGTTCTTTTTGCATCGCGGCGGCGAAACACACGACGATTGTGCACTTTACACGCACACACTTTTACCGCTCGATCATGGGTTTTCCTACATGATAGCGTGAGGGGGCATTTTTGTTGTAAACTAAATTTCAAGAGGGATTGGTGTTCAAGTTGAAAACCTGGTGGTGGTGGTACAGTTAGTTCCTCTATTGAAATGCCGCACCAGAGTCGGTCAACAAATTCTTCTAGTGGTGCGGTTCCGGTGAGTTGGCATGTCGGTCGTGGTTGTGGTGTTTTGGTTTCTCAGATTATGAGCGTTCTCCAATGTTAATAGGTGGAGACAAATTACGATTGAGAGTGGCTTTGGAAATGAATTATTCAAACTTACCCAAACCGTTTATCCAACAAAAAAATATGTGCATATACTACTAGTATGTTTCCAATATTAGAAAGTTGTGCTTGAATATGATTTTAATAGAGTTGCAAGGCTTTAGTGTTAATGATGAAAGACATGTATCCACAAAACTGAGAATCAGTAATAAGTATTCGAGTGCTTACATATTAGTAACAAAATGTTATCCACAAAATTTTGTGCTGACAAAAAATAAATTATAATCAATCTAAAAAGGGTAGGACATCACTCGGTAACCCAACTTTTCACATTGGGACATTTTCAAGTTCCACATGCATTTTATCAAACAGGAACTGCGCATGAGTGAATACAAGAATGACATTATTTAGTGAGTGAGGAATATATTCAAATTGAAACAATTAGATGCAAACAATTACTAGGAATTTTTATGGTTTGTGAGAAGCTTACCATAAGTTGAGTTGCATTGGCACAACCAGCATTCTCGACCATTCCCCTACATCAACAGGGAGAGAAACAAGTCGGATAAGAATTTCTAAAACTTATCATAAATAATGGAATCACTATAAGTTTCCTCACACTGATCCAATATTCGACGATAACCAAATCAAACATTCGATTTTGAATTTTCTGGGAAAATAAGGAGCTACTAAACTTTTAGGTAAAATACCAAAGTGGAGACGATTTGCAACCAAAACCCATACGGAAAAAATAAACCAAAAGTAAACCCAAATCAAAATAAAAGTTTCAATGAAATATGTTCACGCACAAATGTACGTGTGCGCGCGAATGGGTAAAAGTATTATTTGTATACCTATAATCAAGCATACAGCCCCTTGTTCACGCACAAATGTACGCGTAAAAGTATTATGCGTATACATAATATAATTAAACAAAGAGCCAGCCCCTTTTGATCTGTGTAGGGATCAAAATTTGATGTTTGGGGAATCAAAAATGCAGGTGCCACTGTTCTTGTGCAAATTTAACAATAAAACTTCGGAACCACTTAATTTACAACAAACAAAAGATTGTGTTGTACACGTTAACACCTGCGCTCCACCCCAAGTAATAATATAAAAACGAAATGAACACGATCAAAACTACACACGAGTCCCAAAGACTATTAAAACGAAACAAGCACGATCAAAACTACACGAGTCGAAAATAATCATTCTCTCTAGGATTAAGGTCTCTTAAGTTTCTTTCCCAGAAAAAAGAAAAGATGATCGAGGTATCATCATCGTAGCACTTCACCTTTCTTTCTTTCCCATACGATCGTCTCTAGAAAAAAAAAGATCGCTTCACCTTAAATAACAGAAGTCGCACTAAACATAACTTAATAGAACTGAAAATCAAATATGTATCAGAACTCGCATTAAGCCAAAAATTAACATTACAAATATTTCACATAACAGGCACATAGAAGAACGAATACTAATATGTATATGCATCAAACTTATTTAAAATGAAAATGAAATCAGTAGAAGTTCCCTCGAAGATAACCAAATCAAAAAGGAAACTGGTAAATTAGGGACTCCTAAACTTTAGGTAAAATATCAAAACAAATATTATTAATCTACAGAGTAAACCAAAACTTAGATGAAAAATATAAATCAGAAATAAACCCAAATCTTATACGAAAAATAGAGTGTTGAGAAAACAAAAACCACATAAATATAACAGTATAGTAATCAGACACAGTAAACAAGTAACAAGTTTTAATTGAAATTGAAGAAGAGTTATATAAGACTCACTTAAAGAGAGAGATACAGCCTCCATTAATGATAAAAAAAAATAGGGTTTAATGTTTTGGAAAGAGGAAAGTAGTTTACTCGGATGAAATGAAATCGGTTTGTGGGTATGTGTTATAAAAGAGAGTGTTTCGGTTTATAAAGGGATTCAAATATACCAGAGATTGGATACAGAGAAATTGAAGATTTGTCATTGAGACGCTCCTCTGATTGCCCTATTATACATGTATTTGTCTTCTCCGGTTAGCATTTGGGAAAGGCGATTATTACCAATCACTCCCGTAGGCTAATGAGTCCGATGTTTAACATTTGGTCCGGTCTTATTTAAAACGTGTATTTTACATCTACTCTGATTTTACACATTTAACCCTGCAAAAACATAAAACGTGTATTTCTGTGAAGCTTACCATAGCCCAAGTTGTGTTGGCGACCATGACCCTACAACAGCAGGGAGGAAGATAAGAACTTCTAGAAAATTAAAATGAAAATGACTAGAACTTTCCTCACACTGATCCGATAGTCGAAAATAACCAAATCAAACTTCTGTCAAAATAAGAAATTATAAAAGGAATTTGATAAAACCCAGATTATATTACAAATCATTACATACCAAAAACGGAGATGATTCGAAAGAAAAACTTATACAAAAGTAAACCCAAATTAGATTATATCACAATAATAATGCGAATTTGTGTATGTGTGTGCGCGCATGTGGGAGATGACATGTAACATGACGAACACTAAGCACACAATAGTTGATCTCTAGTTGAAAATCACACCCTCCTGTAGATATTAGTAGATATTATTTAGGGAGTGAGAAATATATTCAAATTGAGACGATTAGATGCAAATAATTACTGGGAATTTTTATGGTTTGTGAGAAGCTTACCATGCGCCGAGCTACGTTGACACAGCTAGCATTCTCGACCATAACCCTACATCAATAGGGAGAGAGACAAGTCAGATAAGAACTTCTAAAAACTTAACATAAAAATGGAATCACAAGTCCTCACACTGATCCAATATTCGAAGAAAACCAAATCAAACATTCGATTTTAAAATTTCTGAGAAATTAGGAGATACTAAACTTTTAGGTAAAATACCAAAACGTATGGAAAACAAAAATCAGAAGTAAATTTGATTTAGATTATATCAAAATAAAAGTTTCAATGAAATTTGTTCATACGCAAGTGCACGCTCATGTAAAAGTATTATGTATATACCTATAATCAAACAGACAGACCCTTGTTCACGCACATATGTACGCGTGAGCGATCGCTTGTAGAAGTATTATGTGCATACATATAATCAAGCAGACAGTCCCTGCACCTTGATCTGTGTGGGAATCAACTTTAATGTTAGGGGAATCAAAAATGCATGTGCCACTGTTTTTGTGCAAATTTAACAATAAAAACTTCAGAACCACTTGATTTACAACAAACAAAAGATTGTGTCGTACACACTAGCGCATGTGCTCCATCCCAAGTAATAAAATAAAAACAAAACGAACACGGTCAAAACAAGTCCCAAAGACTATTAAAACGAAACATATATAGATCAAAACTACACACGAGCCCAAAATAATAATTCTCTCTAGGATTAAGGTCTCTTAAAGTTTCATTCCTAGAAAAAAAAAAGATGATCGAGGTATCGTCATCATAGCACTTCACCTTTACTTTCTTTCACAAACGATCGTTTCTAAAAATAAGATCGCTTCACCTTATTATATAACAGAAGTCGCACAAGCATAACTTAATAGAACTGAAAATCAAATATGTATCGGAACTCGCATTAAGCCGAAAACAAACATTACAAATATTCCCCATAACAGGCAAGTAGTAGAACGAACATTTATGTATATACATCAAACTTATTTAAAATGAAAATGAAATCACTAAAAGTTCCCTCAAAGATAACCAAATCAAAAGGGAAACTGTTAAATTAGGGGCTACTAAACTTTAGGTAAAATACAAAAACAGAGATGTTTTAAAACCAAAACTTGTATGAAAAATACAAATCAGAAGTTTAATGTTTAATGTTTAATACGAAAATACCAAAGCAGCCAAGCCATAATGTGAGTTAGGGTTTTTGGAAGATTAGTTTTGTAAATTATGAATGAAATTGATTAATGTACAGAGAGTGTTGAGAAAACAACAGAGGCATAAAAACAAGAGTGACGTGATTAGATGAAGGGTTAATCATTAACAGTAACAGGCAGTAAACAAGTAACAGTTTGAACTGAAATTGAAATATACCACAGATTAAAGAGAGAGAGAGAGAGATTGGAGATTGGTTTACTCGGATGAAATGAAATGGTTTGTGCGTGTGTTGGACAAGAGAGAGCGTTCCGATTTATACAGGGATTCATATGTACCAACTATTTGAGAGAGACAAATTGGAGATATGTCTTTATCTTCTCCACCAACTATTTGGGAAAGGGTGTATTAAGGCCGTGTTTGATAGATTTATGAAGATTTCTCCCGCTGGTATTTGGGAAAGTTCGAGAGCATACCAAAATAAATATACGGTTCAAGTTTTTATTGTTTCTTTTTCTAAGATTATTTATTAGGATAAAATACCAAAAAGTCCTTCAAATATTTTTTAATAAATATTTAGGCCAAATGTTTTATTTTGTACCAAAATGTCACTCAAACACCCATTTAACTAATATTCTCTTATTTTTAAAGGTCCGTGTCAGTGGCATGGTAAAAAACTTTTTTGAGCAAAATAAAAAGACTTGAATTAAACGTGTATTAAAAAATGTTCGGGGGACTATTTGGTATATGACCCTATTTATTAACTATAATAATTGGAGGAAACAATCCTCCATTAGTTAGATTCTGACAAATGGGCGGGTGGACGAATTAAAATTCATTTGAATTAAAAATATACAGGTTAACATATAGATTCGTCAAAATCACGCACGACACGAATCGACACGAAGTTAGAAGTTAATGGGTGGAGCCTTAATGAGTTCGGGTCATATCAGTGTCAACCTGATAAGACACGATAGTTAACGGATCGGGTTAGGGATGACTTCCTTCACCCGTTAATACTCCATAAGACTAGTTAAGACCCATTTCTAGTAACTTAAGTATTTAGTCCCATTTTTTAAGAACTGTCATGTCTTTATTATTTTATTTGTTGGTCTTATTATAATCAATATGGGACGAGTGTCGTTATCTATAGAAAGGAAGATGGATGATTACAGAGTAGTAATGAGCAGTTTTTGGTGGTTATGGAACTTACTACAATTTTAAAATCACGTGAAATGGAGACCTGAAAAATCTTATGAGATGGGACTAAGGCTAAAAAACTATTAATTTAAGTAAATAAAATATATTGTTGAGACTTATAAAGAGTTCATGTAGCTGAATGTTACTTTATTTATAACGAATTTTACTAAATGAGAGAGTTAGTAATGCCAATTAATTAATGGGTCAAATTGTGTTTAAAAATGAATTAATATGTCAACTTATATACGATTCAAAATACTGGGTAATAACGGGTGAACACGACACAATACGTTGAGATAATGGATCGGGTTTGAATATAATTTTTTCACACGATAAAAAAGTCACTCATTCAGACAGGAACACGATAAGACCTGAATGCGATAAAAATCGACACGAACACGACTCGACACGACCCGCTGCCAAGTCTATTAAAATGGTTCGGGATGAGTTGTGGGTTGGATTCGGGCGGTTATGAGACGGGTCGAATTTGGTTTACTTTTTTTCGTTTCTCTTGTTTTGGGAGAATCAAATTATAGATCAATCTTCACAACGCTGGTGTAAAAAATAACAGAGAAGGACTACAGAGGTGATGAAGAAGAGAGAATGGTCAATGTAGTTTATAAGTGAAATGAGAATGTTTTTTACCAGCAAACGACCCGGTGTTGACTCGCGCATAAACCAATCTATTAGGGCATTAAACCCATGTCACATCACACAATCTATAAAGTGAAAACGGATAGCTTATTTTCGAGTGGTTTCTGGCCCGAGTTGTCCACTTAATCCATATTCTCGGCCCTAATAATATTTAAGAACATCATGTTATAAATATTTAGGTATCAAATATGTATGGATATCCATAATACACTTTAATGCTAGATGCACGTCAACATCATGCCAAGCTGAGATGTCAAGCATCTAAGTCAGAAGCACGACAATGTCCTGCTGGAAGCATAAGGTGTCAATCATCTGGAATTGCAGGCACGACAATGTTATGTTATAAGCGTCGAGTGTCAATCATGCAAAGTGGAAGCACGACAAAGCAAATATACAAGCACGACAAAACAAAGTTAGCTACTGACTCACTATGCTGACACACCGGCTTATGTTTACCTATAAAAAGTCCCACATATTTGTACTTTCAAATATACTTCTGAAATCAATACAATACAATTGTAAATATTTTGATCCTTATTTGTGTTCAAGTTCCATTTTATACAACACGTTATCAACATTATTTTGCTAATTAGTTGATATTCTACACCACCGCTAAAATCAAATATGTTCTTCGTTCGAACTACAATTGGTAACATTTATTTTACGTGATAAACTTATTAGACATAATTTATTTGTTCCTCTATGATGGGTTTTTCCAATGGTGGGACAAATTTGGTCCAAATATTGATATATCACCTAAGCAAATTTCCAAAGAAAAATTAGTTTTACCTTGGACTCAATTTCATCCAAGCCTCAGAGGGAGAAATAATATTCCCATGGGGCTATCCACCCTATTATTTTTTACTGAAATCAGTATCCCATGGATTTGAAAATGGGATTTGCAATGCAGACTAAATCAATTAAGCACCCTTCTTCTGGAAAGAGTTTTTTACTATCGTAAGTGGATTGGAATCAATAATTCGGAGACCATGTCTTCGATAAAGGAGAACTTAACGAGCTATATGTCACAGCAGGATGAATATCGTCCTCCAATGGAGAAAATGTCTTTTGGTGCTAATCCAATATAGGATTTAAAATTTTTAATCAAAAAGCAGTTCCCACGGGCAACGGAACAAGAGCTCCTTCACAGACTTATCGACCATATGAAAAGCCAATTTACTGCGGCTTTCACCACAACTTATTTTGATGACAAAAATCTTATCCCTTTACCTTCGGATGATGATACATCCATGACATCAGCCAAAAATATGGAAGATAATGTAACAACCAACGTAATTTTGGGGGTATTTTCAAAAATAGAGGAAAAATAAAGTTTTTAATAGAATTATTTTTATTGCTCAATTATGTTGAGAATTATTTTTAAAACCAGTAATTTCAAACTATTTCGAAATCGGATTTAAAACGGATTTTTAAATTATTTTTAAATATTTATCCCTTATAACTTTTAAGCCAAACTGTCAGCAGAACCGGGCGATCGATCGATCGATGCTAGGGATCGATCGATCGATCCCCTTAGGTTTCGTGAACAGCAAGTATTTTTGAGGAGTTTTAGTTTATTTCAATTTCTATTCTTTTTACCTTATAAATAGGGATCATGGGCAATTATTTTGGAACAGTCTTGCAGCACACAAAAATATCCCGAAAACATATTTTATTTTCCTCTGTTTTATACACAAACAGTACCCTTTAACTTATGTGTTCAACCTTAGGCTTTGAGGTGTTATTGGGGTTGTTATGGTGATTGTTCTTGGAGGTGTTTTGATGGTCTTATAGAGATGATCTTGATGATGTGATGGTGATTTTCTGGGCCAATTTATTGTTGGTTTCTCATCGTGGTTTGAGGTATATGTGCTCTTAAATCTCTTGACAGTTATTCCCTTTGAATTCATGTGATTATTGAACTCGTGTTTGAATTGATAAATTCATTGAAATCTGGAAAAATAATTGTTGAACTATTTTGATTCATGTGGTATCATTATATTGTTGTTGAGCACGTTGTCATGAGATTTTAATATGGCACGGATGTTGGGCACCCACCAAAATTTCTGCTTCTCGGGCTATGGCTTAATAAAGCATATGCGAATGGGTTGAGGCCTGGTGACCCATTGATGTGCTGTCGAGGAATTTATCATTAAGTGCTATTGAGATTCGCATTTGATTTGAATATTCGTACGCGTGTCGTTATGCTTTATTCATTGCTAACATATATTTGTTGAGCATCTTTCCTGTCGTATTGTGTACTATCCCATATTTTCTTTAGTTGGCAGATTAGCTTGGATTGGGACGCTATGGACCAATTAGGATGATTTTTAGCGTGGATTATTTAGGAAGAATATTTAATACAAGGGGAGAAGACTTGTATTTTTTATGTATAGAGCATTATGATTTTTATTTAATTTCGAGATAGATAGTTGTTTCATTTTGAGAGACTTTTGGTTGGATTTAAATTTGAAAAGATTGAGATTAGCGGATTCTCTTTGTATATTGTGGGGTTTGTTTAGATGCTCTGTACCTTGTTGTTTGTGGATTAGTTTAGTTTTATCGACAATGGCGCTTCGCTCGCTCTCCCCGGGCGGGCGGGGTGTTACAAAATGGTATCAGAGCTTAGGTATATGACCACCCTCGGCTCTTGGGTTTTGGGTCTGTTGTGTTTTTGTGGCGCGTATTTGGAGATAGTCATTTTAGATGATCGTTTCGTGTTAGGCATCTAGATTAGATGTGAGGAATCTAATTTTGGTGATGAATTATTTTTGGAGATTGTTGGCTTGATTTTTTAGAGTTAGGCATTCGGAGAATTTCAAGGGCGAAATTCCATTGTTAGTGGGGAAGTGTAACAACCCGCGTAATTTTTGGGGTATTTTCAAAAATAGAGGAAAAATAAAGTTTTTGATAAAATTATTTTTTATTGCTCAATTATGTTGAGAATTATTTTTAAAGTCGAGAATTTCAAACGGTTTCGAAATCGAAATTAAAACGAATTTTTAAATATTTTGTCCCTTATAATTTTTAAGCCGAGCTGTCAGCAGAACTGGGCGATCGATCGATCCCCTCAAGTTTCGTGAACAGTAACTGTTTTCGAGGAGTTTTAGTTTGTTTAAACTTCTATTCTTTTTACCTTATAAATACGGATCGTGGGCAATTATTTTGTAATAGTCTTGTGGCACAAATATACCCAGAAAACATATTTTCTTTTCCTCTCTTTTATACACAAACAGTACACTTTAAATTATGCTTTCAACTTAGGCTTTGAGGTGTTCTTGGGCCATTTTGGTGATTGTTCTTGGAGGTGTTTTTATGATCTTAGAGAGATGATCTTGATGATGTGATGGTGATTTCTGGGCAGATTTATCGTTGGCTTCTCATAGTGGTTTGAGGTATGGGGTTTTACACAATATGCTATTAAATCTCTTGAGAGTTATTCCCTTTTAATTCATGTGATTATTGAACTCATGTTTGAACTGATAAATTCATTGAAATCTGGAAAAATAATTGTTGAATTGTTTGATTCATATGGTATCATTATATTGTTGTTGAGCATGTTGTCATGAGATTTTAATATGGCACCGATGTTAGGCACCCGCCAAAATTCCTGCTTCCCGGGCTATGGCTTGATAAAGCATATGCGGATGGGGTGAGGCCTGGTGACCCATTGATGTGTTGTTAAGGAATTTATTGATAAATGCTATTGAGATTCACATTTGATTTGAATATCCGTACCCGTGTTGTTATGCTTTATTCATCGCTAACCTATATTTGTTAAGCATTTTTCCTGTCGTATTGTGCACTTTCCCATATTTTCTTTAGTTGGCAGGTTAGCGTGGATTGGGACGTTATGGACTGATTGGGATGATTTTTAGCGTGGATTATTTGGGAAGAATTTTTAATACAAGATGAGAATACTTGTATTTATTTTTTATGTATAGAGCATTGGGATTTTTTTTTTATTTTGAATGATGGATTTAAAATAAATGAATCTGATAAATGTATGTATTTTAAGTGCCATAGGGATGCTTGGGTGATTGTTTGCCTATACGTTGATGATATGTTAATATTTCGATCACATATGAGTATTATAAAAACCACTAAGAAGATGTTACGTGAACAATTTGATATGAAAGACTTGGGAGTTGCAGATTTTATTTTGGGAATTAAAATAATACGAGATTCTATGGGAATCAAATTATCACAATGACATTATATAGAAAGTGTGTTAAGGAAATTCAATTAATATGAATCTACTCCTGTTAGAACTCCTTATGATCCAAATAGTAAACTAAAGAAAAACAAAGGAGAACCTGTGTCACAACTTGAATATTCGAGAATTATTGGTAGCCTAATGTGCATTCCAGAGATCATTATTAGGATTACAAGTATATCTACTCAATCCTGCTGTGATTATTCTTTATATTATGTCTCATATCCTGTTGTGATTGAAGGTTATACTGATACTAATTGAATTTCAGACTCAGAGGAATCCAAATCTACAAGTGGATATATATTCACATTAGGCGAGGCTGCTGTATCGTGGAAATCCTCAAAACAGACATGCATTGTGAGATCAACAATGGAGTCGGAATTCATAACTTTAGACAAAGCAGGTGAAGAATCCAAGTGGCTGAGGACATTTCTGGCAGACATTCCAATGTGGCCTAAACCTGTACCCGCGGTACTTATACACTGTGATTGCCAAACGCCAATAACAAAAGCAAGCAACAAGTCCTACAATGGAAAGTCAAGACATATTCGTCGCAGGCAAAACAGTGTGAGATAACTCATATCTAATGGCATAATAACCATTGATTTTGTAAGGTCAAATGATAATTTAGCAGATTTGTTGACCAAAGGGTTGTTAAGAGACATCATTTATAAAACATCGAGGGGGATGGGCTTAAAGCCTAATGAGTAAAATCATCATGATGGATACCCAACCTATCTGAATGGAGATCCCATGATATAGGTTCCATGGGAAAACTAATCGTGGATGATTATATGTGAGTGCTACAAAGACTTATCATTGTCTTATCCCTATGGTGTTAATAATAATAATAGTAGTGCTACCTGTAATGAGAAAGGTTGAGTTAAACTCTTAATGAATCTATGGCTTGGATTTTCAAGCGGGGTGTGACAGGACATTCTTGATAGATTCACCTAAGTGAGTGTGGTAGTGGGGCCGCTACTTATGGGAATTGTCGCTGAATTCTTTAGAGCGCTCATGATACTGGGATATAGCTCATGGCCTTAATGAGCAAAACTGTTGTGAACCACAAGTGTATTAAAGTGTCATGTGTGTAGTCTATTGAACTTGTTTACCAAAATAACTGGTCAGTTCAAGATATGTAATTCACTGAATAGTTTGTAAGCCCAATGGACATACACTAAGCAAGGTTCAAGTCCAAATGACACCTCTATCTATTAATGACATTTTTATTGCCCAAGACTTTCTTTATTCCTTCTTCTCGTATCTCATTCATGTGGGGGATTGTTGTGTGTGTGTGTGTATAACTATTGGTGTGAATGATATACTCATAATAAGACCTTGTAGCCTAGTGGTAACTTTTGTGTCCCCTTTAGGGGAGGTCATGAGTTCAAGTCCCACTTAGGGGATTTAAGAGGATTTGGAGTATTTATACCTAAATAGATATATAATTATTATATTATATATCAAGACTTGGGACTTGGGACTTGGGTCCTAATATTCAGTTAATTTTAATTTCATCATTAAATAATTTATTTAATTTAATTTTAATTAATATTAAAAATCGTTTTATTTAATTAATTTAAAATTATTTTATGACAAAATTAAAACACGTTTTTCTTAATTAGCCATTGGGAGTGGTTTATTGGGAGAAGTGGTCACCCACGTTTTAGGAGGAGTGGGTGGTTTCTGCATCCCTTTATATAAGGGATATGCAGATCAGTTTCTAATTACTTCTCAATCTCTTTCTCTCTCAAAAACGTCCTTCTTCATACTCCAATTATGGTCATAATCTCTTGTGGTTTTAAAGTCATCCATTGAGTGCTTCAATCGGATGAATTGTGCTGTTGAATCCTGGGAACAGTTATCCGAGGCTCGAAGCATCACTGATTAACGTGCGGGCGATATTTCTGTCTTAGGACTGTGTGTCTAACACACACCTCAGCATCCAGATAAGTCGTTCCAATTTATTATTATCTTTTTGGTTATCCCGTATACTCATATAACAATCTATGACAGAAACTTTATTTTATATTCGTACAATGGGAAAATTTGATCCTGTCGCTATCGCCTCTACCAGGCCTGAAAAATTTGTTGGTTCAAATTTTAAACGTTGGCAACAAAAAATGCAATTTTATCTGAACCTATTGGAACTCGATCACAAGTTAGAAGTTAAGGAAGATAATTCTAAAGAGACCGAACCTGCAAAAATTGATGTTAATCAACTTTGGGAAAAATCATATTTTATGTGCAAAAATCATAGTCTGAACAATTTGGATGATGCCCTGTATGATATTTATTTTTCTGTCCCCACTGCTAGAGAGTTATGGTTGATGTTAGATAAGAAATATAAAACTGAAGATGCCGGAAGCAAGAAATTTATTGTTAGTCATTTTCTGAATTTTAAAATGGTTGACGAAAAATCTGTTTTGTCACAATTAGAAGAACTTCAAGTCATTATTCATGAAATTCATGCTGAGGGTATATCAATTAGTTAGGGTTTTCAAGTCGCATCTATTATTGAGAAACTTCCCCCTTCCTCGAAAGAATTTAAAAATGGCCTTAAACATAAACGTAAAGATATGACTATGGAAGATCTCACTGCTAGACTTAGAATTGAAGAAGATAATTGCGTTAAGGAAAAAAGAGACGTTGCCACGGCTATGGCTGCCAAAGCAAACATTGCTGAAAGTAGTGGGGGGACCAAAAATCAGTTTAAGCCAAATAAGTACCAACATAAATTTAAGGGAAAAGTTAAAGAACCAAATAATGCTACGAAACCTAAAGGTGGGATTAAGAAATTCGGGGAAGACTGTTTTGTTTGTGGTAAACCTGGACATCGAGCCCAAGACTGCTTCAAAAGGAAAAACAATGAGAATTTCAAAAAACCTAATGGGGGAGCACAAGCTTCAATTGTTGAAACTGATAATCTTTCTGCTGTTATTTTAGAGGCACACCTGGTTAGCAACATTAAGGACTGGTGGGGTGACACTGGGCCACCCGACACATCTATGGAGACAGGAGTGTTTTTTCCCACTACGAGGTGGTGGGAAGTGATGAAAAGCTCTACATGGGAAATTCTTCAGTAGCTGTTGTTGCTAGAAAAGGGAAGGTGGATTTAAAATTCACTTCTGGAAAAGTCCTGACGTTGAACGAGGTGTTGCACGTGCCCGACATTAGGAAAAATTTGGTCTTAGGCTCGCTGCTGAGTAAAAAGGGTTTTAAAATGGTTTTTGAATCGGATCAGTTTGTTTTATCTAAAAATGGGGTGTTTGTGGGAAAGGGTTACATGTGTGAGGGATTATTCAAATGAAATGTAACTATTGACTCTGTTTTTAACGTAGTTAATTCTTCTGCTTATCTCTCTGATTCCTTATATTTATAGTATAGTAGACTTGGACATGTTAATTTTTCTTCACTTTGAAGATTAATGAATTTAGGGGATATTCCTAAACTGCCTGCAAATGTCGAACACAAATGTGAAATATGTGTTGAATCAAAATTCATAAGAAAACCTTTTCAAAGTATACAACGCTCTACTGAAATTTTGGGATTAATTCATACTGATTTGTGTGACTTAAAATGAATTCAAACTAGGGGTGGGAAAAAATATTTTATCACCTTTATAGATGATCACACAAAATTCTGTTATGTGTATCTTTTGAGATCTAAGGAAGAAGCACTTGAGAAATTCAAACTATATAAAACAGAAGTTGAAAATCAACTTAATTAAGAAATTAAAATTACAAGATCAGATAGAGGAGGAGAATATTCTGAGCCTTTTAATGATTTTTGTAAAATACATGGCATAATACATCAAACTACGGCACCATACTGTGCACAACAAAATGGTGTGGCGGAACGTAAAAATCAAACGCTAAAGGATATGGTAAATGCTATGTTAAACAGTTTGGGTCTTCCTCACCATTTATGGGGTGAAGCGGTACTTTCAGCTTGCTATATTTTAAACAAAATTCCCCCTAAGAAATCTGATAAATCTCCTTATGATTATGGAAAGGAAGAAAGCCTTCATATAAATACTTAAAAGTGTGGGGGTGTTTAGCAAAAGTAGTTCTGCCTCCACCAAAACGAACTAAACTCGAACCTAAAACTGTTGATTGTGTATTTATAGGAAATGCTCAAAACAGTAGTGCATATAGGTTCCTTGTGTTTAAATCCGATGTAGATAGTGTATCTACAAATACTATTATTGAATCTTGTGATGCAGAATTTTTTGAACATATTTTTCCACATAATTCCACTACTAGACTTGAGGATGCTCCTTCGAACATTTATATGCCATCCAGTAGTAGGCAAGAGAATGATATGGAAATACAGGAACTTAGGAAAAGTAAACGTAAAATAGATAAATCTTTTGGGCCTGATTATATTTCATTTTTATCCGAGGGGGATCCTCAATCTTATCACGATGCTCTTATCTCTCCCGAAGCTCCATTTTGGAAAGAGGCTATTAATAGTGAAATAGAATCTATTATGCAAAATCACACTTGGGATTTGGTTAGCTTGCCACCAGGTTGTAAAACCATAGGGTGTAATTGGATTTTTAAAAGAAAAATGAAACCTGATGGCTCCATAGAAAAATATAAGGCTAGGTTAGTCGCCAAAGGATATAAACAAAAGGAGGGAATCGATTTCTTTGACACTTATCCTCCGGTTACGCGAATTACATCTATTAGAATTCTGATTTCCCTCGCATCCATCTATAAACTGGAAATTCATTTATGGATGTTAAAACTTCTTTTTTAAATGGGGAATTAGAAGAGGAAATTTATATGGAACAATCGGAAGGATTTGTTGTAAAGGGATTAGAAAATAAAGTTTGCAAGCTAGTTAAATCCTTATATGGACTAAAACAAGTCCCTAAGCAGTGGCATGGAAAATTTGATCAAGTAAGGATTAATGATGGACTTAAAATAAATGAATCTGATAAATGTGTGTATTTTAAGTGCCGTAGAGATGCTTGTGTGATTGTTTGCCTATATGTTGATGATATGTTAATATTTGGATCACATTTGAGTATTATAAAAAACACTAAGAAGATGTTATGTGAACAATTTGATATGAAAGACTTGGGAGATGTAGATTTTATTTTGGGAATTAAAATAATACGAGATTCTATGGGAATCAAATTATCACAATCACATTATATAGAAAGTGTGTTAAGGAAATTCAATCAATATGAATCTACTCCTATTAGAACTCCTTATGATCCAAATAGTAAACTAAAGAAAAACAAAGGAGAACCTGTGTCACAACTAGAATATTCAAGAATTATTGGTATCCTAATGTACATTATTAACTGCACCAGACCCGACATTGTATATACAGTAGGGAGATTGAGTAGATATACTTGTAATCCTGATAATGATCACTGGAATGCACTTATTAGAGTTTTGAGATACCTGAAATTTACTTTGAATTATGCTTTATATTATATCTCATATCCTGTTGTGATTGAAGGTTACACTGATGCTAATTGGATTTCAGACTCAGACGAATCCAAATCTACAAATGGATATGTATTCACATTAGGCGGGGCTGCTGTATCGTGGAATTCCTCAAAACAGACATGCATTGTGAGATAAACAACGGAGTCTGAATTCATAGTTTTCGACAAAGCAGGTGAAGAAGCCGAGTGGCTGAGGACATTTCTGGCAGACATTCCAATGTGGCCTAAACTTGTACCTGCGGTACTTATACACTGTGATTGCCAAGCGACAATAACAAAAGCAAGAAACAAGTCCTACAATGGAAAGTCAAGACATATTTGTCACAGGCATAATAGTGTGAGACAACTCATATCTAATGGCATAATAACCATTGATTTTGTAAGGTCAAATGATAATTTAACAGATCCGTTGACCAAAGGGTTGTCAAGAGACATCATTTATAGAACACCGAGGGGGATGGACTTAAAGCCTAATGAGTAAAATCATCATGATGGATACCCAACCTATCTGAATGGAGATCCCAGGATATAGGTTCCATGGGAAAACTAATCGTGGATGATTATATGTGAGCGCTACAAAGATTTATCATTGTCTTATCCCTATGGTGTTAATAATAATAATAGTAGTGCTACCTGTAATGAGAAAGGTTGAGTTAAACTCTTAATGAATCTATGGCTTGGATTTTCAAGCGGATGTGACAGGACATTCTTGATAGATTCACCTAAGTGAGTGTGGTAGTGGGGCCGCTACCTATGGGAATTGTGGTTGAATTCTCTAGAGCGCTCATGATACTGGGATATAGCTCATGGCCTTAATGAGCAAAACTGTTGTGAACCACAAGTGTATTAAAGTGTCATGTGTGTTAATGAAAATGCTATTTATCACTATTTAATTAAATTAGTTTAATTAATGTATATTTTAATTTAATATAGTATATTGATTTTGATGATTCCAAACATATATTTATTATGTATTATGTTAATATTTTTTTAAGCTACTATATTTGTTATATGCATATATATATATATATATATATATATTTATTATATAATATTGTATGCACATATATAAAAGATTTTCTGTGTCCCTGTCATATCTTTAAGGCTTAGATAAGAGCATGAACAAGTAATATTTGTTATATGTATTAACAACTTAAACCTGCTAGTTTTTTTTGTACTCTCTTTGGCAATGGTTGTACACTTAACACTACGCCCCATAATAATCCTTGTGCCTATATCTCTTTTGTCCCAGCTATACATGTCTAACAATTATTTGACAATACCATTATATTCTGGTTTTTGTAGATGGACCCATGCGTCTATTTTTTTGTCAGTAATGTGCATCTCCTATTTTGGCCGTATAGACCTTTATATATGTTATCATATGTATATATGAATATTTGTCTTGACCTCTTTAGTGGGAATATATTTCTATAATTTCGTCCTATTAGAACTGTAATTTTTTTTATCTTGAGCCACACTCAAACTGACATCTCGTACCCCGCACTGATATATATACCATACATTGGTTCACGCAGTAAATTGTTTTTGTACAAGCCTTTGTAGAAGCCATTAATTTCGTATCCATCAGCTAACATATAAACCTCCATGCCTTGAGTGCTTACTGCTTTGGTAGTGGTCACTTCTTACTTTTGATTTGCTACAGTTGGTGACTAATACATGTTTAACAGCTTTTCATACCTATTGTCCCATCCTGCATCCCACTTGGAACTCTACACGTTATTTGCTGTTCTGACCATGTTGTACCGCCGAATGCCTCTACCAGAACTGACGACTGCTATAATGTCTTTTGCTTCTAAAAACTTTTGCAAGAGACATCTACTATTTAAATTTTTGTGATTGAGCTGAATTCCTATGGCTGAAAGCCTACCGGAACTGACACCTCTTGGATTTTATAGGTTGACTGCCTATAAGCATTAGGCTGGTACACATTATCAGTTTGTGACCTTACCGCCTATGGCTTTTTGTCCCTAAGTGAGTTGACGTTTTTTTTTTAAAAAAAAACAGCTCATGTTTTGTTTTGCTTCCACGGTTTACCAGAGCATTAGGTGGGTTCATTTTCATTAGGAAGATCTGTCCGGATAAGACTACACGTTTTTTTTTACCTGTGCTGTCAGGTTTCATTCAGTCGGCATGGTCACAAGTCAGGTTCAAAATTTTAAAACTATTGGGAAATTAGTTATTAGCTTCTTTAGTACTATTTCGTATGTGCCACCATAAGTTATGTCAGTTGGTTTCTTCTGTTTACACACGAATACAAGCAATGGATTTACCTTCTTTTTTGCGTTTGCAGACCTCGAGCCATGCGTCCTTCTCTGTTCATTTTGTCCAGACTCTTTGGTTATCTCTTTTATACATCGGACATTTCTTTTGTTCTGTAAACTAACATTTTGCAGATTCAAATAAACACCAATGAGGATACCGAGCGATATATCTTTTAGACTCCATATATTTTCATATGTCTATTTCCATGCTACAACAGCTATATTTTTATGGAGAAGATAAAGATGAAGATTTTCATATCAGATTTGGAAATGATTTTTCAGCTATCTCATCTCCGCTAAATCTGGAGCATTTAATGCTCAAAATGCACGTGTCTAACAGCTAATTTTTGGCAGACACATTTAAAATCTTTGAAGAGCTGCATTGAACAACAGACTTGAATGAGCATATGATCAATACTTGAAATATAATAGAGACCATTCAATTTACTACCAAGCTACACATTCAAGAGAGCCATAAATTTTTGTTATCTGCTCAATCATTGAAGAAGAAGATTTGTGCCTACTTCAACATCATTTATTGAAGTCTCAGAAACTCAGATTACAAATTGTATTTTAAGGAGTTTCAGTATTTTATCCTGTACTACAAAAAAAAATTCAGACTTGTTGTGAAGCTTGGTTGAAGCTTCGGTTTGTACCGGTAATTGGTTCCTACCCGTAAGTGGGCCACGGGGTTTGAAGCTCGGAGTTAGCTTGCAAACAGTTGTACGCGGTGGTTTGATCCTACCCGCAAGTGGATCAGGTTTAGTGAAGCGCAAAAGAGACAGGAGCTCTAGGTGCGTGGACGTAGGCCGGGATTTGGCCGAACCACGTTAAATTTTGGTGTCATTTATTTTCAGCCCTTTTATTTATTTGCACATGCTTGCTTAAGCTAATATTTTCAGCACACTATTTTTGCAAATTAATTAAATCCGAAATTTAACTTAATTAATATTTAACAGTTAAAATAATTTATTTTTTAAATTAAATAATCTATTTCAGAATATCAATTTTTTTATACGAAAATTAATTTAATATTCCCAGTGTGTTAAAATCTGCAATTCTAGCTGTTGAAAATTAGTTGATTAAATTTATTTGATATTGTTAAATTCATTCTTTACAGTTTTATTAATCTGAAATTTGCCCAAGTGATTGAAATTTAATATTTTCCTAAAATCTCAATTTAACTTAAAAGTTTGTAAATACTCAATTCACCCCCCTCTTGAGTATAATCTGGGCAACAATTGGTATCAGAGCTAGTGCTCTTCTTATCTTTAGATTTAACAATCTTAGAGTTAAAGATCAATGACATATGTTACTACATCTCTTGGTGAAGGTCAATCCATTTTTAAACCTCCTCTATTTTCTGGAAAAGATTATAGTTATTGAAAAAATAGAATTAAATATTTTATTCAGTCACATGATTATGAAGTTTGGAAAATTGTCATGAATGGTCCATATATTCCTATTAAAATGGTAAATAATGCTTATGTCCCTAAAGAAGAAAATGAATGGAATGATGTTGATATTAAAAAATTCAAATAAATGCTAAAGCTATGAATATTTTGCATTGTGCACTTGATGTAAATGAGTATAACAGAATCTGTTGTTGTGAATCTGCTAAAAAAATTTGGGATAGACTAGAAGTTACATATGAAGGAACTAGTCAAGTCAAGGAGGATAAAATCAACATGTTTGTTCATAACTATGAGCTTTTTAAAATGAAAGCATATGAAACTATGTCTGATATGTTTACTAGATTTTCAAATATTATAAATGGATTGAAATCTCTTGGAAAATCTTATACTGATTCTGAATTAGCGAGCAAGATTCTCAGGTTATTACCATCTGCTTATATGACAAAGAAGCTGGCAATCAAAGAAGCTATACGAGAAAGACCTGGAAAGTTTCGATACTATATGAGATTTTACCTACAAACAAAAATTAAGTAATAACTAAACAGGCATTTAGGGAGTATTTGGGAGCCATAATTCTAAGCCTAAGGTTGCGTTTGTTTTTCATCTGAATCTGAAGTCTGAAATCTAAATCTGAAAAATATGTTTGTTTTTATGTCTGAATGTACCTCTGAGTGACTGTATTTAGACTCATTCAGACTTCAGATTCAGACATAATTCTACTTCTTAATCATTAAGATCCAAATATAGCCGTTAGCCTCTTAATCATTAAAAAAAATACTTTTTGATACCTCTTAAGTCTGAATGGTTCAGATTCAGACTTAAGCGGTAAAAACAAACGACACCTAAGATTTTGAATTCGAAAATTTTTAGTTGCCTATTTGGACCAGCTTCGATCCAACGGTTCAGATTAAGCGTTCCATCGAAAGCGAATAGACATCCCCTACACAAGATGCAACGAGTTCATCTAACGATTCAGATCAAATTGTTTCAGATTTTAAACCCTTTGATCGGATCGTTTAATCACAATCGTTGATATATTTTACTCCGTCAAAACTTTAAGCTCCCACGTTCTAAGCGACAATGCGTGCGTGCGAATTTCCAAGTGCAGATTTCAGTGACTGTTCTTCAACAGTCACAGCTCTTCATGTAGTGATATAGTAACTATTGGATCGTATCTGTTAGGAACAACTTCGATCTAACGGTTCAGATTAGGCGTCCCATCGTAAGCGAATGGACATCCCCTACACGAGATGCTAGGAGTTCGTCTAATGGTTCAGATCAAGTTATTTCGGATTTTAAATCCTTTGATCGGATCGTTCAATCATAACCATCGATCTATTTTACCTCATCAAAACTTCAGGCTCCCACTCTCCAAGCGACGATGCGCACGTGCGAAGTGCCAAGTGCAGATTTCTGTGATTGTTCTTCAAGAGTCGTAGTTCTTCATGTAGCGACTCAGCAACCGTTGGATCGTTCCTGTTTGGAACATATTTGATTTAACGATTCAAATTATGTGTCCCATAGTATGTGAATGGACATCCCCTACACGGGACACTATGAGTTCATCTAATGGTTTATATCAAGTAATTTCGGATTTTAAACCCTTTGATCGGATCGTTTAATCACAGACATTGATCAATTTTACCTCGTCAAAACTTTAGGCTCCCACGCTCCAAGCGACGATGCGCAAGTACGAAGTGCCAAGTGAAGATTTCAGTGACTGTTCTTCAAGAGTCACAACTCTTCATGTAGCGACTCATGAAAAGTTGGATCGTGCATGTTTAGAACAGCTTTGATCCAACGGTTCAGATTAGGCATCCCATCATAAGCGAGTGGATATTTCCTACACGAGACGCTACGAGTTTCTCAAATGGTTCAGATAAACTCGTTTCAGATTTTAAACCCTTTGATCTGATCACTTAATCACAACTGTTGATCTATTTTGCCTCGTCAGAACTTAAGGCTCTCATGCTCCAAGCGACGATGCGAACGTACGAAGTGCCAAGTGCAAATTTTAGCGACTGTTCTTCAACAGTCAGGGCTCTTCATATAGCACTCAGTAATCGTTGAATCATACCTGTTTGGAATAACTTCTATCCAACGGTTCAGATAGGCGTCAAATCGTAAACAAATGAACATCCACTAAACGAGACGCTACGAGTTCATCTAGCGGTTCAGATCAAGTCATTTTGGATTTTAAACCCTTTGATCGGATCATTTAATCACAACCGTTGATTTGTTTTACCTCGTCAAAACTTTAGGCTCCCATGCTCCATGATATACCTGTACATATCCTCAGCTCGTTCGAGGGCTCCCACCAACCGGGCGACCCCTCACGGCCGACCCTTCACCATGTTCCAGACGACCCTCCAGGGGCTGACCCTTCACCATGTTCCAGACGACCCTCCAGGGGCCGACCCTTCCCCATGTTCCAGACGACCCTCTAGGGGCCGACCCTTCGCCATGTTCCAGATGACCCTCCAGGGGCCGACCCTTCGCCATGTTCCAGACGACCCTCCGAGGGTACGATAGTACGAGGCCAGAATTGAGCCAGACACTTCCAGAAGGAACTTTGCCCTCGGCCTCATACCATGGGCCGAGGGTGACGTCATCACAGCGCGTGGTTTGGGAGACGCGTGGAACAGTGCGCGTGAGGCTCATGTGGCACGTGGCAGACCGTTATAATCGAATCACACCCTCACGTGAGGGAATATTATGTCATCATTTGGCATCTACAAGTGTCAACGGGAGATTGGCTAGATCATCATTCACATGCACCATGCATACTTGGGGGGTACAGTACACCCCCCAAGACCTACATATACTTGTCACCTACAACCCTACAAGAGGATCGATTAATTGTAACCCTAAAAAAACTCTGCTTATACACACAGTAGAGAGGGAGAGAGTGAGCTTATGTGCATTGTATCCAAGGCCATTGGTGCCCACCCTTAGTGGATCACACACTCACAGTAGATGTAGGCCTAATTGGATGAACCACTATATATCATTATCTTACTCCTCTTATCCTCATCTCCTTCAACATACTTTTACACTTACATCTCTATGGCTGCCATGATTACTATTTTTTGAGCTCATCATCACTTACCTGGTGGTGCTAGATTTCAGCATCATCAGTTTAGCGCCGTCTGTGGGAACGAGAAGACATCTCTTCCTCGAGTACAGATTGACCTCACTGGACACTCTGGTGGTGAACTAGCTCTCCTCCTTGTGTGGAGACATTTCACCATTGAAAGAGACCCATTAAGGTTTTCAAGCTCACCATTTCTTTTTCCAGTCCAGCTGTTCACAGCTCAAACAAATGGCACCAGAGATGCCACCACCGCCGCTTCCCCCACCGGATGATGGGGGAGGACCCAGTTCCAGTCAGCCACCACCTCAGTCTGAGATGGCAGATGTGGCGGCAGCCTTGAAGTCTCTGGCAGCAAGCCAGCGGATTATATAGGAGCAATTCACAGCTCTGAGCCAGAACATACTAAGACGACCAGGGGTCACACCCGAGATGATTACTCCGGCAGCAGCTCCAGGACAGCATGAGCCCAGGGGACCACTCCAGGCACCACGCAAAGACCTACCACCTCCTCAGCGGCGTAGGGATGTTGCTGACCCCCAGCGTCTACGCTTGGGGAGGCAAGGAAACCCTTGCCCTGAAGACAGGTATGATGACCTGGAGGGAGAGGAGGCCCCTATAGAATACTGGGAGCCGTATGAGGTCTCTAACAATACTGTACGACCCCTCTAGGAGAGCAGAGGGAAGTGCGGGAGACCAAATCCTGAAGATCGCCCAAGAGGCTCCGCTTTTGATCGCTTGAGCAGGGGGTTAGCCTTTGAGAGGCTAGGCCCAGTAAATGACCTGCGGGAGAAATTGTCTAGATCAATGAGTGCTGCGAAGTCCAGAAGGGAGGTAGAAGATGAACGACCCCTAGGGCGAGATGACGGTCAGGGGGAGGTAAACAGCCGACGCAGGACCCTCCATCCATCTCAAAGAAGCGAAGGGGGATAACATCGGCCAGGCCGACCCTGCACGGCCCTGGAATGACTCGATCCAGTGATTGGAGGATAATATTGGCGACATACTGAAGAGCCGTGACCCTCTTCAGAGAGGATACACCATAGGCTCACCCTTCGTGGCAAAGATAGTCAACTTCCCCATGCCATCAAAGTTCAAGCCACCAGTGGTCACCCCAAGATATGGAGGGAGCACCAACCCCGTCCACCATGTGGAGATGTATCAGTCAGCAGCAGACATATACTCTATCTCGAATGAGATGAGGTGTCGTGCCTTCTCTGGTACCTTGACCGGGGCTGCACATGTCTGGTATACATCTCTCCCAAAAAACTCCATTGAAAACTTTAAGTAGCTAGCAGACCGGTTCATCCACAAATTCTGCTTCGGGATGAGGCCACAGAAGAAGACCACCCACTTGCTCTATGTCAAGCAAGGGAAAAATGAGAGTTTAAGAGACTACATAGCCAGGTTCAACAAAGAGAAGCTGGAGGTGGAGGACTATGAGGAGAGCATAGCTATGACAGCCCTGATTGGAGGACTCCAAAAAGGGAAACTGTTATGGAAGCTTGCTGAAGACCCACCTAGGACGATGGTTGAATTACTGGCAATGGCAGGAAAGGTGATGAACGCCGAAGAGGCGATGGCTGCAAAATACAAAGATGAAAAAGGAGGCACTGGTGGAGGTAAATACCCTAAGAAGAACAAAGAGGGGAAGAAGAGGTCTATGGACGATAAGTTCGCTGATTACACCCCTCTAACGGTCAGCTGTGAACACATCCTCAATGAGATAAAGAGTGACAGGTCCCTGAAGTGGCCTGAGAAGTTGCGAGCGGCCCCCAACAAGAGGAATAAAAACCTGTGGTGTGAGTTCCACCAAGACCACGGCCACGTGACACAAATGCTTTGCTCTGAAAGATGAGATTGAGAGGATGCTGAAAGAAGGAAAGCTCAGAAAGTACGTTGACAAAGGTGCCTTCAAGAGGGGCCGAGGGGATGACCCCAGGAAAAGGCGAGTTGATGCATGCAAAGAGGGGCCTCAAAAAAGAGGGGACGACCCTTCTGATGATGAGGACGACCCTGATCTCCCACCGAGAGACGACCAAGGCCCAGTCAAGAGGCTAAATATAATCACCCTTGGGGTAGGAATGATCTCCAGGGGTCTGGCAGGAGGAGGGTCTGAAGTCGCAGATAGGAAGGCCCACGTGGCAGAAGCCAGGGCAGTGACGAAGACAGTACACTCGGCTTCTCTAGAGGCCAAGTCAGAAAAGAGGAAGAAGGTTGACATGGACACTCTGATAGTAGGGTTCTCAAGAATGGACTTCAAAGGCCTCTTAGCCCCACATGATGACCCTCTCGTCATCACAACCAGGGTGCATGGGTGCGAGGTGCTGAGGATCCTGGTGTATGGGGGCTCATCTGCAGATGTAATGTTTTGGCCATGCTTCAAAGCCTTGGGACTCAGCCGTGCCAGACTTGTCCCTTACCATCACCCATTGATCGGGTTCAGTGGAGAAAAGGTTCATCCCCTGGGCGTGTATGAGGCCGATGTTAGGATGGGGGACTAGTGTCCAAGATGGCTTACCAGGAAGGTCAGTTTCTTTGTGATGGATGAGCATGTTTTCTCATCCTACAACATCATATTGGGGCGGGTGGCTCTCAAGGGGTTCGAAGTTGTGCCGTCTACGGTCCACCAGATGATTAAATTACCTACTCTCTACGGGGTGGGGGAAGTTCAGGGAGACCAGACGACGGCACGAGAATGTTACTATAATTCCGCTGAAGAAAGAGAGGCACACAAGAGGGCCACTACCACTTACAATATTGACACCCTCGACCCCAGGGATGAGACGAAGTTAAAGAAGGGAGAAGCTGCAGAAGAGGTAGAATCCATCATCCTCGATGAGGATGACCTGGAAAAAACTGTCCAAGTCGGCAAGTCTCTGAAACCCGATACCAAAGAAGACCTCATTAAGCTGTTGAGGAGAAGACGAAGCATCTTTGCGTGGAGTCATGAAGATATGCCAGGGATCGACCCTGGAATCATGTGCCACAAGCTCAATGTGGTAGGGGGAGCAAAGCCGGTGAAACAGAAGAGGAGAATTTACTCTAGAGAAAAGTATGAGGTCATAAGAGATGAGGTCAAAAAATTAGAAGACACTGAGTTTATCAGAGAAGTCATCTACCCTGAATGGCTGTCCAATGCGATCATTGTCC
This sequence comes from Sambucus nigra, assembly GCA_949130495.1. NCBI lineage: Eukaryota > Viridiplantae > Streptophyta > Magnoliopsida > Dipsacales > Adoxaceae > Sambucus > Sambucus nigra. The sequence continues at coordinate 688,740,324 of OX422212.1, forward strand.
CAAAGTCCAACGGAAAGTGGAGGATGTGTGTGGACTTCACTGACCTCAACAAGCACTGTCCCAAAGATAGCTTCCCTCTCCCCCGCATCGACCAGATGGTAGACGCTACCGCGGGCCACGAGCTTATGAGTTTTATGGATGCCTATTCAGGGTATAACCAGATCTCCATGAACCCTGAAGACTTGGAGAAGACAACCTTCATTACTGATAAGGGGACATACTGCTATAGGGTCATGCCCTTTGGCCTAAAAAATGCAGGGGCAACGTATCAGCGCCTTGTAAATAAAATGTTTGAAGACCAAATTGGAAAGTCTATGGAGGTTTATGTAGATGACATGCTGACTAAGAGTTTGAAGGCAGAGGATCACGTGGCAGACCTAGAAAGGACCTTTAATACGATGGACAAATACCAGATGAAACTCAACCCGACCAAATACGTCTTCGGGGTCGGAGTAGGGAAGTTCCTGGGGTTCATTGTCAACCAAAGAGGCATCGAGGCCAATCCCGAAAAGATAAAGGCCCTTGTTGAGATGAAGACCCCCAAGTCCATTAAAGACATTCAGCGACTCACGGGGAGAGTTGCTGCCTTGAACAGATTCGTGTCCAGGGCCACAGACAGGTGTCTACCATTCTTCAAGATCCTCAGGAAGGCCTTCGAATGGAGTGAGGAGTGTGATGAGGATTTCAAGGAGCTAAAATCATATCTGGGGTCTCCATTGCTGCTCTCACGCCCCGTGCAGGGTGAATGACTTTATGTGTTCCTCGCCGTCTCAGAATCGGCCATCAGTGCAGCTATTGTCAGGGACGAAGACGGTGTACAGAAGCCTGTGTATTTTAACAGTAAGGCACTCCAGGGGGCAGAGCAAAGATATCCAAGGATGGAGAAGTTGGCCTACGCCTTGATTCATGTATCGAGAAAAATGAAGCCATATTTTCAGTCCCATACAATGGTCATCCTTACCGACTCTCCTCTTAGGCAGGTTTTGCACAAGCCTGAAAAATCAGGAAGGCTAATGACCTGGGCTATAGAGCTGGGGGAGTTCGATATTGTGTATCAGCCCAGGACGGCTATTAAGGGGCAAGCATTGGCAGATTTTATAGTCGAGTTTACCTGGGAAGACGATGAAGCCGGGGGAAAGAGCCCTGATAATACAGATACCCAGCAAGGTAGACTCACTGGATGTTCTGCAGATAAGGCTGAGACAAGCACCGCTAGAAGGAAGGTGACTGAAAATGAAGAGGGAAGATACCTCTTTAGACAAGGGTCACTCATCGAGGGAAATTTCTCAGAAGAACATGCTGTGTGGAGTCTCTTCGTCGACGGGTCTTCTTGCGAAAGTGGGAGTGGAGCTGGATTAATAGTTTCAGCACCCGACGGCACAGACATTGAGTACGCCCTGAGATTCAATTTTGAGGCCTCCAACAATGAGGCTGAATATGAGGCCTTGATAGCTGGTCTCTCCTTGGCCAAATCTCTTAGTGTCGGCCAGATTTCGGTTCATAGTGATTCGAGGCTAGTAGTGAATCAGATACTAGGAGCCTACGAGGCCAAGGACGAGAGGATGGCTAAGTACCTTGAGAAGGTGCGGTCATTATTGAAGAACTTCAGAGAAGTAAAGTTAAAGAGGGTACCCAGGCTCGATAATGGTCGAGCTGACGCCCTTGATAGGTTGGCCTCAGCAACCAGGACAGACATAAGGAGGACGGTCCCAGTGGAAATTTTACTTCGGAAAACTATTGAAGATGCTGAGGGAACACTTAGCAATTGCCTGAATGTTTCTCAGGAAGCTTCATGGATGGACCCTCTGATCAGATACATTAAAGAGGGAGAGATTCCAGAAGCAAGGCAAGAAAGGAAGAAGCTGAGATACAGGGCTGCAAAATTCACTGTCATCGGAGACACTTTGTACAAAAAGAGGTTTTTGCTCCCCTTACTTAGGTGTGTGCATCCCTCAGAGGTCCCTTCCATTTTGCAAGATGTGCATGAGGGATCGTGCCCAAGCCACGTTGGGGGTAGATCCTTAGCGAAGAGGGTGATCACTCAAGGCTACTGGTGGCCGACCTTGGGGAAAGATGCCGCAACATATGTAAAAAAGTGTGATAAATGCCAAAGATTTGCTACCATCCCTCATCAACCTCATCAGCCTCTTACCTCCATTACATCCCCATGGCCGTTTGCAGTATGGGGGATCGACCTGGTAGGACCCTTACCGAGAGCAGTCAATAACTATCGGTTCTTCATCGTAGCTATTGACTATTTTTCAAAGTGGGTGGAGGCCGAACCGATGGTCACGATTCATCTGGAAAAATATCATATGCAGATATGGTCTCCCCAACACCCTCATCTCGGATAACGGGACTCAGTTCAAAAATACCTCTCTATAAAAGTACTGTGAAAGGGTGAGTATCAAACAATTCTTCTCCACCCCGGGCCGACCTCAGGCCAATGGGCAGACAGAGGTTACAAACAGGACAATCCTGGATGGAATAAAGAAGAGGCTTGAAGAGGCAAAAGGAAGATGGGTTGAGGAGCTATACGCCGTGCTGTGGGCCTACCGGACGACAGTGAGGACCTCCACAGGAGAGACTCCATTCATGCTAGCTTATGGTTCAGAAGCCGTCATTCCCACTGAGATCGGGTTTCCTACTCATAGAGTCCAAATGTATGACCCCCAGAGAAACGCAGAAGAGAGGAGACTTGACCTAGACCTAATTGAGGAAAGGAGGGAAGATGCTGAGATAAGGCAAGTCGCCTACCAGCAGAGGACTGCAAGGTTTTACAATCAGAGGGTGAAACAGAGACCAATCGCGGTGGGGGACTTGGTCCTCAAAAAGACTTGGCAGAGGCCCAATAAACTCCACCCTAATTGGCATAGCCCGTATAGGGTCATCGATGAGGTGATCCCAGGGACCTATAGGCTAGAAAACCTAGAGGGGGAACCCTTTTCCAACCCCTGGAATGCAGATCATTTGAAAAAATACTATCAGTAATGTTGTAAGGTCTTGATGGGCCATAATTGTAATAGGCACTGCTTCCACAGAATACATTGAAAATTAATAAGAAATATCAGTGTTTCCCCTCATCTTGTGTGTATTAAACCATTAGTTTGGTAATTTAATCTCTCGGCTATAATGAGGGCCAGTGGAGGGGACGACCCCACCACTTACCTCAAGAAAGACGAGGGAAAACTTTAAACCATTAGTTTGGTAATTTGATCCCTCGGCTATAATGAGGGCCAGTGGAGGGGACGACCCCACCACTTACCTCAAGAAAGACGAGGGAAAACTTTAAACCATTAGTTTGGTAATTTGATCCCTCGGCTATAATGAGGGCCAGTGGAGGGGATGACCCCACCACTGTCCTCAAGAAAGACGAGGGAAAACATAAAAACCATTAGTTTGGTAATTTGATCCCTCGGCTATAATGAGGGCCAGTGGAGGGGACGACCCCACCACTGTCCTCAAGAAAGACGGGGAAAACTTTATTAAAAACCATTTGGTTATTATAACCCTCGGCTTATAATGAGGGACAATGGAGGGGACGACCCCACCATTGTCCTCAAGAAAGACGAGGGAGAGGTCGGTAATATTAACTGCAAAATTCACAACACAAATAATACGAGAGGAAAGTATGGAAGACAGTAAAAAAGATGATATTATAAATGAAGTGTTCGACAAAGAGTACAAAAACTGTTCATTACAATAAGAGGGTATGGGCTACAGACAGTCACCCTATGGGACATTATCGGAGGGCAGGGCCTCAACATTAACCAGAGGGGGCTCCTCAATGACTACAACCGGATGATCTTCAGAGGTGCCGACACCCTTGACCTGCACTTGTGATTCCACCTGCGTCAGGGCCTCGGCTATCAGTGGGTCGTCCAGACTGACTGCGTCAATTGACGGGCGGACAGAGGAGACGACGTCGCCAAATTTAAGGACGACCCATCGACAAGCTGTCTTAATTCCTCTCTCCAAGTATTCAAGGCCGAAGCCTTAAAACTCGTCAGAAATTTTGTAAGCCTCAACAGCATCAGCCTCGGCTTTTCGGACAGCTGCTTCAAGATCAGTCTTGTGCTTGGCCTCCATGTTGGTCAAGGCCTCGTCCTTGTCCTTGATCAACAAGTCATTGGCCTTAATATCCTCATCGTGCTGCTTCGTCAGTTGGTCCAAGATTCTTTTGTGCTCAGTTCTAGCACTCTCTAGCTCAGCCTTTGCAGTCTCTAAGTCAGCTTGCAGGTCGACCTCATGCTGGATGGCCCTCTCGGCCTCATGGAATTTCTCTTGATTCTAAGCCATCCATTTAGTTGCAGAGGTAAAGGCGCACACAGACTGCACAGAAAAATAAACAGATGTCAAGAGGCCGAGGAAACAGTTGGTGAAAGAATGCAATTAAAAGAAATGAATCAAGACCAATACCTGGGCTAGAGCGTGCAGACCATAGTCATACACTTTGGCTGGAGGCATCTTTGACAGAAAGTCGTAATCAGCAGCCGAGGGGGCAGAAAACATTGATGCCTTGGCTGCCCTCAAATTTGCGATGAGTGATGATGGCTCGGCCTTCAGAAGTGCCAAGTTCTGGGACCAGAAGTCCCCCATGCTGGATGAAAAATCAGTCCCTTCAGATGATTCGACCCTGGCCCTCGTCCGAGAATCCGGCCGAGGGTCAACAGGAATCTCAGGCTCTTTCCTTTTGTGGCTATCGGCTGTTGGCTCAACAACCGTCGGCCCCGCGGCCTTCGTCTTCCTCGGATCCTGCTGAGGCTCCTTACCCTTCTTCTTAGCCAAGCCTGAGAGTAAGTTGGGAGCAGTCATTTCCCAAAGAAGGTATGATACACCTTCAGGACGACCTGAAAAGGGTACGATATGTTAGAATAGTACAGAGATAAAGAGGAAACACTTCAAAAATAAGTAAAGAATGGAAAACGTTCAGTATAACTCACATAGTTCTGTCAGAGGGCCGACCCTCAGACCAGCTTCTTTGAGGTACCGGGGGGTCATCAAATCTTCAAATTTTGGGATCTCACCCCCTCTCCCTCGTCCCCTCAGATACTCAACAATATCCCTTTCCTCCAGGCTAAGTCCAGGGTCTGACCTAGCTTTCATTGATGGATTAGACCATTTATTGGGGACCCTTGGACCATCGACAGAAGGGGACGCCTCGGTGGAGAACTCCCACTCCCCAGAAATGAAGAAAAATCTCTTTTTCCAGTCATGATTGGAAGTTTGGGCCACATGGAGAAGTTTCTTCTCAGACCTTCTCGCCCCAAGGTGATAATACCCAGGCTGCTTGGACGAGGAGGTAATATTATAACAAGCCAAGAATACGTCGGCCGAGGGCTCATCGGTGAAAGCATTTTCCACAAAGAGATATAACCCAAAATCGTCCTCCAGGAGTTGGGAGGAAGTTGAGAGGGGGAGACGCCCAGGGCCGATAGAATGTCTACGATGGCAGGATGGAAGGGAAGTCTAACACCTACCTTGAACATTTGTTCGTAAACTACAACCTCTCCCTCTTCACCCTCAAAAACCCTCTCAGACTCAGAGGGAACCCTCATAGTTATATTGGGAGACACCCCATAGGCATGCCTCCAGGTCACAATCCCTAACTGTGGAAATATAGGACGAGGCATGGGAGGTGTCAACCTGGTCATCATCCAAGTCCTCACCCTCGTCCTCAGTTCCCTCCCCCTCGGCCTCATCACCTGTCGGAGGCCCATGAGGGAAAGCCATCTAGAAGGCATGAGGGGACAGAATTGTCACAGGGACAGCCTCTAAGGGGGCCACACCCTCGTCACCTCGGCCTGGGCTAAGGTCAGATACTTCTCCCCTTCCAGAGGGACCTTCACCTGTTGGTGACGAGACTCTCTCACCCATCTCTCCTGAAGAACTCTCGGTTGGATGACCCGAGGACCCACAAGACTCAGACGGCTCAGATGGCCTTATAGTGGTAAGAGGAATGGGGAAAATTGGTCGTACCCAATTAGGGTCGGCCCCTCGTCTCCTCTCCTCCTCCTCCTCCTCCTCCTCCTCCTCCTCCTCCTCCTCTATTCGTCTAATCTCTACAAAGAGCTTCTCTTTCAAGGGTGGGAATTCAGATGCTAAACTATAAAGCCTCTTAAGCATGAAGGGGAAGACCCTACACTTGGGAGAACATGAGTGACTTAACTACAAACAAGTTGGCAGTTGACCAGGTTGGACTTTTCGATTAAAATCAAAGAAATCGAAAGGTTTTAATAAGAACATTCAAGAACCAGTCGCCGGAGAAGACGCTGAAAAAATTATGAGGCAACCTAAGGGAAATCCGACCCTACGATCCTAATGTAAGAAAATAAGCAAAAATGAAGATAAAGAGGACACTAGGGCAAAGGAGTTGCCTGAGAAGATAGAGCAGAAGTGCTGAACTCGAAACGTCAAAGTTGCAAAAATGGCAAGAATGCTGGAAGTTAGAGAGAGAAAGTTCAGGCACGAAGAAGAAGAAGAAGAGATAGAGAGTTCAAAAATCTCTTAAATACCTTAGTAATGAGTGGGCCCATTAACCAAGGCAGGGCACAACCCACGAGGAGGGCATCATTAGGGCGCAAAGCCCCAGGCAAAGTGTGCAGCCGCCTTGCCTTGGAAACGGAGGTGGCAATGAGTGCCCATCCAGGTGTCACTCACCTAACTGATCGTGCATCACAATTACTATACTATCCCTCAGCCATCTCAACAGCATCTATGGCTAAGGGCTGGGGGTGATTGATATACCTGTACATATCCTCAGCTCGGCCGAGGGCTCCCATCAACCGGGCGACCCCTCACGGCTGACCCTTCACCATGTTCCAGACGACCCTTCACCATGTTCCAGACGACCCTCCAGGGGCCGACCCTTCGCCATATTCCAGACGACCCTCAAGGGGCCGACCCTTCGCCATGTTCCAGACGACCCTCCAGGGGCCGACCCTTCACCATGTTCCAGACGACCCTCCGAGGGTACGACAGTACGAGGCCAGAATTGAGCCAGACACTTCCGGAAGGAACTTCGCCCTAGGCCTCATACCATGGGCCGAGGGTGACGTCATCACAGCGCGTGGTTTGGGAGACGCGTGAGGCTCGTGTGGCATATGGCAGACCGTTATAACCGAATCACACCCTCACGTGAGGGAATATTATGTCATCATTTGTCATCTACAGGTGTCAACGGGAGATTGGCTAGATCATCATTCACATGCACCATGCATACTTGGGGGGTACACTACACCCCCCAAGAGCTACATATACTTGTCACCTACAACCCTACAAGAGGATCGATTAATTGTAACCCTAAAAAAACTCTGCTTATACACACATAGTAGAGAGGGAGAGAGTGAGCTTATGTGCATTGTATCCAAGGCCATTGGTGCCCACCCTTAGTGGATCACACACTCACAATGGATGTAGGCCTAATTAGCTGAACCACTATATATCATTATCTTACTCCTCTTATCCTCATCTCCTTCTACATACTTATACACTTACATCTCTATGGCTGCCATGATTACTATTGTTTGAGCTCATCATCACTTACTTGGTGGTGCTAGATTTCAGCATCATCACTCCATGCGATGATGCGCACGTGCAAAGTACAGATTTCAGTTACTGCTCTTCAACAGCCATAACTCTTCATGTAGCGACTCAGTAACCGTTGGATCGTTCCTGTTTGAAACTACGTCGATCCAACATTTTATATTAGGCGTCCCACTGTAAGCGAATGAACATCCAATACACGAGACGCTATGAGTTCATCTAACGGTTCAGATCAAGTCGGTTCGGATTTTAATCCCATTGATTCGATCGTTTAATTACAACCCTCGATCAATTTTACATCGTCAAAACTTTAGACTCCCACACTCCAAGAGACGATGCGCACTTGCGAAGTGCTAAGTGCAGATTTCAGTGACTGTTCTTCAACACTCACAACTCTTTATGTAGTGACTCAACAACCATTGGATCGTGCCTGTTTGGAACCGCTTCGATCCAACAGTTCAGAATAGGCATCCCATCGTAAGAGAATGGGCATCCTCTACACGAGACGCTACGAGTTTATCTAACGGTTCATATCACGTCGTTTTAAATTTTAAACCCTTCGATTAGATCGTTTAATCACAATTGTTGAATTGTTTTACCTCGTTAAAACTTTAGGCTCCCACGCTCCAAGCGGCGATGCGCACATACAAAGTGCCAAGTTCTGATTTGTGTGACTGTTCTTCAACTGTCACAGCTCTTCATTTAGCGACTCAGTAATCGTTGGATCATGCTTGTTTGGAACTACTTCGATCCAACGGTTCAGATTAGGTGTTCCATCGTAAGAAAATTGACATCCCCTACACGAGACACTACAAGTTTATCTAACGGTTCAGATCAAGTTATTTTGAATTTTAAACCCTTTGATCGGATCGTTTAATTACAACCGTTGATCTATTTTACCTCCTCAAAAGTTTAGGCTCCCACGCACCAAGCGACGATGCGCACGTGTGAAGTGCTAAGTTTAGATTTTAGTGATTGTTCATCAACAGTCACAGCTCTTTATGTAGAGACTCTGCAATCGTTGGATCGTGCCTGTTTAGAACAACTTCGATACAATGGTTCAGATTAAGCATCCCACCGTAAGCGAATAGACATCCCCTATACGAGACGCTAGGAGTTCATCTAATGGTTCAGATCAAGTCATTCTGGATTCCCTTTGATCGGATTATTTAATCACAACCGTTGATCTATTTTACCTCGTCAAAACTTTAGCCTCCCACACTCCAAGCGAAGATGCGCACATGTGAAGTGCTAAGTGAAGATTTTAGTGACTGTTCCTCAACATCCACAGCTCTTCATGTAGCGACTCAACAAGCGTTAGATCGTGCCTGTTTGGAACAACTTCGATTCAACAGTTTAGATTAGGCGCCCCATCATAAGCAAATGGACATCCCCTACATGAGATGCTACGAGTTTATCTAATGGTTCAGATAAAATCGTTTCGAATTTTAAACCTTTTGATCGGATTATTTAATCCCAACCGTTGATCTGTTTTACCTTGTCAAAACTTTAGGCTCCCACGCTCCAAGCGACGATGCGCACATGCGATGTGCCAAGTGCTGATTTCAGTGACTGTTCTTCAATAGTCACTCCTCTTCATGTAACGACTAACTAACCGTTGGATCATGCCTATTTGGAATAACTTCGATCCAACGGTTCAGATTAGGCATCCCATGATAAGTGAATGGACATCCCCTATACGAGACGCTACGAGTTCATCTAATGGTTCAGATCCAGTCGTTTCAAATTTTAAATCCTTTGATCGGATCATTTAATCAAAATCGTTGATCTATTTTACCTCGTCAAAACTTTAGGCTCCTACGCTCCAAGCGACGATACGCACGTGCGAAGTGCCAAGTGTAAATTTTAGTAACTTTTCTTCAACAATCACACAGCTCTTTATGTAGCGACTAAGCAATCGTTGGATCGTGCCTATTTAGAACAACTTTGATCCAACGATTCAGATTAGGCGTCCTATCATAAGTGAATGGACATTCCCTTGTAACACCACGCTCGCCCGGGGAGAGCGAACGGAGCACTAATACGAGAAAACTAACAAAAATCCATAATATACCAAGGTATAGAGCATCTAAAACCCACAATATAATAAAAGAATCCACTAATATCAAATTTCTCCAAATTACAACAATTCTCTCGAAATAATTATAATAATCTAACTATCTCGAAAACAAATGAATCTCCAAATGCTCTATACATCAAAATAAATACAATCTTGTATTAAAAATCTTCCCAAAGTAATCCTCGCTAAAATCAATCTCCATAGCGCCCCAAAATCCGCGCTAACCTGCCACTAAAAGAATATGGGGAAGTACACAATACGAAAGGAAGATGCTCAACAAAAATGTTAGGGATGAATAAAACGTAACAATACGAATACGAATATTCAAATCAAATAATGCAAATCTCAATAGCATTTAATCAATAAATTTCTCAATAACACATTAACCGGGTCACCAGGCTCACCCCATCCGCATATGCTTTATCAAGTCATAGCCCTTGGAAGCAGGAATTTTGGCGGGTGCCCAACGTTCGTGCCATATTAAAATCTCATGACACCGTGCTCAACGACAACATGAATAATATCACATGAATCAAAATAATTCCAACAATTATTTTTCCAGATTTGAATGAATTTAACAATTCAAAATATGAGTTCAATTAACAAGAATTCAACGGAATAAACACTCGCGAGATTTAGGAGCATATTGTGTAAAATCCCATACCTCAAACCACGGTGAGAAACCAACCATAAATCTGCTAACAAAATCAGTCCGCAAACATCCACAAAACTCCTCCAAGATCATCCTCAAAACAGCCCCAAGAACACCTCTAAAAACCTAAGGTTGAATGCATAAATCAAAGGGCTTATTTGTGTATAAAAGAGAGGAATTAAAAATATGTTTTCTGCCAAAAAGTTGTACCAAAAAGGGTCACTCACGACCTTATTTTATAATGCAACGAATAAGAGTTGTAAAGAAATCAAACTCCTCAAAAACTGCTTGCTGCGTACGTTTTCTGCTGTCGCGTCGATCGATCGATCGCCCAGGAAAACGGGTAGTTCCCCTAAAAAATGCCTATAAGATAAAATATTATAAAATCAATATAAAATCCGTTTTAACTCCGATTTCGAAGCCGTTTGAAATTCTCGCCTTTAAAAATAATAACCAACAAGATTTAGCAATAAAAATAATTTTATCTAAAAATTTATTTTTCCTCTTTATTTTGAAAAATACCCTAAAAATTACGCGGGTTGTTACACTTCCCCACTAACAAAGGAATTTTGCCCTCGAAATTTGCCGAATGCCTAACTCTAAAAAATCAGGCCAACAATCTCCAAAAGAATTCTATCTCCAAAATAATATCCTCACATCTAATCTAGATGCCTAAAACGAAATGATTATCTAAAAATAATCTATCTTCGAAATACGCGCCACAAAAACGCAATAGACCCAAAGCCCAAGACCCGAGGGTGGTCGTATACCTAAGCTCTGATACCATTCTATAACACCCCGTCCGCCCGGGGAGAGCGAACGAAGCGCTACTACGATAAAACTAACAAAAATCCATAATATACCAAGGTGTAGAGCATCTAAAACCCACAATATAATAAAAGAATCCACTAATCTCGAATTTCTCCAAAATACAACAATTCTCTCGAAATAATTACAATAATCTAACTATCTAGAAAACAAACAAATCTCCAAATGCTCCATACATCAAAATAAATACAATCTTCTCATCTTGTATTAAAAATCTTCCCAAAGTAATCCTCGCTAAAATCAACTCCATAGCGCCCCAAAATCCGCGCTAACCTTCCACTAAAAGAAAATATGGGGAAGTACACGATACGACAGGAAGATGCTCAATAAAGATGTTAACGATGAACAAAACGTAACAATATGAATACGAATATTCAAATCAAATAATGCAAATCTCAATAGCATTTAATCAATAAATTTCTCAATAACACATTAACCAGGTCACTAGGCCTCACCCCATCCGCATATGCTTTATCAAGTCATAGCTCTTGGAAGCAGGAATTTTGGCGAAAGCCCTACGTTCGTGCATATTAAAATCTCATGACAACGTGCTCAACGACAACATGAATAATACCACATGAATCGAAATAATTCCAACAATTATTTTTACAGATTTCAATGAATTTAACAATTCAAAATATGAGTTCAATTAACAAGAATTCAACGGAACAAACACTTGCGAGATTTAAGAGCATATTGTGTAAAACCCCATACCTCAAACCACGGTGAGAAACCAACCATAAATCTGCCCAGAAATGTCGAAATCGCCAACGAAATCAGTCCGCAAACATCCACAAAACTCCTCCAAGATCATCCTCAAAACATGCCCAAGAACACCTCAAAAAACCTAAGGTTGAATGCATAAATCAAAGGGCTTATTTGTGTATAAAAGAGAGGAATTAAAAATATGTTTACTGCCAAAAAGTTGTTCCAAAAAGGGTCACCCACGACCTTATTTTATAAGGCAAAGAATAAGAGTTGTAAAGAAATCAAACTCCTCAAAAACTGCTTGCGGCGCACGTTTTCGGCTCGGGTCAATCGATTGACCCCAGGCGTCGATCGATCGATCGCCTAGGAAAACTAGCAGTTCACCTAAAAAAATGCCTATAAGGAAAAATATTATAAAATCAATATAAAATCCTTTTTAACTCCGATTTTGAAACCATTTGAAATTCTTGCCTTTAAAAATAATAACCAACAAGATTTAGCAATAAAAATAATTTTATTAAAAAAATTATTTTTCCTCTTTATTTTGAAAAATACCCCAAAAATTACGCAGGTTGTTACACCCCTACAGGAGATGCTACGAGTTCATCTAATGGTTCAGATCGAGTCATTTCGAATTTTAAACCCTTTGATTGAATCATTTAATCACAACCCTTGATCTATTTTACCTCATCAAAACTTTAGGCTCCAATGCTCCAAGCGACGATGCGCACGTGCGAAGTGCCAAGTGCAGATTTGAGTAACTGTTTGTCAATAGTCACAGCTCTTTATGTAGCGACTCAACAACCGTTGGTTCGTGCCTGTTTGGAACATCTTTGATCCAACGGTTCAGATATGGTGTCCTATCATAAGCGGTTGGACATCCCCTACACGAGAAGCTACGAGTTAATCTAACGGTTCAGATCAAGTCATTTTGGATTTTAAACTTTTTAATCGGATCGTTTAATCACAACCGTTGATCTGTTTTACCTCGTCAAAACTTTAGGCTCCCACGCTCCAAGCGACGATACGCACGTGAAAAGTGCCAAGTGCTGATTTCAGTGACTGTCTTCAACAGTACAAGCTCTTCATATAGCGACTCAGCAATCGTTAGATCCTGCCTGTTTAGAACAACTTCGATCCAACAGTTCTGATTAGGCGTCCCATCATAAGCTAATGGACATCCCGTACATGAGATGCTATGAGCTCATCTAACAGTTCAGATCAAGTCATTTTGGATTTTAAACTCTTTGATCGGATCGTTTAATCACAACCGTTGATATGTTTTACCTCGTCAAAACTTTAGGCTCCCACGCTCCAAATGATGATGCGCACGTGCAAAGTGCCAAGTGCTGATTTCATTGACTATTCTTCAATAGTCACAGCTCTTCACATAGCGACTCAGCAACCTTTGGATCATGCCTATTTGGAACAACTTCTATTAAACGGTTTAGATTAGGGGTCCTATCGTAAGCGAATAGACATCACCCACACGAGACGCTACGAGTTCATCTAATAGTTAAGATCAAGTCATTTTAGATTTTAAACCCTTTGATGAGATCATTTAACCACAACCGTTGATCTGTTTTACCTCGTCAAAACTTAAGGCTCTCACGCTCTAAGAAATGATGCGCACGTGAGAAGTGCCAAGCACAGATTTCACTGACAGATCTTCAATAGTCACCGATCTTCCTGTAGCGACTCAAGAACCGTTGAATCGTGCCTATTTAGAATAGCTTCGATCCAACGGTTCAAATCAGGCATCCCATCGTAAGCGGATGGACATCCCCTGCACGAGACACTACGAGTTCATCTAAAGGTTAAGATCAAGTCATTTTGGATTTAAAACCCTTTGATCGAATCGTTTAATCAAAATTGTTGATCTATTTTACCTCGTCAAAACTTTATGCTCCCACGCTCCAAGCGATAATGCGCACGTGAGAAATGCAAAGTGCGGATTTCAGTGACTGTTCTTCAATATTCACATCGCTTCATAAAGCGACTTAGCAACCGTTGGATCATTCTTGTTTGGAATTGCTTCGATCTAACGGTTCAGATTAGGCGTCCCATCGTAAGCTAATGGACATCCCCTACATGAGACGCTACGAGTTCATCTAATGGTTAAGATCAAGTCATTTCGGATTTTAAACCCTTTGATTTGATTGTTTAATCACAACCGTTGATCTGTTTTACCTCGTCAAAACCTTAGGTTCCCATGCACCAAGCGACGATGCGCACGTGCAGAGTGCCAAGTGCAGATTTCAGTCACTATTTTTAACAGTCAAAGTTCTTAATGTAGCGACTCAGCAATTATTGGATCGTACCTGTTTGGAACAGCTTCGGTCCAACGGTTGAGATTAGACATCCCATCGTAAGCGAATGGACATCCCCTACATGAGAAGCTACGAGTTTATCTAACGGTTCAGATATAGTTATTTTGGATTTTAAACTCTTTGATCAGATCGTTTAATCACAATTGTTGATCTATTTTACCTCGTCAAACTTTAGGCTCCCAAGCTCCAAATGATGATGCGCACATGCAAAGTGCCAAGTGCTGATTCCGGTGACTGTTCTTCAACAGTCATATCTCTTTGTGTAGAGACTCAACAACCTTTGGATTATGCTTGTTTAGAATAACTTCAATCCTACGATTCAGATTGGGCGTCCCATTGCAAGCGAATAGACTTCCCCTACACGAGACGCTACGAGTTCATCTATCAGTTCAGATCAAGTTATTTTAGATTTTAAACCCTTTGATTGGATTATTTAATCACAACCGTTGATCTGTTTTACCTCGTTAAAACTTTATGCTCCCATGCTCCAAGCAACGATGTACAGGTGCGAAGTGCCAAGTGCAGATTTTAGTGACTGTTCTTTAACAGCCACTGCTCTTCATGTAGCAACTGAGCAAATGTTAGATCGTGCCTTCGATCCAACGATTTAGATTAGGCGTCCCATCGTAAGCGAATAGACATCAGCTATACGAGACTCTACGAGTTCATCTAACATTTAAGATCAATTCATTTCCGATATTAAACCCTTTGATCAGATCGTTTAACCACAACCTTTGATTTGTTTTACCTCGTCAAAACTTTAGGCTCCCACGCTCCAAGCGACAATGCACACGTTCGAAGTGCCAAGTGTAGATTTCAGTGACTGTTCCTCAACAGTCACGGCTCTTCATGTAGCGACTTAGCAAACGTTGAATCATGCCTGTTTAGAATAGTTTCGATGTAATGGTTGAGATTCTTTATCCCATCGTAAGCGAATAAACATCACCTACACGAGACGCTACGAGTTCATTTAATTGTTAAGATAAAGTCATTTTAGATTTTAAACCCTTTGATCGTATCGTTAAATCATAACCATTAATTTGTTTTCCCTCGTCAAAACTTTAGGTTTCAACACTCCAAGCGATGATGCACACATGCAAAGTGTCAATTACCAATTTCAGTGACTGTTCTTCAACAGTCATAACTGTTCATGTAGTGACTCGGCAATCGTTAGATTGTTCCTATTTGAAATAGCATCGATCCAACGGTTCAGATTAGGCATCCCGTCGTAAGTGAATGGATATCCCCTACACAAGACGCTACGAGTTCATCTAACGATTAAGATCAAGTCGTTTCGGATTTTAAACCCTTTAATCGAAACCTTTAATCACAACCGTTGATCTGTTTTAGCTCGTCAAAACCTTAAGCTCCCATGTTCCAAGCGATGATGCGCATGTGTGAAGTGCCAAGTGCAGATTTTAGTGATTGTTCTTTAACAGTCACAGCTTTTCAAGTAGAGACTTAGTACCCGTTGGATCGTACCTTTTTGGAATAACTTCGACCCACGGTTCAGATTAGGCATCCCATCCTAAGAGAATGGAACTCCCCTACACGAGATGCTACGAGTTCATCAAACGGTTCAGATCTAGTAATTTTAGATTTTAAACCTTTTGATCGGATCGCTTAATCATAACCGTTGATCTATTTTACCTCGTCAAAACTTTAGGCTCCCACGCTCCAAGCGATGATGCGCACGTGCAAAATGCCAAATGCAAATTTCTGTGACTGTTCTTCAATAGTCGCAGCTCTTTATGTGGCGACTCAGCAACCGTTGGACCATGCCTATTTGGAACGACTTCGATTAAACGATTCACATTAGGCATCCCATCGTAAACGAATGGACATCCTCTATACGAGATGCTACGAGTTCATCTAACAATTTAGATCAAGTCATTTTGGATTTTAAACCCTTTAATCAGATCGTTTAATTACAACCGTTGATCTGTTTTACCTCGCAAAAACTTTAGGCTCCCACACTTCAAGCGATGATGTGCACATGCGAAGTGCCAAGTGCAGATTTCAATGACTGTTCTTCAATAGTCACAGCTCTTCATGTAGCGATTCAGCAACCGTTGGATCATGCCTGTTTGGAACAACTTTGATCTTATGGTTCAGATTATTCATCCCATTGTAAGCGAATGGACATCCCCTACACGAGACGCTATGAGTTTATCTAACGATTCAGATCAAGTCATTTTGGATTTTAAACCCTTTGATCGGATCGTTTAATTAAAATTGTTAATTTATTTTACGTAGTCAAAACTTTAGGCTCCCACGCTCCTAGTGACGATGCGCACGTACGAAGTGCCAAGTGCAGATTTCAGTGACTGTTCTTCAACAGTCAGAGCTCTTCATATAACGACTCAACAATCGTTGGATTGTGCCTGTTTGGAATAACTTCGATCCAACGATTCAGATTAGGCATCCCATCATAAGCAAATGGACATCCCCTAAGCGAGACGCTACGAGTTGATCTAATGGTTCAGATCAAGTTATTTTGGATTTTAAACCCTTTGATCGGATCGTTTAATAATAACCATTAATCTATTTTTCCTCATCAAAACTTTAGGCTCCCATGCTCCAAGTGACTATGCGTACATGCGAAGTGTTGATTTTAGTTACTCTTCTTCAACAGTCACACCTCTTCATGTAGCGACTCACTAACCGTTGGATCATGCCTATTTGGAACAACTTCGATCCAACGGTTCAGATTAGGTATCCCATCATAAGCAAATAGACATCCCCTACACGAGATGCTACAAGTTCATCTAACGGTTCAGATTAAGTCTTTTAGGATTTGAAACCCTCTGAGCGGATCATTTAAACACAACCGTTCATTTGTTTTACCTCATCAAAAGTACAGGCTCCCACGCTCCAAGCGACGATGCGCTCGTTAGAAGTGTCCAGTGCAGATTTCAGTGATTTTTCTTTAACAGTCATAGCTCTTTATGTAGTGACTCAGAAACTGTTGGATCGTGCCTGTTTGGAACAGATTCGATCCAACGATTTAGATTAGGCATCCCATCGTTAGTGAATGGACATCCCCTACACGAGACACTACGAGTTCGTCTAACGATTCACATCAAGTCGTTTCAGATTTTAAACTTTTTGATCGGATCGTTTAGTCACAACCGTTGATCTGTTTTACCTCGTCAAAACATTAGGCTCCCACGCTCCAAGCGACGATGCGTACGTGCGAAGTGCCATTTGAGTGACTGTTCTTCAACAGTCCCATCTCTTCATGTAGCGACTCAACAACCATTGGATCGTATCTGTTTGGAACAGCTGCGATCCA
Organism: Sambucus nigra; assembly: GCA_949130495.1. Lineage (NCBI taxonomy): Eukaryota > Viridiplantae > Streptophyta > Magnoliopsida > Dipsacales > Adoxaceae > Sambucus > Sambucus nigra. The sequence goes on from OX422212.1 coordinate 688,757,762, forward strand.
ACGGTTCTGATTAGGCGTCCCATCGTAAGTGAATGGACATCCCCTACATAAGACGCTACGTGTTCATCTAACTGTTAAGATCAATTCATTTTGGATTTTAAACCCTTTGATTGGATTGTTTAATCACAACCGTTAATTTGTTTTACCTCTTTAAAACTTTAGGCTCCCATGCTCCAAGCGACGATGCGCACATGCGAAGTGCCAAGTGCAAATTTCAGTAACTGTTCTTCAACAGTTACAGCTCTTAATGTAGCGACTCAGTAACCGTTAGATCGTGCCTGTTTGGAACAGCTTCGATCCAACGATTCAGATTAGGAGTACCATCGTAAGCGAATAGACATCACCTACACGAGACACCACGAGTTTATCTAACAGTTAAGATCAAGTCGTTTCAGGTTTTTAAACCCCTTGATTAGATCGTTAACCACAGCCGTTGATCTGTTTTACCTCATCAAAACTTTAGGCTCCCACGCTCCAAGCGACGATGTGCACGTGCGAAGTGCCAAGTGTAGATTTTAGTGACTATTCTTCAACAGTCACACCTCTTCATGTAGCGACTTAGTAACCGTTGGATCGTGCCTGTGTAGAATAGCTTCGATCCAATGGTTTAGATTAGGCATCCTATCGTAAGGAAATATACATCACCTACACGAGACGCTACAAGTTCATCTCACAGTTAAGATCAAGTCATTTCGAATTTTAAACCCTTTGCTATAATTATTTAATTATAACCGTTTGATTTGTTTACCTCGTCAAAACTTTAGGCTCCCACACTCCAAGCGACGATGCGTACGTGTAAAGTGCCAAGTGTAAATTTCCGTGACTGTTCTTCAACAGTCATAACTTTTCATGTAGCGACTCAGCAACCGTTGGATCATTCCCATTTGAAACAACATCGATCCAACGGTTCAGATTAGGCGTCCCATCATAAGCGAATGGACATCACCTATACGAGACGCTACGAGTTCATCTGACGGTTAAGATCAAGTCGTTTTGGATTTTAAACCCTTTGATCGGATCGTTTAATCGTAACCGTTGATCTATTTTACCTCGTCAAAACCTTAGGCTCCCACACTCCAAGCAACAATGCGCACGTGCGAAGTGCCAAGTGCAAATTTTAGTGACTGTTCTTCAACACTCATAGCTCTTCATATAGCGACTTAGCAACCGTTGGATCGTACCTGTTTGGAATAACTTCGATCCAACGATTCAGATTAGGCAACCCATCGTAAACGAATGGAACTCCCCTACACGAGACGATACGAGTTCATCTAACTGTTCAGATCAAGTCATTTCGGATTTTAAAACCTTTGATCGGATCGTTAATCACAATCGTTAATCTGTTTTACCTCGTCAAAACTTTAGGCTCCCACGCTCCAAGAGACGATGCGCACGTACGAAGTGCGGATTTTGCTGACTGTTCTTCAAGAGTCTCAACTTTTCCTGTGGTGACTCAGCAACCGTTGGATCATGCCTATTTGGAACAGCTTCGATCCAACGGGTCAAATTAGGCATCCCATCATAAGCGACTGGTCATCCCCTACATGAGACGCTACGAGTTCATCTAACGGTTTAGATCAAGTCATTTTGGATTTTGAACCCTTTGATCGGATTGTTTAATCACAACCGTTGATCTGTTTTACCTCGTCAAAATTTTAGGCTCCTACGCTTCAAGCGATGTTATGCATGTGCGAAGTGCCAAGTGCAGATTTTACTGTTCTTCAACAGTCACAACTCTTCATATAGCGACTCAGCAACTATTGGACCGTGCATGTTTGGAACAACTTCAATCCAACGGTTCAGATTAGGCATCCCATCATAAGCGAATGGTCATCCCTACACGAGATGCTACGAGTTCATCTAACGGTTCAGGCCAAGTAATTTTGAATGTTAAACCCTTTGATCGGATCATTTATTCATAATCGTTAATCTATTTTACCTCGTCAAAACTTTAGGCTCCTACGCTCTAAACGTTGATGCGCACGTATGAAGTGCAAAGTGCAGATTTTATTGATTGTTCTTTAACAGTCACATCTCTTTATGTAGCGACTCAACAACCGCTGGATCGTGCCTATTTGGAACAACTTCGATCCAACAGTTCAGATTAGGCGTCCCATCGTAAGCGAATGGACATCCCCTACACGAGACGCTACGAATTCATCTAACTATTCAGATCAAGTCGTTTCGGATTTTAAACCCTTTGATCAGATCGTTTAATCACAACCGTTGATTTTTTTACTACATAAAAACATTAGGCTCCCACGCTCCAAGCGACGATGCGCACGTACGATGTGCCAAGTGCAGATTTCAGTGACTGTTCTTCAATAGTCACAACTCTTCATGTAGCGACTCAGCAACCGTTGGAATGTGCCTATTTGGAACTGCTTTGATCCAACAATTAAGATTAGGCATCCCATCGTAAGCGAATGGACATCACCTACATGAGACGCTACGAGCTAATCCAATGATTCAGATCAAGTCATTTCAGATTTAAAACCCTTCGATCGGATCGTTTAATCACAACCACTGATCTGTTTTACCTCGTCAAAACTTTAAGCTCCCACGCTCTAAGCGATGATGCGCACGTACGAAGTGCAAAATTCATTGATTATTCTTCAACAGTCATAGCTCTTTATGTAGCGACTCAGCAACCATTGGATCGTGCTTGTTTGGAAAATCTTTGATCCAACGATTCAGATTAGGCATACCATTACAAGAGAATGGACATCCCCTCCACGAGACACTCTGAGTTCATCTAACGATTCAGATTAAGTCATTTCATATTTTAAAACCTTTGATCGGATCGTTTAATCACAACTGTTGATCTATTTCACCTCGTTAATATATTAGGCCCCTACACTCCACGTGACGATGCGCACGTGTGAACTGCCAAGTGCATATTTCAGTGACTATTCTTCAACAGTCATAGCTCTTCATGTAGCGACTCAACAACTCTTAGATCGCGCCAATTTGGAATTACTTCGATCCAACGATTCAGATTAGGCGTCCCATCATAAGCGAATGGACATCCCCTATACGAAATGCTACGAGCTCATCTAACGGTTCTGATAAAGTCATTTTGGATTTTATCGCCTTCGATCAGATCGTTTAATCATAATCGTTGATCGATTTTTCCTCCTCTCCCACGATCCAAGCGACGATGCGCACGCGCGAAGTGCCAAGTGCAGATGTGAGTGACTGTTCCTCAACAGTCACAGCTCTTCATGTAGTGACTCAGCAACCGTTAGATCTTGCCTGTTTAGAACAACTTCGATTCGACGATTAAGATTAGTCATCCCATCGTAAACGAATGAGCATTCGACATCCCCTGCACGGGATGCTCATCTAACGGTTCTGATCAAGTTATTTTGGATTATAAAAGATTTAATCGGATCGTTTAATCACAACTATTGATCTATTTTACCTCATTAAAGCTTTAGGCTCCCACGCTCCACGCGATGATGCGTACGTGCGAAGTGCCAAATGTAGATTTCAGTGCCTATTCTTCAACATTCAGAGCTCTTCTTGTAGCGACTTAGCATCCGTTGGATCATGCCTGTTTGGAACAGCTTCGATCCAATGGTTCAGATTAGGCACCCCATCATAAGAGAATGGACATCCCCTCTACGAGACGCTACGAGTTCATCTAACGGTTCAGATCTAGTCATTTCGGATTTTAAACCCTTTGATCGAATCGTTTAATCACAATCGTTGATATGTTTTACCTCATCAAAACTTTAGGCTTCCACGCTCTAAGTGACGATGTGCACGTGCGAAGTGCCAAGTGCAGATTTCAATGACTGTTCTTCAACAGTCACGGCTCTTCATAAAGCGACTTAGCAACCATTGGATCGTTCATGTTTGGAACAACTTCGATCCAACGGTTTGATTAGGCATCCCATTATAAGAGAAATGGGCATCCCCTATACAGGACACTACGAGTTGATCTAACGGTTCAGATCAAGTCGTTTTGGATTTTAAACCCTTTGATCGGATCGTTTAATCACAACCGTTGATCTGTTTTGTCTGGTTAAAACTTTAGTCTCCCACGCTCTCAGCGACGATGCGCACGTGCGAAGTGCCAAGTGCAGATTTCAGTGACTATTCTTCAACAGTCACTGCTCTTCATGTAGCGACTTAGTAACCGTTAGATTATGCATGTTTAGAACAATTTCGATCCAACGGTTCAGATTAGGTGTCCTATCGTAAGCAAATGGACATACCCTACATGAGACGCTACGAGTTCATTTAACGGTTAAGATCAACACGTTTCAAATTTTAAACCCTTTGATTGGGTTGTTTAATCGTATTAGTTGATCTATTTCACCTCGTCAAAACTTTAGGCTCTCACACTCCAAGCGATGATGCGCACTTGCGAAGTGCTAAGTGCAGATTTTAGTGACTATTCTTCGACAGTTATAGCTCTTTATATAGCGACTTAGCAACCGTTGGATCGTGTCTGTTTGGAACAACTTCGTTCCAACGGTTCAGATTAGGCATCCCATCGTAAGTATATGGACATCCCCTACACGAGATGCAATGAGTTAATCTAACGGTTCAGATCAACTCATTTCAGATTTTAAACCCTTTGATTAAATCGTTTAATCACAACCATTAATCTGTTTTACCTCGTTAAAACTTTAGCTCCGACGCTCCAAGTGACGATGCGTACGTGCGAAGTATCAAGTGCAGATTTCAGTGACTATTCTTTAACGGTCACAACTCTTCATGTAGTGACTCGGCAACCGTTAGATCGTGCCTCTTTGGAATAACTTCGATCCAACGGTTCAGATTAGGCATCCCATCGTAAGCGAATGGACATCCCCTATACAAGACGCTATGAGTTCATCTAACGGTTCAGATTAAATCATTTCGTATTTTATACCCTTTAATCAGATCATTTAATCATAATCGTTGATCTGTTTTACCTCGTCAATACATTAGGCTCCTACGCTCCATGCGACGATGCATACGTGCGAACTGCCAAGTGCAGATTTTAGTGACTGTTCTTCAACAGTCACAGCTCTTTATGTAGCGACTCAACTACCATCGGATTGTGCTCGTTTGGAATTGCTTCGATCCAACGGTTCAGATTAGGCATCCCATCATAAGCGAATAGACATCCCCTATACGAGATGCTACGAGCTCATCTAACGATTCACATAAAGTCATTTTTGATTTTAAACCCTTCGATCAGATCGTTTAATCACAATCATTGATCTATTTTTCCTCCTCTCTCGCGATTCAAGCGACGATGCGCACGTGCGATGTGCCAAGTGAAGATTTTAGTGACTATTCTTTAATTGTCACAACTCTTCATGTAGTGACTCAGCAACTGTTGGATCGTGTTTATTTGGAACAACTTCGATCCAACGGTTCTGATTAGGCGTCCCATCATATCAGAATGGACATCCCCTCCACGAGATGCTACGAGTTCATCTAACGGTTCAGATCTAGTCATTTTGGATTTTATACCCTTTGATTGGATTGTTTAATCAAAGCCGTTGATTTATTTTACCTCATCAAAACTTTAGGCTCCCACGCTCCAAGTGACGATGTGCACGTGCGAAGTGCCAAGTGCAGATTTCAGTGCCTATTCTTTAACAGTCACAACTCCTTTTATTACTACTCAGCAACCATTGGATCATGCCTGTTTGGAACATCTTCTATCCAACGGTTCAGATTAGGCATCCCATCATAAGAGAATGGACATCCCCTCCACGAGACACTATGAGTTCATCTAATGGTTCAGATCTAGTCGTTTTGGATTTTAAACCCTTTGATCAGATCATTTAATCACAATCGTTGATCTGTTTTACCTCATCAAAACTTTAGGCTCCCACGATCCAAGCGACGATGCGCACGTGCGAAGTGCCAAGTGCAGATTACAGTGACTATTCCTCAATAATCACCGCTCTTTTTATAACGACTCTGCAACCGTTGGATCATGCCTGTTTGGAATAACTCCGATCCAACGGTTCAGATTAGGTGTCCCATCATAAGAGAATGGATATCCCCTTTACGAGATGCTACGAGTTCATCTAACGGTTCAGATCTAGTCGATTTGGATTTTAAACCCTTCGATTGGATTGTTTAATCACAGCCGTTAATCTATTATACCTCATCAAAACTTTAGACCCCCACACTCTAAGTGACGATGCGCACGTGCGAAGTGCCAAGTGAAGATTTCAATGACTATTCTTCAACACTCACAGCTCTTCATGTAGGGACTCAGCAACCATTGGATCGTGCATGTTTGGAACAACTTCGATCCAACGGTTCAGAATAGGCGTTTTATCATAAGCGAATGGATATACCCTACATGAGAGGCTATAAGTTTATCTAACGATTAAGATCAAATCATTTTAGAATTTAAACCCTTTGATCGGTTCGTTTAATCACAACCGTTGATCTGTTTTACCTTCTCAAAACTTTAGGCTCCCACGCTCCAAGCGACGATGTGCACTTGCGAAGTGCCAAGTGTAGATTTTAGTGACTATTCTTCAACACTTACAGCTCTTCATGTAGCGACTCAGCAACCATTGGATCGTGCCTGTTTGGAACAGCTTCGATCCAATGTTTCTGATTAGACGTCCCATCGTAAGCGAATGGACATCCCCTACCTGAGACGCTGCAAATTAATCTAACGGTTCAGATCAAATCGTTTCGAATTTTAAACCCTTTGATTAAATCGTTTAATCAAAACCATTAATTTTTTTTACCACGTAAAAACGTTAGGCTCCCACGCTCCAAGAAACGATTGGCACGTACGATGTGTCGAGTGTTGATTTTAGTGACTGTTCTTCAACAGTCATAGCTCTTTATGTAGCGACTCAGCAATCGTTGGATCGTGCCTATTTGTAACTGCTTCGATCCAACAGTTCAGATTAGCCATCCCATCGTAAGCGAATGGACATCACCTACATGAGACACTACGAGCTAATCTAACGGTTCAGATCAAGTCATTTCCGATTTTGAACCCTTTGATCGGATCATTTAATCACAATCATTGATCTGTTTTACCTCGTTAAAACTTTAGGCTCCCATGCTCCAAGCGAGATTGTGCACGTGCGAAGTGCCAAGTACAGAATTCAGTGACTGTTCTTCAACAGTCACAGCTCTTCATGTAGCGACTCAGCAATCGTTAGAACGTGCCTATTTGGAACAACTTCGATCCAACGGCACAGATTAGGCATCCCATCATAAGAAACGGACATACCCTACACGAGATGCTACGAGTTCATCTAACACTCAGGTAAAGTCATTTCGAATTTTAAACCCTTTGATGGGATCATTTAAACACGACAGTTGATCTGTTTTATCTCTTCAAAACTTTTTTCTCCCACGCTCTAAGCGTCGATACGCACGTGCGAAGTGCGAGGTGCAAATTTCATTGACAGTTCTTCAACTGTCACAGCTCTTCATGTAGCGACTCAACAACCGTTGGATCATGCCTATTTGGAACAGCTTCGATCCAACGGTTCAGATTAGGCATCCTATCGTAAGCAAATGGACATCCCCTATACGAGACGCTACGAATTCATCTAACTATTTAGATCGAAACATTTTGAATTTTAAACCCTTTGATCAGATCGTTTAATTATAATCTTTGATCTATTTTACCACATAAAAACTTTAGGCTCCCACGCTCCAAGTGACGAAGCGCACATGCGAAGTGCCAAGTGCCAAGTGCAGATTTCAGTAATTGTTCTTCAACAGTCACAGCTCTTTATGCAGCGACTCAGTAATCGTTAGATCGTGACTATTTGGAACTGCTTCGATCCAACGGTTCAGATTAGGCATCCCATCGTAAGCGAATGGACATCACCTACATGAGACGCTACGAGCTAATCTAACGGTTCAGATCAAGTCATTTTGGATTTAAAACCTTCGATCGAATTGTTTAATCATAACCATTAATCTGTTTTACCTCGTTAAAACTTTAGGCTCCCACGCTCCAAGCGATGATGCGCACGTGCGAAGTGCAGAATTCATTGATTGTTCTTCAACAGTCACAGCTCTTCATGTAGCGACTCAGCAACCGTTGGATCGTACCTATTTGAAATAACTTCGATCCAATGATTCAGATTAGGCATCCCATCGTAAGCGACTAGACATCCCCTATACAAGACGCTACGAGTTCATCTAACAGTTCAGATTAAGTCGTTTCGTATTTTAAACCCTTTGATCAAATCGTTTAATCACAACTGTTGATATGTTTTACCTCGTCAATACATTAGGCTCCTACACTCCAAGCGATGATGCGCACATGCGAAGTGCAGAATTTATTGACTGTTTTTCGACAGTCACATATCTTCATGTAGCAATTAGCAATCATTGGATCGTGCCTGTTTGGAACAGCTTCGATCCAACAGTTCAGATTAGGCATCCCATCATAAGCTAATGGACATCCCCTACACGACACACTACGAGTTCATCTAACAGTTTAGATCTAATCATTTCAGATTTTAAACCCTTTTATCGGATCGTTTAATCACAGTCGTTGATCAATTTTACCTCATCAAAACTTTAAGCTCCCACGCTCCAAGCGATGATCCGCACGTGCGAAGTGCCAAGTGCAGATTACAGTGACTATTCCTTAATAATCATCGCTCTTTTTATATCGACTCTGCAACCGTTGGATCATGCCTATTTGGAAAAACTCCGATCTAACGGTTCAGATTAGGTGTCCCATCATTAGAGAATGGGCATCCCCTTTACGAGATGCTACGAGTTCATCTAACGGTTCAGATCTAGTCGTTTTGGATTTTAAACCCTTTGATCAGACCGTTTAATCACAATCGTTGATCTGTTTTACCTCATCAAAACTTTTGGCTCCAAGCTACGGTGCACACGTGCGAAGTGCCAAGTGCATATTTCAGTGACTGTTAACTGTCATAGCTCTTCATGTAGTGACTTAGTAATCGTTGGATCGTGCCTATTTGGAACAACCTCGATCTAACAGTTCAGATTAGGCGTCCCATCGTAAGCGAATGGACATCCCCTACACGAGACACTACGAGTTCATCTAACGGTTCAGATCAAGTCATTTTGGATTTTAAAACCTTCGATTGGATCATTTAATCATAACCATTGATCTATTTTACCTCGTCAAAACTATAGGCTCCCACACTCTAAGCGATGATGCGCAAGTGTAGGGGATATCCATTTGCTTAGGATGGGACGCCTAATCTGAACCGTTCGATCGAAGTTATCCAAACGGGTACTATCCAACGGTTGTTGAGTCACTACATGAAGAGCTGTGACTGTTAAATAATAGTCACAAAAATCTGCACTTAGCACTTCGCACGTGCACATAGTCGCTAGAAACGTGGGAGCCTAAAGTTTTGAGGAGGTAAAATAGATCAACAGTTGTGATTAAATGATCCGATCAAAGGGTTTGAAAGCCTAAACGAAGAGCTATGATAATTGAAGAACAGTCACTGAAATCAGTACTTGGCACTTCGCACGTGCGCATCATCGCTTAGAGTGTGGGAGCTTAAAATTTTGACGGGGTAAAATAGAACAACGGTTGTGAGTAAAGGATTCGATCAAAGGGTTCAAAATATGAAACGACTGGATCTGAACCGTAAGATGAACTCGTAGTATCTCGTGTAGGGGATGTCCATTTGCTTACGATGGGATGCCTAATCTGAACTATTAGATCGAAGTTGTTTCAAATAGGCACGATCCAACGGTTGCTGAGTCGCTACATGAAGAGCTGTGACTGTTGAAGAACAGTCACCGAAATCTACACTTGGTACTTCGCACGTGCGCATCGTCGCTTGAAGAGTGGGAGCCTAAAGTTTTGACCAGGTAAAGCAGATCAACGGTTGTGATTAAATGATCTGATCAAATGGCTTAAAAACCTAAACGACTTTATTTGAACATTTAGATGAGCTCATAGCGTCTCATGTAGGGGATGTTCATTCACTTATAATGGGACGCCTAATCTGAACCGTTGGATCCAAGTTGTTCCAAACAGGCACGATCCAATGGTTACTGAGTGGCTACAAGAAGAGCTATGACTGTTGAAGAACAGTCATTGAAATCTTCACCTGACACTTTTCACGTGCGCATCATCGCTTCAAGCGTAGGAGCCTAAAGTTTTGACGAGGTAAAACAAATCAATAGTGGTGATTAAACGATCCGATCAAAGGGTTTAAAATATGAAACGACTTGATCTGGATCGTTAGACGAACTCGTAGCGTCTTGTGTAGGGGTGTCCATTTGCTTATGACGGGATGCCTAATCTGAACCGTTGGATCGAAGATGTTTCAAACAGGCACGATCCAACGGTTGCTGAGTCGCTACATGAAGAGCTGTGACTGTTGAAGAACAGTCACTGAAATCTACACTTGGCACTTCGCACGTACGCATCGTCACTTGGAGCGTGGAAGCCATAAATTTTTGATGAGGTAAAACAAATCAAAGGTTGTGATTAAACGATTCGATCAAAGGGTTTAATATCTGAAATGACTTGATCTGAATCATTAGATAAACTCGTAGCGTCTCGTATAGAAGATGTCCTTTTCGCTTATGATGGGATGGCTAATCTGAACCGTTGGATCGAAGTTATTCCAAATAGGCACGATCCAACGGTTGCTGAGTTGCTACATAAAGAGTTATAACTACTGAAGAACAGTCACTGAAATCTGCACATGCACTTCGCATGTGCGCATCGTCGCTTCGAGCGTGGGGGCTTAAAGTTTTGACGAGGAAAAACAAATCAACAATTGTGATTAAATGATCCGATCAAAAGGTTTAAAATCCTAAACGACTTGATTTGAACCGTTAGATGAACTCGTAGCATCTCGTGTATGGGATGTCCATTCACTTACTATGGAACGCCTAATCTGAACTGTTGGATCGAAACTGTTCTAAATAGGCACGTACCAAAAGTTACTGAGTCGCTACATGAAGAGTTGTAACTGTTGAGAATAGCCACTGAAATCTGCACATGGCACTTCGCACGTGCGCATTGTCGCTTAGAGCGTGGAAGCCTAAAGTTTTGACGAGGTAAAATAGATCAACGGTTGTGATTAAACGATCTGATCAAAGGGTTTAAAATCCAAAACTACTTGATCTGAACATTTAGATGAACTCGTAGCATCTCGTGTAGGGGATGTCCATTAGCTTACGATGAGATGCCTAATCTGAACCGTTGGATCGAAGCTGTTCCAAATAGGCACGATCCAACGGTTGCTGAGTGGTTACATAAAGAGGTGTGACTATTGAAGAACAGTCATGGAAATCTGCACTTGGTACCTTACACGTGCGCATCGTCGCTTGGAGCTTGGGAGCCTAAAGTTTTGACGAGGTAAAACAGATCAAAGGTTGTGATTAAACGATCCGATTAAAGACTTTAAAATCCGAAATGACATAATTTGAACCATTAAATTAACTCGTAGCGTTTTGTGTAGGGGATATTCATTCGCTTACGATGGGACGCCTAATATGAACCGTTGGATCAAAGTTGTTCCAAACATGAACGATTCAATGGTTGCTCAGTCGCTACAAGAAGAGCTATGACAGTTGAAGAATAATTACTAAATTATGCACTTGGCACTTCGCACGTGCGCATCATCGCTAGGAGCGTGGGAGCCTAAAGTTTTGACGAGGTAAAATAGATCAACGGTGTGATTAAATGATCCGATCAAAGGGTTTAAAATTCGAAACGACTTGATCTGAACCATTAGATGAACTCATAGCATCTCATGTAGGGGGTCCATTCGCTTACAATGGGGCGCCTAATCTGAACCGTTAGATTAAAATTATTCCAAACAGGCACGATCTAACGATTATTGAGTGGCTACATGAAGAGCTGTGATTGTTGAAGAAAAGTCACTAAAATCTGCACTTATCACTTCGCATGTGCGCATCGTCGCTTGGAACGTGGGAACCTAAAGTTTTGACGAGGTAAAATAGATCAACAGTTGTTATTAAACGATCCAATCAAAGGGTTTAAAATTCAAAATGACTTGATCTGAACCGCTAGATGAACCCGTAGCGTTTCGTGTAGGGGATGTCCATTCGCTTACGATGGGACGCCTAATCTGAATCGTTGGATCGATGTTGTTCTAAACAGGCACGATCCAATGGTTGTTGAGTCGCTACATAAAAAGCTGTGACTGTTAAAGCACAATAACTAAAATCTGCACTTGGCACTTTGCACGTACGCATCGTCGCTTGGAGCGTGGGAGCTTAAAGTTTTGGCGAGGTAAAATATATCAACGGTTGTGATTAAACTTTTCGATCAAAGGGTTTAAATTCTGAAATGACTTGATCTGAATAATTAGATGAACTCATAGCGTCTCGTGTAGGGGATGTCCATTCGCTCATGATGGGATGGCTAATCTGAACCGTTGGATCGAAGCTGTTCCAAATAGGCATTGTCAAACGGTTGTTGAGTCTCTCCATAAAGAGCTGCGACTATTAAAGAACATTCACTAAAATCTTCACTTAACACTTCCACGTGCGCATCATCGCTTAGAGCATGGGGGCCTAAAGTTTTGACGAGGTAAAATAGATCAATAGTTCTGATTAAATGATCCGATCAAAGGGTTTAAAATCCCAAACGACTTGATCTGAACCGTTAGAAGAACTCATAGTATCTCGTGTAGGGGATGTCCATTCGCTTACGATGGAACTCCTATTCTAATCCGTAGGATCGAAGTTATTCCAAATAGGCACGATCAAACAGTGATTGAGTCGCTACATGAAGAGTTGTAAATGTTGAAGAACAGTCACTGAAATCCGCACTTGGCTGTTTGCACGTGGGCATCAGCGCTTGGAGCGTGAGAGCCTAAAGTTTTGACGAGGTAAAATAGTTCAACGGTTGTGATTAAACGATCTGATCAAAGGGTTTAAAATCCAAAACTACTTGATCTGAACATTTAGATGAACTCGTAGCGTCTCCTATAGGGGATGTCTATTAGCTTACGATGGGACGCCTAATCTGAACCGTTGGATCGAAGTTGGTCCAAATAGGTACGATCTAATGGTTGCTGAGTTGTTACATGAAGAGGTGTGACTATTAAAGAACGATCATGGAAATCTGCACTTAGCACTTTGCACGTGCGCATAGTCGCTTAGAGCGTGGGAGCCTAAAGTTTTGACGAGATCAAACAGATAAACATTTGTGATTAAACGATTCAATCAAAGGCTTTAAAATCCGAAACGACTTGATCTGAATCATTAGATGAACTCGTAGCATCTCGTATAGGGGATGTCCATTCACTTACGATGGGATGCCTAATCTGAACCGTTAGATCATAGTTATCCCAAACAGGCACGACCTAAAGGTTATTAAGTTGCTACATGAAGATTGTGACTGTTAAAAAAAAGTCGATAAAATCTGCACTTGTCACTTCGCACATGTGCATCATCGCTTGGAACGTGGGAGCCTAAAGTTTTGACGAGGTAAAATATGTCAATAGTCGTTTAAAATCCAAAACGACTTGATCTGAACCGTCAGATGAACTCGTAGCGTCTCGTGTAGGGGATGTCCATTCGCCTACGATAGAATGCGTACTCTGAACCGTTGGATCGAAGCTATTCTAAACAGGCACGATCCAACGGTTATTGAGTCTCTACAAAAAGAGATGTGACTATTAAAGAACAGTCCCTGAAATCTGCACTTGGCACTTCGCACATGCGCATCGTCGCTTGGAGCGTAGGAGCCTGAAGTTTTTGACGAGGTAAAACAGATTAACAACTGTGATTAAACGATCCGATCAAAGGGTTTAAAATTCAAAACGAATTGATCTAAAATATTAAATGAACTCGTAGCGTCTCATGTAGGAGATGTCCATTCACTAACGATGGGACACCTAATCTGAACCGTTGGATCGAAGTTGTTCCAAATAGGCACGATCCAACGGTTGCTAGGTCGTTACATGAAGAGCTGTGACTGTTGAAGAACAGTCATAAAAATTTGCACATGGCACATCGCACGTGCGCATCATCGCTTGGAGCATAGGAGCCTAAAGTTTTGACGAGGTAAAACAGATCAACGATTGTGATTAAATTATCCGATCAAAGGGTTTAAAATCTGAAATGATTTGATCTGAATATTTAGGTGACCTCATAGCCTCTCATGCAGTGGATGTCTATTCTCTTACGATTGGACGCCTAATCTGAACTGTTGGATCGAAGCTATTCCAAACAGGCATGATTCAACGGTTGCAGTGTCACTACATGAAGAGCTGTGACAATTGAAGAATAGTCACTGAAATCTGCACTTGGCACTCCGAACGTGCGCATCATCTCTTGGAAAGTGGGAGCCTAAAGTTTTGACGAGGTAAAATAGATCAAAGATTGTGATTAAATGATCTGATCAAAGGGTTCAAAATCCAGAATGACTTAATCTGAACCGTTAGATGAACTCGTACCATTTCGTGTAGGGGATATCCATTCGCTTATGAAGGGATGCCTAATCTGAACCGTTGGATCATTGGATCGAAGTTATTTTAAACAGGTACGATCCAATGGTTGCTGAGTCCTTACTTGAAGAGCTGTCACTATTGAAGAACAGTCACTGAAATCTGCACTCAACACTTAGCACGTGCGCATCGTCACATAAAATATGGGAGATTAAAAATTTGACGGGGTAAAACAGATCAACGGTTGTGATTAAACGATCCGATCAAAGGGTTCAAAATATAAAATGACTTGATCAGAACCGTTAGATGAACTCGTAGCGTCTCGTGTAGGGGATGTCCATTCGCTTACGATGGGATGCTTAATCTGAACCGTTGGATTTAAGCTTTTTTAAATAGGTATGATCCAAAAGTTGCTGATTCGCTACATGAAGAGCTGTGACTATTAAAGAATAGTCACTAAAATATGCACTTGGCATTTCGCACGTGCGCATCGTCGCTAGAAACGTGGGAGCCTAAAGTTTTGAGGAGGTAAAACAGATCAACAATTGTGATTAAACGATCCGAACAAAGGGTTTAAAATCCGAAATGACTTGATTTAAACCGTTAGATGAACTCATAGCGTCTCGTATAGGGGATGTCCATTCACTTACGATGGGACGCCTAATCTGAACCGTTGGATCATGGCTGTTCCAAATGGGCATGATTCAATGGTTGCTGAGTCACTAAATGAACAGTTGTGACTGTTAAAGAACAGTCACTAAAATCTGCACTTGGTACTTCGCACGTGCGCATCGTCGCTTTGTGTGTGGGAGCCTAAAGTTTTAATGAGGTAAAACAGATCAACGGTTATGATTAAATGATCTAATTAAAGGTTTTAAAATCCTAAACTACTTGATGTGAATCGTTAGATGAACTCATAGCATCTCGTGTAGGGGATGTCCATTCGCTTACGATGGGACGGTTAATCTGAACCGTTGGATAAAAGTTATTTTAAACAGGCACGATCTAGCGGTTATTGAGTCGCTCTATGAAGAGATATGACTGCTGAAGAGCAGTCAATAAAATCTGCACTTGGCACTTCGTGCGTGCTCATCGTCGCTTCGAACGTGGGAGCCTAAATTTTTGACGAGGTAAAACAGATCAACGGTTGTGATTAAACGATCCGATCAAAGGGTTTAAAATATGAAATGACTTGATTTAAACTGTTAGATGAACTCTTAGCGTCTTGTATAGGGGATGTCCATTCGCTTTCGATGGGACGCCTAATCTGAACCATTGGATCAAAGTTGTTCTAAACAGGCACGATCCAACGGTTATAAAAAGAGCTGTGACTGTTAAAGAACAATCACTAAAATCTGCACTTGGCACTTTGCACTTGCGCATCGTCGCTTAGAGCGTGGGAGCCTAAAGTTTTGACAAGGTAAAATAAATCAACGGTTGTGATTATACGATCAGATCAAAGGGTTTAAAATCCAAAATGACTTGATCCGAACCGTTAGATGAACTCGTAGCATCTCGTGTAAGGGATGTTCATTTACTTACGATGGGATGCCTAAACTGAATCGTTAGATCGAAGCTGTTCTAAATGGGCACGATCCAATGGTTACTGAGTCGTTACATGAAGAGCTGTGACTATTGAAGAACAGTCATGGAGATCTGCACTTGGCACATCGCACGTACGCATCATCGCTTAGAGTGTGGGACCCTAAAGTTTTGACGAGGAAAAATAGATCACCAGTTGTGATTAAACTATCCGATCAAAGTATTTAAAATCTGAAATGACTTGATCTGAACATTTAGATGAACTCATAGCTTCTTGTATTGGGGATGTCCATTCGCATATGATGGGACGCCTAATCTGAACCGTTGAATCGAAGCTGTTCCAAACAGGCATGATCCAACGGTTGCTGAGTCGCTACATGAAGAGCGGTGACTGTTAAAGAATAGTCACTGAAATATGCACTTGTCACTTCACACGTGCGCATTGTCGCTTGGAGCGTGAGAGCCTAAAGTTTTGACGAGGTAAAAAATATTAACGGTTGTGATTAAACGATCCGATCAAAGGGTTTAAAATCCGAAATGACTTGATCTAAACAGTTAAATGAACTCGTAGTGTTTCGTGTAGAGGATATCCATTCGCTTATGATGGGATGCCTAATCTGAACCGTTGGATCAAAGTTATTCCAAACAGGCACGATCCAACGGTTGCTGAGTCACTACATGAAGAGCTGTGACTGTTGAAGAACATTCAATGAAATATGCACTTGGCACTTCGCATGCGCGCATCGTCGCTTGGCGCGTGGAAGCCAAAAGTTTTGATGAGGTAAAACAGATCAACGATTGTAATGAAACGATCCGATCAAAGGGTTTATAATCCAAAATGACTTGATCTGAATCGTTCGATGAACTCGTAGCGTCTCGTGTAGGGGATGTCCATTCGCTTACGATGAGACGCCTAATATGAACCGTTGGATCGAAGTTGTTCCAAATAGACATGATCCAACGGTTGCTGAGTCACTACATAAAGAGCTGTGACTATTAAAGAACAATCGCTAAAATTTGCACTTGGCACTAAGCAGGTGTACATCGTCGCTTGGAGCGTGGGGGCCTAAAGTTTTGATGAGGTAAAATAGATCAACGGTTTATGATTAAATGATCCGATCGAAGGGCTTAAAATTTCAAATGACTTGATCTAAACCGTTAGATAAACTCGTAGCATCTCGTATAGGGGATGCCCATTCGCTTATGATGGAACGCCTAATCTGAACTGTTAGATCGAAGCTGTTCCAAATAGGCATGATCCAATAATTATTGAGTCGTTACATGAAGAGCAGTAACTCTTGAAAAAGAGTCACTAAAATCTGCACTTGGCACTTCTCACGTGCACATCGTCGCTTAGAGCGTGGGAGCCTAAAGTTTTGATGAGGTAAAATAGATCAACAATGATGATTAAACGATCTGATCAAAGGGTTTAAATCCGAAATGACTTGATCTCAACCGTTAGATGAACTTGTAATGTTTCGTGCAGGGGATGTCCATTCGCTTACGATGGGATGCCTAATCTGAACCGTTGAATCGAAGCTGTTCCAAACAGGCACGATCCAACGGTTGCTGAGTCGCTACATAAAGAACGGTGACTGTTAAAGAACAGTCACTAAAATATGCACTTGTCACTTCACACGTGCGCATTATCGCTTGGAGCGTGAGAGCCTAAAGTTTTGACGAGGTAAAAAAGATTAAAGGTTGTGATTAAACGATCCGATCAAAGGGTTTAAAATCCGAAATGACTTGATCTAAACAGTTAAATGAACTCGTAGTGTTTCGTGTAGAGGATATCCATTCGCTTACGATGGGATGCCTAATCTGAACCGTTGGATCAAAGTTATTCCAAACAGGTACGATCCAACGGTTGCTGAGTCGCTACATGAAGAGTTGTGACTGTTGAAGAACAGTCAATGAAATATGCACTTGGCACTTCGCATGTGCGCATCGTCGCTTGGCACGTGGAAGCCTAAAGCTTTGATGAGGTAAAACAGATCAACGATTGTAATGAAACGATCCGATCAAAGGGTTTAAAATCCAAAACGACTTGATCTGAATCGTTCGATGAACTCGTAGCGTCTCGTGTAGGGGATGTCCATTCGCTTATGATGGGACGCCTAATATGAACCGTTGGATCGAAGTTGTTCCAAATAGACATGATCCAACGGTTGCTGAGTCGCTACATAAAGAGCTGTGACTATTAAAGAACAATCGCTAAAATTTGTACTTGGCACTAAGCAGGTGTGCATCGTCGCTTGGAGCGTGGGGGCCTAAAGTTTTGATGAGGTAAAATAAATCAACGGTTTATGATTAAATGATCCAATCGAAGGGCTTAAAATTCCAAATGACTTGATCTAAATCGTTATATGAACTCATAGCATCTCGTATAGGGGATGCCCATTCGCTTATGATGGAACGCCTAATCTGAACTGTTAGATCGAAGCTGTTCCAAATAGGCATGATCCAATAGTTATTGAGTCGTTACATGAAGAGCAGTAACTCTTGAAAAAGAGTCACTAAAATCTACACTTGGCACTTCTCACGTGCACATCGTCGCTTGGAGCGTGGGAGCCTAAAGTTTTGACGAGGTAAAATAGATCAACGATGGTGATTAAACGATCTGATCAAAGGGTTTAAAATCCGAAATGACTTGATCTCAACCGTTAGATGAACTTGTAACGTTTCGTACAGGGGATGTCCATTCGCTTACGATGGGATGCCTAATCTGAACTGTTGGATCGAAGCTGTTCCAAACAGGCACGATCTAACGATTGCTGAGTCGCTATATAAAGAGCTGTGACTATTGAAGAACAGTCACTGAAAACTGCACTTTGCACGTGCGCATCGTCGCTTGGAGCGTGGGAGCCTAAAATTTTGACGACGTAAAATAAATCAACAGTTGTGAATAAATGATTCGATCAAAGGGTTTAAAATTCAAAACTACTTGATGTGAACATTTAAATGAATCCGTAGCGTCTTGTATAGGGGATGTCCATTCGGTTACGATGGGATGGCTAACCTGATCCGTTGGATCGAAGTTATTCCAAATGAGCACAATCCGATGGTAGTTGAGTCGCTACATAAAGAGCTGTGAGTGTTGCAGAACAGTCACTAAAATCTGCACGTGTCACCTCGCATGTGCGCATCGTCGCTTGAAACGTGGGAGCCTAAAGTTTTGAGGAGGTAAAACAGACCAACGGTTGTGATTAAACGATCCGATCAAAGGGTTTAAAATTCGAAATGACTTAATTTAAACCGTTTGATGAACTCGTATCGTCTCGTATAGGGGATGTCCATTCGTTTACGATGGGATACCTAATATGAACCGTTAGATCGTAGCTGTTCCAAGCAGGCATGATCCAATGGTTGCTGAGTTACTACATGAACAGCTGTGACTGTTGAAGAACAGCCACTGAAATCTACACTTGGCACTTTGCACGTGTGCATGTCGCTTTGAGCGTGGGAGCCTACGATTTTGACGAGATAAAACAGAACAACGGTTGTGATTAAATGATCCGATCAAAGGGTTTTAAATCCCAAATGATTTGATGTGAATCATTAGATGAACTCGTAGTATCTCTGTAAGGACATAATTCTCATGTCCGTTATCTTACAGTTTTGTATGTCCTACGCCGTTACATTTGGCACGTCTCTACACGATCGCTCACGATGGCCTCAATCCGAATTCCAAGCATTACGCATTCAACAACTCCGTCAATGTGTCCATCATCTGCCACAACGACTTCACGTCCCACAAGTTTAGGGACCTAATGCAAGTGGAACGCAAGGGAAGTCAAAATAGTGAAACAAGGCTTGATAGGGAAGTTCAAGGACATTTTCATAATTTCACATCCATAGTTCGGAGGTACGGTCAACTGGAAAGTTGAAGATCTTGCCGCAACAAAGATACTGGAAGAAACGGCACCTCAATCCGAGCTACGGTGAAGGAGTTATGACCATTTGAAGTTGGAGAAATTTCCAAAAGAAAAAGACTTGGAAAAATATGAAGTGTTTAAAGTTTTGACCAGCGCACTTTTTCGAACCGAGTCCCGAACCGATTCGGAGGGGCAGGGGACACCGAACCGGTTATGTGTACCTATACGCTGATAAGATTTTAAGTGTTTTAAAATCATGGATCTCTTCATTCTTTTTCCTATAAATACCAACTTCGGGGGGGTTGTTTTGCAAGACTTTGATAGACGATTTTGAGAGTCATAATACCTCAAGTCTTCATATTTTTGAGTCCCAAGACTCATGTTTTGATTCACACAATTCTTCCAAACCTTGTGAATCAGTTTGTAACCCAAGAACACAACTTTGAGTTTGTTCAACCCTTGTGGAGAAGCCGTTCTTCTTCTTCATTGCTGCCCTACTGGAAAGGGATATATCTCCAGCCGCCGACTACAGAATCCGACACCTGAGGGTAATTCTTAGTCAACTTGTATTTTTCATTGTAATCCGATTGTAAACCGTCTTTTACAAATCATAGTGAAAAATAAATGGTTTTGCCCCTTTAGGGGATTTTTCCTCATATGTGTGTGTTTGAATGATCATTCATGTTTTCATTATCTTGTTCAAAACACATAGATGCATGTCTAGGATTTAATTGATAAAGACTGCGTTTAATTAACTAATATCTCTATTTGAACGCACGCGCACTCCCTTTCAAATTGGTATCAGAGCCAGTTACACAATTTCACCGTGTAATTTTCCGCAAAATTTTTCTACGATATCAATTTTCTGAAAAATTGATTTTTTGAAAACGAGTGTGTTCATTATGGAGAAATTATATAATAAAATGCCAGTTTTTGACGGGACAAACTATGCATATTGGAAAGCCCGCATGAGATCTGCATTAAAAGCCATTGATGAACGAGTCTGGATTTTGGTTGAAAGAGGGTGGACTCCTCCCTCCGTCACTGTTAGTAACGTGACTAGTTTAAAACCTGACACTACATGGACTGAAGAAGAGTTTAAATGGTCTTCTTTTAATTCTAAAGGTTTAAGTGCTATTTCTGGATCTGTCACTCCTGATGAGTTTAAACGCATAATGACGTGCACCACGTCAAAAGAGGCATGTGATGTTTTACAACTCACCCATGAAGGAACTAATGCTGTGAAAGAGTCTAAATTGCAAAATTTGACAACTCAATTTGAAACAATCACCATGCATGAGACAAAATGTTTTGATGATTTTTATGCTAGGCTTTCGGACATTGTTAATACTAGCTTTAATCTTGGTGAACATATTCCTAATGCTAGAGTTGTTAAAAATATTCTTCGTTCTTTGCCTAAGCGTTTTATCCCTAAAGTCACTGTGCTAAATTCTATGGGTAATTTAAATACTCTAAAATTGGAAGAACTTGTAGGAGGTTTGCAAACATATGAAATTGATATGTTCCCTAAAACTGCTAGATCTAAAGATAAGGGAATTGCACTTAATGCCCAAGAGAGAAAGAGTGAGGGGTCGGCTAGAAAGAGAGTAGAGTCATCTAGGAAGAGAGAGATTGACACGTCAGATTCTGATTGTGATTTTGACTTAGATGATTTGGCCCTTTTTGCAAAAAATTTCAAAAGGATTCTCAAAATTAAGAAAAATGGCAATTTTAAAGATAAAAAGAAATTTGAGAAAAATAAATCTGAAAAGAAAAATGAAAAAGTTTTTAAAGATCCTCTTAAGAAGGAAAGTGAAAGATGCTTTGAGTGCGACGGTAGGGGTCATAGAGCCTTTGAGTGTGCCAATCGTCTGAATAGAGAAAAAGGGAAAGCTGTCCCTAATGCTACTCTTAGCGACGACAGTGAGGTCGAGACGGTGGATTCAGGAGATGAGTCACCGCATGAGTGTAACTTCACCGCATTCATGGCCAATCATGTGAGCACTTCTAGCTCTCCTCACGACGATGAGGATGATTCTTCATAGGGACACCTCGACAGTGAGATCGATGTGAGTGAGGGGGAGGATGATACAAGTGAGAGCGAGAGTGATATTCAATGCGCCTACGCTGAGTTGTATTCTGAGTCTTTTAAAACTAAAAAGAGAAACAAAGCGTTAGTTCTTAAGATCACCAGCTTAGAGGAAAATTTAAGAAAAGCCAGAGAAAGAGAGTCCTCCACCTGCACCGCACTGAGAGAGAGAGAATCTGCCTGTGTTGAAAAAGAGAGTTTGCTTAGAGAGAGAGAGAGAGTATGTTTGAGAAAGAGAGAGGGGACTTGACTAAACAAGTGGCTAGTTTTACGAGTGAGCTCCATTCCTCCGTGGAGACTCGGAAGAAACTTGAAGCCCTTGTTGCCCAGCTGACTCATGATCTTGAGAAGGCACGAGAAGTCAAGGTACAAATCGAGGACAGATCAGGGAAAATGGGAAAGATGCTCCTCGGCCCCGCTTTAGGTTTTGGTGATAGGCAAGGAATTGGTTATGATGGTGCCTCCGCCTCCCAAATTGCACCTGGACCAGTTCCTGAGTTTACTACGAATCCTTATGGGCATCGTCAAAAACCTCGAAAGAAAGTTTGACCAAGAAAAGCAAACCCAGGTCCGCCTTTGACTGTGTTCTTTTGTACTTATTGCAAAAGAAAAGGCCACCTAAGGGAGTTTTGCTATAGCATAGGTCGGATACGACGTACTATTGCTCCACTACGTCATACTGATGAGTTTTCTAGTCTGAGAGAGCGAGTTGAGTTCTTAGCTGCCACTTCTCAGAGTTTGATGGAATAATTCCGACGGATGTCTTTGCCGTTAGTGAATTCTTCTCACATTCCAGCTAAAACCAACAACAACAAAGGCAAACAAAAGGTTACCACTACTTGGGTACCAAAGAAATATAAAAAGGCTTTTGTTGTTCATGTTGCTCTCAAAGCACATAATACCTCACAGTGGTATTTTGACAGTGGGTGCTCCAGACATATGACAGGTGATGCCTCATTTTTTACATCTCTTGAGGATTATCAGGATGGCAGAGTCACCTTCGGAGATGGGAGCAAGTCTAGCATTGTAGGACGAGGTACTGTAGAGTTACGAGGATTTCCTAAGCTAGAAAATGTGTTGTACGTCAAAGGTTTAAAAGTGAACCTTCTCAGCATTAGCCAGCTGTGCGACACTGACTTTGCAGTAAAGTTTGACCGGGACGCGTGTAATGTCTACAATCAAGCCGGTAAACTTTTGATGCAAGGGGTGAGGACCGAGGATAATTGCTATGGGACTGAGCCCACATCCTCACTTGTCTGTAAGAGCACCACGATCACTCCTATAGATTTGTGGCATCAACGTCTAGGTCACGTGAACGTTAGAGATTTGACTCGTTTAGCTAAAAAGGACCTAGTACGTGGCTTACCATCTCTTGGAAAGTCAACTTCGATGGTTTGTGGACCATGTCAGTTGGGAAAAAAAATCCGTAGTCCTCATAGGAAGTTGCATTCCATTACCACCTCTCGTGTTCTTGAGTTGATTCACATGTATCTTATGGGTCCCACTCGTACCGAGAGTCTGGGTGGTAAGAGGTATATCCTCGTGATGGTCGATGATTTCTCCAGATACTCCATTGTACGTTTTCTGAGATAGAAATTCGATGCTGTAGATTTTTTAACGACCAAGTGCCGTGTTCTGCAAAATCAACACGGAGTCACTATTAATAGGATACGTAGTGACAACGGCACTGAGTTTAAGGAAGCAAAAGTTGATCTTTATTGTGATAGCCTTGGGATCAAACATGAGTTTTCTGCTGTGAAGACTCCTCAGGAAAATGGGATTGTTGAGAGAAAGAATAGAACGATCCAAGAAATGGCTAGATCTATGCTTCTAGGTCGTAAAGTTTCTAGGAGATTTTGGGCAGAGACAGTGTCTACTGCATGCCACACGGTGAATAGGGTTTACCTACGTCCACACACTCTTAAAATGCCTTATGAATTGTGGACTGGCAAGAAACCCAACCTGGCATATTTTCGTGTTTTGGGGAGTAAATGCTACATCCTACGGGATAGAGAGCAATTAGGAAAGTTTGACTCCCAGAGCGACGAGGGAATATTGCTAGGATATTCATCAAATAGTAGAGCATACCGAGTCTTTAACCTGAAGAGCTTTAAGGTTATGGAATCAATAAACGTCACCGTGCAAGATGACGAACCTTCGATGGCTATTGATCCTAACCTACAGTGTGAGGATGAGGACTTCTCTGAGAGTGACTTACTTGTTCCTCAACCACACTCTGTGGACCCTACCACTGTATTAGGGGACACTCCTGCTTGGGTTCTTAAGAGTCATGACCCTTCTGCCATTGTTGGTGATCCCACTTTAGGGGTCAAGACTCGTGCTCAGCTAGAGAACGTTGTTAGCCATCTTTGCTACACGTCCAAAGTCGAGCCTAAGAATCATAAAGAAACACTCAAGGATGAACACTGGATAACTGCTATGCAGGATGAGTTGCTTCAATTTAAAAAGAACAATGTCTGGGAACTTGTCCCCCGACCTAGTGAGACTAATGTGATAGGTATCAGATGGATTTTCAAGAATAAAATGGATGAAAATGGTACCATAATCAGAAACAAAGCTAGGTTGGTCGCTCAAGGATACACACAGATAGAGGGTGTAGACTTTGGGGAGACATTTGCTCCTGTTGTGAGGCTTGAGTCCGTCCGCTTACTACTCGCCATCGCATGTCATCTGCGCTTCAAGCTATATCATATGGATGTTAAGAGTGCCTTTCTAAATGGCATTCTACAGGAGGAGGTTTACGTGGAACAACCAAAAGGGTTTAAAGACCCACTGCACCCTGAGCACGTCTACTATTTAAGGAAAGCCCTGTATGGATTGAAGCAAGCACCCCGTGCTTGGTACGACAGGCTTACTTCCTATCTCTTAGCCCGTGGCTTCAAGAGAGGGGGAGTTGATATGGCGTTGTTCGTCAGGAGAGATGACGGTGCCATTTTGGTTGCCCAGTTCTATGTGGACGACATCGTCTTTGGATCCACGTGCTCTCAACATGCTCATCACTTTGAAGAGGAGATGAAAAGTGAGTTTGAGATGAGCATGGTTGGTGAGCTCACTCTCTTCCTTGGTCTCCAGGTTCGTCAGCTAGAGGATGGGATGTTCATCTCCCAAACTAAGTATGCTAGAGACCTAGTGAAGAAATTTGGTTTAGACTCCGCTAAGCATGCACGCACACCTATGAGTACCACTACCAAGCTTAGTAAGGACACTACAGTAAGGACGTAGAGCAAACCTTGTATCGGAGTATGATAGGTAGTCTTCTCTACTTAACTGCCAGTCGTCCCGACATAGCCTTTAGTGTTGGAGTCTGTGCGCGATATCAGGCATCCCCGAAAGAGTCACATTTACTTGCTCTAAAACGTATCATTAAATACGTGAGTGGGACTCTCTCATACGGTATTTGGTATTCCTTTGATACTGATGACCGTTTGTCTGCCTATTCAGATGCCGATTGGGCCCGGGATGTAATGGTTGTAGGAGCACTTCTGGTGGGTGTTTCTATTTTGGTTCTGCTCTTGTCTCCTGGCTGAGCAAGAAGCAAAATTTCATCTCTTTGTCCACTGCGGAGGCTGAGTACATAGCCGCCGGGAGTTGTTGTACGCAACTCTTATGGATGAAGCAAATGCTAGAGGATTATGGGATTTCACAGGACACCATAACCATTTCCTGTGATAACACGAGCGCGATACACATATCCCGTAATCTTGTCCAGCATTCGCGCACAAAGCACATCAGGATACGTGAGCACTTTATACGACAGTTAGTTGATGAGAAAGTCGTATCCCTGGGTTTTGTTCCCACCGACCGTCAGTTAGCCGATATTTTCATGAAACCTTTAGATGCCCTTAGATTTGAAAATCTTAGGAAGTCTTTAGGGATTTGCACAGTTGACTGAGGGGTTGGTCTATGTCTAGAATAGGATGCTTTTTCATGTTCATACCATATTCTTCCTATTGCTAGCTTGTTTTATATGTATCATTATTCAGTTGTACATATATTTGTTTATTTTTTTGAAAAATCCCAAAAGATTTTCTTTTGATAAAATTTTTTGAAAAATCCAAAAAGATTTTTGTGTATTTTTTTTTGCACCTTTTTATGGATGAACATTTAAGATAGCCGAGTCACAAATTCATTCCATTTATCCATGTGACTGTTTGATAGAGATTTGAGACGCTACATCATTTCATCCATGTGCTTTGCATTGATTGGAGTCCTTGAGATGTAATTAGTGATATTTTCCTACATGTTTGACTCCTATCTCCTTTATTGCACAGATGCACAGCTTTATTTGATTATTGTACTTGTCTATCACATGTTGGCTTGAGTGTTTCCATCTCAATTCTGTCTATACAACTTATAATATGCGATAAAACTTGACAAGATTGGAATGCATGTAAAAACCGTTTTTGTGAGACTGAGTGTTTATTTAAGGACGGGGAGGGGCTGCGAAAGATAATTATCTCTTCTTTACGCAAAAGTCACCGTTCAAAAGGACCTAAAAAATGGAGGAATTTTATTATCCGGGGTCCAAAGAGGTTAAAAGATCCCGAAAAAATTTAAAGGCAATAAAAAGCAATTCATGCCACATATAGGCCATTTAGGTTTCACCATCAATTCTCCAAAGTTTGAGAATTTAGATTACCTCTATTCAAAATATAAATCTGAGGGAGTTTGGTTGGAGAATTTAAACGGGTTTGCACTTCCTTGAAAGTCCTGAAAAAGCATTCAATAGTTTTGGACGTTATTGGTGTGGAAATCACTTTGAGCTTTGATTTGATGATATGATTGAGTCAATGTCTTATATTACCACTCCTTTTTATACCAAAGGAAGACTTTGAGTTCATTCGTTAGGAGTATCCAATATTCATCGTGCACATATGTCATGTTTGTATGCATTGATTTTCCTATCAAATTTAATCACACCCTTTCTTTTACGCCATCATTGACTTGGTTGTTTTTGTGATCGTTCATGGTGTGTATATATTCTTTGTATGAAAAATTTTGAAAAATTTAAAAATAGTGGTTTATTACCTTGTGACATTCTCCATGTACATCTATTTCTGCTTCTCATATATGTCTATTTGTGGACATCATAAAAAGGGGGAGAAGAATTATCATATTATGGGGGAGAGAGTTTTGAGTTTTTTGAGCTTAATGATCTATTTTAAATTGGTATATATGTGTAGCTCATGCATTTCAAACTCGATATGTCACGTGGTATTTTCTTGTTCTCATGTGTGTAGGTACTACATTGATGATTTCCAAAATGCACACCCTGATGAGAAAAGCTTTGAATGAATTGAAGATTTGAAGATCAAATGATGAAGACTTATTCATTTTTATCTTTCCACTTTTGGGTTCATGGAAGGGTAGATTTGTATAGGCAATTTTGTTACTTGATAATTCGGATTTTTTATGTATGTACCGGCATAGACATAGGGGGAGATTTGTAAGGACATAATTCTCATGTCCGTTATCTTACAGTTTTGTATGTCGTACGCCGTTACATTTGGCACGTCTCTACATGATCGCTCACGATGGCCTCAATCCGAATTCCAAGCATTAC
Organism: Sambucus nigra; assembly: GCA_949130495.1. Taxonomy (NCBI): domain Eukaryota; kingdom Viridiplantae; phylum Streptophyta; class Magnoliopsida; order Dipsacales; family Adoxaceae; genus Sambucus; species Sambucus nigra. The sequence continues at coordinate 688,785,236 of OX422212.1, forward strand.
GCATTCAACAACTCCATTAATGTGTCCATCATCTGCCACAACGACTTCACATCCCACAAGTTTAGGGACCTAATGCAAGTGGAACGCAAGGGAAGTCAAAATAGTGAAACAAGGCTTGATAGGGAAGTTCAAGGACATTTTCATAATTTCACATCCATAGTTCGGAGGTACGGTCAACTGTAAAGTTGAAGAGCTTTCCTCAACAAAGATATTGGAAGAAACGGCACCTCAATCCGAGCTACGGTGAAGGAGTTATGACCATTTGAAGTTGGAGAAATTTCCAAAAGAAAAAGACTTGGAAAAATATGAAGTGTTTAAAGTTTTGACCAGCGCACTTTTTCGAACCGAGGCCCGAAACGATTCGGAGGGGCGAACCGATTCGTAGGGGACACCGAACCGGTTTGGTGTACCTATACGCTGATAAGATTTTAAGTGTTTTAAAATCATGGATCTCTCCATTCTTTTTCCTATAAATACCAACTTCGGGGGAGTTGTTTTGCAAGACTTTGATAGACGAATTTGAGAGTCATAATACCTCAAGTCTTCATATTTTTGAGTCCCAAGACTCATGTTTTGATTCACACAATTCTTCCAAACCTTTGTGAATCAGTTTGTAACCCAAGAACACAACTTTGAGTTTGTTCAACCCTTGTGGAGAAGACGTTCTTCTTCTTCATTGCTGCCCTACTGGAAAGGGATATATCTCCAACCGACGACTACAGAATCCGACACCTGATGGTAATTCTTAGTCAACTTGTATTTTTCATTGTAATCCGATTGTAAACCGTCTTTTACAAATTATAGTGAAAAATAAATGGTTTTGCCCCTTTGGGGGATTTTTCCTCATATGTGTGTGTTTGAATGATCATTCATATTTTCATTATCTTGTTCAAAACACATAGATGTATGTTTAGGATTTAATTGATAAAGACTGCGTTTAATTAACTAATATCTCTATTTGAACGCGCACACACTCCCTTTCAATCTCGTATAGGGGATGTCAATTCCCTTACGATGGGACGCCTAAGCTGAACCTTTGGATCGAAGTTATTTCAAATAGGCACGATCTAACGATTGTTGAGTCGCTTGATGAAGAGCTGTGACCGTTGAAGAATAGTCACTAAAATCTGCACTTGGTACCTCGTACGTGCTCATCGTCGCTTGGAACGTCGGAGCCGAAAGTTTTGACGAGGAAAAATAGATCAACGGTTGTGATTAAACGATCCGATCAAAGGGTTTAAAATATTAAATGACTTGATCTAAACTGTTAGATGAACTCTTAGCGTCTCGTGTAAGAGATGTCCATTCTCTTACGATGGGATGCCTAATCTGAACCGTTGGATCGAAGATGTTGTAAAAAGGCATGATCCAACGGTTGCTATTCCGCTACATAAAGAGCTGTGACTGTTAAAAAACAATCACTAAAATCTGCACGTGGCACTTCGCACGTGCGCATAGTCGCTTGGAGCGTGGGTGCCTAAAGTTTTGACGAGATAAAATAGATCAACGGTTACGATTAAATGATTCGATCAAACGACTTGATATGAACCGTTAGATGAACTGTAACGTTTTGTGTAGGGGATGTCCATTCACTTACGATGGGACGTCTAAACTCAACCGTTGGATTAAAGTTATTCCAAATAGGCACGATCCAATGGTTGCTGAGTCGTTACATGAAGAGTTGTGACTGTTGAAGAACAATCATGGAAATCTGCACTTGGCACTTCGCACGTGCGCATAGTCCCTTGGAACATGGGATCTTAAATTTTTGACGAGGTAAAATAGATCAACGGTTGTGATTAAATAATTCGATCAAAGGGTTTAAAATTCAAAACGACTTGATCTGAACTGTTAGATGAACTCGTAGCATCTCGTGTAATGGATGTCAATTCGCTTATGATGGGATGCCTAATCTGAACTGTTGGATTGAAGCTGTTCCAAACAGGCACGATCCAGTAGTTACTGAGTCGCGACATGAAGAGCTCTGACTGTTGAAGAACAATCACGAAAATCTTTACTTGGCACTTCCCACATGCGCATCGTCGCTTGGAGCGTGGGTGACTAAAGTTTTGTTGAGGTAAAATAGATCAACGGTTGTGATTAAATGATCCGATCAAAGGGTTTAAAATCCGAAACTACTTGACGTGAACAATTATATGAACTCGTAGTGTCTCGTATAGGAGATGTACATCTACTTATGATGGGACGCCTAATCTGAATTGTTGGATCGAAATTGTTCCAAACGGGCACGATCCAACGATTGTTGAGTCACTACATGAAGAGCTGTGACTATTGAAGAACAGTCACTAAAATCTGCACTTCGCACGTGAGCATCATCGCTTGGAACGTAGGAGCCTAAAGTTTTAACGAGGTAAAATAGATCAGCGGTTATGATTAAACAATCCGATGAAAGGGTTTAAAATTCGAAATGACTTGATCTGAACCGTTAGATGAACTCGTAGAGTCTCGTGTAATGGATATCCATTCGCTTATGATGGGATGCCTAATCTGAACTGTTAGATTGAAGCTGTTCCAAACAGGCACGATCCAGCAGTTACTGAGTCGCGACATGAAGAGCTCTGACTGTTGAAGAATAATCACGAAAATCTTTACTTGGCACTTCCCACATGCGCATCGTCGCTTGGAGCGTGGGTGACTAAAGTTTTGATGAGGTAAAATAGATCAACGATTGTGATTAAATGATCCGATCAAAGGGTTTAAAATCCGAAACTACTTGACGTGAACAATTATATGAACTCGTAGCGTCTCGTATAGGGGATGTCCGTCTACTTACGATGGGACGCCTAATCTGAATCGTTGAATCGAAGTTGTTCCAAACGGGCACGATCCAACGATTACTGAATCACTACATGAAGAGCTGTGACTATTGAAGAACAGTCACTAAAATCTGCACTTGGCACTTCGCACGTGCGCATCGTCGCTTGGAATGTAGGAGCCTAAATTTTTAACGAGGTAAAATAGATCAACGGTTGTGATTAAAAGATCCGATTAAAGGAATTAAAATCCAAAATGGCTTGATCTGAACCGTTAGATGAACTCGTAGCGTCTCATGTAGGGGATGTCCATTCGCTTACGATGGGACGCCTAATACGAATCGTTGGATCGTAGTTATTCTAAATAGGTATGATCCAATGATTGTTGAGTCACTACATGAAAAGCTGTGATTATTAAAGAACAGTCACTGAGATCTGCACTTAGCACTTCACACGTGCGTATCATCGCTTTGAGCATGGGAGCCTACAATTTTAACGAGGTAAAACAAATCAACGGTTGTGATTAAATGATCTAATCAAATGGTTTAAAATCCCAAACGACTTGATGTGAACCGTTAGATAAACTCATAGCATCTCGTATAGGGGATGTCCATTCGCTTATGATGGGATGCCTAATCTGAACTGTTGGATATAAGTTATTCCAAACGAGCACGATCTAACAATTGTTAAGTCGCTACATGAAGAGTTGTGACTGTTGAAGAACAGTCACTAAAATCTGCACTTAGCACTTTGCACCTGCGCATCGTCTCTTGGAGCGTGGGAGCCAAAAGTTTTGATGAGGTAAAATATATCAACGGTTATGATTAAACGATCCGATCAAAGGGTTTAAAATCCTATACAACTTGATATGAACCATTAGATGAACTCGTAGCGTCTCGTGTAGGGGATATTCATTCGCTTACGATGGGACGCGTAATCTGAACCATTAGATCGAAGCTATTATAAATAGGAACGATCCAACGGTTACTGAGTCGCTACAGAAAGAGCTACGACTGTTGAAGAATAGTCACCGAAATCTGCACTTGGCACTTCGAATGTGCGCATCGTCGCTTAGAGCGTGGGGAGCCTAAAGTTTTAACGAGGTAAAATAGATCAACGGTTGTGATTAAATGATCCGATCAAAGGGGTTAAAATCCGAAACGACTTGATCTGAAATCTTAGCGTCTCGTGTAGGGAATGTCCATTCGCTTACGATGGGAAGCCTAATCTGAACCGTTGCATCGAAGTTGTTCCAAATATGCACGATCCAATAGTTAGTGAGTCGCTACATGAAGAGCTGTGACTGTTGAAGAATAGTCACTGAAATCTGCACTTGGTACTTTACACGTGTGCATCATCGCTTGATGCGTGGGAGCCTAAATTTTTGACGGGGTTAAACAGATCAACGATTCTCATTAAATGATCCGATCAAAGCATTTAACATCCAAAACGCCTTGATCTGAACCGTTAGATGAACTCGTAGCGTCTCATGTAGGGGATGTCCATTCACTTACAATGGGATGCCTAGTCTGAACCGTTAAATCAAAGCTGTTCCAAATAGGCACGATCTTATGGTTGCTGAGTCGCTATATGAAGAGCTGTGACTGTTGAAGAACAATCACTGAAATCTGCATTTGGCACTTCGCACGTGCGTGTCGTCACTTGGAATATGGGAGCCTAAAGTTTTGACGATGTAAAAGAGATTAATGGTTGTGATTAAACGATCCGATCAAAGGGTTTAAAATTCAAACCGACTGAACTCAACCGTTAGATTAACTCCCAGCGTTTCGTGTAGGGGATATTCGCTCCCTTACGATGGGACGCCTAATCTGAACCGTTGGATCGAAGTTGTTCCTAACATGCACGATCCAACTGTTACAGAGTCGCTATATAAAGAGCTGTGACTATTGAAGATCAGTTACTGAAATCTGCACTTGGCACTTCGTACATTCGCATCGTCGCTTGGAGCGTGGGAGCCTAAAGTTTTGACGAGGTAAAACAGATCAACGATTGTGATTAAATGATCCGATCAAAGGGTTTAAAATAAAAAATGACTTGATTTGAATCGTTAGATGAACTTGTAGCATCTCAGGAATGGGATGTCCATTCGTTTACGATGGGATGCCTAATCTGAACCGTTGGATTGAAGTTATTCCAAACAAGCACGATCCAACGGTTACTGAGTCGCTACATGAAGAGCTATGACTGTTGAAGAATAGTCATCGAAATCTGCACTTAGAACTTCGCACGTGCGCATCGTCACTTGGAACGTGGGAGCTTAAAGTTTTGACGAGGTAAAACAGTTCAACGGTTGTGATTAAACGATCCGATCAAAGGGTTTAAAATTTGAAGTGACTTGATCTGAACCGTTAGATGTACTCGTAACGTCTCGTGTAGGGGATGTCCATTCACTTATGATGGGACGCCTAATCTGAACCGTTGGATCGAAGTTGTTCCAGACAGGCACGATCTAACGGTTACAGAGTCGCTACATGAAGAGTTGTGACTGTTGAAGAACAGTCATAAAAATCTTCACTTGGCACTTCGTACATGCGCATCATCGCTTGGAGCGTGGGAGCCTAAATTTTTGACGAGGAAAATAGATCAACAGTTGTGATTAAACGATTCGATCAAAGGGTTTAAAATATGATACTACTTGATGTGTACAATTATATGAACTTGTAGGGTCTCGTGTTGGGGATGTTCATTCGCTTACGATGGGATGCCTAATCTGAACCGTTAGATAGAAAGTTGTTCCAAACGGGCACGATCCAACGATTGTTGATTCACTACATGAAGAGCTGTGATAATTGAAGAACAGTCACTAAAATCTGCACTTGGCACTTCGCACGTGCGCACGGTCGCTTGGAACGTGGGAGCCTAAAATTTTGACGAGGTAAAATAGATTAACGATTTCATTAAATGATCCGATCAATGGGTTTAAAATCCGAAATGACTAGATCTGAACCGTTAGATGAACTCGTATTATCTCGTGTAGTGGATATCCGCTCTCTTACGATGGGACGCCTAATCTGAATCGTTGTATCGAATTTGTTCCAAACAGGCACGATCCAAATGTTTGTGAGTCACTATATGAAGATCTGTGACTGTTGAAGAACAGTCACTGAAATTTGCACATGGAGCGTGGGGGCTTAATGTTTTGACGACGTAAAACAGATCAACGGTTGTGATTTAATAATTCGATTAAAGGGTTTAAAATTTGAAACGACTTGATCTGAACCGTTAGATGAACTTGTAGCATCTCGTGTAGGGGATGCCCATTCGCTTATGATGGGACACCTAATCTGAACCGTTAGATCATAGTTATTCCAAACAGGCACGATCTAATGGTTTCTGGGTTACTACATGAAGAGTTATGACTGTTGAAGAATAGTCACTGAAATCTGCACTAGGCACTTCACACGTGCGCATCGTCGCTTGAAGCGTGGGAGGGAGCCTAAAGTTTTAATGACGTAAAATAATTCAACGGTTGTTATTAAATGATCCGATCAAAGGGTTTAAAATCTGAAACTACTTGATGTGAACATTTACATGAACTCGTAGCGTCTCGTGTAGGGGATTTCCATTCGCTTAGGATGGGATGCCTAATCTGAACCGTTGGATCGAAGTTATTCCAAACAGGCACGATCCAACGGTTGCTGAGTCGCTACATGAAGAGCTGTAAGTGTTGAAGAACAGTCACTAAAATCTGCACTTGGCACCTCGCACGTGCATATAGTCGCTTGAAGCGTGGGAGCCTAAAGTTTTAAGGAGGTAAAAAAGATCAACGGTTTTGATTAGACGATCCGATCAAAAGGTTTAAAATCCAAAATGACTTGATTTAAATCGTTAGATGAAATCGTAGCATCTTGTGTAGGGAATGTCCATTCGCTTACTATGGGACGCTTAATATGAACCGTTAAATCGTAGCTGTTCCAGACAGGCACAATTTTACGGTTGCTGAGTCACTATATGAACAGCTGTGACTGTTAAAGAACAGTTACTGAAATATGCACTTAGCACTTTGCACGTGCGCATCGTCGCTTTGAGTGTGGGAGCCTAAAGTTTTGACAAGATAAAATAATTCTACGGTTGTGATTAAATGATCTGATCAAAGGGTATAAAATCCCAAACGATTTGATGTGAATCGTTATATGAACTCGTAGCATCTCGTATAGGGGATATCCATTCCCTTACGATGGGATGCCTAATTTGAATCGTTGGATAGAAGTTATTTTAAACAGGCACGATCTAACGGTTATTTAGTCACTAGATAAAGAGGTGTGACTGTTGAAGAATAGTCACTAAAATCTGAACTTGGCACTATGCACATGCTCATCGTCGCTTGGAACGTGGGAGCCTAAAGTTCTGACGAGGTAAAACAGATCAACGGTTGTGATTAAACTATTCGATCAAAGGGTTTAAAATATGAAACGACTTTGTCTAAACTGTTAGATGAACTCTTAGCGTCTTGTGTAGGGGATGTCCATTCGCTTACGATGGGATGCCTAATCTGAACCGTTGGATCGAAGATTTTTTAAACAGGCACGATCCAACAGTTACTGATTCGCTATATAAAGAGCTGTGACTGTTAAAGAACAATCACTAAAATCTGCATTTGGCACTTCACACGTGCGCATCGTCGCTTGGAGCGTGGGTGCCTAAAGTTTTGACGAGGTAAAACAGATCAACGGTTATGATTACGCGATCCGATCAAATTGTTTAAAATCCAAAATGACTTGATATGGACCGTTAGATAAACTGTAGCGTTTCGTGTAGGGAATGTCCATTCACTTACGATGGGACGCCTAAACTCAACCGTTAGATCGAAGTTTTTCCAAATAGGCACGATCCAATGGTTGCTGAGTCGTTACATGAAGAGCTATGACTGTTAAAGAACAGTCATGGAAATCTGCACTTGGCACTTCGCACGTGCGCATCGTCGCTTGGAGCGTGGGAGACTAAAGTTTTGAGGAGGTAAAACAGATCAACGATTGTGATTAAATGATCCGATCAAAGGGTTTAAAATTTAAAACTACTTGATATGAACAATTATATGAACTCGTTGCATCTCGTGTTGGGGGTGTCCATTCGCTTACGATAGGACGCCTAATCTGAACCGTTGGATCGAAGTTATTCCAAACGGGCACGATACAACGATTATTGAGTCACTACATGAAGAGCTGTGACTATTGAGGAACAGTCACTAAAATCTGCACTTGGCACTTCGCACGTGCGCATCGTCGCTTGGAATGTGGGAGCCTAAAATTTTGATGAGGTAAAACAGATCAACGGTTATGATTAAACGACCTGATCAATGGGTTTAAAATCTGAAATGACTTGATCTCAATCGTTAGATGAACTCAAATTATCTCGTGTAGTGGATATCCGCTCTCTTACGATGGGATGCCTAATCTGAATCGTTGGATCGAAGTTGTTCCAAACAAGCACGATCTAACTGTTATTGAGTCGCTATATGAAGAGTTGTGACTGTTGAAGAACAGTCACTGAAATCTGCACTTGGCACTTCGCACATTCACATCGTCGCTTGGAGCGTGGGAGCCTAATGTTTTGGCGAGGTAAAAAAGATCAATGGATATGATTAAATAATCCGATCAAAGGGTTTTAAATCGAAAATAACTTGATCTGAACCGTTAAATGAACTTATAACAACTCGTGTAGGGGATGTCCATTCGCTTATGATGGGATGCTTAATCTGAACCGTTGGATCGAAGTTATTCCAAACAAACACGATCCAACGGTTGCTGAGTCGCTACATGAAGAGGTGTGACTGTTGATGAATAGTTACCAAAATCTACACTTAGCACTTCGCATGTGCGCATCGTCGCTTGTAGCGTGGGAGCCTAAAGTTTTAACGACGTAAAACAAATCAACGGTTGTGATCAAATGATTCAATCAAAGGGTTTAAAATCTGAAACTACTTGATGTGAACATTTAGATGAACTCGTAGCATCTCGTGTAGGGGATTCCCATTCGGTTATGATGGGATGCCTAATATGAACCATTGGATCAAAGTTGTTCCAAACGGATACGATCCAACGGTTACTGAGTTGCTACATGAAGAGCTGTGACTATTGAATAACAGTCACTAAAATCTGCACTTAGCACTTCGAATGTGCGCATCATCGCTTGGAGCGTGGGTGACTAAAGTTTTGACGAGGTAAAACAGATCAATGGTTGTGATTAAATGATCCGATCAAAGGGTTTAAAATTTAAAATGACTTGATTTGAATCGTTAGATGAACTCGTAGTGTTTCACGTAGGGAATGTTCATTCGCTTACAATGGGACGCCTAATAAGAATCGTTGGTTCGTAGTTATTCTAAATAAGCATGATCCAATGGTTGCTGAATCACTACATGAAAAGCTGTGATTGTTGAAGAACAGTCACTGAAATCTGCACTTGGCACTTCACACGTTCGCATCATCGCTTTGAGCGTGGGAGCCCACAGTTTTGACGAGGTAAAATAGATCAATGGTTGTGATTAAATGATCTGATGAAAGGGTTTAAAATCCCAAACGACTTGATGTGAACCGTTAGATGAACTCGTAGCATCTCGTGTAGGGGATGTCCATTCGCTTATGATGGGACGCCTAATCTGAATCGTTGGATCGAAGTTGTTCTAAATAGGCACGATCTAACGATTGTTGAGTCGCTACATGCAGAGCTATGACAGTTAAAGTACAGTTACTAAAATCTGCACTTAGCACTTCACACGTGTGCATCGTCGCTTGGAACGTGGGAGCCTAAAGTTTTGATGAGGTAAAGCAGTTCAACGGTTATGATTAAACGATCCGATCAATAGGTTTAGAATCTAAAACAACTTGATATGAACCGTGAGATGAACTCGTAGCGTCTCGTGTAGGGGATATCCATTCGCTTACGATGGGACGCATAATCTGAACTGTTAAATCGAAGCTATTATAAATAGGCACGATCCAACGGTTACTGAGTCGCTACATAATGAGCTGTGACTGTTGAAGAACGATCACTGAAATCTGCACTTGGAACTTTGCATGTGCGCATCGTCATTTGGAGCGTGGGAGCCAAAAGTTTTGAAGAGCTAAAATAGATCAACGGTTGTGATTAAATGATCCGATCAAAGGGTTTAAAATTTGAAACGACTTGATCTGAACTCTTAGCGTCTCGTGTAGGGAATGTCCATTCGCTTACAATAGGATGCCTAATCTGAACCGTTGCATCGAAGCTATTCCAAATAAGCACGATCCAACTGTTAGTGAGTCGCTATATGAGGAGCTGTGACTGTTGAATAATAGTCACTGAAATATGCACCTGGCACTTTGCACGTGCGCATCGTCGCTTGGTGTATGGGAGTCTAAAGTTTTGACGGGGTTAAACAGATCAACGATTGTGATTAAATGATCCGATCAAAGCGTTTAGCTTCCAAAATGACTTGATCTGAACCGTTAGATGCACTCGTAGCGTCTCGTGTAGGGGATGTCCATTCGCTTACAATGGGATGGCTAATATGAACCGTTGGATCGAAGATGTTCCAAAAAGGCATGATCCAACGGTTGTAGAGTCGCTATATGAAGAGCTGTGACTGTTAAAGAACAGTCACTGAAATCTGCACTTGGCACTTTGCACGTGCGCATCGTCGCTTGGAACGTGGGAGTCTAAATTTTTAACGAGGTAAAAGAGATCAATGGTTGTGATTAAATGATCCGATCAAAGGGTTTAAAATCCGAAACGACTGAACTCAACCGTTAGATAAACTCGTATTATCTCGTGTAGTGGGTATTCGCTCGCTTACGATGGAATACCTAATCTGAACCGTTGGATTGAAGTTGTTCCAAACAAGCACGATCCAACTATTATTGAGTCACTATATAAAGAGCTGTGACTGTTGAAGAACAGTCACTGAAATCTGCACTTGGCACTTCGCACATTCGCATCATCGCTTGGAGCGTGGGAGCCTAAAGTTTTGACGAGATAAAATAGATCAACGATTGTGATTTAATGATCCCATCAAAGGGATTAAAATAAAAAATGACTTGATCTGAACTGTTAGATGAACTTGCAGCATCTCGTGTAGGGGATGTCCATTCACTTACGATGGGAATCCTAATCTGAACCGTTGGATCAAAGTTGTTCCAAACATGCACGATCCAACGGTTGCTAAGTCGCTATATGAAGAGCTGTGACTGTTGAAGAATAGTAACCGAAATCTATATTTGGAACTTCGCACGCGCGCATCGTCGCTTGGTACGTAGGAGCTTAAAGTTTTGATGAGGTAAAGCAGATCAACGGTTGTGATTAAACGATCCAATCAAAGGGTTTAAAATCTGAGATGACATGATCTGAACCGTTAGATGTACTCGTAGCGTCTTGTGTAGGGGATGTCCATTCTCTTATGATGGGACACCTAATGTGAATGGTTGGATCGAAGTTGTTCCAAACGGGCACAATCCAATGGTTACCGAGTCGCTACATGAAGAGCTGTGGCTATTGAAGAACAGTTATGAAAATCTGCACTTGGCACTTTACACGTGCGCATCGTCGCTTGGAGCGTGGTAGCCTAAAGTTTTGAAGAGGTAAAACAGATCAACGGTTATGATTAAACGATCCGATCAAAGGGTTTAAAATCCAAAACTACTTGATGTGAATAATTAGATGAACTCGTAGCGTCTCGTGTAGGAGAGGTTCATTCGCTTACGATGGAACGCCTAATCTGAACCGTTAGATCGAAGTTTTTCCAAATGGGCACGATCCAACGGTTACTGAGTCACTACATGAAGAGCTGTGACTATTAAAGAGCAGTCACTAAAATCTACACTTTGCACTTCACATGTGCGCATCGTCGCTTATAACGTAGGAGCCTAAAGTTTTGACGAGGTAAAATAGATCAACGGTTGTGATTGAACGATCCGATCAATTGGTTTAAAATCTAAAAGGACTTGATCTCAACCGTTAGATGAACTCGTTTTATCTCGTGTAGTGGATATCCACTCACTTACAATGGGACGCCCAATCTGAACCGTTGGATCAAAATTGTTCCAAACAGGTACGATCCAACTGTTACTGAGTCGCTATATAAAGAGCTGTGACTGTTGAAGAACAGTCACAGAAATCAGCACTTGGCACTTCACACATTCGCATCGTCGCATGAAGCGTGGGAGCTTAATGTTTTGACTAGGTAAAACAGATCAACGGTTGTGATTAAATGATCAGATCAACGGGTTTAAAATCTAAAATGACTTGATCTGAATCGTTAGATGAACTTGTAGCATCTCGTTTTGGCAATGTCCATTCGCTTATGATGGGACGCCTAATCTGAACCGTTGGATTGAAGTTGTTCCAAATAAGCACTATCCAACGGTTACTGAGTCACTACATGAAGAGCTGTGACTGTTGAAGAATAGTCACCGAAATATGCACTTGGAAATTTGCATGCGCGCATTGTCGCTTGGAACGTGGGAGCTTAAAGTTTTGACGAGGTAAAATATATCAACGATTGTGATTAAACGATCCGATCAAAGGGTTTAAAATCTGAAACGATTTGATCTGAATCGTTAGATGTACTCGTAGCGTCTCATTTAGGGGATGTCTGTTCGCTTATGATGGGACGTCAAATCTGAACCGTTGGATCGAAGCTGTTCCAAACAGGCTTGATCCAACGGTTAATGAGTCACTACATAAAGAGTTGTGACTGTTGAAGAATAATCACGGAAATTTATACTTGGCACTTCGCACGTGTACATCGTCGCTTGGAGCATGGGATCCTAAAGTTTTAACGAGATAAAATAGATCAGGGGTTGTGATTAAATGATCCGATCAAAGGGTTTAAAATCCGAAACTACTTGATGTTAACAATTCAATGAACTCGTAGCATCTCGTGTAGGGGATGTCCATTCGCTTATAATGGGACGCCTAATCTGAACCGTTGGATCAAAGTTGTTCTAAAGAGTCATGATCTAACAATTATTGAGTCGTTAAATGAGAGCTGTCACTGTTGAAGAACAGTCGCTAAAATCTGCACTTAGCACTTCGCACGTGCGCATCGTCGCTTGGAACGTGAGAGCCTAAAGTTTTGATGTGGTGAAACAGATCAACGATTATGATTAAACGATCTTATTAAAGTTTTTAAAATCCAAAGCAACTTAATATGAACCGTTAGATGAACACGTAGTGTCTCGTGTAAGGGATATCCATTCGCTTACGATGGGACGCGTAATCTGAATCATTGGATTGAAAGCTATTCTGAATAGGCACGATCCAACGGTTACTGAGTCGTTACATAAAGATCTACGACTATTAAAAACAACTCACATAAATCTGCACTTGGCACTGCACATGTGCGCATCGTCGCTTGGAGCGTGGGTGCCTAAAATTTTGACGAGGTCAAATAGATCAACGGTTGTGGTTAAATGATCCGATCAAAGGGTTTAAAATCCGAAATGACTTGATCTGAACTCTTAGCGTCCCGTGTAGGGAATTTCCATTCGCTTACGATGGGATGCCTAATTTGAATCGTTGCATCGAAGTTGTTCCAAACATGCATGATCCAACTGTTAGTGAGTCGTTACATAAAGAGCTGTGATTGTTGGAGAATAGTCACTGAAATCTGCACTTGGCACTTTGCATGTGCGCATCGTTGCTTGGTGCATGGGAGCCTAATGTTTTGACGGGGTTAAACAGATCAACGATACTGATTAAACGATCCGATCAAAGAGTTTAACATCCAAAGCAACTTGATCATAACTATTAGCTTCTCGTGTAGGGGATGTCCATTTCCTTACAATGGGATGCCTAATCTGAACCATTGGATCGAAGGTGTTCCAAATAGGCACGATCCAATGATTACTAAGTCGTTATATGAAGAGCTGCGACTGTTAAAGAATAGTCACTTAAGTCTGCACTTGGCACTTCGCACGTGCGCATCATCGCTTGGGACATGGGAGCCTAAAGTTTTGACCAGGTAAAAGAGATTAACGGTTGTGATTAAATGATCCGATCAAAGGGTTTAAAATCAAAAACGACTTAATCTGAACCGTTAGATGAACTCGTATTATCTCGTGTAGTGGATATCCGCTCGCTTACATTGGAACGCCTAATCTGAACCGTTGGATTGAAGTTGTTCCAAATAGGCACGATCCAACTGTTACTGAGTCGCTATATGAAGAGCTGCGACTGTTGAAGAATAGTCACTGAAATCTGCACTTGGCACTTCGCACATTTGCATCATCGCTTGGAGCGTGGGAGCCTAAAGTTTTGACGAGATAAAATAGATCAACGATTGTGATCAAACGATTCGATCAAAGGGCTTAACATCCAAAATGACTTGATCTGAATTGTTAGATGAACTCGTAGCATCTCGTATAGGGTATGTCTATTCGCTTATGATGGGACACCTAATCTGAACCATTGGATCGAAGTTGTTCCAAATAAGCATGATCCAATGGTTACCGAGTCGCTACATGAAGAGGTGTGACTGTTGAAGAACAATCACTGAAATCCGCACTTGGCCCTTCGCATGTTTGCATTGTCGCTTGGAGCGTGGGAGCCTAAAGTTTTGATGAGGTAAAACCGATCAATATTGTGTGATTAAATGATCTGATCAAAGGGTTTAAAATCCGAAATAACTTATCTGAATCGTTAGATGAACTCGTTGCATCTCGTGTAGGGGATGTCCATTCACATACGGTGGGATGCCTATCTGAACCGTTGGATGAAAATTATTCCAAATAAGCACGATCCAACGGTTGTTGAGTCGCAATATTAAGAGCTGTGACTGTTGAAGAACAGTCAGTGAAATATGCACTTGGCGCTTCGCACGTGTGCATCGTCGCTTGGAACGTGGGAGCTTAAAGTTTTTATGAGGTAAAATAGATCAACGGTTATAATTAAACGATTCGATTAAAGGTTTAAAATACAAAACGACTTGATCTGAACCGTTAGATGAACTCATAGCGTCTCGTGTAGGGGATGTCCATTCACTTACGATGGGACACCTTATCTGAACTGTTGGATCGAAGCTGTTCCAAAGAGGCACGATCTAACGGTTACTGAGTCACTACATGAAGAGTTGTGACTGTTGAAAAACAATCACTGAAATGTGCACTTGGTACTTAATACGTGCACATCGTCGCTTGGGGTATGGCAGCCTAAAGTTTTGACGAGGTCAAACAGATATACGGTTGTGATTAAAGGATCCGATCAAAGGGTTTAAAATACGAAACGACTTGATCTGAACATTTAGATGAACTCGTAGAATCTCGTGTAGGTGATGTCCATTCTCTTATGATGGGATGTCTAATCTCAACCGTTAGATCGAAGTTGTTCCAAACATGCACGATCCAATGATTACTGAGTCACTACATGAAGAGCTGTGACTGTTAAATAACAGTTACTAAAATTTGCACTTGGCACTTCGCACGTGCGCATCGTCGCTTGGAGCGTGGGAGCCTAAAGTTTTAAAGGGGTAAAATAGATTAACGATTGTGATTAAACGATTTGATCAAAGGATTTAAAATCCAAAATGAGTTTATCCAAATCGTCAGATGAACTTGGAGCATCTCGTCTAAGGGCTGTCCATTCACTTACGATGGGACGCGTAATCTGAACCGTTGGATTGAAGTTATTCCAATTCGGCACGATCCAGCTGTTGCTGAGTCGCTACATGAAGGGCTGTGACTGTTAACGAACAGTCACTAAAACCTGCACTTGGCACTTCGCACGTGTGCATCGTCACTTGGAGCGTAGGAGCCTAAAGTTTTGACGGGGTTAAATAAATCGACGGTTGTGATTAAACAATCCGATCAAAGGGTTTAATATGCAAAATGACTTGATCTAAACCGTTAGATGAACTCATAGCGTCTTTTGTAGGGGATATCCATTCGTTTACGATGGGATGCCTAATTTGAACCGTTAGATCGAAGCTGTTCTAAACGGGCATGATCCAACGGTTACTGAGTCGCTATATGAAGAGCTGTGACTATTAAAGAATAGTCACTGAAATTTGCACTTGGCACTTCGCACGTGCGCATCGTCGCTTGGAACGTGGGAGCCTAAAGTTTTGATGAGGTAAAACAGATCAACGGTTGTAATGAAATGATCCGATCAAAGGGTTTAAAATCCAAAACGACTTGATCTGAATCGTTCGATGAACTCGTAGCGTCTCGTATAGGGGATGTCCATTCGCTTACGATGGAACGCCTAATATGAACCGTTGGATCGAAGTTGTTCCAAATAGACATGATCCAACGGTTGCTGAGTCGCTACATAAATAGCTGTGACTATTAAAGAACAATCGCTAAAATTTGCACTTGGCACTAAGCAGGTGTGCATCGTCGCTTAGAGCGTGGGGGCCTAAAGTTTTGATAAGGTAAAATAAATCAACGGTTTATGATTAAATGATCCGATCGAAGGGCTTAAAATTCCAAATGACCTGATCTAAATCGTTATATGAACTCGTAGCATCTCGTATAGGGGATGCCCATTCGCTTATGATGGAACGCCTAATCTGAACTGTTGGATCGAAGCTGTTCCAAATAGGCATAATCCAAGGGTCGATGAGTCGCTACATAAAGAGCTGTGACTGTTAAAGAACAGTCACTGAAATCTGCACTTCGCACATGCGCATCGTCGCTTAGAGCGTGGGAACCTAAAGTTTTGATGAGGTAAAATAGATCAACGCTTATGATTAAACGATCCCATCAAAGGGTTTAAAATTCGAAATGACTTGATTTGAACCGTTACATGAACTCGTAGCTTCTCTTGTAGGGGATGTCCATTCATTTATGATGGGATGCCTAATCTGAACTATTGGATTGAAGTTGTTCCAAACAGGCACGATCCAACGGTTGTTGAGTCACTATAAGAAGAGCTGTGACCCTTGAAGAATAGTCATAGAAATTTGCACTTGGCACTTTACACGTGCGCATCGTCGCTTGGAGCGTGGGAGCTTAATGTTTTGATGGGGTAAAACATATCAACGGTTGTGATTAAATGATTCGATTAAAGGGTTCAAAATAAGAAACGACTTGATCTGAACCGTTAGATGAACTCGTTGCATCTCATTAGGGGTTGTACATTCACTTACGATGGGATGCCTAATGTGAACCGTTGGATCGAAGATGTTCTAAATAGGCACGATCCAACGGTTGCTACATGAAGAGCGGTGACTGTTGAAGAACAGTCACTGACATCTTCACTTGGCACTTCGCATGTGCGCATCGTCACTTGGAGCGTGGAAGCCTAAAGTTTTGACTGGGTAAAACAGAATAACGATTGTGATTAAATGATCAGATCAAAAGGTTTAAAATCTGAAATGACTTGATCTTAACTGTTAGATGAACTCATAGCGTCTCGTGTAGGGGATGTCCATTCGCTTACGATGGGACCCCTAATATGAATCGTTAGATAGAAGTTGTTCCAAATAGGCCCGATCCAACGATTATTGAGTCGTTACATAAAGAGCTATGACTGTTAAAGAACAGTCACTGAAATCTGCACTTGGGACTTCGCACAAGCGCATCGTCGCTTGGAGTGTGGGAGCCTAAAGTTTTGACGAGGTAAAACAGATCAACGGTTGTAATTAAATGAACCGATCAAAGCTTTTAAAATCTAAAACGACTTGATCTGAATCGTTAGATAAAATCATAGCATCTCGTGTAGGGATGTCCATTCGCATACGATGGGATGCCTAATCTGAACCGTTGAATTGAAGTTATTCCAAATAGGCATGATCCAATTGTTACTGAGTCGCTACATGAAGAGGTGTGACTATTGAAGAGTAGTCACTGAAATCGGCACTTAGCACTTCACAAGTGCGCATCGTCTCTTGGAACGTGGGAGCCTAAAGTTTTGACGAGGTAAAAAAGATCAACGGTTGTGATTAAACGATTCTATCAAAGGGTTTAAAATGTGAAACAACTTGATCTGAACTGTTAGATGAACTCATAACATCTCATGTAGGGGATGTCCATTCGCTTACGATAGGACGCCTAATCTTTACCGTTAGATCAAAGTTATTCTAAACAGGCATGATCCAATGGTTGCTGAGTCGTTACATGAAGATTTGTGACTGTTTTTCAACAGTCACTGAAATCTACACTCGACACTTCGCACGTGCGCATCGTCGCTTGGAGCGTGGGAGCCTAAAGTTTTTAAGAGGTAAAACAGATCAACGTTTGTGATTAAATAATACGATCAAAGGGTTTAAAATTCGAAATGACTTTATCTGAACCATTAGATGAACTCGTAACGTCTCGTGTAGGGGATGTCCATTCACTTACGATTGGATGCCTAATCTGAACTATTGGATCGAAGTTGATCCAAATAGGCACGATCCAACGGTTGCTGAGTCACTACATGAAGAGCTGTGACTGTTGAAGAACAGTCACTGAAATTTGCACTTGGCACTTCACACGTGCGCATCGTCGTTTGGAGCGTGGTTGCCTAACATTTTGACGAGTTAAAACATATCAATGGTTGTGATTAAATGATCCGTTCAAAGGGTTTAAAATCCCAAACGACTTGATCTGAACCGTTAGATAAAATCGTAACATCTTGTATAGGGGATGTCCAATCACTTATGAACCGTTGGATCGAAGTTGTTCCAAACAGGCACGATCGAACAGTTGTTGAGTCACTACGTGAAGAGCTGTGACTGTTGAATAATAGTCACTAAAATCTGCACTTGGCACTTATCACGTGCGCATCGTTGCTTGGAACGTGGGAGCTAAAAGTTTTGACGAGGTAAAATAGATCAACGGTTGTGATTAATTGATCCAATCAAAGGGTTTAAAATCTGAAATGAGTTAATCTGAATCGATAGATAAACTCGTAACATCTCGTGTAGGGGATGTCCATTCGCTTACGATGGGACGCCTAATCTGAACCGTTAGATCGAAGCTGTTCCAAATAGGCATGATCAAACGGTTGCTGAGTTGCTACATGAAGAGCTATGATTTTTGAAGAATAGTCACTGAAATCTGTACTTGGCACTTCGCTCGTGCGTATCGTCGCTTGGAGCATGGGAGCCTAAAGTTTTGATGAGGTAAAACAGATCAACGATTGTGATTAAACGATCCGATTAAAGGGTTTAAAATTCGACATGACTTGGTCTGAATCATTAGATGAACTCATCGCGTCTCGTGTAGGGGATGTGCATTCCCTTACGGTGGGATGCCTAATCTGAACCGTTGGATCAAAGTTGTTCCAAATAGGTAGGATCCAACGGTTGCTGAGTCACTATATGAAGAGCTGTGACTATTGAATAACAGTCACTAAAATCTTCACTTGGCACTTTGCATGTATGCATCGTCGGTCAGAGCGTGGGAGCCTAAAGTTTTGACGAGGTAAAATAGATCAACAACTGTGATGAAACGATCTCATCAAAGGGTTTATAATCTGAAATAACTTAATCTGAACCGTTAGATGAACTCATAGCGTCTCGTGTAGGGGATGTCCATTCACTTACGGTGGGATGCCTAATATGAATCATTGGATCGAAGCTGTTCCAAACAGGCATGATCCAACGGTTATTGAGTCTCTATATAAAGAGCTATGACTTTTAAAGAACAGTCACTAAAATCTGCATTTGGTACTTCGCACATGCGCATCGTTGCTTAGAGCGTGGGGGCCTAAAGTTTTGACAAGGTAAAACAGATCAACGATTGTGTTTAAATGATCCGATCAAAGGGTTTAAAGTCCCAAACGACTTGATTTGAATCGATAGATGAACTCGTAGCATCTCACGTATTATGATGGGACGCTTAAACTAAACTATTGGATCGAAGTTGTTCCAAACAGGCACGATACAACTGTTGCTGAGTTGCTACATGAAGAGCTGTAACTATTGAAGAACAGTCACTAAAATCTACATTTGACGCTACACACGTGCGTATCGTCGCTTGGAACGTGGTGGCCTAAAGTTTTGACAAGGTAAAATAGATCAACAGTTGTGATTAAACTATCCGATCAAAGGGTTTAAAATCCAAAATGACTTAATCTGAACCGATAGATATACTGCTAGCGTCTCGTGTAGGGGATGTCCATTCGCTTATGATGGGACGCCTAATCTTAATCGTTGGATCAAAGTTGTTCCAAATAAGCACGATCCAACGGTTACTGAGTCGCTACATGAAGAGCTACGACTGTTGAAGAAGAGTCACGAAAATCTGCACTTGGCACTTCTCACATGTGCATCGTCGCTTGGAGCGTGGGAGCCTAAATTTTTGATGAGGTAAAATAGATCAATGGTTGTGATTAAACGATCCGATAAAAGGATTTAAAATCCAAAATGACTTGATCTGAACCGTTAGATGAACCCGTAGCGTCTTGTGTAGGGGATGTCCATTCGCTTAAGATAGGATGCCTAATCTTAACTGTTGGATCGAAGTTGTTCCAAATAGGCACGATCCAATGATTACTCAGTCGCTACATGAAGAGCTGTGACTGTTGAAGAATAGTCACGAAAATCTGCACTTGGCACTTCGCACGTGCGCATCGTCACTTGAAGCGTGGGAGCTTAAAGTTTTAACGAGGTAAAATAGATCAACGATTGTAATTAAATGATCCGATCAAAGGGTTTAAAATAAAAAAGACTTGATCTGAACCGTTGATGAACTCTTAACGTCTCGTGTAGGGGATGTCCATTCGCTTACGATGGGACGCCTTATCTAAACCATTGGATCGAAGCTGTTCCAAATAAGCACGATCCAATGGTTGCTGAGTTGCTATATGAAGAGCTATGATTGTTGAAGGAAAGTCACTGAAATCTGCACTTAGCACTCCGCACGTGCGTATAATCGCTTGGAGCGTGGGAGACCAAAGTTTTATCGAGGTAAAATAGATCAATGGTTGTGATTAAACGATACGATTAAAGGGTTTACAATCTGAAATGACTTGATCTGAGCTATTACATGAACTGGTCGCGTCACATATAGGGGATTTCTATTCGCTTATGATGAGACACCTAATTTGAACCGTTGGATCAAACATGTTCCAAACAGGTAGGATCAAACGATTGCTGAGTCGTTACATGAAGAGCTGTGACAGTTGAAGAACAGTCATTTGCACTTGGCACTTCGCATGTGCGCATCATCGCTTGGAGCGTGGGAGCTTAAAGTTTTGACGAGGTAAAACAGATCAATGATTGTGAAGAAATGATCCGATCAAAGGGTTTAAAATCTAAAATAACTTGATCTAAACCATTAGATGAACTCGTAGCGTCTCGCATAGGGGATGTCCATTCGCTTACGATGGGACGCCTAATCTGAACCGTTGGATTGAAGCTGTTTTAAATAGGTACGATCCCACTGTTGTAGAGTCACAATATGAAGAGCTGTAACTGTTAAAGAACAATCACTGAAATATACACTTGGCACTTCGCACGTGCGCATCGTCGCTTGGAGCGTGGCAACCTAAAGTTTTAACGAGGTAAAATAAATTAACAGTTGTGATTAAGCAATCCGATCAAAGGGTTTAAAATCTGAAACGACTTGATCTGAACCGTTAGATGAACTCGTAGCGTCTTGTGTAGGGGATGTCCATTCACTTAAGATGGGAAGCCTAATCTCAATCGTTGGATCGAAGCTGTATAAAATAGGCACGATCCAACGATTCTTAAGTCGCTACATGAAGAGCTGTGACTGTTGAAGAATAGTCACGAAAATCTGCACTTGGAACTTTGCACATGCACATCGTCGCTTAGAGCGTGGGTGCCTAAAGTTTTAACGAGGTAAAATAGATCAACGATTGTGATTAAATGATACGATCAAAGATTTTAAAATCCGAAATAACTTGATCTGAACCGTTAGATGAACTCCTAGCATCTCGTGTAGAGGATGTCCATTCGCTTACGATGGGACGCCTAATCTGAACCATTTGATCTAAGTTATTCCAAACAGGTATGATCCAATGGTTGCTGAGTCGCTACATGAAGAGTTGTGACTGTTAAAGAATAGTTACAAAAATCTGCCCTTGGCACTTCGCACGTGCGCATCGTCGCTTGGAGCGTGGGAGCCTAAAGTTTTGAAGAGGTAAAACAAATCAACGGTTGTGATTAAACGATCCGATGAAAGGGTTTAAAATCATAAATGACTTGATCTGAACCTTTAGATGAACTCCCCATCTCGTGTAAGGGATGTCCATTCGCTTATGATGGGATGCCTAATTTGAATCGTTGGATATAAGCTATTCTAAAGAGGCACGATCCAACGGTTATTGAGTCGCTACATGAAGAGTTGTGACTATTAAAGAACAGTCACTGAAACCTACACTTGGCACTTCACACGTGCACATCGTCGCTTGGACCATGGGAGCCTAAAGTTTTGACGGGGTAAAATAGATCAACGATTGTGATTAAATGATCCGATCGAAGGGTTTAAAATCCAAAATGAATTGATCTGAATCGTTAGATGAACTCGTAGCGTCTCGTATAGGGGATGTCCATTCGCATACGATTGGATGCCTAATCTGAACCGTTAGATCGAAGCTGATCCACACAGGCACGATCCAACGGTTGAAGAGTCGCTACCTAAAGAGCTGTGACTGTTGAAGAACAGTCATTGAAATATGCACTTGGCACTTCGCACGTGCGCATCATCGCTTGGAGTGTGGGCGCCTAAAGTTTTGACGGGGTAAAATAGATCAACGGTTGTTATTAAAGGATCTGATCAAAGGGTTTAAAATCTGAAAATACTTGATCTAAACTGTTTGATGAACTCGTAGCGTATCGTGTTGGGGATGTCCATTCTCTTACGATGGGATGCCTAATCTGAACCATTGGATCGAAGTTGTTCCAAATAGGCACGATCCAACTGTTATTGAGTCGCTATATGAAGTGCTGTAACTGTTGAAGAACAGTCACTAAAATCTTCACTTGGTACTTCGTACGTGCGCATCGTTGCTTGGAGCGTGGGAGCCTAAAGTTTTGACGGGGTTAAAGAGATCAACGATTCTGAATAAATGATCCGATCAAAGGGTTTAACATCCAAAATGATTTGATCGAAATCGTTAGATGAACTCGTAGCGTCTCGTATAAGGGATGTCTATTCGCTTATGATGGGATGCCTAATCTGAATCGTTGGATTAATGATCTTCCAAACAGGTAGGTTCCAACAGTTGCTGAGTCGCTACATGAAGTGCGATGACTATTGAAGAATAGTCACTGAAATCTTCACTTGTCACTTCTCACGTGCGTATCGTCGCTTGGAGCATGGGAGCCTAAGGATTTAACGAGGTAAAACAGATCAACGGTTGTGATTAAAATCCAAAATAACTTGATCTGAACCGTTACATGAACTCGTAGCGTCTCGTATAAGGGATGTCCATTCGCTTACGATGGGATGCTTAATCTGAACCGTTAGATCGAAGCTATTCCAAATAGGCACGATCCAACTGTTATCGAGTCATTACATAAAGAGCTTTGACTCTTAGAGAACAGTCACTGAAATCAGTAATTGGCACTTTGCTCGTTCGCATCGTCGCTTAGAGCGTGGGAGCCTAAAGTTTTGACGAGGTTAAACACATCAACGGTTGTGATTAAACGATCCGATCAAAGGGTTTAAAATCCGAAAGGACTTGATCTGAACCATTTGATGAACTCGTAGCAACTCGTGTAGGGGATGTCCATTCGCTTATGATGGGACGTCTAATATGAACCGTTGGATCGAAGCTATTCCAAATAGGCACGATCTAAGGGTTATTGAGTCGCTATATGAAGAGCTGTGACTATTGAAGAACAGTCACTAGAATCTTCACTTTGCACTTCGCACGTGCATATCGTCGCTTGGAGAGTGAGAGCCTAAAGTTTTAACGGGGTAAAATAGATCAACGGTTGTGATATAACGATCCGATCAAAGGGTTTAAAATTCAAAACGACTTGATCTGAATCGTTAGATGAACTCGTAGCGTCTCATGTAGGAGATATCCATTTGCATATGATGGGAAGCGAAATTGGAACCGTTGGATCAAAACTGTTCCAATTAGGCACGATCCAACGATTAGTGAGTCGCTATATGAAGAGCTATGACTCTTGAAGAACAGTTATAGAAATCTGCACTTTACACTTCGCATGTGCGCATCGTCGCTTGGAGCGTGGGAGCCTAAAGTTTTGACGAGGTAAAACAGATCAAAGGTTGTGATGAAATGATCTGATCAAAGGGTTTGATATCTGAAATGACTTAATCTGAACCGTTATATGAACTCATAGCGTCTCGTGTAGGGGATGACCATCCACTTATGATGGGATGCCTAATTTGAACCGTTGGATCGAAGCTGTTCCAAACAGGCATGATCCAACGGTTGTTGAGTCGCTATATGAAGAGTTGTAACTCTTAAAGAACAGTCACTAAAATTTACACTTGGCACTTCGTATGTGCGTATCGCCGCTTAGAACGTGGGAGCCTAAAGTTTTGACCACGTAAAACAGATCAACGGTTGGAATTAATCTATTCGATCTGAAAAAGCCGAATAACGGCAGTGTGATAATTGATTAAATTAAATTCGTAAATTTCCAAGTAACCCTTATTTAATTAAAGTCTACATTTAAATTAAATAAATACAGCCCCTAAACATGCATCTAAGGTGCATGTGTCAACCCATAAATAAGTAAAGCATGTGACAGAAAAATATGCTGAGACACAGATTTCAGGAAAAAACCCCTTTCGGGTAAAACCTTTATTTCACTATGAATATATAAATCGCAACTTACAATTACATAGAGAAATCTGTAATGGATCAACGCGCAGCCAACCTACAAAGACACGCAGTCTTGAACTCAGAAAGGGAATACACGCAGCACCCTCCAAGGACTCGCAGCCTAAACAACAAAGGAAGAACCACAGCTCTCCTCAATGACACGCAGCCATAAAACTTTATAGAGGCTCCCTCAGCAATGGCATGCAGCCCTCGGCTACAAAGATCTCCCCACAAAGGTTGAACAATAGCAAAGCTTGTGTTCTAGGGTTCCAAAGGATTCACAAAAGTAATTGGGATTTTTGTGTGTGAATCAAAACGATGTTGGGCACCCAAAAAATCGAAGTCTTGTTGTGTTTGAACTCTTAGAAACGTTTTCTCAAAGACTTAGAAAATTCATCACCGAAATAGGTATATATATAACAAATAAGAGTCGGTGGTAAAAACACTTACGAAACTGTTCGATTTTATCCCAGGCGGACCAGCCTGATATGGAGGCGGATCGGTCCGGCCTCGGATTGGTTTGATTTTCAAAAGGGACTTTTCGGTTTGCCTGCGATCCGGGGTATTTTGGTGCAAAACGGATCGGTCCGGTAGGTAGGCGGATCGGTCCGGAGGTGGATCGGTTCTTATTTTTTATAAAAACATTTTATAAAAATTTCCCAATACTAAGTATGAACTTTAAGGGACTTAAAAACAAAAACTTTACCAAGTTCATTCTCGCAGAGGTTATGATGTTGAAGACGCTTTGATATTCGGATCCGTTGTTGTAGATGCGATCTTGAATTTCTTCAACGGTGTAACGACGTACGACATACAAATTGATAATGGACAAAAATGTCCTTACAACTCTCCCCCTATGTTTATGCTGGTACATACATAAAAAATATCCGAATTATCAACTAATGAACTATACAAATCTACCCTCCCATGAACCCTAAAGATGGAAAGATACAAATGTTTAAAACTTCATCGTTTGTTCTTCAATCTTCAACAATCATCAAATCTCAAAGCTTTTCTCATCAGGGTGTGCAACATATTGATCTTCAATCTTCATACCTACACACATGAGACAAAGCAAATACCACGTGACATATCGAGTTTGAAATGAGATAATCAACTAATACCAATTTATGATAAAAACATAAGCTAAATCTCAAAAACTCCCCCCAAATTCAAACTCCCCCATAAAATGATAATTCTTTCTCCCCCTTTTTATGATGTCCCCAAATAGACAAATGAGAAGAATGAATCAAATAAGCAAAATCGAGGTGTCACGATACACAAAACAGGGCATCAAATAATATGGTAAATGTGTTCTTGCAAGGAGATGCTCAGAAACAAAGGCACAAACTATTTTTAATTTTTCAATTTTTCATACAAAGATAAGATACATTTGAAAAAAAAGATGCTACAAAAATCACACCATGGATTTAGAATCAAACAACCAAATCATGGAAATGGAATGAATGGGTGTGAACACATTCGATAGGTAAATCAACTCAATCAATCATATGTGCACGATGCATATGTGTACTCCTAACGAATGAACATCAAAAGTATCCTTAGGTGTAGAGATTGTTGAATTTAGATGACATCGTCTTATGCAAATCAACAAATCAAAGTCAAAATGATTTTCACCCCAATAACGTCCAAAACTATGTAGCGCATTTTTGAGCATTTCCAGGACGTGCAAACCCGTTTTAAATTCTCCAACCAAACTCCCTCGTATATATTTTCTTTTAGAGGTAATCTAAATTCTCAAACTTTGGAGAATTGTGGATGAAATCTAAATGGCCCATATTTGGAATATATTTCTTTTTATTGCCTTTAAATTTTTTTGGGCTCTTTTAAACCTCTTTGGACCTCGGATAATAAAAATTCCTCCTTTTTTAGGTCCAATTTAACGGTGGCTTAGTATTCACAAAGGCCAAATGAACCTTTTGCAGCCCTTCCCCGTTTTCAAACAAAGCACACAAACTCACAAAACGGTTCTTACATGAACAATTTCTTTTATTAAATTTTATCGCGCTTGGTTCGTTTTGAGGACAGGATTGAAGTGAAAACACCCAACCAACATGTGATAAGACAATAACAATAATCAAACAAATCGATGCATGTGTGCAATAAAGGAAACATGAGTCAAACATGTAGGAAGAAACACTTAATTACATCTTAATGACTCTAAACATTTTATAAAAAAATTCCAATACTAAGTATATGTTAGCCATACGGTGATAATCTAAAGTCGAAGCTTGGATAGTGATATTCATAAAACTCAATTCCCATAAACAAAGCCAATAATAAGTGCATAAACACATAAATATACGTGCATCAAAACAATTCATACGTCAACGAGAGGAGATAATATTTGATTTATTTGATAGAAAGAGGGAAAAAATAAAATTTAACATATATTCCACCCGCTCATTTTGACATTCCCCCATCTAGGGGATCTTTCTATATATACTTCTTCATATGAAACCCTCTCTCAGTTAGACTACTTTCCAAGAGCCTCTCATGTTTTATAAGATATCTTGTATGATCAACACATCCACTCACGATTATCAATACGATAGTGTGCACGATGCACTCCAAATGAGGGTCCACATGTTATGATAAGGAAAATGTGTCCCACAGGTTACAATACATAAGATATCATGTGGTACTTTAATGTTACAGTGATGCAAGTTGTATATTAATCTTAGAGGAGTCAAAATATACAAATGGATATCTATTCAGTTAAAGAGGTGGGGTTGTATCATTGAAATTCTTAAAGCAGACTTGTATCACTCATTTAATGATGGATAAATTTATTATAAGATAAGCATGGAGAATAAGAATAATCGGTTTGCTATTTCTTATAGGGTATTCATTTCTGGACAAAGTGCATGTATGCCTTAGCTATACATTGAGATATCATCACTAAGTAGGGCACATAATTTTGTATTTGGAGAGGTAATTATGCTTCCAACCTGCTTGCCTCCGTTGGACCCTCTCAAGGACTGGATCCCACATCGAAGAAGACTTAAACTTAGCCCCTAAAGGGAGGCCAAGATGAGTAGAAGGGAGAGAGCCAACCCGACAACCAAGAACACTATCCAGATAGCCCACATCTCCCACCTCACCCACGGCAATCATCTCACTCTTACTGACGTTGATACGTAAACCCGACACAGCCTCAAAATAAACCAGCAACAACTGCAATGACCTCACCTCATCCACATAATCCCCACAGAAAATGATAGTATTATCCACAAACAGAATGTGAGAGACCTCAAATGGATGGGTAATAGAGTTCTCGATCAAAAATCTCGAAACCAGACCACCTTCCACCGTACGACTCATCATTCGAGAAAATGCTTCCATAACCAGAATAAAAAGGAAGGGGGACAATGAGTCACCCTGCCTAAGACCACGCGAACCCGAGAAGAACCCCTCAGGCACCCCATTAACAAGTACTGAGAAGCTGACCGACAAAATGCACCTTTTCATCCACTTGCACCATCGCTCCCCAAAACCCATCCTCCTGAGCAAATAAAAAGGAAGTCCCAGCTCACGTGACCATACGCCTTCTCAATGTCAAGCTTGCATAGAATACCAGGTACCCCACCTCTCAACTTGGATTCGATGAACTCATTCGCTACCTGTGCCACATCAAGGATTTGACGGCCACCCATAAACGCGCTCTGAGAATCCTAAATAAGAGGATCAATCACATTTCTAAGTCTAACCGATAAGACCTTAGATATGAGCTTATATACGCTGCCAACCAAACTAATAGGCCTAAAATCTCTCACATCCATATCACCCCCTTTCTTAGGTACCGAAGTAATGAACGTTGCGTTCAGACTCCTCAAAAAGTAACCCCTATAAAAAAATTCGCTAAAAATAACCATCACATCCACCCTAAGGACCTCCCAACAATGCTGGAAGAATGCCATAGTAAACCCGTTTGGACCAGGCGCCTTATCACCTCACATCAACCTCAGAACCTGGGTAACCTCATCCTCTCTGAACATCATTTCCAACTGAATCACGTCGTCTCCAGAGATTCTCGCCACTGGAAGCCCATCCATCTTCAGTCTCCAAGACTCCTCCTCCGTATACAACCTCTCAAAAAACTGACTGATCTCCCTACAAACCTCACTCTCCTCGGTGAATTCCACTCCCCCACTAACACTGGAAGCCCATCCATCTTCGGTCTCCAAGACTCCTCCTCCATATACAACCTCTCAAAGAACTAACTGATCTCCCTACGAACCTCACTCTCCACGGTGAATTCCACTCCCTCCACTAACACCTTCCCGATGTGGTTAAAGCGGCGATGAGAGTTATCTGCTTTGTGAAAAAATTTAGTGTTGTTGTCCCCTTCCCTAAGCCAAAGAGCCCTAGACTTTTGCCTCAAACTCACATCCTCCTAAATCAAACGCTTCCCCACCTCCCTAATTTTCTCGACCCTTGCCACCCTTTCTTCCCCCGACAGACCGCTCACCCCTTCTTTCTTATCAAGAACTCGAATATCCTTCAGAACCTGCTCAATCACACTCCCCACTTGTCCAAACTCATCTCTATTCCACCGAATGAGATCCCCCTTTAGTCGAAATAATTTAGTCGC
The DNA here is from genome assembly GCA_949130495.1 of Sambucus nigra. Lineage (NCBI taxonomy): Eukaryota > Viridiplantae > Streptophyta > Magnoliopsida > Dipsacales > Adoxaceae > Sambucus > Sambucus nigra. The sequence continues at coordinate 688,814,315 of OX422212.1, forward strand.
GAGTCTAAAGCTCGCATTCCCTTCCACCTCATACCCCTGCCACCACTCCTGAACCCTCCCAATAAAGCCCTCCTCCTTCAACCACATATTCTCAAATCTGAACGGGGTCCTCCCCCCCTTACCCCTCTCCACACTTTAGCAAAATAGGCGAGTGATCCGACGTCACTCGAGGGACGCAAGACTGAGATACCCCCGTAAACTTCTCCTCCTAGTCATTAGTAAGTAAAAATCGGTCCAATCGAGAAAGAGAGGGCTCGTCCCTATGACTGGACCAGGTGAAGACTCATCCCATCAAAGGGAGGTCAATCAGCTCCAACTCATCGATGAAGTCTGAGAAATCCCGCATATAAGACTTAAGCCTCCCCCCCACTCCTTCTCTTAGAGGGAAAATGAACAATGTTGTAGTCTCCCCCAGTGCACCACGAAACGCCCCAAACACTCCTGACTCCTGCCAACTCCTCCCACAACTCCCAGTGATCCGAGTCCTCCACTGGCCCATAAACCCCCGAAAATCTCCAAGTGAAACCATCCTCCACACACCTAAATAAGCACGAAAGGAACCACCATCCAACTAGAACATCGATTTTTCCACCACTCTATTATCCCATAGAATGATAACCCCTTATGACGCCCCTCAGAATCCAAACAACACGCCTCAATACTACGACCTCCCCAAATGGACCGAGCCAACTCCCTATCTAACGAACCCAATTTAATCTCTTGAAGGCAAACAATATTCGGTCTCCACCGTGAAAGTGCCCCACTAACCACTCCTCTTTTGCCGAGATCATTCAAACCCTGTACATTCCAAGAAATAAGTCGTAGCTTCATTGGAAACCTTTAGAAACCTCACTCACACCCCTCTCTCCCACCTCAACTCTCTCCTTCCGCCTCACTTCTATGGAGTGGAACAACGCAAGTGCCTCCTTCTCATTCCCCACGAAATTTACCCCTAGGAATTTAGTGAAACCTCCTATCACACTAGCAACCCACGCCTTCGCCTCAACCTATCTACCCCCCTCAACCACCCTACCATCGGACGCCTCCCCTTCCCCCATAAAAACCCCTAAATCAACCCACAACTTAGGGGACAGATTAACCATACTACAATAATTTTCCTTCCCACATAACGACTCACCAGAGGCGTCAGAAAAGTCCTGCACATACCCCCCCACCGCCCCTACACCCTCCTCCAAGATGGAGGATATAGTGCCACTATTAAGAAACATCGGACCGACCGAACAACCCAGACCAAGACCCTCAGATACGTCTATAGTCGGTGACACTACCTCAAAAAAAATCTCACCTCCAGGCACACAGTTAGTGCCATTAGCAACCACGCCTTTCCACTTCGACTCCCCTTTAGGCTTGAGTTTTTTTCTATAAACCCCCTTTTTTAAAACTTTGCCCGAATTAAGACATGGACCCTTCTTACTAAAGTTGGAATTAGAGCAACGTTTAATAGGTTGAACCAAAGGTGGTAGACAGACATTAGTCTTATTGAAAGGAACCAAAGCTTGGGCATCATGCACGGAGTTGGTGCCAAACTCACTATCTGACACCAATAAATGAGATCTGCTCTTCTTACTGTAAGAATCATTAAGAAATCCCTTCCCACACCTGCTGCCATTAGAGGAGTCCACATCTATCACTTAAGACACATCAACATGTGCCATCTGCTTACCAATCCCATCACCCCAAAAAGAAGACCCCATCTTGAAATAAACGTCCACTTTATCGCCAACCCCAAGAGACCCACCAACTCCAGTCTTCTCAGCCACCTTATCCCCATCCCACCCTTAGCTCGTACACACACCTGCTCATCTTCCACAGCACAGTCCGTCTGAGCAGCGCCACCGCCGAGGCAATCGAGAAAATATTGAACCACTACAATCCCCCTACGCCAACTGGGACATACCTGGCAAAAACATCCCCACCGAAAATGGTCCTGGACGAAGTGGAGAAAGCTGTCGAAGTAGTAAGGCATTGTAAAATCTGTACACGACTTTTGTGAGGAACCAACCCGCTATTGCTAACCTGCTTAGAGGACACCAAAGACACACTCGCTGACACCACACAGGTCCCCTCCACTGCCTCCCCACCGCCTGAAGTTCCTCTCCCAGATATGAAGGTGGCGTGACCTTCTTTGGCTGGAAAACCAAATCGCCCAGGTACCTTCTCAATCGCCGGACAAGCGGGAGACCATCTTGACAACCCCTGACCAACAGGTCGCTTGTACTACTCCTTCCTACTACCCATCTCCTTCCCAGAAATACTAACAACTCCAAAAGAACACATAGGAAGTTTCTCAACATAGACGGGAAGAGAATAACTCCACCCACATGCTTTGATAGAAATCAACTCCGAAACTTTAACGTTACCTCTAACCAAAATCTTGGCCCATCTTAGCTTGACCCCCGCCTGAGTATCCTCATCGATATTCAAGAAACCCCCACACCGATTACCAACAGCCTGGAAAACTTCCATGCCCCATAAATGAAGATGGAGACCCTCAACCCTAATCCAACGAGAAGAGGGGCTTCTACCATTCTTCGAACAATATCCCAGTGGATGCCACTTATCAAGGTACAAATGGGCTCCATACACATTCCAATTTTTCATCATCAAGATCCTATTCGCTTCCTGCTCCGAGGCAAAGATGAAACAAAATTAAGATGGGTTCAGGTATCTCACTTTCACTCCACCACCCGGACTCCAATGCGAATCAACCCACAACCTCATCCTTTCAATAGATGGAGGTAAGCAGTCTGCATTGCCAACTCGCCCCACCAAAGCTCTCTTAAAAAAACTCACTCTGGACACCCAAGAATCATCAACAATGGAAAATTCATTCTTTAAATGAGGATCTGCTACCACACTTAATGGAGAGAAAGGCCAGAACTCGACAGAGGCCGCTTGTAGAAACGTTCTAGTGCTCAAAACCCCCATGTTCCTATGACTATTTAGCCATTCTTAATTTGTGTTAGTTTGTTAGTTTAACTAAATGGTTAATTTGTATTAGTTTGTTAAATGGTTAATTTGGATTAGTGTGTGCTAGCTTGTTAGTTAGTATTATTGTTAATTTAGGTTAATGGTTCATTTGGGTCAATTTGTGTTAGTTTGTTAAATTACATCAATGTTATTGTTATTTTTAAATCTAAATATATTTTTTTTGAAGCCCTGAACCTCCACACGAACGATCCCTTTGGACTCCCTCGTGTTTGCTAAACAGGGGGGGTGCAAGTGCCAGAGCCACCCTAACACATAGATATAAATTTGGGATTAAAATTGATAGTTTAAATTTGATGTTGTAGGATTAAATTTGGGGTATATTTTAGGGTTATAATTTTAATGTTTGTTAGAGTTTGCTTTAATGTTGTTGTTGGTTTTTATTTTATAGTTAATTTTATGGAATAATTAGGGATGTTGTTGGTTTAAATTTGGGGCCAAAATATTGGCTTAAATATTTGTTTATCTTTCCATTAAATTAAATAAATTACATTATATTTGTCAAAAAATCAAAAATAACCTCAAAAAATTAGCTCGGGGGCTCCCGCCACCGAACCCCTGAAAATCACCGTTAAATTACCCACCACTAAAGAGAATTCATGTCTACATCTTCGTGAGTAGTATATACTTCCAAAATGGATTAAGGGATTGGTTCTTTGGAATATCTTAACTCCTTGAATAGGAGAGGACCTACATGATGCATGGTTTGGACTTTGGGCGTAAAATCCACCCGTCTATCCAACTCATCATATTCCCTTAATATGGGGAATGTGGGTTGTGAACTTGGGCTTTGTCCTTATTTTGTGCCCCAAAATATTTAATTTTGTTCAAAAAAATTCTAATAAATGGGCATCTCTATGAATGGTCTTTAGAAGCTTCCTTTTTGACTCGTCGCACTCTCTAACTCGACCCACTCGTGATTTTTATTCAATTTCTTAACTATTCGAGTAGTTATTTGTCTGAATTGTTAAGCCTATTTATTGGTGTCTATTTTTTCCAATTCAAGTTCAGACTAAATTATTCATAAACAAGTTCAAGACTATTTATAATACACCCATATTCTTCCATAAAAAAAGTCTTGTATCTACATTAGTTTGACTTCTTCTTCAACCAACAATGTAAATAGAGTTCATGCCAATATCTTTCCACTAGTTTGAGTGTGTATTACAGATATTCATCATAGAAATATTGGTTCATAAGCAAAACAAATGGGACAACTACTTTTGTTTTGCAAAATCCTTGTATCCTAATAGGCAATCATTCAAGGAATCGCCAATATTTTAGTGCGGATGTAATTGTTTTAAGGACATATTGTCTTGCACCCGTGATTTTCTATACTCTGGTTATATATGTAATTTTTCATCTATATTATACCTCTAATATAGTAGTATTAGAGGTATAAATGGTATTTAATGCAATTGCTTATCCACACACGTTCATACACATGCTTGGATATTATGAAAGTTAAAAAGACTATACTTTTTGAGCTTCCACTATAAATAAATTGCTTCAACATGTAGGCCTTTCTAATTCCATAATTAACAATGGAATGTGTAAAGTTTTTCTGAGGTTGATGAGTCTTAATAATGAGAGGGAGAGAGAGTTACACTTTCACGATTTACAAAAGATAAACCTTTTGAGTTGCGGTTTTCCTTACCTGAAAGGAGCTATAATTTTAATTACTTTGCACTTCTCTGTCATATCTCAAGTGTTGCCTTAAACACTCCTCAATGGGGAATTGCATAAGCCCATCTTCTTCTACTCCTATATATTTCTCCAAGAAAAATAACAAGAACCAACGGGTACTTTTCTCTACTAACTCATCATCACCAACATAAATATATATATATATATATATATATATATATATATATATATATATATATATATATAATATGGGACAATGATGTTTTACTATTCATCTTATGTTTATGTTTATCAAAGTAATCAAAGGGTCTACAATTTGACATCGCCTCTGCCTCATATTCAGATCCTTCTGAGTGAAGAGATACTGAAGTGATTTTTGATCCGTGAATAACATGAACTGCTCCCCTAGAAGATAATGTCTCCATATCCTCAAAGCAAAAATGACTGCTGCTAACTCCAGGTTGTGAGTGGGGTAATTACTCTCATGGGGCTTTTGCTTCCTGGACGCATAAGCTATAGCCCTTTCCTCATGCTGAAGCACACCCCCAAGTCCCTGTAAGGATGCGTCAGTGTAAATCTGATACTCTATTCCTCCTTTCGGCAATGCAAGCACGGGTGCAGATGTCAACTTATCCTTTAACTCGTCGAAAGCTAATTGATAATGATCACTCCAAGTGAAAAGTACTCCTTTGCGGGTCAGATTCATTAAAGGGTGCGCAATCTTTGAGAATCCTTTGATTAATCGCCTGTAATAACCGACCAATCCCAGAAAACTGCGCACTTCAGTCGGTGTCGTGGGCTGCCCCCACTCCCTCACCGTCGATACTTTACTCGGATCCACCGCAATACCCCGGTCTGACACCACGTGGCCAAGAAACTGGACCTCCCGTAGCCAAAATCCACACTTACCGAATTTGGCATAGAGCTGGTGATCCCACAATGTCTGTAACACTATATGCAGGTGCTCTGCGTGCTCCTCCTCGGTGCGCGAGTAGATCAATATGTCATCAATGAACACGATGATAAACTGATCGAGTAACTCCCTAAAAACCCTATTCATGCGGTCCATGAACACTGCTGGTGCATTGGTGAGCCCGAAGGGCATCACCCTGAACTCATAAGATCCATACCATGACAGGAAAGCGGTCTAAGGAACATCCTCCTCTCGGATGCGTAGTTGATGATACCCTGACCTCAAGTCGACCTTAGAGAAGTAAGACTCCCCTCTCAACTGATTAAATATATCATCAATCCTAGGCAACGGATACTTATTTCGTATCGTGGCCTTATTCAGCTCTCTATAGTCCACGCATAACCGTAGTGAGCCATCTCGCTTGTTTACAAATTATACCGGCGTACCCCATGGAGATGTACTCCACCGAATGAAACCTTGAACCAAAAGCTACTGAATCTTCTCTCTCAACTCACGCATCTCAGAAGGGGCTCGAGCAATTAGCCTCGTCCCCGGGGCTAAATCAATTACAAATTCGATTTCCCTGCTAAGTGGTAACCCTGGTATCTCCTGAAACACATCCTCAAAGTCTCTCACCACAGGGATTGAGTCCAACGGAATAGCCACCTCCTGTGAGGTTTCCTCCTCAATGTAATACAAGTGTGTGCGTGACCCTCCTTCAGGTTGTGGCATTGCTATCAAGAACATCTCCTTCCCTGGAATGGAGAACACGATGGTCCTCTCGTAGCAATCCACCATCGCCCGATAACCCGCCAACCAATCCATACCCAGGATGGCATCGTATCCCTCATATCTAACACCAAGAGGTCCGCTGCTAAACTAAGTCTCCCAATCAAAATGTCCACACCCCAACAAATCGAGTGGATCGCAGCCCCGCTGCCTACTAGCGACTCTACACACATCCGAAGACTACCCGCGGTCTCTAGTAGTCCAGCCTGTTTAGCAAAATTATATTTAATAAATGAATGTGATGCTCCCGTATAAAAAAGAATACTACCCTCATAACCATGAATGAGAAACATACCCTCAACTGTCGGTGGTGCTTGCTGCGCTGGAGGATTGGGAACATCTCGGATGTTATACACATGCCCGTAGTGCATCTGTCCCTACTGAGGTGGGGCGGGTGCTGCTGCTACTGCTGCCACCACTGGCGGTATCTTCCCCCGTTTCCCTTGTTGGGCCTCCTGCTGTTGACCTCTACCCCTCTATGGGCACTCCTTCTTGAAATGTCGTGGCTGTCCACAAACAAAACTGCGTCTTTGACCATCCCCCTGTCGTTGCCCCTGTTGGCCCTAGCGCGACTGGCCTTTGCCCTGAAGGCCCTGGGGAACCTGATCCTGCTGATTTGGGCCCGGCTTCCCCTGCCTGAACCCCTGTCCTCCCGGTCGAAACCCACCAGGCTTAAACTTCTTTGCCTAATTCCCTTGCTGACTTCCCGTCTGCTGCTGAGCATCACTTGCGTCACCACTAGTAATTGCCTTACCCTATTGGCTCGGTTCCCCTGCTCTCTTGCTCCCCTTCGTATGAAAGAGATGATCCTGGCAGTGTACAAGTGCGGCATTAACGACATCTGTATACATCATCAACACCGGATTCCCAATCAAATGTTGCCTGATTCGCTAGGCTAAGCCATCCATAAATCTCAATTTCTTCCGCTCCTCATCGCCCACATCATTTGGCACAAAGTTTGCCAAACGGGTGAACTCTTCCTCATAGTCTGCCACTGATCGGTCCCCCTGAACTACATCACTGAATTTCTTTCTCATCTCAGTCTCTATTGCTGGTGGAAAGTATTTGCGATCGAACTGCACCCAGAACTCTGCTATTATCATCAAATCTCGCTCCTCGATGGTGGTAACTGACTCCCACCACTGTAAGGCTGCCCCCGATAGACGAAAGGTAGCAAGCATCTGTTTCTGTACCTCGGTACACTCCAGCATGCACAGATGGCGCTGAATGTTCTTCTTCCAATCACAAGCCTCTACTACATCTGTGCTACCCCGAAACTCTGGTGGGTGACCCTTATGAAAGGTCTCCCTAACTCTCTACCAAGATGGTGGCCCCACTGGATCCTGAACTACTGGTGCCACTGGAGGCGGTGCCTGGGGCTATGGAAAGTGAGCTGCCATAGCTCGCATTGCTGTTTTGACCGTCTAAGCCACTATCACTGCCACTTGAGTAGTGGAAATAAACTCGGGTGGAGGTGGTGGTGGCGGTACTTGTGGCTCCTGGTGAGCCTCCCTGACCTCATCCCTAGCCTCAGCCCTCTCCGCTCTCAGTCTCCTCGGTGGCATCTGAAATAGATTAAATCGTATAAGTACATAATTTACACAATAATATACACAGCATAAATACGGTATCTCACAAGCGGAAAATGAATCAACCGTCCTAATAATAGGGCTCTATAACAACCGAGTGCTACGCTGAAATGTAGAAAGCCGCACAAATTATAAGGACACTAGAACCTGATGCTCTGATACCATCTGTGACACCCCGCCTAATTAATCCCGGGTGATCAATCCTAAATAAAGTTAGAACCGGTTTCTCAGTTGGTTCATTCTTAGCATCATTGTCGTCTTTTTAATTACTAATCACCTAAGTGAGAAAAGTAAGCTGGTGTCAATTTTTATCTTTCAATTAATGAAATAAAACTAATTCGGAACATAAGATAATACACAATCACAGTTAACTGAAATAACCATCCACGAATAAAATACCTAACCGAATGAACCATCGGTCCAAATAATCAATACAAGTAAAGACAAGAAGACAATCTCAACAAGTCTAACACTAATAAATGAAATGTGAGCGACATGCTCAAAACTACTAAAGAGTCTCTACATGAATGAAAGAATGAGGCGTTTATCAAAAACCCCGCAACATCCACATGTGCTGCAGCAACGAATTCCTGGAATTGAGTCAAGCCTGGCGTCCATGTGGCTAGACACCTAAAAGGTTTTTAAATTTTTTTATAGCAATGGTTACTACCCAAAAAAATTTGAAAACATTTAACAAACGATTAACTTGCAGTAATAAATAAATATGCATGCTCTTCATATTTTAGTTAGTGCTGCACTCCCTTGAGGACATCCTCACCCCTCCTCTAATGTTCATTACTAACGCGTTAAATAAATTCACCTAGTTTTTCATCTTATGAATATATAAATAATAAAGCCCTTTGTAAACACCCTACTCTAACCGAGTATATCTTGATTATGATTTTTAAGTTATTATCGTCATTAACTTAATTAAATCATTTCCCTTTTTAATTTCATATAACTTCCACATCTATTATACATATAATACAACTAATGCTTTGTATTAATTGGCCCGTATATAATTATTTACCTAATTATATACTCAGTCACATTACAGTATTCACAACCATACTAATATAACATTTAATAATAGTATTTTTCCCGAGTAAAGTCTCACCGGATAAAATTCCTCTAAAGTGCTATCCCGCTAGGTATATTCGCCTGACCTAGCTACTCCAATTTAGAATTTCTTCCTAACTTGGTTATTACATAAATATTGGAGGCAGTCATATTCCTTCCCTGAAAGTGAGATGCCCCTCACCCATATAACGGACGCTATGACCTGGGATTATACTCGCCTACTCCTCAAGCTAGGGGATTCATCCACTACGCGCAACCTCCCCCTATAGCACTAGAGAATATAATAATAATAATAATAATATCTATCACTGTTATTAAAGCACACCCATATATATATACATATACTATTGCACACCGTATATATATATATATATATATATATATATATATCGGCTATACCGTGTACTACCCGTAACACGAACCTATTCCATTTTATAATGAGTTTGTGGCTCAACTCGAATTATGAATTAATTTTCACATTGATTGCTTTTGGTATTATCCTCACCAATATATCCGGACTTACTTTTGTGGCCCGAATTAACATCACCCGAGTCTCAATCCCCGACTCTAAATTATTTAGCCTTTATCTAAATACAATTTATCTCGGTATTTCTTAACCGTTATTCCCGGACTTGTTCACTATATCCATATTTAATTCTTTCGAACAACTTTCCAAAAATTCAACCTTAGTGTGTCACACCTAATTTCTCCAAAACCCAACAAATTTCTAAATTATGGTGTCACACTAAGCCGCCGTCAAATTCTAATTAATTTTATTCACTATTAGTTAGATTTTAAACCCATGTATTAATTACTCACCAATTTAAGTCAAGAAAAAATAATAAATTAAATTTTCTCCATATAAAGGAAAACTGGGCGAACTGTCAGAATCTGCCGACCATCGATCGATCGACCCCAGACCTTTGATCGATCGATCGAGCAGGTCTTCGTCTTCTTCGCGAAGACAGATTCATCCATGGACGAATTTTCCCAAACCCTAGTTTCCTCTACCAGCAACCTCAAGCCCTCTTAACATCAATACATGTTAGAAACCTTATTAGGGACCTCCAGAATGTCCACAAACATTATTAATTCGTCCCTTAACTACAATTTCTGAATATGGGGAAAAATTCATCTTTAACCCTTTACCCATTTACACCCCAAATTCCTTCATCAAATTCGTTTCTAATTATCCAGATATCATCCTACCAGATACGTGTCAACTTATAAATATCAGATTTTACATGAATCCTCATTCAAATTTGTAAATCAGATTATTGTTTTCAAAATCCCATGTTTATGCCATGAACACCCAAAACGAATTTTTAATCAATCACATCACATAAATATGAATTGAAAAACAGATTCAATACTATTGCAAGTTATCCACTTGCCTTAGGTTTTGTAGTGTCTGATTTGGAGATGAATTCCAATGTTGAAGATGACTCTTGTTGGCTCTCTAGTGATCCCAAATCTGCCTTTAACTGCTATTAGGGTTCCTTAACACACTTAGCCTTTTTCTAAACTCATCTCAGCCATTTTCTTATTTCTTCTAATTTAACAATTAACCTAAATCCCGTTTTTTGCCTAATGGGCCAAGCCCAAGTGACCCAAATGCCCCCGTGTGGGCCCGACTATGTCTAAAAATGCCCCGTGACCCGTTTATTACCCCCGGATACACTTTTTCGACTATCTTGGCCCATCCGGACTCAACTTTACACTCAGAACTGGCATCCGAATTAATTTATAAAAATATACTTATCCCCCACCCCTTTTAGTCTATACCGACTCCCGGTTGAGATAAGTGCACACCCTCTCATTAATACTCGAAATGACGTAAATAAATTATTACTATTCTCTTAGTAAATAAATTCCCCTAAATATTAACCATTTACTCCCCGATTAATATTTAAATATATTTTGCCATAATTAATTCATTCAAAATTACGACGCACTAGTAATTTAGAATTTCCGAATTAATTAAATATTAAATGCACCAGAAATACGGGGTGTTAAAACTCTCCAAATTCATTGTCACAAGAGACAGGTCAGATAAGCAAGAAGTCTGAGGACGATCGAAATCTCCCTATAAGGGAGGAGACGATAAGAAAAGAGGCGGAGATAATGATACCGAGGATGATACAGATTTTTTGAAGAACCCTAGAGAGCCTGTGTACGAGGTGAAAATCATTTCTTTTGGTTGTCATTTAATTGCAAGTGGTGACGCTCGTGGTGGTTATGAAATAAATGAGAAAAAGCGTACCCGAATCAGGCCAAAGCAGGCTCTTACATTCAGAAAATCAATTTGTCTCGCGATTGTAATACCCCGTATTTTTACGCATAATTATTTTTATGGAAAATGAGTAGTAATTGAATTAAAGGGAGGAAATTTAAATTGAAATTAACCCGATTTTATGTTAATAATCACTAGCGGGATGAGAGTTAGTAATTATTGAAATAATAGTATGACCGGGAATCAGATACACGGTAGTTATGTTATAAATAGTTGACGCGTATGAGTCGCGTTAATTGTATATATTCGGGAGGTTAAAAGATAATTTATTTTTGTATAACTCGGACGACTGTTTTGAGTGCGCCAGAGTATCCGTAAGGGTCGAAATAGTCAGAAAACACTATTCGGTATGTTATTTGAAGTCCGGGACTTTTTAACCCAAAACGGCACCCCGGAGGGGTATTTTAGTGTTTAAAATTTTTAAGGTAATTAAATGGAGTGTGTTCCCCAAGTGCCACGTGCCACCTCGAGACCCTAAAAGTAGACTGAAGTGATAGGACTAATTAATTCAATAGTGGTGTTTTGAATTCCAAGACACAAATAATTATTGCATAGAAAAACCTTTGGTATTCCCAACACGCAGATTTTTGTACGAGGGGACTATTGTAGAGGGGTACACACTTGAGAGCTCACAGAAATAGAGCTTGGGCGAGAAGGGCCCCAAGAATGGCTCCTCTCCCCAAGTTATCCAAAGCTCAAAAAAATAGAGCTTGGGTGAGGAGGGCCCTAACGAGGGATCCTCTCCCCAAGTAACCTAAAAGCTCATAGAATTAGAGCTTGGGCGAGGAGGGCTCCTCGCTCTAAATGTCCTAAAGCTCATTGAATTAATAGATGGGTGAGGAAGGCCACAGGAAGGGTTCTTCACCTCAGCTTGTCCGAACTCCACAGAAATAGGAGTTGGGTGAGGAGGATGACAAGGAGGAGCTCCTCATCCCAAGTTGCTCAAACTCCACAGAAATAGGAGTTGGGCGAGGAGGCTCACCACGAGGAGCTCCTTGTCCCAGATTGCTTAAAAGTTCACAAGAATGGAATTTGGGCGAGGAGGCCCACCATTAGTGACTCCTCATCCCAAAATAACTCAAATTACAAAAAAATAGAATTTGGGTGAGGAGGCCCACCATGAGGGGCTTCTCGTCCCAAAATAGATCAAAACTCATAAAGATAAAATTTGGGGAGAGGAGGCCCACCATGAGGATCTCCTTGCCCCAAAAAATCTGAATGATCGTTTGAAAAAGAACCAATGGGCAAGGAAGTTCACCTAGAATGAGAGAATACTAGTAAACAAACCCTATAAGTCACCAAGTCATCACACAGTTCACACTTAATCACAGTTGAAGTGAGCAACCAATGGGTTGCTCACAAGAAATGAATAGTTTGAGAAATGATTTTAGAAGAGATGGTCCTTGATACCTCTACTCAAGTTTACAAAGATTTTAGAGGAGATGATCCTTGAGACCCCCCTCCTCAAGGTTAAAAATATTTTTAGAGGAGGTGGTCCTTGAGACCTCCCTCCTCAAGTTCACAAAAGATTTTAGAGGAGGTAGTCCTTAAGTTTACAAAGCTTGTACATCAAGTTACCGTTTTACAATGATATTCACCAAATCAGATATTTTATCCTCAAGTGCGGACACATTTTCTTTTTGGCTTTGCTTTGCACCAGGTGGCACCTATTAAAGGAGACAGGCGGCTGCACCAGGTGAGGACGAAAGGTACATTGCAGACCTTGTCCCTCACCAACCCCCTCAGTTTTGACACCCCAAAAGTGCCAACTCAGACCTAGTGCCCAAGTATTAATAGGACCCCTGGGCAAGGTCAAGTCATAATCATAACTCAAGTCATACTGTTACTCTGTCAAAATCACTCCAGACCACTAGCATTCTCACCGTGCTCTTTCTCTCTAAGTGTTAAGTGCATTGTTCCTTTACTCCACCATGACAACCATCACTCTGAGGAGTTTCTCTTGGGAAAAGTTACTATTATTATGGTGAAGGTCATCACCTTGCAAGGAGTGAGCTATAGTTTGAGTTCCATTGTTACCAGATAGGGTAGGTTTCACCAGAGGCTGTTCTAGAAGTGTCTGAGAACCTTAAAGGCAGCGTCCATTGGAGTGGGTCACGCCTCACCTTTTTCAGTTCTTCATAGACCTCAGTCTCACTACCTTCCTACACACGGGCTTTAATTTTTTCAAGAGTTTCCAATGAGGATTGAAGATCTCTCATAAAACTAGCCACGATGTTGGTTAAATCAGTCTTCTCCCTATCTAAAACAATCAACTGCTCGCATAAAGAAATTTCTACCTTCTCGAGACTCACCAACGCTTCATACTCTTTCAAAACTTTCACCTCTTTCCCCAAATGTAGCAACTTAAGAGATAAAATAATTATTAATCTTTTTCATTTTTAAAGTCTCGGTAACTGAAAGCTTTTTGGGGTCCACCTCCGCCTTCACTTAAATGTTCTTCCTCACTCTTATTATCTACAAATGGCTCGAAACGTCACTGTGGATTTCACGTTTAATGTTTTCCTCATTGGCATGGGACAAACTGAAAGTGCTAATATGATTAGCCATGAACGCAACACACATTTCATGCAGTGATTCTCCCTTGAATCAACCGACTCAACGCCACTATCGCTAAGAGTGGCCTTATTTGGAGCTTTCTTACCCTATCTCTAAAGCCAAGTGAGACACTAATGATCCTTGCTCCCTTTTCCCTCATACTCATAGAATCTAATCTCTTATTTCTCACAAACCTTCTAGCCCTCATTCTTATTTTTATTTTTCTCAAAAATCTTTTCTTTGGAAAAATTTTCTTTAGAAAATTTGATTTTTTTTATAATTTTGAGCACAAAAGGGGCTAAGTCATTCGGTTCAAAATCAAATTCAGACTCGGACTCACAAACTTTCTCTTTTTTCTTTTTCTTAGTTTGAGTTTTCAAAGCAATCTTTATTTCCTTAGGTTTAATAGTTTTAGGAAACATATCGTTCTCATAAGTCCGAAGGTCTCCTACGAGTTATTCTAACCTATGCGTATCTAATATTCCTAACGAATTTAGGACCGTGACTTTAGGGATAAAACGGAGAGGGAGAGATCTCAAAATTTTCTTAAAAATTCTTGTCACAGGAATCTTCTCACCCAAATTAAAACTAGAATTAACTATATTCGACAAACACGCATAAAATTCATCAAAAGACTCTGACTCTACCATGGTAATAGTCTCAAATTGTGTGGTGAGGTTTTTTATCTTACAAGCTTTCATTGCAGTGGGACCCTCGTAAGTGAGCTGGAGGTAATCCAAAGCTTCTTTTGACGTGATGCACATCATAATGCGGCGGAACTCGTTAGGAGTGACGGATCCCGAAATAGCACTTAAGCGGCGAGAGTTGTAAGTACCCCATTTAAATTCATCCTCTATCCAGGAAATGACGGGTTTAAGACTTTTGACATTATCAACAGTCACAGTGGGTGGTGTTCACCTTCTTTCACATACAAACCATACACGTCATTAATAGATTTTAAGGTTGACCTCATCCTAGCTTTTCAATATGGATAGTTTGAACCTTAAAAATGGGAATTCGATTATATAGATTATCCATTAAATCCCAAAATTTTAAAGATCAACAATTTAAAAAAAAAATAATAATATTAAAAAAAATTATGAAAAGGATCACGCATTGTGCAACCTGATCTAATACCAATTAGAGAGTGAATGCGGTCTAATGGAAAATTTTGTATAATTGAATGCGAAGACACACAAATCCAATTTTAATCTTCAATTGTGAATGTGAATTGTGTCCAAATTATAATTTGTAATTTCGGTCCAGTCATGCAAAAACAAATAAGATGAGAAAAAATCCCTTTGCAAGGCAAAACCTTTTATTCAGTACTATTGGAAGTTTATGAATACAAACTACTTACAAAACACTTAGCTACACTAATTTATACATATAGATCTTCAAAACTCTAACAGATATGACTAAGCACTAGAGCCGTCCACAGGTAGCGGTGTACCCTCGGTATCCACCGATTCAGCCTTCTTCTTCAACAGTGAAATCTCATTTCACAAAATCAACCATAGAGAAAAGTATCTACAAGGGTGTATCACAAAAAACCTTCTTTAATTTATAAAAGTGAAATTGCATAATTCTCGGGGGTGAGAAATGCGATTATGAGGAGTTTTGATCACAAAAGAGAACTCAAAAGGTTTTTTTATTTTTGGAAAAGAGTTCGTAAGATATCTTATCCCATTCAGCCTTTTTATAAGAAGGAGAGATAAAATGGATAAATATAAAAGATATTGGGAAGATAATATTTAAAAAATAAAATTATGCCTTGACTTTCGAATGAAAGGCAGGTCATTCGAACGACACTGCATCTCGTTCAAACGAAATTTGAATGATGAATTCTTACGAAATGTCAAAGTAATAAACAAAGAAACTTGTTGGAACCTTCGTTTGAACGACAACACAATCTCGTTCGTACGAGAGAAAACTTCGTTCGAATGAAGTGTTGATTTTTTAAATATTTTTATAAAATTTTGAATTCCTTTTTGTAGAAAAATGCCTCATAAAAATATAACAAATCCCCAAAAAATATAGAAAACCTTTTACCAACCACAATCATGTACTTCTTCCATTATTATTGAGATGACCAAATCTTTCAATCTTTAACGGTCTTCAATAATATCTTCAAGTACTGAGGATTTGTGACGGTAACGTGTTTGTGTAACGAGGTACACCAAACCAAAATAAAATAAGACTACGAGCAATCATAAATCTTGCTCTTACAAATAATATCAAGCTACTGGTTGCATTTTCTTAGTCCTAGACAAGATGCGTTACAAGGCACTATTACTAGGTCAGCACGGATTTGGTATAACCATTTGCCTAGTGGATAGATATATAGCTTTCATCAACTCGTAGAGCTGTTCATCAATAACTTTTTCTTTGGAGCCAAACTAATAGCGAGGGTAGCTCATTTGTTTAGAGTTAACCAGTGACAAGGAGAAATTACGCCCAAATTTATTACTCGCTTTAATAGCGAAAAAATTGGAAGTTATGGGTTACGAGGAAAAAATGATGATCATTGTACTGATGAGCGGTATACTCCCTAAGAAATCGTATTATGCCCTAGCCATAGATCCCACCAAGACCATGATCGAATTGATGTCTAAAACAGGAAAAATTATGAATTTTAAGAAGGCCATTCCTAGGAAGTAGTCTCACAACTCCAAGGACGAGAATAATAAGGGCTTCTAGAAGAAAGAACAAAAGGACAAGAAGATTGAAAAACCCGAGAGGTATGATAAATATACTCCTCTCACTGTTGGTGTGCACAACATCTCGTAGGAAATTCAAAGAAGTAGGGATATAAGATGATGCGAAAAGATGAAATCCCCCCCCCCCCCCCCCCAAATAGGCGAAATAAATCCAAGTATTGTGAGTTCCACAAAGATCGCGAGCATAACATTGAAAGTTGTGTAGATCCAAAGAACGAAATAGAAAGTCTGGTCCCAAGGGGAAAACTCTCCAATTTCATTGTCACAAAAGACAGGTCAGATAAGCAAGAAGTCTGAGGATGATCGAAATATCCCTATAAGGGAGGTGACAATAAGAAAATAGGCGGAGATGATGATACCGAGGATGATACAGATTTTTTGAAGAACCCCAGAGAGCCTGGGCATGAGGTGAAAATTATTTCTTTTGGTTGTCATTTAATTGCAGGTGGTGATGCTAGTGGTGGTTATGAAATAAATGAGCAAAAAGCGTACCCGAATGAGGCCAGAGCATGCTCTTACATTCGAAAAATCAATTTATCTCGCGATGTTGACATGTGCCCACAAAATATGAACAAAGACATGTTGATGATAGGATTATCCAAGGACAAACTATCTGGGGTGCCATATCTTGGCTATGTTCAACTAGTCATGATAATCATGGTACATGAAGGAAGAGTTGCTATAATATTAGTAGACAATGGTCGCTCAGTCAATGTCTTATTTTATCACTCCTTCAAAGGACTTGGATTACGTGACAACAAACTAGAACCATATCACAGGTACTCATAGGTTTATCTAGAGAAAAAGTGTATCCTTTGGGATATTTAAAATTAGAACTCATAATTGGCCCTTGGCCAATCTGTCAAACTAAGAGGATTTATTTCTTCATTTTACACAAGAATGTTCGAGCAGCCTACAGTAGTATATTTAGTAGAGTCGACCTGAAAAAGTTTGAAGTTGTAGTATCCATTATACATCTGTGCTTAAAATTACCAACACATTATGGGGGTGTTGTTGTTACTAGAAATTAAAATGAATCGAGGTATTATTATTACACTTCAGTTGACTAGGAAGAACTGAAGAAACTAACCACCACCTACCAGATAGAGACCATAGATTCTTGTGAGGAGGTTGAATTATTCAAAGTACAAGTTATAAAGGAAGTGGAAACTATAGTCCTTAATGATGAATGCCCAAATAGGAAAACATATATCTGATCATCCGTGGATTCATACCTCAAGTAGGAGTTAGTAAACTTCCCTCAAATAGCAAAAGAATGTGTTCACTTGGACCCACGAGGATATGTCAGAGATTGATACATAGTTTATATGCCATGAACTAAACATTGTTAAGAATGCCAAGTCGATCAAAAAGAAATAGTGTGTCTTAATCCCCCAAAAGAATGTGACTATATAGGAAGAACAAGGTGTCTTCTTTGTTCAAATGAGCTAGTGAAGCGTGCAAGTTTAGCGCAGTTGGTGTATTGGAAATCATACTTTTTCGCATTTATACGCGTCAGCGTATGTGGAAAAGCTACATAATGCAAATTTCATTTAAAACGTCAAATATCCTTATTGGTTGTCCAATATAGTTATTGTCAGAAAAAAGAACAACGAATGACACATGCGATTTAATCTCACGAGTATCAATAAGGCTTATCCAAAGGACCATTTCTCTTTAACAAGGATTAATCAACTCGTCGATGTCACTGTCGAGCATGAATTTATCAGTTTTATGGATGCATATTCGGGGAACAACTAAATCAAGATAAAATTGAAAGATACGGAGAATACCTCAATAGTTGAGGTACTTATTGCTACGATGTTATGCTTTTTTGTATAAAAATGATGGAGCAATATACCAAAGGCTAGTGAATAAAGTTTCTGAAGAGATCGACCAAAACATGGAGGTATATATGGATGACATACTCACCAAGAAGAAGAAAGCACTAGACCACATCAAAGATTTGAGTCACACATTTGACCAATTAGAAAAGCACTAGATGAAGCTCAACCAAACCAAGTGTGTGCTCGGTTTGTATGAAGGAATGTTCCTTGAATTCATAGTAAATTAGAGAGGCATTAAGCTAATCCAGACAAAATTCAAACGTTGATAAATACACGGTATCCTACAAATAAAAATGATGTTAAAAATTAACTGGAAGAGTACCATACCTCAAAAGGTTTATCTCTCGAGCTACTGACAAATTCTTACCATTGTTCAAGGTATTTATGAAGACTTTTAGGTGGAATAAAGAATGTGATAATGCCTTCTTGGAGTTGAAGAAATATTTTTGGTCTCCATGATTAGCGATGATGCTATAAATAGCACCACCAGATCAGGGTGTAGTTGAGCTTAAATAAACGTAACAATGGAAACACATAAATAATAAAAATGTAGAAAAAGATTATGAGAAGAGGAGTTGAGATAACAATTTAAGTGGTTCAGTCTATCTAGGCCTACGTCCACTGTGCAGGTGAGTGATCTTCACTATAAAATAAGGGTTCTAATAGCCTTGTGATATAATGCACTCACTTTCTCTTTCTACTGTGTATTTTGATAGAGCTTCAGCTAGGGTTTGTAATTGAGGACCCCTTTACAAAGTAGGAGAAGACAAGTATATATAGTGCCTGGAGGTGTAGTGTACCCCCAGGCATGCAATGAGCATGTGTAGGATAATTTAGCCAATATATTAACGCCACATGTCATTGTCACATGTAGAGGATGGTGATGAAATATTCCCTCACATGTGAGGGAGATCTTGTTATAATGGTTTTGCCTATGTGGGATCTGCAACCCACATACACTATTCCATGCGTACCCCATTCCACGAGCCCTGCCAGGTGTCACTGTCAGCCATGCTGGGTTGGCTAAGGCCGAGATGACCTTGATGCTGAGAAGGCCTATATAGCTAATTATAGTCATATTATGAGACGAGGTCGAGGCCGAATCTCTATCATAAATGAGAACGAGGCTGAGTCACTATCTTGGACGAGGCCGAGGCACTATGTGATGAGCTATGAGATCGAGGCTGAGGTCGAGACTGAGTTGATGAGTCAGTCCCCTGATGGAAGTCCTCATTAGTCTCTGATATAGTCACTATATAATGAGACTTTAGAGTTATGAGTCAATATATAGGCTGGGGCCGACGCCTTCGGTGCCGACCCCTAGGCTGAGGTACGAAGTTCGCTGCCTGATGATCAAGGTAGTTGCCATGATGTCTGAGGTTGCCAATAACAGATTGACGATCTTACGCTGATAAGTATAAATGTATTCTCGACTGAAGTGACCAGGATGACCCCGCCAATGATTAAGTCATGGCCGATCTTATTGAGGCCGACCCTTATCTGGACAACCCTACCGATGATTAAGCCATGGCTGACCCTATTTCAGCCGATCCTTATCTGGATGACCCTGCTAATGATTAAGCCATGGCCGACCTTACTTCGACCGACGCCACCAATGATTAAGCTATGGACGACCCTACTAAGGCCGACCTTTATATGAACGACCCCGTCAATGATTAAGAATTGGCCGACCCTACTGAGGCCGACCCTTATCTTGACGATCCCGCCAATGATTAATCCATGGCTGACCCTTATCTGGACAACCCCGCCAATGATATGTGAGGATTTTTTTATAACTCGACCGTGATATGTGATGCCCGTCGTCCTAAGAGATGAGGGTACATTTTGGTCATATTAATTACTCTCAAGAGCACTCATAAGAGATAAACTCTACTTATATCTGGCAGTGTCTGAGTCGATAATCAGCTCGACACTCATTCTATTAGAGAGTAGAGTACAAAAACTGGTCCACTACATAACCATGGGCTTTAAATGACCAAAAATTTGTTATCACGTCTAGAAAAATTAGCCTTGGACCTAATTAAAGCCTACCAAAGAATGAAACTATATTTCCAAGCTCATATCATTGTGGTCGACACAGACTTGCCCTTGTACCAAGCCATTCATGAATCGGAGAAGGCAAGGAGATTGATGGTTTGGGTTATAGAGATTGGAGAGTATGATGTACATTATGAGCCAAGAACAACAATGAAAGTCCAATTAGTAGCAAATTTTGTAGCGAAGTTTACCTATGAAGACAAAACTATTAAGAAGTCTTCTACGAAAGAGAGCTTAGTAGTAAATCTAGCCGATCAAAATTCTCAGTAAGAGAGATAAAAAATTCTAATATCCGAGCATACTTCTCCATAAGATAGATCTATGAATGGTATAACTAACTAAGAGGAAGATATGCCGAAAACATTAACTAAGCGAGAAGTTTTTGCACACTTCCTGGAGCAAAGTCACAAGATTTTGATTTATGGAACCGTGGTTGAAGGATATTTAAAAAAAAAACTTATTTGGAAGAGGTGTGTGGAAGAATCATCACGTGCTATTGGTAGTGGCGCCGAACTGATAATCAACACCTCGGGTGACATGGACATGGAATATGAACTCATTTTCCAGTTTAAAGCTTATAATAATGTAGCATAGTATGAGGCATTGATCGTGGCGTTTGAATTAGCACTCTCTTTGGGTATCGATAAAGTACTGGCTCATAACGACTCCCAATTGATTGTCAATCATATATTGGGGGTATACGTGGTACAAGGAGAGTTGATAATGATGTACCTAGCCAAATAAAAAAATAGAATATCTATGTTAAATGGAGTTAAAATGATTAGGAACCCAGGGATTGGCAATGCCCGAGTAGATGCGTTCGCTCGTCTTGATTCTTTGGTTAAATCTAAATTAAGGAGGATAGTTCCAATAGAAGTCCTCATGGACATGAGCGTTGATGAAGAAAGCATCAATCTGATCACGACGGATTTGGATCCTTCATGTATGAATCCAATCAAGGAGTATATAGAGAGAGACATTTTGCCAACCGATCCAAAGGAAACAAGGAAACTAAGAAGATAATTACATTGTGCAAGGAGGAATTTTGTACAAGAGAAGATTCATTGTCTCACGGATCAAATGTGCCCATCCTGATGAGGTGTACATTTTGATTAAAGAAATACATGAAGGATCTTGTGGGGACAATTTGGCAGGAAGATCATTGGTCAGGTGAGTAGCTACACAAGGGTATTATTGGATAACCATGAAAGCATATTGTGTTGCTTATACAAGATGATGTGATAAATGGCAAAGGTTTTCTACCATCCACAGGACACCTAAGATGCTCTCATGCTGATCATACCCCTTTAGAATTTTGCCATTTGGGTAATTGTCTCAGTCAGCCCACTTCTCAAGACAAGAGGGATATTTAAATATTTAGTCATTACAATATAATATTTCACCAAGTGGGTGGAAACTGAACCTCTGGTATATAGGCCCTATCAGAATTTTTTTTTAATTTATATGGAAGAACATCAATGCCAATTTGGTATGCCATATGCCTTTATCACATATGATGGCACACAATTTGACAATTAGGAATTTAAAGATTATTATATGCAGTTTAAAATACAGAAGCTACATTATGCTCCTGAAGACCTATCAATGAAATGGCCAAACAAAGATAAGCTATAAAACTATGCTCAACGGAATGAAGAAAAGGTTGGATGATGCAAAAGGAAACTGGATCAATGAGTTTCAAAGTGTACTCTAGGCTGTGACAGCCCGCCTAATTAAATACCGGGCGATCACTCCTTTATTAAATTAAATCAAGGTAAACAGTTGGTTCATTCTCAGCATCACTGTCGATAAAAATAATTTTCCAATTTAACACCCTAAATAATTAAGCTAAGTGTCAAAAACATTTTTTATACAAACTTCCAAATTTTAATTAAAGAAAAGATTTATTTACACAAAACAACATTTCTACGATATAGAATCACACCACGATGAACTAAAATAAAACCATACATTCGTCAATCGAATGTCAACATAATAAAACTAAAATCATAAACCATCCTGAATAAATCCCGGAAAACAATACTGGAATAACTGAAATATAAAAATCCCAACAATAAATGAAATGATGAAAAGGGCGACACGTGCCCAATAAATGAGAGTAATAGGAGTGGAGTCAATAACAGAAGCCGTCTACTCAAGTGACCTGCAACTCCCACCTAAGCTGCAGCTCGTTCTTCTCAAAGGATCCTAAGCAAGACGCCCCTGTGGCTGGGCACCTGAAAATATACATATATATACACAAGAGAGAGAGAAAAAGGAAACGGGTCAGGGCCCAAAAGTGTGTTTGATTTTAAAATACGTTAAGCAAGTATTTAAATTGATACAGGCCAATGCAACAACATATTAGTTCGTCTCTGTCCTGAGAAATACTCACCTCTCTTCTAATGTGCACACCTAACGCACTAACCTTCCCAACGGTTTGTTTTAACATCTAACATACTCGTCTTTCCAAAAGCTTTAACTTAACTTAGATTACCCGCAAGATTTACAATTTATGACTTTATTTTAAAAGAATGTTCCAAACAGTAATCAAGGTCCTCCATTTTAACTTTATAAAAACTCTAAAGTTTTACCGTGACATATTATACTTTTTCAAAACAAGTATTTAATAACAAGAGTCCACAACTATGTTCTACTTATCAAATTTCAGTAGATAGTTTCAAATGACATAATCTCATATATATATATATTAACTACTCGTATAATATATAAATAACAGCACCCCGAATAAAACTATGGTGCATGCATACTTCCACTATCCAAAGCCCCATATCACTCACATAAAGGGGAATACATTCGGAATCACTCTCGAATTGTATTAACATAAATACACAAACAATATTGAGGCAAAGCATAGATTCCAAGTCTCTAAGAGGGTAGCACATACCGGCGTCTCTTAGGACCGTCTGAACTATCACATCGATAGCCTGTACCAAGGACATCTATCTTCTAGGGTACAAGTCAATATCCCCCATAAAGGTCCCATCGAGATAAGACTTGTCCCAGCGCGGAAACCTCAGGGATAGAAAGTAGCGTGGGTATGATTTTCACATGTATATAATATATGTACACACAATCATATAAATATACCAATTTCATATTAATATAGGTTCTTCCCATCACCCGTAATTATACCATTATCCTTAATTCCACAATTATAGAATTACGTATAAGGTTTTATTCCTAACCTTAACTCGAAGGGTTTTCTCACTTATTACCTAATACTCATGGGTTATATCCTCACAAATCTGAAATTCAGTAAGTGACTTTATTTGATTCCAACGTAACTCTCTTACGCACCTCACCCTTAAATTTCATAAATCTACCAACCTAAAGTAAATATCCCATAATTACCATTCTCGTTGAAGATTAAAGGTTCTAACATTTATCCATATATCCTACTGGTCCTCAATATCTCCCAAATCATTTTATTTAGAATGCCCAAGGGTTATTCCACGATAAATTAATTTAACTAAATAAACAAGAGAAATAGGAGTCTGTCAGGAGGGGTCGATCGATCGAAGCTTGGGGCTCGATCGATCGAACCTTCGATCGATCGATCAAGCAGGTCTGGGCAAAAATTCTGCAGAAATTGCAGTGACGGGATTGATTAAAGTTCTTCATCAAAACTCATATTTTCCAACACTAATCGACCCAAAAAGTCTACTGCTAACATTCTAACATAATTCCAGATATCTTTAACGTTCAGCATGCGTGTATACATCATTAAACATGGTTAAACAACCTAAAATTTCATCTAATCATCAAGAACCCTAAAGTTTTCTTAACTTTTGTTCTAATCAGTTTTCTCCAGAATTTCCTTCTAACAAATCATTACAAATTCGTGGGTTAATCATCTACTTCACATAATATTTCCAGAATATGGTTATAATGATTTCTACATGCAAATCCCTATCAAAATTGGGGTTTTCTTCCATGGATTATACTCCTAATCATTCCTACACTAACATGAATATTGCACCAACGAAAATACGCAAGTTAAACACTTGCCTGGGATTTCAGAGGTCTGGTTTCCTGCTGATATTGGTGTGGTTGCGTTCTCCTCCTCGCGATCTACGCGTTGGTGGTGACGGCGGTGCAATCGGTGGTGTTTTGGGCCTTGAATCACCTTGAGAGCTCTCTCCTCTCTTCTCCAATGGCCGTTCTAGGGTTCTGAATGTTCTAACCCTAAAAGGCTGACTTAAATGGCTGCTAAGGATGGTTGAAATTCGTGGGTTTAATTACCCTATTTTGTAAAATGACCAAAATGCCCTCCCGGGTCACTAATTAGGCCTAAAAATATCCCGAGACCCAAACTAAACCCCCGGGTACACTTTTCTGACTATCTTGACCCTTCCGGACGCGTTGGCGCACTCAAAACGACCATACGGACAACTTATAAAATATTCACTTTTTAATTAACATAATTAGTCCCGACGTGACACGGGCACGTCCCGACTTAAATTTCTGAAATAGTCATTTAATTCACTTATGACATTCAATATAAACAATATAATATATTACTATGCTCATTAGTAATATTCAACAAGTTTCCCATAATTACTAACTCTAGTCACATTAATAATTATAACATAATTAATTTTCGGATTTTTATTAAATAAATCATCACATTAAACTTAATAAATCCCCAAATTAAATATATCATAAAAATACGGGGTATTACATAGGCCTATAAGGCCACGCTGAGGACAATTACCAGCGAGACTCCTTACATGTTGGCATTAGGGATAGAGGCAGTGGTCCCAACAGAGATTGGTCTACCTAGTCATACTTAACTTTAATTCCATAAAGATCGACCTCGTGTGAAGGTTGGACTTAGACTTGATCAAAGAATTAGAGAAAATATAGCAATGCGTTTGGCAGTATACTAGTAGAAAACTACTCAATTCTACAATAGGAGGGTAAAGCCGAGCAATATTAAAGGGAGGGACTACATGTTGAAAATGTTCTCTATAAAGGAAACAAATTGGCGTGGTCCATACCGCATTTTTGTAGTTAGCTAACTAGGTACTTATCATCTGAAAATCCTGGAAGGAAAATAATTCCAGAACCCGTTGAATGCCAATCACTTAAGAAAATACTATCAGTAATTGTTGAAATGTAAACTTTTATTAGTACTATAACTCATTTTTCGATTGCAATACAGAACACCCAATTTCTTCAAAGGTTATTTTCCTTTCCATGTTTTATTTTCCTTTTTTTAGGAGTGGGAGATGTACAATATCAAACAACAGAGATAAATCTAGTCACTAACTAACGACTCACTAGTCCTAATTCAAATAAAAAACTTTGCGTATGATTTCGTATTTGATAAATACGAACGAGAAGTTTCGAACATAAAACTTCGTGTACATCTCCTTAGTGTTAAGATTAAGAAGTTTTACAAGACCAACTTAAGGAAAATTCCTTGAACATCTGGTTGTTAATGGTAACTAACACGGGCACTTGGTCAAAACGACAAGATTCGTTTGAGCAACCATAAAAGCACGTTAGTAAAACCTAAGGAAGAAGGACTACGTGAATTCTTCTGAAGTGGTAACTAACAGGGAAGATTAGTTGGCTTATTGCTGACCATATAATCGTAAGACGGAACTACTAGTAGGCCATAATCACACAGTAAAACACTTTATGCTTCATTCAAGGAAAAGTTTTTATTCAAATAGTTCATTGTCTTCGTATCCCTATAAGAAAATTTTCATCGTGTACTATTATAAGGAAAAATAAAAAAAACATAAACTACTTAGCCTACTAGACGCTTTCTAAGGGCTTTTTTTTATCCCAGCAGGAGGATCATCTAAAGTATAAGGCATAATGGTTGATCTCAATTCTCTAAGTCTAGATTGACTACTAGAACTCGACTTATCCATAATGTGAAGGGGACAACTAATCAAATCATCTCCATGCAGAGCATAAGTCTCGAGGTATTTTATGATCAGGCTAATGGGAATTGTATCTGAAGGTATCCATATAGTATACAACTTAAATGGAGTAGTATGATGGTCCAAGCATCTACGATCATGCGATTACCATAGAAAATTTTCCTTCGTCACCTTCATGACAGTAAAAGCAACAATCCATATCCACTTATAACCCTCTATTTGTTCTTGTTCCAGCTCCTTGCACAAATGTATAAGAGCTTCATCATAGTCATTCATCCATATCGTATGAGACTGCTTATGAAAATGATAAATATGACGATTAACTTTCTCATTCCATCTTTTAATGGTCTCCGATTGGTTCTTTATCAGACTTGCTTGGTAGACCAAAGCTTCTTCATTCTCTCCTCCTCTATAAATGGATAAGTAATGACAACTTTCTTAGATAATTGACTCCCCTTTGACTTTTATTGTTTCTCTAGCTCCTCCATTAGCCCAACATTCTCCAGCTCCAAAAATGATGCACCGTCATTCTGATAGCGTTAGTAGCCTTCTTTATGCCCTCTAATTCATCCCTCAATATATTATTCTCTTGTTACAAGAGGATGCCCAATTTTTTAGCCCTATTTAACTCAAACTTTGACACAAACTCCTTTTTAGGAAACACCGAGAATATCTCTCGCAATTTCTTATTAAAATTACGACCACTTCAGAGAAATGAGAATTTTTTCTCATAGTAAGCCAACAAACTAGAAACTTGTTCATTATAATCTCTCTGAAGTTGAAGTGTCATTTCATAATAGGAGGCATTTATCGCCATGACCTGGTGAAATGACACATGCATATGGAAGTACGCCTCCTTAGACTGATTGAAAATAATCTAGGGCGGGAACCTCATCCAGTTCCTCTTCATCAAGCACCTCCTGACCTGCCCTGAACAGTTGAGTACTTCTCCTAAAGAGTTCACTCTTGGAAGCCAGGATAACCTTCTTGGAATTAAATAAATCTATAGGACATTGCGTAAGTACAAAAAGCAGTAGATAACTCAAAAAGAAATAACATCATTACTGGAAATAAAAGGGAAATTTTATTAAAATCGTGGACAAGGGTTACAAGCAAAGAATTTGTTTAGACTAAATTAACGAAAATAAAAGGCAAAACAAATAAGACCCTAGCCTTTACACCTTCTATTTGTCACGAATAACCTCATCCCCAGGGCAAGCCACCGCCACAGTCAGCTCGAGAGGCATAAAAGACTCAGTCATATCCTCCTTATCATTGCATGTGTACAAGTCTCTTCTTCTAAGTAAGCAATAGTTTATTTGAGTTTTATTCTATCAGGTTTTAATTATCAACATCAAGTTGAAAAGTTAACCTTTCTATTTCACAAGCAGCCTAGAGAGGTATGGATGGAAGGGTATAATGAAGCATTAAGCCATATAGATGATCACTTTGCTCAGTCTCAACGTGAAGGTTACAAATGGGGTTGGACTAACTTCATGACTATGATGAAAGTTGATCAAGATAACAAATTTTGGTATTGGCATCATACTAGACTTTTAGATTGTCAAAAGCCTCCATTCAAATTGGATGTCATCTTGTTGACTCGATCCCTCAATATTTGATATCCAAATATTTAGGGGATTATGAGTTGCATGATGAACTTGAGATAGTTCGGCCTCTTTATATGATTAATACATTGAGCAGTAGTAACAGAAGAATGCTTTAGGATTTCAACTTCATCAATTATTCATATACTTTACATGATCCTCCTACTGACATGGAGAAAGTGCAACCATCTTCCAAAGTTGAAGGAAAACATCCTATGGAATAATTATCTTGTAATTTATTTTAATACGTTTTATTATAACAAGACTTTATGAATAAAATATGTTAGTTTTTATTAACTTACGACCATTTAAATCAATTAGTTAACTTGCGATTGTTGTGCCATTCTTTTGACTAATATATCTAGATATATTTATCCAAATTTAGCATCAATTACCAGTGGTATCGCCACAGGTTCTACTAATGCCCTTAGATTTATCAACATAAGTTTAGCACCAGTTACCATTGGTGTTGCCATAGGTTCTACTAATGCACTTAGATTTATTGACCTAAGTTTAGCATTAGTTACCATCGGTGACCAAGTGATGTGGAATATATGTTCATATTCCTGTATTTATAAATTTTTACATGACTTCCTTCATTTGGGTAAAATGAATATTTACCACTAAAATTTGGGCCAAGTGCTGAGGATTTTAATCCCATTTTTACTTGAATATTTAATAGTCGATCAGGTACTGAGGATTGAAATCCTATTTTGACTTAGTCAGTTATTTCTTTGATTGTTGATTTTTGCTGATCAAGTATTAAGGAACTGATCGGAGCTGAATGATTATCTTTTGTCAACCAAGTATTGAGGAATGTTTCTAATCTGGGGGATATATGCATATATGTCTCCATACTCCGAAGAAAATAAACAACAAAACTGAAATGACGAAACTGAAAATTTTATTGATAATCATCTTGAAAATAACTGAAATATAAAGCTTGAAATCTACTGATAATACTTCATAAGGTGCTTGGTATTCCAAGGATTCTTGAACTCTTCACCCTCCAAAGTTTCTATCTGGTACGTGCCTAGTCGGATGACTGGAGAAATACGATAGGGACCGTGCCAATTAACTTCATGATTGTTTCTCTTCTATATCACCTTCTTGAGAACGTAATCTTATTCTTTTTAGTTGGTCGACTTGACCCTTTTATTCTTTATCCAATACATATCTTGCAGCCTTGTATTTGAGATTTTTGACTTCTATAGGATCTGCTGGTAAGGTTCCATATTTAATATGATTTCTGATGGGATCCATCTAGGATGGTCCCAAATCTACTGCAATGAAATTAACCGTTAGGTCTTCATTTATGCTTCGATTAGAGAGAATCTCTATTAGGATTGTCCTTATCAACTCAATCCATGTTGCTGATGCTAGCCGAGCATGTGCGTCTACTCAGACATTCCCTATTCTTAGAATTCTTTGGATTTGGATATCAGGTAACTCGACTATTACTTATATAGCTTTGGAAAAGTATCTTGTCATTATATCTCCTTTGACTCCAAATATATGAATGACTTGATTTACTTCCAGCTGTGAGTCACTATGGGCCACTACTTGCTTGGCACCCAGTGAATGGGCTAGATTCAACCCGACTATTAAGGCTTAATATTCTTCCTCATTGTTCGACACTTTGAATTGAAACCTGAGGGCATATTCAATATCAATATCATCAGGAGTGTTAAGGATTATACCTGTTCCACAACCAGTAGTGCATGAAGAGCCATCTACATCTAATTTCCATATCGGGATATCGCTATTGAATTTTTATCAGTTAACACCCCATGTGCGAAGATCTTCTTACTCTCCTCAACATATTTATGTTCCATTTCTTGGCTTTTAGGGGATTTAGGCTGCTCGGTAGTAACTCCATATTGCTTTTGAGTCGAGCTTCCCCCTTTTAACTTATGCTCGACAAGTAAATTCAGTTGGTCAGGTATTTCAGGGTAAGTGAATTCGGCAATAAAATTTGCCAATTGACCTTTCAATGAAGATCTGGGCTCATTAACAATATCATATTCTGCTAAATCTATGGCCCAATACATCAATCTTCCCGACTTCTCAGGTTTTTAAAGTGCTTGTCGAAGAGGAAAATCTGTATATATTACTATGGTATGTGCTTGGAAATAAGGTTTCATTCGCCAAGAGGCCTCGATAAGAGCTCGGGCTAATTTCTCGAAACATGGGTACTTGATCTCAGTTCCCTTGAAGGCTTTGCTTATGTAGTATACTAGATTTTGCACTCCATTGTCCTGTCTAACTAAAGTCGAGCTCATAATTGATTCAAAAACGGTTAGGTACTAGTACAATTTCTTCCTTAAAACTGGTCGGGAGAGCAGTGGTGGTGATCCCAAGTATTTCTTCAGCTTTTGGAATGCTTGTTCACATTCTTTGTTCCACTCAAAAATCTTCCTCAACACTTTAAAAAAGGCAAACACTTATCTGTTGCTCGGGAAATAAATCTATTTAAAGCTATCACTCTTCCAGTTTGCCTCTACACATCTTTCTTGTAAACTGGTGATTGCATCTCAATCAAAGATTTTATCTTCGCGAGGTTAGCTTCAATTCCCATTTAGTTAATAGCCAAGCTGAGGACCATCCTTTCTCGAACTTCGCACACACTCGATCGAGTTTAGCTTCATTTGATGCTTCTCCAACTGGTCGAAAGTTTGAGTTAGGTCGGTAATATAATTAGAGACTTTTTTACTTTCTGTCAGCACGCCATCCACATAAACCTCTATGTTTTCGCATATCTGTTCTTTAAAAACTTTATTTACCAACCTCTGGTACATTGCACCTACATTTTTAAGGCCAAAAGGCATCACATTACAACATCAAGTTCCTTAGGAAGTGATAAAAGTTGTATTTTCCCTATCTTCGGGCTTTAATTTTATCTGGTTGTAACCATAATAGGTGTCGATGAAGCTCAAAAGCTCGTGTCCTGACGTAGCATCTACCAGCTGATCAATTCTTGGCAAGGGAAAATGATCCTTCGGGCAAGCTTTATTCAGAGCATAAAATCTACACACATCTTCCATTTATCGTTCTTATTCTTTACCATAACAACGTTGGCCAACCATTTTGGATACTTCACATCTTTAATAAATCGACCTTTTTATAGCTTCTCTACCTCCTCTTGGATAACTTAATTCTTCTCAGGACTGAAAACTCTACGTATTCACTTGATTGGCTTTGCATTTTTGCTGACGTTGATTTCATGACAGAGGAAATTGGGATCAATCCTAGGCATGTCTTCGTAGCTCCAAGCAAATACATTTTTCCTTTGTCTCATAAACATCACCAATTCCTGTTTAAGAACAGGATCAAGTGTTGAGCTGATTTGTGTGGTTCTTTCTGGTTTGTCGTCATCCAGAATGATACTTTTAGTTGCTTCTACGACTTGTCATTTGACTAATTCAGTTTCACCTTGTGGATCTAAAGTTTCTACTTTAGTTTCATCATTTGGCTCAACGGTATCCACCTGGTAAGTGGTAGTCTTCTTATTCAATTCAGTCAGTTCCTCTTGTTCAGTTGAGGCGTAGTAACATTCTCTGGATACCTTTTGTCGTCTTTAACTACACCTACCCCAAAATGAGTAGGAAACTTCAAGCATTAATGAACTGTTGATGGGACGACCTCAAACTTCCTGAGCCCTACCCTACCGAGGATCACATTGAAGTATGATTGAACATTTTTATCAATTACGAAGAGCATATTTTCTCCATACGGCTTACTAGCTAGGTGCCAAATAATAATTCTAACTTGATTGTTCTAAGAGGATAGACCTTTTCACAAGAAAAGCCTATTAGTGGCATGTGGTATGGCTCTAGCTTACTAAGATTTAGGTCTAAACTTTGAAAACAAGGATAGAACATAATTCAATTAGAATTTTAGAATCAACTGCATCTTGGATTTTGAATTTTACAACCAATGGGTCATCATGAGGATATAGAACTCCAGAGAGATCGCTTTTAGAGAAGCCAATCACCAATTTATCTTTGTTGATCGTCCTCGACCGATCTTCCTTAGCTAAATTGATCTGTTGGATATAAGAACAAGTTTGGGCTTCGTTCAGGTAAGCTTTTCTTTCAATCGTGTGATCTTCGCCTCCTGTGTCGCCACCTATAATCATATGTTAATAAAATGAATCAAAACTAAGCATAAGTACCTCACATTCAGGTTGTTTGGGTTTCTTCAGCAAGTCGAGATCATCCTCGTAATCATCATCGTGATTTCTCTTATTATCTTCTCTAGATTTACATGGAGAATTTGATCTTCTTCTAGGCTCTCTGCTATCACACCGATCAACAAATTTATTGAGTTTTCCTCGGTGGATGAGATATTTTATCTCTTTTTGTAGAGCAATGCAACCATCAATTGTGTGACCATGATCTTTATAAAAATCATAGTACTTGGATCTATCCCTTTTGTTAGGAGGGGCTCTCAACTTTCCAAGCCATCGTAATTCTTTGTTATGCTTGATTTCCTCCAGGATATGATGAATGCCAACACTCAATGGGGTGTAATTCCCATATTTCTTTATTTTTTCTTCCTTCTTTGCCCTATGTTCTTTTGTCTCGTTATGGTCCTTTTATTCCTTCTTATCAGACTTCGTGTCTGACTTTATGACTTGACTTTGTTTGGTAGTCATTGCTTCCTCGACGTTCATTATCTTTCCTGCCTTCGTCATGAGTTCAATCATTATATTGGGAGGATTTTTAGCCAAAGCATAATACAGCTTCAGGAAGTAAACCACTCATAAAAGCAGTGATGGTTATTTTTTCCTCGTAATCAATTACCTCAAACTTTTCATTATTGAACTGAGTAATGTAGTCCTTGGTGCTTTCACCCATTTTTTGTCTTATACTTAGAAGATGAGCCACCCTTTTTACAGGCTTAGCTCCAAGTAAAAGTTACTAATAAATAGCTCAGTCAACTAATTAAATCTGGTGATCTGTCCTCAGGGCAAATTATTATATCATATTTGGGCTGAACCCGTAATGGTACCGGAGAGTGCTCTATATTTCATCTCATATGGTACAACATAAATGTCTGTTGCAACTTGATATTGCTTAATGTGGAGAACATGATCGATTTTACTATCATATTTGGGGGTAACTACCGGAGCTTTAGACTTAGAGGTAGTAGGAAAGTCCACAATTTCCTGAATAAAAGGAGATCCTATAATAAAGCTTCGTTGCAAAGGATTTTTCACTTTTGCCATTTCACTCAACCTATCTTCCAACCTCTGGATTGATCCTTTCCACGAAGGATTATTTACTTCAGATCTATGCGAATTAAGTCAACTATTTTGACCATTTGTTTGCGCTGAACTCTCCTCCTAAGAGGTATGCTCGGAACGTACAAATCGTCGGACGCTTGAATTTGTTCGAACTGAGGCCACATATTGGTCAGTTAGACATTGAGATTTCCTGGAAATGCCCTGGTAGATTTTATATTTCCTCTCGGTCCCAGACGATTAAAGGGCGAAGCTTTGCTTAGCCTTTCCAGACACTTGGCCTTTTAGGATAGAAAGAATAAATGTCATAGGGTTCTGTAAACATGAGTGATGAACTCGATCCTAGGCAATAAGAAGTATCGCGTGAAGTTCTGGAATAATTGCGTCTACTGGATCTTGGAGGTGGACGCGACATTTCTCTCTGTCTGACTTGTAATGATGGAGCCAGTTATCTCTAGTGGAGCAGGTGGGTTACCTTCATTCCTGGTACTAGGCTCAGGATCATTCATCTTATTTAAACAAGGGTGTATGAGAATGAAAACGGTGATTAGAAACTCGTTCCCACAGATGGCACCAATTTGTTGATGTAAAAAATTAAACTAGATCTAATTCTTTAATCACATATAAAATATGTAAATGCAACAGTAAGTAAAGAGAGAAAAAGAGTTTTTAAAGTGGTTCAGCTATGTAAGAAATCCTTCGTCCATTATTATTTTATTGATCTTTATGGCTACAGAAAGCTAGATAATCTTGTATGTAAGGAAACCTAGAATCCGTTATGCCTTACCCTTGATGAAAGGGATACAATGTATTTATAGTGACCCGGAAGTCAAGGGTTGGAATGTCAATGGATGGAGTGCTTTTATATGATTAAGCATTTACATCATTACATAATGTATGTGTCGATTAGTTGTACAAACTATGGGTAATATGACTTTTGATATGTTCACCCTTTTACTGATCTTATTGGTCGGCCTTCTCATTACTTGGTCGGCATTCCTTGTGTTGGTCGGCATTCCTTGCTAGATCATTATCAAGTGACCGAGGGAGGACATATGTTTATTTCTGATTGATCCATGTAGATGGATCATTTTTGGTATCAACACTAATAATTTTAAATGTAAAAATCATCCCGGAAAAACATTTAATTCATCCAACAACGAATTAAATCAAGAATTCATACTCTATTAAACCCTAGTGTCAAAATTTGATATTTTCTTCTTAATTCATCCTAGAACTTATCTTTTATAATAGATTTACATCAAATTCATCATAAAAACATTCTTATATTCATCTCCTACCATTTATTTAATTTAAAACTCGAATTTCCTTAGTTTTTCCCACCCGAAAACCATGTTATTATACACCAAAGTTACATGAATAAATGAAACTACACAAGGATATTAAAGCAAGTAAATACTTGCCTTAGAAGGATGGATTCTGAGTTTTCTCTTCTAAAATTCCTCCATTGATTATGATCTTCAACCCGAAAATGATAGCTTTCCTTCTTGGATCCTCTCTTCCTCATTTTTTCTCACTTTCTCTCAAACCCTAGCCTCTTTGGGCGGATATATAGTAGCCCTCCTATATCCACCTTGATTAAATATAAACCTAAAACCCTATAATCTTGAAATAGGGTCAGTCCCCTTAATTAAAATGACCGGTATAGCCTCGAACGACCCCCACTTAGTCTAAAAATCCCTCGTAACCCAATTGTAACATGGACTATTTCTACCCATTCTAGACCATCTGTGCACTCAAAAATATCATCCAAGTCACCTAGCATAAAATTTCATGTCATGACCGACACGACTCTAATCGCGTGTCTCGAATGAAATACTAATAAACTCATCACTTTAACTCACTTACGACGTATTGTAATTCAATACATTATTATTTACTTATCACGCAAGTAAACATAAATATACATTTATATAAATCCTTTTTATTCACTAATTAATATTTATCTTAGTCAATTTATTTTTGATCAAATTAAAATTATGAGATCACGTGTAATTTAAAATGTTTTAAATATTTAGGGTGTTACGTACTTCCCCCTAGTAATGAAATTTCATTCCCGAAATTCGGACATACCTGGCAGAAAGAGCTCCAGATACTTTTCCCACATGTCATCCTCACTCTCCCAATAGGACTCATCGGCATTATGATCGTCCCACTGAACACGAACTAATGGTACCACCTTCGATTAAAACTTCCTCTCATTATGGTTTAAAATGACATCAAGACTCTCCTCGTACGTGATATCTGGATGTAGGTATATCTCCTTTATCGAGATGTGACTAAATGACAACTCATGCCTGAGCTACCTACATAATACAGATATATGGTACACATCATGAATCCTCAGTAAGTGCTCCGGTAGTGCGAGCCTATAAGCAACTGGCTCTATCCTTTGATTGATCGGGAAAGGCCCCACATACCTTAGTGACGGTTTCCCCTTCTTTCCAAACTGCATAACTCCCTTCACTGGAGACACCCATAGTAACCCTTGATCACCCATATCAAAATCCAAGTGTCTTCGTTTTGCGTCAGTATAACTATTTTACATGTCATGAGCTATACGTATATGGCCTTAAATCAACTCAATCCTTGAAGAAGTGTCCTGGATCATTTATGGCCCAAGAAACATATTGTCCTCCAACTCTAACCAATAACCGGGCGAAAGACAAGGTCTACCACACAATATCTCAAAAGGCATCATGGCTATCGTGAATTAGTACAAGTTATTATAGGCGAACTCTCTACCAGTGGAAGGCACTGCTCCTAACCTCCCTTGAAATTTAGTATGCAAATCCTTAGCATATCCTCCACAACTTCTTCACCCTCTCTGTTTGCCCAATGGTCTGTGAACGCTACGCCATTCCCAAACACATTTTTGCCCCCATCACCTTCTAAAAACTCTACTAGAAGTGGGACACAACGATCTTATCACAACTCGATCTCTCAACTCGGTTGTAATCCCGATATCCTCTAAATCACATTAGTAAACTCCCAAAACATAGGGATTGCATCTAACGAGACAACAATGTTATCTGAAGTCTCCACCCCAATATAATATAAATACGGGTCGACCCTTACTCAGGACGAGACATCGCAAAAAGAAACACATCCTGTCCTGGAATAGCGAACACGATAGCCTTATTGTAATAGCTCACCATCACTCTACACGTCCCTAATCAGTCCATACCCAGGATAGAATCATACTCATACCTCTCCAAAATTAGTTGGTCCACTAAAACATAACATCTCAATGTCCTCACTCGCTCCCCTGCAGATGGAATGAAAGAGAGCCCCGTTACCCAACGACAATGTAAGGACACAAATTTCCAATTGAGTCCATGTATTGTGTTGGCTCAATTCCGGACAAAAACATTTATTCATAGGACAATATGTAATTGTAATACTCTCAAGCCTATGAAGTGTTTGTTGAAGACGTAGCGCAAAGAATATAAAGCTTCATCAACATGCCGGTTTGCGTGCCTCGTCTCTACGTCATCAACTAAGGTTCCATGCTCCCAAGGTATGAATGTAATTATATTTATATAGGAGCTTGGAACAAAGTTTATTGGGTGTTAGGTTTAATAAAAAACCATGTTTTTCTTTCAGAAAAATTTAATTAGAACTTTAAATTAAAGTATATAAAGTTTCTGGGACAAAAATTAAATTTAACAAAAAATTTCTGGAAGTCGTTCGAAGTCTCGTTCGAACGAGTTTTTCGTTCGAACCAGGTTTCGTTCGAACGAGTTTGCCAACGAACTCTCACTTACCTATACTGGTCTGTCGTTCGAAATGTCGTTCGAACGAACTTGTTCGTTCTAACGAGGTTTCCAACGAGATTCTAACGAAGTCCTACTGGTGTGTCGTTAGAAGTCTCGTTCGAACGAGAGTTCGTTCGAACGAAATGTCGTTCGAACGAACTGTCAGGCGGGAACAGTTTTTGGCAGTTTTTTGGCAGTTTTTACCCACTTTCCCCACTTGTTTTTTAACCAACTTTTTCAGACTTAATAATGTGCGGGAAGAGCATTTTCCAAACTAATATTTTCAAAACTTTTCCAACTTAGTTTATCTCCTAGAGAGAGTTTGAGAGTAAAAATTGTTTAGGAAAATGTTCAAGTTTTGAGTGTTATTCTTTAATGAAAAATCCTACACACTCTAGTGTTTACACCCAATAGTTGTTTATCCAAGTTCTATATACATATCTTTACTTGGAGTTTTGGCACCGGTTTTCTCTACTGAATTGAAACAGAGACGTTTCGGGTTTGCTTCTACATCCCATAACAAAGAAGAATACATTTTGTTGCGGTATTACTCACTTGGAGAAAGGCTCCAAGCTTGGGTGATGGTGACCATACAAAGTCCTATCGGTGGATTCCGAGATCGCGGTGGAGCTCCGTGGTTATCCGCTAGGAAGAGGTTTCTACAAGGAGGAGCATTGGGGCTTGAGAGGGTTCGAGTCGAGTGTTGTAAGTCTCTTGTCTTGTAATTATAATTCCGTATCTAGTGGACTTGTGGCTAGGGCCGTCCGAGGTTTTTTCCCGTCTTAGGTTTTTCCTCGTACATCGCGGCGTAGTGTGACTTTGTTTATTTTATCTTTCACTAAAATTTAGAACGCATGCTTTAGGAAAATGTCAAGATAAAATTTGGTTTTACAATCACACTAATTTATTTGGAACTGTTTTGTTAAAATTGGAATTTTAATATTTGAATTTGAACCATCATCCTACCGTTTACGCTTCCGCATATAAATTAAGTTTTACAAGGAAATTACAAAGTTTGATTTTAAATTGTGAAAAGTTTAAAACCCAGGGATCCATAAACTATAGGGTTTTCAAATTGGTATCAGAGCAAAAAACGATAAATTATTTCGTTAAGATCCTTTAATTTTTGGCTAAAATGGAATTTTCCCCATTTTCAAAATTTCCTATCTTTGATGGTTCAAACTACGCGTATTGGAAAGCGCGAATGAAATCGGCACTTAAATCTATCGATGAACTTGTTTGGATGTCAGTTGTTAACGGGTGGTCCCCACCAACTCATCTAATTGAAAATGAACGTGTTCCCAAACCCGTCGTTAGATGGACCGAAAATGAGTTTAAGCTTGCAAACTTCAATTCCCGTGGTTTAAATGCTTTATTTAGCGCTGTCACACCGGATGAATTCTGACGCATTATGACGTGTGAGACCGCTAAAGAAGCTTGGGATATTTTACAATTAACTCATGAAGGAACGAGTGTCGTTAAAGCTTCAAAACTCCAAAACCTCACCACTCAATTTGAAACTATCAAAATGAATGAAAAAGAAACTTTTGATGAATTTTATGCT
Source organism: Sambucus nigra (assembly GCA_949130495.1). Taxonomy (NCBI): domain Eukaryota; kingdom Viridiplantae; phylum Streptophyta; class Magnoliopsida; order Dipsacales; family Adoxaceae; genus Sambucus; species Sambucus nigra. The sequence goes on from OX422212.1 coordinate 688,852,932, forward strand.
AGACTTTCAGATATTGTTAATTCATCTTTTAACTTGGGAGAGAAAATACCTGACGACCGTGTAGTAAAGAAAATTTTAAGGTCCCTACCCGATAGATTTATTCCAAAGGTGACCGTTTTAAATTCTTTACCCACTTTAGCCTCTACTAAATTAGAAGAGCTTGTAGGTGATTTACAAACCTATGAACTGGATATGTTTCCCTCTAAAAATGAAAAGAAAATCGAAAAGGGCGTTGCTTTAAAAGCCCGAAAAGAGGTCAAACAAGTAGTAGAGAGCGAGAGTGATAGTGACTCGGAAGATATGGCTTTATTTGCTCGTAAATTTAGAAAATTTCTTAAATTCAACAAAGATAAATTTAAAAATGACTTTAAGAAATTTGAATCTTCTAAACATGATAAAAGCGAGAAGATTTCTAAAGCCGAAAAGATCCCTAAGTCTAGTAATGAAAATGTTGATAGGGACGAGTCTAATAAGTGTTTTGGTTGTGAAGGTTATGGCCATAGGGCTTATGAGTGCCCCACTAAACTAAGGAAAGAGGGTAAGCGACCCATTTCATATAATGCAACCCTTAGTGATAGTGATACGGAAGAAAATCCCGATTCCCCCACAAAGAAAAATTTTGTGGCTTTTATGGCAAGTCATGTGAGTGATAGTGAGAACTCATCGATTGATGACACGATAGCACATACCACTTCCAAGGTCATTGTTCATGATTCCCTTGTTTTTGATGATAGTGAGAGCGGAGAAGAAAGAGAGAGTGAAAATGAAGAAGAGGTTGATGAGAGTGAACTTCAAAATGCTTTTCATGAATTATATAAAGAATCTATTAAATTGAAAAGAGCTAATTTGAAGTTAGAAGCAAGTTTAAGAGAGAGTGTCAAGGTCGTTAATGAAAATTCTTTAATACAAGACCTTAGGACACATGAGAGAACTCTTCAAGAGAAGCTAGCATATGTAGAAGGCGAGAGAGATAGCCTTAGGGGTTTAATGGAATCCTTGAAAAAGGAGCTTCTTGTTTTTGAAGAGAGAATTTTTTTTACTAGAATCTACCATTTTAGACTTGGAAAATAAATTAAAAGATTCTAGTAATGTCAAATTTGATTTGCAGTGTCGTTCCGAAAAACTTGATAAAATGTTAGGCACAGTCCAAATTAAAAATGACACTTTTGGTTTAGGCTTCAATACTTGTAATGAATTTACCCCTAAAGCCAAAACCAAATCTTTAGGAGAATCTCCTAGGAATGCATTTAAAGATCACTCCTTAGGTAAATCTTTTCGACATGTTTTTACTTGTACACATTGTGGTCGGAAAGGTCATCTTAGGAAATTTTGTTTTGATCTTAAACGAATTCCATGAAAATCCCATAGTAAAGTAACCACGGTAGTTAACGTTCCTACACCCCAAGATAGTCATTCTTCATTAATTTGGGTTAGGAAATCCGACTTGGTTGCCTTACGAAATAGGGATTTAGATTCTCATTTACTTTCACATGCTTCCTCCCATGCTAAATCTAACGGATGAATGTGTTAGTATTTGCATACTTTAGCTTTTGTACTTCATGCTATATTCACATGCTAAATGTATGCTTGTTTAGTCATTTTCTAGTTTTTGTCTCATTTATATCATATGCTAGAAATTATGACTTGTTTATCTTTTTGTATTATATTTTGTGTTTGAATTAATTGAATAATATAAAAAGAATTTTTGTTTATCATTTGGATTTTATCTCATGATAATTTGAGCTTAATGAAAGATTCAAATGATTTTTTATTATCCTTTTGAGTATATATATTTATTTTTGGTTAAAAATGTCAAAAACTCAAAACGATTTTTATTTTGTGTGTATTTTGGTTTGACACACTTTATGTGGCATATTCTTGTGTTTGAATCCCTCCTTTAACGCTCCCACGTGTCTAGAACTTTTGGTTTAGATTATCAATCCTTAAAATGTTCTTTACCATTTTTTTGGAGTAGTTGAATTTTGCATTGATTAAATGGATTCTATTTTCATATGCCTCTATTCACACATGCACGAGCTCTTTTGAAATTTTAACTTCATATGTATATTTGAGCTATGTGAGGTGTTCTCCTACCAATCTTGTCATCTACATATTTGTGACTTAAGAGGACTCGTGCATGTCAAAATCCGTTGCATGTGAGATTTGTGCGAAAATTAAAAACATGATAAATATAAATGTGCACGGGGAAGGGCTCCGAAAGGACTAAGTGATCCTTTGCGAATAGTAAGCCACCGTTTTTAATGGACCTAAAAGAAATACGTGGTCTTAAGGCCTAAAAACAGAAAATATGGCATTAAAAAGACAATATATTGCCAAGGCCTATGTTTGCTTGATATATTCATTCTCATTTAATTTAAATGAAAATTGAGGAAGATTGGATGGTTTATCAACGGTTTGCACAATGTCCGTTTATCCTAGTTGCATATTTCCTGTCATGACTCTATTGGTTTGTAGAATCATCAATATGCTAGGCTTGTATGCATTGTGTATGTTTGTTCATTGAGTTCAATCTATATTGTCACATGAGGTTATATTTAAATGTGATGAAGTTTGCAATCAAATGAGAACTCCGTGAACGTTTCTTAAGTGTTTGGGTCTAAATTTAATTGTTGCTAGTTCACACCCCTACACTTCCGTTTCCATATGACACATTTTTGCCATACGAGTGAGCAAACTTATTGTATTTTGTGTCATGTGTGTGTTTATATATATATATATATGCAAATACTCTATTGGTATATTTCTAGTATATATATATATATATATATGATATTTGTTTGTCTTTGCCTTAATTTCTAGTCCATCCATGCTTATACTTCATTATTGGTATCTATCTTGGATTAGTTATGCTTTTGTTGCCCATATGCTTTCATGTTATCACCTTAAGCTTTCACATGTTTTTATGTTTTGATTATTTAAACCTTTGTCTATTCCTGAACAAAAAGGGGGAGAATGATGATAGGGGGAGAAACGGTATCTAAACCTATTATTATTGTATCTTAGTTTGGGGGAGATTTATCTTAGGGGGAGACGTCTTTCTAAGTAAATGTCATTGTTTTAATAAAGGGGAGAATTGTTTTAGGGGAAGTATTTAATTAATTGCACTTAATATTGTGATATTCCCTATGCATTTGATGAGTTTGCTTAAGTGTGCAGGTGTTCTACTAAAGCGGCATCTTTAAAAGGCAAAGATTTTGATCCTTGGGTTGAGTCAAGTTTGGGCGGGTTATGTCTTTGAGTCTAGTGAGCTTGACGGCCCTTTAGGATTTTTGTTTTGGTTTTTGTCCCGGAATAGCCAAAGGGGGAGATTTGTAAGGACATAAATTTCCAATTGAGCCCATGTATTGTGTTGGCTCAATTCCGGACAAAAACATTTATTCATAGGACAGTATGTAATTGTAATACTCTCAAGCCTATGAAGTGTTTGTTGAAGACGTAGCGGCAAAGAATATAAAGCTTCATCAACATGCCGGTTTGCGTGCCTCGTTTCTACGTCATCAACTAAGGTTCCATGCTCCCAAGGTATGAATGTAATTATATTTATATAGGAGATTGGAACAAAGTTTATTGGGTGTTAGGTTTAATAAAAAACCATGTTTTTCTTTCAGAAAAATTTAATTAGAACTTTAAATTAAAGTATATAAAGTTTCTGGGCCAAAAATTGAATTTAACAAAAAATTTCTGGAAGTCGTTCGAAGTCTCGTTCGAACGAGTTTTTCGTTCGAACCAGGTTTCGTTCGAACGAGTTTGCCAACGAACTCTCACTTACCTATACTGGTCTGTCGTTCGAAATGTCGTTCGAACGAACTTGTTCGTTCTAACGAGGTTTCCAACGAGATTCTAACGAAGTCCTACTGGTGTGTCGTTAGAAGTCTCGTTCGAACGAGAGTTCGTTCGAACGAACTGTCAGGCGGGAACAGTTTTTGGCAGTTTTTTTGGCAGTTTTTACCCACTTTCCCCACTTGTTTTTTAACCAACTTTTTCAGACTTAATAATGTGCGGGAAGAGCATTTTCCAAACTAATATTTCCAAAACTTTTCCAACTTAGTTTATCTCCTAGAGAGAGTTTGAGAGTAAAAATTGTTTAGGAAAATGTTCAAGTTTTGAGTGTTATTCTTTAATGAAAAATCCTACACACTCTAGTGTTTACACCCAATAGTTGTTTATCCAAGTTCTATATACATATCTTTACTTAGAGTTTTGGCACCGGTTTTCTCTACCGAATTGAAACAGAGACGTTTCGGGTTTTCTTCTACATCCCATAACAAAGAAGAAGACATTTTGTTGCGGTATTACTCACTTGGAGAAAGGCTCCAAGCTTGGGTGACGGTGACCATACAAAGTCCTATCGGTGGATTCCGAGATCGCGGTAGAGCTCCGTGGTTGTCCGCTAGGAAGAGGTTTCTACAAGGAGGAGCATCGGTGCTTGAGAGGGTTCGAGTCGAGTGTTGTAAGTCTCTTGTCTTGTAATTATAATTCCGTATCTAGTGGACTTGTGGCTAGGGCCGTCCGAGGTTTTTTCCCGTCTTGGGGTTTTCCTCGTACATCGCGGCGTAGTGTGACTTTGTTTATTTTATCTTGCACTAAAATTTAGAACGCATGCTTTAGGAAAATGTCAAGATAAAATTTGGTTTTACAATCACACTAATTTAATTGGAACTGTTTTGTTAAAATTGGAATTTTAATATTTGAATTTGAACCATCATCCTACCGTTTACGCTTCCGCATATAAATTAAGTTTTACAAGGAAATTACAAAGTTTGATTTTAAATTGTGAAAAGTTTAAAACCCGGGGATCCATAAACTATAGCGTTTTCAGATAAATATTCACTCGTAATAATAATTGACGTTATATCCACTAAAGTCATCTCATGCACGAATATAGTGCTAACAAAAGAACATGATGCACTCGATTCACATAAAACTCGGCCCATGCGTGATTGGGTGGTAAAAGTGTGTTCGTGTGAGGACACAGTCGTTGTGTGTTTCATCGTCGTGATGCAAAAACCAAAGCCAGAACTACACTTGCGATACAAGTATAGCGGTAAGTCGGGTATCGTAAGAAATCCACGGGGAGTGTTGTATTGATTTTAATTGATTTATTATTTCAAGAATAAAAGTGTAAAAGGTGATAGGTTGGAAATGATAAAAAGGAAAAAATAAGAAGTTAAAACTAAATTACAACTAATTAAAACAAGAGTCGGTATTGCATCCTGCCATGGGATAAACACGCAAAATTAAAATTCACTACACCAAAAAGGCCAAATTGGCACCCTTCAGCCGACCATCCTTGTCACGGCCATTGACTGTGACAAAAAAAACATGCATTTTTTGTCACGATCATTGACTGTGAAAAGGCAGTGACAAAGGCTTGTCACGGTCATTGACGGTGACAGGTCCGTAACAACGTTCATAGTATAAAAACCCTCCCCCTCCTTTTGTTTCCCACCCTTTTGGTTTCCCTCCCTCTTTCTCTCTAAGAGACTGCTCTCTCTCTACGATTTTGGTACGTTTTCTCTCTCTATTTCTCTTCCATTTGTATATATATGTGTGTATATATGTGCGTGTGTGTATATGTGTGTGTAAATGTGCGCACGTGTGTGTGTGGTGGGGTGAGGGGGCAGGGCTGGGGGTGGAGAGGGGGTGTATATGCGTGTGTGTATGTGTATGTGTATGTATATATGCGTGTGTGTGGTGGGGGGAGGGGGTGGGGAGGGGGGAAATGGGGCGGGGTGGGGTGGGCCGGTGGGGGATTGTTAATTTTTTTTATTAAATTTTGATTAGTTTATTAGATATTGCCCCTCATATGCAAGTAGTGCCCCTTGTAAAGGAATTAATTGATTATTAATTTTTTTAGAAATTAATAATTAGTGCCCCTTTAATATGCAAGTAGGATTGCCCCTTATTGTAAATTAGTAAATTAATAATTGTATACTTTAATTGCTAGTTTAATTGATGAAATGAATTAATTAAATAGATGAATTATAAGGAGTACGAGATACACATTTGTTGTTGCTATTGAGATTGAATTACAGTGGATCGATGCTCAGTTGGTTAATTTTAGAAGTGGCATGACCACTGAATTATTGTCCATATGGGAGTGGGATTTTTCAACTTTTTTTTAAATTACTTTGTATCACGATCAATTAATATATAAAGTATGATAATTAAATGAAACCTGCTTTAAATTACACATAGTGCGCATGGATACTAGCCTTCTAGTTCTTATGCGTACGCATTCAATAGCCCTCAGAACCGTTCGAGAGTCATTACCCCTGTAATGAGATCTCTCGAATTGTTCCGTTTGGACAGTTTGGGACTGCATAATTTATGTATAATAATATTCTTAGAGGCTTAAAGTTGTTACTTTTGGAGGAAGTTCTACAGTCATATCCTAATGTTCTCTGGGTACATACTAGATTGACAAGTGTGAGTGTTATTTCAATTGATCAATTAAAATAACACTTACACTTGTCAATCTACATCGTGTACTTGAAGAACTATGGGGATATGCTACCGAATTTTTCTCAAATCGTAACAATGTGCATGAGCTGTTAAGTATAATACAGAAATATGCAGTCTTGAATGGGATATGACCACTCTCCCTTTAGAGGATATGGAGGAAATAGAAATTTCCATTATAAATTGAATTTGAAATTTTAAAATCGAATATAAATAAGACATCATTAAATGAAAAATACTTTAATAGGTGATTAGTTGTAGTAGTTGTGATGGGATATCCTAAACACAAAGAGTGGATGGGTGAGACAAATAGAATGGGGGATGTGTTTCGCAGAGGTGCTAATGAATTTGTGAAATACGCAAAGAGATGTCATAATGATGAAGAGTTTCTGTGTCCGTGTGCTAGGTGTAAGACTGCATACTATACTGAAAGGAGCATGAAAATCTCGATCGTTGTCTGATATGCGATGAACCTAGATATGTCCAATCTACTGGCAAGGAAGGAACAAACTCAAAAGTGCCTCAAAAAGTGTTGAAATATTTTCCCGTTGGGCCTAGATTAAAGCGATTTTTTATAGTACCATGGATAGCAGAGGCAATAACTTGGCATGCTAGGGCATAAGTAGGGGGTAACCTCATGCGTCATCCTATTGATTCTACAGCTTGGAGGAGGATGAATTATGGGTATCTCGATTTTGCTCAAAAACAGTGTAACATTCGTTTGGCTACATCAACATATGGTTTCAATCCATTTAAAAATCTAAGCACCAATCAGAGTGTATGGCCAGTAATCCTAGCCCCACTCAACCTCCCTCCTTCACAGTGTATGAGACCTGAATTTTCGATGTTGTCTTTGTTGATACTTGGGCCAAAGTCACCAAGTGATGACATCGACGTCTACCTGGATCCTTTGGTAGAAGAATTAAATGAGTTGTGGGAAGAGGGTGTGCAAGCATTTGACTCTTTTAAAAAAGAATAGTTTACGCTGAAAGCTATGTTGATGTGGGCAATTCATGATTTTCTAGCTTATGGGACATTATCTGATTGTATAGTATATGGTTACTTGGGGTGCCCTATTTGTGGAGAGGAGACTGAATCTCTTTGTCTCTCCACTAGATAAAAAAATGTATACCATTGCCATAAGAGGTTTTTACCCCCGACTCATAGTTTCTGATTTGAGAAAGGTTCTAATTTTTTATCGGGCGGGGTTGAACATAGTCTAACCACTGTAGCCATAGGAGTTCGGAGTTCAATCATCACATTTGGGTAATTTTTGCAAACAACTTCAATTTTTCGTATTAGACCTTACTAACCTAGTCGTATCGTAATCCAATATTTCATCTGATTTTTCTCACCAATGCTTGTCATTCTCATATTGCAGAATGTCAAGGAAAGTGTCCATCTAGTCCCCAAAATTAAGAATTTATCTTAATTATTAGTACTTTCTCTAGCATGAACACTTTGTTAAACTAACCTTCTTTTATTCAGTTTAACTTATTGTTACATTTTCGACATAATAAAGATACGTTTTATTTCAAATGTTTGCATTCACCGGTGATGACTAGATGCAATGAGCCTGTATTAATATACTAGAACATTATAATCCAAAAGTATTTGTGATGTAGCCAATAACATCCATTAAGTATCAAAATTCAAAGTTTATTCATCTAAATGCAAAAGACATCAAATACATATCCAATAGTATCCATCGAGTATAGTACCCCACAGTATCCAAAACAGACACATCACCTTCATAAAAGTATCTGTTCTTAAGGTGTGAGGATTGACGAATCCATTCGAACTTTATGATACGAACAATGTTGGAACAAAACTAATATCCTAGTTTCCTTTTTCTTTCCTTCTGAAATATGAAATGCCAACCATATAAATCTACAGTAAAAATATAATAAACCAACAATCCTTATCCGTGTTTACTATTCTATCTAGGTTTCTTGAAGTCTCATATTAAGAGATGGAATCTACTATTTATATCCATATCGTAATACCTTTATAAAAGAAAAAAACTTTACTTTTTCCAAATTTATCTTCATAAACTTGATAAAATTCCTATGAATTCAAAACACACACTTGGTTAATTGTCATTCCATGGGTATTATTTTATGGGTAACTTTATAATGTCACCCAAGTTCACATACTATTTTTAGAGACAAAACAATCTATTGATGGGACTTGGGATCAACATCATTCAATTGCATATGGTCACTTGTACTAGCCATATGTATGTAAGCATTGTATATTGTCTTTCTATTTACAACACATGATCCAATGCATAAAGAGAAAAATGATGCAATATATACCTGATAGGCCTCTGCATGATGAGCACCCTATAATGGTGAATAGACTTAGCCATACCAGTCTTGATCACAAGTGTTTGCAACTATCGCTCCAGAAAGTTCTCCTGCCAACACTTAATTAAGCGCGTTCTGGCTCTCATCCAACAACCGATACTTGTTCATCATCACATTTGGGTAAATAAAATAGATTATGAATATAGTTAGGAAACTACCCTTATAACTTTAAGAAAGAAGAATTTTATTGAGGAATACTAGAAAAATTATTGATATAGGACAACAAGAAGCCTTCCAAAATATGAGGGTAGAAAAGTGAAAATAAATAGGTAGAGAAAAAAAAGTTGTGAAAGTACCTCCAGACCTCATAGATATTTTTGCATCAACCTTAAGTGTGGGGGAAAACGTTGACCCTTTCTAGTTTTTCCCTTTTAACTTTTCTTTCTTGAGAACTTCTATCTTGTACTTCGCATCAACCTCACAACAATCAGTTCATAATGATTCAGTGATATTACGTCTTTGGACTAAACTAAGGAACCATTGACAAGATACGATCATACCAAGAATGTTAACACCATTCCAAGAATACGCCTACAATATCACTAAACATTTTATAATTTCTTCGTAAAATTTAAATGAACTTTCACACATTTACTGAAGCATTTACTTCTTTCCTCTTTTTTCATCAACCTTACGGACTAAGTTAATTAACTGTTTAAAATCAGAAATTCTATTATCCTAGTTCATTAAGCACATTTTTATATTGTATACAGAGTATACTTGGGTATGCACTCTTTTTTTACGATATTAAAAATGCAGTACAATTTGCAAATCGCAAATAAAAAAATTAACATAAAAACACTGCATCAATTCATCATGTGTAGTGACCAATACAAAATGCAGTGCAATTATTGGCTTAAAATCATATAAAAACTACATTTGTTCATAAGTTGTAGAGTTGTAGTGAACTACTAATGAAAGTCCTATCCAAAAAGTGCCAAACACATACAAAACAGGAAAACACTCTAGCTTGTGTATACAATTCAACTTCAGAAATCCTAAGAATTGACTGGATTGATCACCTATGTTTTTCATTAGTCGACAGTCTCAAGTCAGTAACTTCATAACTCCTAAAAATTGACTGGAAGAACCATTGATCACCTATCTTTTTGTAGCATCAACGTACAATACACAACACCCCAGTAAGAATAAGTTCGTACATCATAAAAAATAATAATAGGCTAAGCTGGAGCACATTAACTTGAGCAACTATTGAAGTTCTAGATCACACATCAAATCATTTAGATGACATCCATGGAATGGCTTTTAGTAAAAAATCTTCCACGAATCTGCCAAATCAATATCATAGACTATATGTTCCTCACATTATACAAGACAAGTGCTTTAAAACGAGTAGTTAAGTGTCAACCACTAGGAACCGTGAGTAATAAGTTAATATTGATAGAGTAACAAGTAAGTAGTCAAGGTACGACTGACTTCACATAACTAAGGAACTGTAAGTAACAAGTACTAATTATTTGTGCAACTAAAACCAACACATCAAGTAGTGGGGTTATGAGTTTTCACCATTCATCGTAATAAAGTTGAATTATGCAAATACTCAACGACACATGGAATCAACCAATTTAAATAAAGAGAAGGTGAGAAGATACATACCGCTATCAGAATCAAAGATCTGAGATGTGATGATATCACCTTCAATGTCCCTATCTAGGGGAGTTGTGAAGGCCTCAACAACTGCCCCATAACGCATAGTTTCATGCTGCAACACAACACACATAAAGCTATCATACAGATTATAGATATGCGTATCGTAAGAGATATAAAAAAGAACAAATCTCTTCCCTCCTCCTTTATTCGGGCTTGGGACTGGCAATTCCAAGGAAATATTTGCATTGGCGGAGTTAAAAAGGTTTATACCATACAACAAAAAGCAACTCGAGTAATCTAAAAATGCAAACATAACAAACACAATAAAGTCCATAGCAAATACTAGCATTAATAAAGTCCATATCATAACAAAGTATAGCATAATAAAGTCCACGACATAATCAAGTCCATAGCATACTCAACACAAGTATGACTTTAACAAGTTGCTAACAAAAATTAAAAGTAAGAAGTCTTTGGGATCCAACAATATACGTGACTAAACTCTTCGACCACACCACCCAACTTCCACTACCAACATCTCCGAGAAGCTTAGCACCACCTTATGTTCCCAAGTAAAGAGAAGCATTTTTCTGAAGCACTTTGTCCACTAGTAATACCACCTCTTTCTCATAATTCACTATGTGATCGTGCATTACGTCTCAAGGGGTAACGTGTATCCTTCCCTTGCCAATAACCATACCATTAAACCCGTGCACATCACATGAGACACCATCTTCTAGTGAGTAGGGTTCTATATTAAATGATGCAACTGTCCCATTACTTGCACTTGCTCCAATAGCTGGGGAGGAATGGTACTTCCCCAATACCATACCTATCATTGTCTCTATATTTCTTAGTTTAAAATCGAGCCGACCTTTCATTTGGTTCCCATTGGCCTTTTCAGCTGCAAGCAAAGATAAAGATGGAGCTGAAGCCTCGATGGATGATAATGAAACTATGAAACCAACACCACGAGTGCACCCTCGCTTGTCAATAACAAATACTTCAAACAAGGCATCATTTCTCAATGATTGTGACTGGTTGGTGTTATCACTACAACTTTCTTCTGGTTCTTTTTTCTTCGCGAGCACCTTATCATGTGAAATGTCCAATATGTAGAAGTGTCAAGACTAATTATTTGAATGTATAATGTTTTCATGTAACAATCATCATTCACTATGTATAGAAAATCACCACGATTGGAACAATGCTCTCTCTGACTGACCCATCTTTACATGCGTGGCTAACTAGCCATACATCAACACGCAATGGGTTTTTATGCAATTTCTTTATTTACAAATAAAAAACATAACATATATTATCCTCAAGGTAATAATAATCAAATAAAGCAATAAAACATAGTCGTACGTATCATATTGTACTCGACTTGGGCATGCCCATCACGCCCACTTGTGTGAGTGGCCCCAATATTTGCCCTATTATGTTTTCATGCTTTCCTCTTTTTTTAGCCTATTTCATATTCTCATGCTCCAGGAACTCTTTCCATTGTTCTGGCTTAACACCTAGAGGTAAATTGGCCAATCTTTTGGCATCCATTGAATATTTATCATAACAGCTCTTCCATAACTTGGATTTATATGTTTTAAGTAGGTTGCACATACTTTTGTAGTAACTAAACTTATAACTATCCGAGAGTCCATATGCTCTCTAACAAGACAGTTGATACTTTTAAATTATAAGAAATGTGTAAAGTTATACAAAAGCAAATATAATAAACAAATTAAGTATATATAAGAAGTCTCACTTTCATGTCATTCCAAACATCTTCCTTATATGTTTTTGGAAGCTTAGGCCAATCAGTATACGATATTGGGATCTGAGCCTTGACCACTTTACCACGTCGAGACATAAATCGTCATTTCTTTCTACCTATTACCTAATTATGTTGATTGATCTCAACCGCAATTATGGTGTCTATAGATGATCCATCTGAACCATCGTGTGGGTTGGAGACATTCGCTTCATTTGACATTACTGAAATTCAACTAGTGTTGGATATATATTATGAATTAATAATATGTCTAAACGAATTATTTACATATTAAGTCCAAATTACTAAAAATTAATAATCTGTCCAAATGCATAATCTGTCCAAATTTACTAAGAATTGGTCCATTCGTCGCATGTTACAATATAAGTGAAGCATACTAAGAGTCAATTTTTTTACGATATATTTCTCTACAATGCTCCCTTCAACATACCTCTTATTATTAGCATACTTCTTGTAATCTCTCATCAACCTACGCATAAAAACTATATTGATTAAAGAAAAATGTTTGTCGAAATAAAAAGGTTAAGCAAATCATTTACTAGTTAATTACCTTTCACAAGGATACATCCACCTATATCTTACCGGCCCACAAATTAACACTTCCTCTGCTAAGTGTAAAATGAGGAGGACAATAATAACAAAAAATCCAGGCGAAAAATATTTCTCCAAAACGCACATAGCCTCAAACAATGCGTTCCATGCCGACTCCAAAATGTCCCTTTTGATCACTTTGAAACATTACACATTGAAAAAGAAGCTTAACCGTAAAATTGCTATTCACAAGTCCTTGTATTTTGGATAAGCGTTTTTAAGCAGCAATGACAACAAATATAGCATAATTACATGATAGTCACGTGACTTGAGCCCCTTCGATCCAAGTGGTTGTAAACTCACACAATTACTCAAGTTAGAAGAAAAATCTCTTAGAACTTTTAGGTCCTTTAAAGTACGAAAAAATCATTATTTTTCTTTTTTTGTTTAGCGTGAATGCAGCCTTTGGTTTTACAGTTTTTCCTGAACTTTCATCTATTTCCATCCACATTTTATTCTTGATCCTCATGGTCTTCATATCTTTACAGGAATTTTCTCTATCTCTAGTTTTGTCTTTAACGTCTAGAATGGTTGACAAAAGATGATAAGTGATACTCTTCTAAATGTGCATAACATCTAGATTATGACGAACACTATGCTCTTTCCAATAGGGAAAATCAAATAAAATAGACCTTCTATACCATGGAGTGGTAATGTCACTAACCACATTACTATCCCCCTTTACGTTTTCTTTTTATTTCGAAAATCTGTTTACCAATTCTCATCTTGATGCATTTCACCTTCTTTTCAACCTTCGAACTAGATAACCTTCGTGGAGCTTTATGATGTTCAACCTTGTTGTTGAAATTGCATTTGTCCTCCCTAAACTTGTGAGCACGAGGAAGGAATCTTCCATGACCACGATAACAAATTTTCCTACTACTCGTAAGTCGTTCAGAGTTAACTTCTTCCGCACAAACGGGGCACCCTTTATAACCATGAACTCTGCAACCCGATAAAGTTCCATATGCAGGAAAATCTTGGACATCCCATAACAACATCGCTCTAAAGGAAAAATTAGTTTTTGTATATGAGTCATACGCCATTACACCTTGGAACCATAATTCCTTTAACTCATCTAGCAAAGGGGCAAAGTAAATGTTGATGTCTTTCCTCGGAGCATTCGACCCGTACATTAAAATTTACATCATTAAAAACTCATTTTTCATGCATAAAGACGGTTCCATATTAAGAGGAGAAACAATGATAGGCCAATAATTGTAACTAGATATGAGATTCCCGTATGGATTAAAACCATCAGTGTCTATACTAAGACGAACATTACGTTTTTTAGTCGCAAAGTCTGGTCACATCACATCGACAGATTTCCAAATAGACGAATCAATAGGATTACGCGTGATATTAGTGCTAAACTGTGCCCTAGCGTGCCAAGTCATCTCATTTGGAATCCATGGTGTGGTGAATAATCTCTTCGACCTTGGAACTAAGGGGAAATGTCTAATTGTCTTCAGAGGTACTTTATCCTCCCCATTTATTCCAACCTATACCTGGGTAAGTTGCATACTTGACATTTTACCTTCATTGCATGTTCTTTTCTATATAAAATACAATCATTTTTGCATTCATGAATTATATTATAATCCAGACCAACTTCTTTGATTATCTTCTTCATGACTGGATGCTTGGATGGCACTGTATTTCCTTTCGGCAAAAACTCTTTAAACACCCCCAAAATTTCTGTATCACTATTATCTGACAAACCATATCTTGTTTTAACATTATTCAATTTGACAAGAAAATATAGCGTCGTATGTTTCTCAGGATTTGACGGGTACAACAGTTCACTCGCTTTGCCACATAACTTTTCGTATTTTAACTCCTCATTAGTCTCGGCACGATTGTCACCTCCCCCATTCTAACATGCTCACTTGATAAATGATCTACTTCATGGTTAAACATTTTGAATGCGTCATAAAAAGCTTTTCCATTCTTGGATTGTCGAGGACAAGGTCATTGCATTCAACACTTTCAGTGGGTTCTTTTTCTTTTCTTTTAACGACTTCCTTTTTGCCATGAAAATGCCAAAACGTGTAAGACATGGATATACCATAACGAAGCAAATGAAAATGGACGTCTTCAAGCTCTAACGACTTTACATTTTTACATTTTAGGCATGGTCATTAAAATAAGGTTTCGCCACCACAGTTATTCTTTACAAATCAATGAAGGTAGCAACCCCATTAATGTATTTTGGACTTCCTCTTTAACGTTCCTTCACCCACTCTTTACTAACTTCCGATGACATTCTGTATGTTGAGATACGTTAGTAAAAAATTAATATATACTATTTAAAATCTAAGGGTCTGGCAACAAGTAAAGCAATAGTCGATTGTTCACAATCTTTGATTAATATTTAATGAAGTAAAGAGGTGGTTAGAAGTGGATTTTTCAAACAATCATGAACTAGTTTACAACTTGATAGTCACTCAATATGACAACCCCTATTTTTGTACAAACTTTTTTTATAAACATATATAACATGATCTTCAAATCTCATACAATAGAATTTATACCCAAATGAAGTATAAATTAAATATTTTTATGGTTGAAACCAAAAATAATCTTCTTTATATTCGAAAGATAACATAAACACGCCCGACCTTAAACACAAACACATCAAACCCCAACTCAACATTACTTTTTATTTCTTTAACTTTCAACACCTATAAATACACACATATGTATCTATAACTACCTTTAAAAGACCAAAATTATGGAAGACACCCCCATAAAGATCATAAATTAACTACCCTTAAAGATCATAAATTAACAATCCGAGCAGACTAAAATGTAAGCTATATGCAAATAGACTAAATAAATAAAGCTTCACAACAAAAACCAATCATCCTATGCTTTGTTCACAATCTACAATTAAAAGTTCTACCACATAGAACACCCCATTTGAATTTGCATAATAAAAAAGCAGAAGCCAAATTAGAGTTAATGTGAGTGTCAACATAACTTACTACACATTTATTTGTGTTTAAAAGAAGTGAAAGTGAATACCAACGTTTTATGAATTAGAATATACCCCAAACATTTAGATGAAAAATTGAAAATAAAATAAAATGAAAAACAAACACATTGGAAAAAAGAGGCACGTGATCCTTAAACAACAAAGATTCATACCCATACATCAAAAACTTCATACTTGGCAATATCAGAGAATTTATATTATACCTAAGGCCCTCTTTCAACGAAACATTTGAAGATATTGGGCATAGTATTATCATGTACTCAAGATATTAATACAAAATTATAAAATATTATTGAATACTTGGGAACCGATTTATACACACCTACCTTCAACAATTCATAATAGTCTATAATTAGAAGAAAGTTATTGCGGATATACAAACTACATGCTCATACCATATTAGTTTCCAAAAAACAATACATAAAAAGTGTGTACATACCCTAATTAAAACTAAAAGATCATATGGTTTAACTATTTTCACAAGAAACTTCTCAAACATTAATGAAAAGATCAAATCGAATACACAAATACAAATCAAATTGAACACAAACATGAATACCTGAGAACAAATCGAATATACGAATACAAATCAAATCGAACACAAACACGAATACCTGGGAACAAATCGAATCGAAAAGATCATATGGTTTACCTTCTAATTTCGCAACGAAGGTTTGGAGGCACGAAGGTTGGGGACGTGATTTCACTTGAAACGCTTGGTGGGAAGGTTTTGAGGCACGAATGTGTGATAGGAACGCTTGGTGGGAAGGTTTTGGAGGGGAAATTAAGTGTGAAAATTTTGACACAATTGTTCTGGTATGTAACCCTTTTAGGTTATCCCACTTACAAATTAAGTAACTATTACAAAATTTACAACGGTTTTGGACACTTACACATTTTATAAGTGTTTAAAACTGTTGTAAATTTTGTAACTGTTATAAACACTTACAGATTAAATAACCTATTAGTTTCAAAATAGCCATTATGGTGTACCGATTAGCTTTTGTTGTTTTAACCTATTTATATTAGAACCTTTCGAGCTTGATATTTTTATTGTTGTTTACAATAATCTGGTGGGGACAGAGTAACACTATAAAAATAAATAGATTTTCAATAATCAGTTTATTTTTGTTGTTTTTCATTACCATACATATTTTATATTGATTAATTTTAGCCATGTACCGAAGCACAACTACGTGGTTCACTACTAACAGGGACGGAACCAGGAATTTTTGTGTATGAGGGTAGAGTAATGATGAACATCGGGGGTTCAGGGGTAGGACCACCCGAGTAAAAAACTTTTTAGGTTATTTTTTTAGTTTATAGAAAATAATTATCCAAATTAACCCCAAATTTGTAATATTTCAATTTGTAACACAAACATCAATCCTTTAACATTTCAACCAATATTAATCCTATAATTAACCCTAAATTCAGATTTTACCCTAAGATTTTAACCAACATTAACCCTACAATTCATCGTAACATCAATACTAACAATAAGTATTAATTCAAGACGATAAAATTAAATTTAAATCAAGAGAAATATGGAGGGAGAGCTTACGAGCGAAAATTGGAGGACTAAAATATAATTCATTATTTAAATAAAATTTATATAATTTAAATCACAAAAATTCATTCAAAAATTCAATCAAAATTCTAAAATTATAGATTAAATAAAATGAGAAGATAAGTCATTTCCTTTTCTTTTCAAAGAGCCAAGCCTAGCAGTGTGGAAAGAAAAAGAATACAAAGGTTTTTAATATGTAGTTTTTTGGCACATATCTAATTTTTTTTGCACAAATGCAATTTTTTTAAAATTTTGTGGGGGCTCAAACTCCGACTAGGCCTGATGTAGCTTCGGACGTGACTACTTATAAATATAAACTCAATTTTCCTTAAAACAAGAATTTTTAATATTCAACAACACACAGTAATTTATAGTAACCGAATAAGACATTTATATATTGTACGTCAAAAAATATTAAAGATATCTACATAAAATTTTGTACAAATTTATACTTAGGTTAATTTACAATAAGCCCTGCTGAACTATATATGTTTTATAGACCACCCAACACATAAAAAAGTTGATAAATCGTTACTCTATTTCATTAAAAGCGTTTTTTACATTTTAGGTGGTTTGCAAAAACATAAGTATCCCAATGAGGTTTATCATAATTTACCCTTAAACTTATTGATAATTGACATAAAATTGTCCTCACAAATAGTTATTTAGGTTTAAGGGAGAATTTTTATAAATTTTTGATCGTCATTTTAGTCTTCACAAAAAACATACGTAAGGATTTCCTTGTGAAAGTAAGATTCCACCCACTTTCCCATGACTCGGTAATATGATTCATTGGAGTGCACATTTCCATGCAACTTGATCTGTCAATAAACACAATAATGTAATACTTTCTTATAATTAGTGGTGTGCAGGATCCAAATCAATTTGATGAAACCACCGATCCAAACCAAATCAATCAAATCCAATTAAAAAACCAACCAATATTGGATTGGATTGGATTTGATTTTTTTAAAACCAACCTCAATTGGATTGTTTTTGATTTTGTATACATAAGTACGGATGAAACTGATCCAAGATAACTATATATAAAATATATTAAAAATGAAATACATGTCATAATTTTACAGATTATAATATATTAATAGTTTGTAATCATATTTTGAACTTGAAAAATCGTCTTCAACTAAATTGGATCCGATTCTCTTTAAATAGGTTGATTTCAAATCTATGCACACCCCTGGTCAAAAAATTTCATAAAAATAAGAACCACCCAACTTTAGGAGTTACCATAAGGGCATTAAGAGCATCCACAATAATGGATGCTCATGAAAGGCAGGTTTACAAAATAGAAAGGTGGTTTTACTTTTCCTTATGCGTAAACTCCACACCAGTGGAGATGAAGAATTTGCAAAATAACTTCCTACGACCTAATGTTGTTCGTAGGAATTTCTACGAATATTATGTAATCATATAAATTAAAAATAACGTTCCTATGAACTACATTAAATAATAGGAATTCCTATGTTTACAAAATCTATAGGGATTCTCTAACTTTGGAGAACCAATATAAATTTAACTCCGAGTTCTTTTCTCTTTTTCTCACCATTGCAGACATTACAATTTGTATAATTACGAAATCATTCGTCTTTTAGTATCACCATTGGTGATGCTATAATGAATCTTATTAACGTTGATAGTTTTTTACCCAACATTTTATCCCCGCGCGATGCCCGAGCGTTTCACAAATCTAATATCAAATTATATGAATTATATATTTATATTGATCAAACATATCTAAATTAATAGATATTACCATCAAATAAAAAGGATGAATAAATTTTTGAAGAGTTGTAAATACTTCTAGCATATACAATATCTTAAAAAAAAATCTCATAACATGGATATATTTAAATAAAAGATGATTCACTGACCACACAACAAATTTTGCTATGTAAAATCAACAAAATTTGTATTTATGTATGGTAATTTATTATTAGTTAGAAATCAATTTATCATTACAAATGAAGCTTAATAAACAATTCAAAAAGATGGAAAATTTCAAAAAAATTCTACTTACCATGACAAAATTAAATATGACATGATATCAATTGGATCCTAAGTTCATTAGTTTTGAAAGCTATTTTATTTTCACATCCCTAACTCATGGATAGCCAAAGCAACAAAATCTGCATCTCCAACTAACCCAATCAAGATGTATGCAATTTGGATAATGATTTATGCATAAAGAAATTAATGCCAATAATAACACCAAAATGATATACGAATACAATTAAAAAAATATCATTTCACACACTTAACCCTTTTCACCTCCTACAGACCATCATAATCACTCAACAATTCATAAACAAACAAATACCATTTCCTTTTGGTGTTTACTATAAATACCAATTCTAATTATAATATAATAATTAAAAGAAAAAAAAGGAATAATCTAATGTATGCCATACGTGGATAGTGCAAATAATGTCTTGTATAGGTCCCTCATTGGACCCTTTCTCTTACTTAAAGAGAAGTTTTTGAGAACCATACATGTTTGCATGAGAGTACTTTTTGCTAAATGCCAAAGTTGTAATTAGATCGAGGTTGGTTCATCCCTATTTCCTTTAAAATGACATAAAAAGAGACGGTAGACATAGAGAATGAGAGTGTGAAGATAAATAGATGAAGAAACCCAATAGCCATAAACTCTTCATTCTCCTATTTCGAACTTGGCGTGTGAATTATAAACCTTCACTATTAACATTAAATATAAGACAGGTGGCTCAATAACACTTAGAGCCACTATATATATATAGGCGTGTGAATTATAAACCTTAGCTGTTAACATTAAATATAAGACAAGTGGCTCAATAACACTAAAAGCCACCATATATATATATATATATATATTAGATATTAGATTAGATGACCCAAACCGACTATTTACAAAACCTCATTTCTCCATAACGTACACTGAGACATAAAATTACATCTAGGTCCAGTTTGCTTTGCGGTAAAATGGGGTGGAATCTGATTCCTTTCGAACATTCCTAGAAAAATGTAAGATTACTGTATTTGGTGTGAGGTTAAATTACATGAGAATACGACCCCCAATGGAATCAAATTACCTCCGACGTGGGAAAGTGGGCCTTACAAATATTTTTTGTGACAAAAATGCCCTTAAAAATATTAAATTATAAAAGCTACTCGTAAAAACTAGATATTTATTTTGTGGCGATAATTTTGTTATGTGAGTTTGTATTAAATTTAAAGTCGAACAAATGTTATTTAGGCATTTTTTTCTACTCATATAATAATTAATTTGATTAACTTACAATATAATACACACATCTGCAATAAATTATTATATTTGTTAAATATTGGAAAATAAATACTTTAAAAATATATTTTTGAGTTCATAGATTTATAAATAGTGAAGGGTAATATTGTGTATATATATGTCTGCGCGCGCGCGCGCGTGCACACACACACACACACACACACACACACACATATATATATATATATAATTATTAAAGGGTATTATTAGTATATATTATACAATCCCAAGCAACTTTCTATGCTTGAACCAAACACAAAATTTCGATTCCCAATAAAATCCATTGGCTAACTAAATAGAACAAAATAATTTAAAATCTCGATAAAGGTTTCACAATAATAACTTTCATAGTAATAATCCATGCAAAGTATTACCGTGAACCAAACGAAGCGCTATTTCTTTTCTTTCTAGCAAGGACGTTTCATGAGTTGAATAGATATTTTAATTTTTTATTCAGCATTCTGGTTGATGAGCTAAACTGAAAGAAACGATTTTTACGCCCCAAAACCAATGTGCCCTACTTTTTAATCCCCCCAGGTTCTTCTCATAATCTTCTCTAGGTTAGGGTTTCAAAATGTTGATATATATCTTCCTCTGTTTGATTATTATGCTGTAGTTACAATTTTAGATTGTTTCAATTCCCGAAAAAATAATTTCATCCTTATAAAATTGATGAATATCTTTGAATACGAGATAGTTCACATATGAGTATTGTGTTGATTTGTAAACTTGTTTTTCAAGCCCAAATCCATTAGAGGGAAGTCCAACCTAGTTTCTTTGGAGGCCCAACCCATAGAAGCTTCTAAGTTAGGTGAAGGAACTCAATCATGGAAATGACTTATCATCCATTTCAGCAAGAAGATAATGGGTGACTCCTCCTATAACTAGCTAGACTTTAAGTGTGTGATTGATGTTTAAATTGCCTGTGACACCCCGACTAATTAAACACCGGGTAGCTACGCCTTTATAAAATTAATTCAAAATGCCAAGTTGGCTCAGTTAATAGCATCACTGTCGAAAACGTTTTATTATTACTAGCCACCTAGTATTTAAAAAGTAAGTGCCAAATTTTATTAAATCTGATTAACATGCAACAAGAGTAATGAATAACTAAATAACACCATTCACCATAATGAAATGAAACGAATAACCATCACAAAATGTATATAAACTCTGGAGGAAAAACTCCTCAATACAAATCCCACAACTGATAAGAAAACGGAAATAAATAACTAAAACTGAATACTGAGCAATACATGCTAGAGTCTGAAAACTGAAATGTAAAAATGTCTAATAGAATTGGGCAACATGCCCTACAACTGATAGATGCTGAGACTGGAATCCAAATGAGAGAAGCGTCTACATGCAAATCCCCGTAGCTTCCACAAACAGCTACAGCTCGTCACCTGAATGAGAATCCTATGCTGGGTGTCCTTGTGGCTGGGCACCTAAAAAGGTTTTACAAGAAAAAGAGATTTGAAAAGCAAACGGGTCAGAGCCCGAATGTGTTATATTTTAAAAACTTGCAAGTGCTTTAAAAACATTTAAAACATTAAATGCAAAGTACATGTTAGGACGTGCACTCACATTAAATTCTCACCTCTCGACTAACTGTGCACTCCTAACGTAATTACCCGTCTATAACGACCCATACTACTAGCTAACTGACGACATAACTAGCTAGACTGCCAAAGGTTCTACCCATATTACTAGGTTCCATTTATTATAACAACGCTCGTAATTAAATAGAGGTTTAACATAAACTCAGTTACTAAATATGCCATTGATATAACTATCAGTTAACTCATTATCAGTCTCGGAACATTACCGTAATTGTATTCACAACATTAACATGAAGGTTCAATTAAATTAAGCGTATATTATTCACATCATAAATATACGACACAAGCACCCCGAGAACTAAGCTGCGGTGCACACATACTCTGCTATCCATCCCGGTACATCACGTACATAAGGATTTCATATTCCGAATCTCTCAGGAATAGTTTACCGATAACAACATCACAAATAATGGAGGCGAACACAGTCACCATCACATGGGTCACGCACATACCTACGCTCCCATGATCAGCGGACTTATTAATATCACAATAAGTCTTTCAATGACCTATGTTCATCAAGGTACCAGTCTATATCCCCCCCATAGGCACACAAGGATTAGAGGGTCCTAAGCGAACGTAACCTCCCCCGTGATAGCAAGTATGGTAGGTATGTTATACACATAAACCATATACTAAGCATTCACACATCTTAGATATCACTATTTTAATAAGGTATTTTCTACATCATTATACCATTATTCCAGACTTATATATATTTCAAGTCTCCCGTTAATATAAGGTTAAATTGCCGACACGTCTCACGCCGTAATCCCTTATCCTTAAAATCTATCTCAAATAGACTATTAAGTTCCGATTGTTCCCAAATATAACATCTTTATTCTTAAGGTCTTTACTTCTGCTCTAAACCTTATTTCATCAAATTACACAACTTTACACTATTAACCCAAACGTTACCTCACTAACGAATTTCAATAATCTAGAATAATTCCTCGAATTGTATTCTAATTAAAGTCCACTATAATAATCACACCTGCTGGTCTTCCTCAAGGGTGAGGGTATTCATAAGGGCTACAAACGTATTCTCCGAGGGTTTCCACCATTAAAATCAAATTAAGGAATATTTTACTCATTCTGGGAAGGTCGATCGATCGACCTATGAATGTCGCTCGATCGATCTAGTCGATCGATCGACTGATGAATGTCGATCGATCGATCGAACAGGTATGGCTACGGACTGCTTCGTTTTGCAGATTTTAATCCATCCCAAAACCAATTTCTAACGTATGATTCTCAGATATAACGTCATAGTAATGCCATATAACAATCCTACAGTATTACTAACGTTCATAAATCAATAATTCAACATCTAAAGGCTACATATGGATCAATCTTCATAAAAACCTACTTTTTCCAGATTTTCTCAAGAACATGAACCCTAACATAATATCATCATCAAATCCCAGAATTTAATTCGTTTTTCTTTCACCCAATCATGTATTCACATCAGATTAATCGTCACCAACTAGTCTACATGCAATTTATCCTCAAAATTCAGACCTAAGTTCAATTAATCATGGGTTTTTCATTCATCTTCCAATAACAATTATAAATCTTCAATTTGCTAACATGGAAAGAACATTTGCTGAAGTTAAACATAATTAAACCACTTGCCTTGGTTTGATTTCGAATTTGGTGTTGATTTGGTGAAGAATCTCTGCAGAATTCCTCTATCTCTCTCCTTCTCCAAGCTCTCCTTCAATGGTGGCTCAAGGTGGCTAGGGTTTGGTTTGAGGGAAACTTATGAAAACCTAATATAATAAACCTCCGTAGCTTGTTAGGTTAATAAGGGTTGGTTGGGTCAATCCTTATCAGATTACAACTCTCCATTTTCGTCACTTTTAATTACTCAAAAATACCAAATTACTAAAATAGCCTTTAAGTTGCCGGTATGGCCTAAAAATACCCCGGGACCCAAACTATACCCCCGGCTAGTGTTTTCTGACTATCTCGACCCTTCCGGACGCGTTGGCGCACTCAAAACGACCATACGGGTTATAGATTTTTAATTCACTTTTATTATCAAAATATTATACCGTGACGCGGCGGTCCCACGCGTCTCAACAAAATTTCTAAAATGCCGTATATAAATCTCACGACAAATTTTCAAATTCCAAACTCATATATAATCATATAAGCACATAATCAAATACTAAGTCGCACTACATTAGTATTATAACCCGGATTAATTTTCAATTAATACAACAATTAATTAATTAATCCCATAAATAAATATAGCCCAAAGTACGGGGTATTACATACTCCCCCCCTAATAACTGAATTTCGTCCCGAAATTCGAAACTAGAAAGTACCTGCTAAAAACAACTCTGGATAACGTTCGCGCATCTCATCCTCGCGATCCCATGTGGACTCCTCGACATTGTGATGTCGCCACTGAACACGTACTAACGGGACTATCTTTGACCGCAGTTTCCTCTCGCTTCAGTCCAAAATAGCAATTGGCCCCTCCTCGTAGGAGCTATCCGGCTGGAGATCGATGTCCTCCACAGCAATGTGAGAATGAGCCAAATCATCTCTAAGGTATTTCCTCAGCGAGGAAATGTGAAACACATCGTGAATTCGATGCAAGTGCTCTGGTAACCCAAGTCTATACGCAACCGGTCCGATCCGCTCAATAATAGGAAAGGTCCCCACATACCTCGGTGCCAACTTCCCCTTCTTCCCAAAACGCATAATCCCCTTCATAGGAGATACTCTGAGCAGAACTTGGTCTCCTACTTGGAACTCTCTGAAAAACCTCTTCGCATCAGCATAACTCTTCTGCCTGTCTTGAGCTACCCGAATGCGACTACGAATCAGCTCAATCCTTGCCGAAGTGTCCTGAATCACTTCCGGCCCGAGTAGTTTGTTGTCCCCCGCCTCTAACCAACATGCTGGGGAACGACAAGGCCTACCGTACAGTGCTTCAAACGGAGCCATGCCAATCGTGAATTGATAGGAGTTGTTGTAAGCAAACTCCACCAGTGGAAGGTACTGCTCCCATCCACCCCCGAAGTCAATAATGCACATGCGTAGCATGTCCTCCAACATCTGGTTGGTGCGCTCTGTCTGCCCATCGGTCTGCGGGTGATAAGCCGTACTCAACCGCAATTCGGTGCCCATGGCCTCCTGGAAACTCTCCCAAAACCTCGAAACAAATATCTTGTCTCTGTCAGACACGATATTCAGGGGCACACCGTGAAGTCTCACAATCTCTGAAATGAAAAGCTGGGCATACTGTCCCGTAATGTAGTCAGTCCTTACGGGTAAGAAGTGAGCGACCTTGGACAACCTGTCCATAATTACCCAAACGGAGTCGTGACCCCTCTGCGACGTAGGCAACCCCGTGATAAAATCCATGGATATGCTCTCCCACATCCACACCGGAACCTCCAACGGCTGTAGCAAACCTGCTGGTCTCTGATGATCCACTTTTACGAGCTGACAAGTGGCGCATTTCGAGACAAACTCAGCGATATCTCTCTTCATACCGCTCCACCAATATTGCCGCCTCATGTCTTGGTACATTTTGTCCCCTCCGGGATGTACCGCGAACCGTGAGCCGTGCGACTCTGCCATCACATCGTGCCGCAATTCTACCCCTTCCGGAACTACCAATCTCCCATTGAAGCGCAATCCCCCGTCTGAGCTAACGGTATAGGACTCGGCTCCCTCTGCAAGTAATCGAACTATTTGCTCCTGACAGAACGAGTCATCGGCCTGTGCCCGTACTACCTTCGTGACAATCTGCGGTGTAACGGTCATTACAGACATGAAAGATCGGGCCACTGCATCCTGGTGTCCCAATTCCTTCCACTTAGCTTTCCACACCTCTGCCACCTCATCTGCTGGCCTGCGGCTCAACGCGTCTGCTACCACGTTAGCCTTACCCGGGTGGTACTGGATGTCGAACTGGTAGTCCTTCACAAACTCAAGCCACCTACGCTGCCGCATGTTCAATTCCTTCTGCGTGAACAAATACTGTAGTGACTTGTGATCCGTGAACAACTGAAACTTCTCCCCCAAAAGATAGTGCCTCCAAATCCGTAAGGCAAATACCACTGCCGCCAACTCCAAATCATGCGTGGGGTAATTCTTCTCATGAGGCTTAAGCTTACGGGAAGCATAAGCTATGGACTGTCTCTCCTGCTACAAAACACCTCCAAGCCCTTGCAAAGACGCATCGGTGTAAACCAAATACTCAACTCCCGGTCTCGGCAATGCTAACACAGGTACTGAGGTCAATTTGTCCTTCAATTCATCGAATGCCAACTGACAGGCATCACTCCAGATATATGGCACACCTTTACGAGTAAGATGTGTCAAAGGACCCGCTATCTCCGAGAAACCCCGAATAAACCTCCTGTAGTATCCTGCTAAGCCCAAGAAGCTACGAATCTCTGTTGGTGTCGTGGGCTGTCCCCACTCCCTCACCGCTGACACCTTCCCCGGATCAACAGATATTCCCTGGTCGGAAATAATGTGACCCAAGAACTGGACCTCCTTCAGCTAAAACCCGCACTTTTCATATTTTGCATACAGCTCGTTCTGACGAAGTGTCTGCAAAACCTGCCTCAAATGCTCGGCGTGCTCATCCTCTGTCTGAGAGTAGACCAGAATGTCATCAATGAAGACAATGACAAACTGATCGAGAAAATCTCTGAACACCCTGTTCATCAAGTCCATAAACACTGCTGGAGCGTTGGTCAAGCCGAAAGGCATAACCCGAAACTCGTAAGAACCATATCTCGACAAAAGCGCAGTCTTCGAGACATCCTCCTCCCTGATACGCAACTGATGGTATCCCGATCTCAAATCAATCTTCGAGAAGAAAGAAGATCCTCTCAACTGGTCGAATAAGTCATCGATTCGAGGCAACGGATACTTATTCCGTATCGTGACCTTATTCAACTCTCGGTAGTCCACACACAACCTCAGTGAACCATCCCTCTTCTTCACGAACTACACAGGGGAACCCCACGGTGAAGTACTCCTCCGAATAAACCCCTGACCCAACAACTGCTCAATCTGATCCCGTAGCTCTCGTATCTCAGCCGGAGCCATACGGTACGGTGCACGTGCTATAGGTCTCGTACCCGGTAGCAAATCAATAACGAAATCTATCTCTCGATTGGGTGGTAAGCCTGGTATCTCCTGAAACACATCTGAATACTCCCTGACAACCGGGATCGAATCTAAAGGAATAACAACCTCCTTAGAGGTATCCTCCTCTATGTAATACAGATGAACGGTCGACCCTCCCTCTGGGCGAGGCATCGCCACTATAAACATCTCTTGCCCCGGAATGGTAAAAACAATGCTCCCGTTGAAGCAATCAATCATGGCCCTATATGCTACGAGCCAATCCATACCGATGATCACATCGTGAACATGCATGTCTAACACAAACATATCTGCAGGTAATACCAAACCACCAACCTCTACCCCCACTCCCCGGCATATAAAGAAAATAAGTGACCCACTCCCTAATGGTGAGTCAACACACGTCACTGTGCTCTCTGCCGTAGCTAACAATCCTAAAGCTTTCGCGAAGTGTGTAGCAATAAAGCAATGTGTAGCACCCGTATCAAATAACACCCGACCCATAGTGCCATGGATAGGAAACGTACCCTCGATCGCGGGCGGTGCCTGTGGAACTGCAGCCTGGTGAACGTTGTAGACACGTCCATACTGTAGCTGCCCCTGCTGAGGTGCTGGAATGATCTGTGGCGGTGCGGGAAGAGCGGCGGGAAATATAGGACTCTGCGGCTCCTGGCGAGCACCCTGCTGCTGCTGCTGTGGGGCCCTGCCCCTATCAGGACAATCCTGTCGCTTGTGGCCAATCTTGCCACAGACGAAGCACTTCCCTGGGAAGTTCCCTCCCCTCTGTCCCTGCTGTCCCCGGCTCTGGTGGCCGTTACCATTCCTGCCTTGGCCCTGATTCCCGTTCTGCCCCTGTTGGCCCTGATGGCCGTTTGGACCCTGATGGCCCTGACGGAAACCTCCCTGTCCCTGCCTGTAGTTCCCTGACCGGAACCTCTTATTATCCCCCTGCTGGGTACCCTGCTCAGTCTGTCTCTGCCCCTGACCAGATTGTGCCCCGCTGGCACCGTGTCCTCCAGTCCTGCCCTGATGGCTAGACTCCCCCGACCGCTTGCCCTCGGCCATATGAAAACGGTGGTCCTGGCAGTGCAATAGTGCAGCGTTAACCACATCAGAATACGTGGCCAACGATAGGTTCCCTAGCAGATGTTGACGGATCCTCCAATTCAACCCATCGGTGAACTTCTCTATCTTCTTCTTCTCTGTTGGAATCTCGTCTGGAACGATATTCAACAGGTTAGTAAACTTGGCCTCATACTCGGCCACTGTCTTGCCTTCCTGCTTCAGACTCATCAGCTTTCTCCTCATCTCTGTATGAACTGCGGACGGAAAGTACTTGCGGTCGAACCGCACCCAGAACTCCTGAACTGTGAGGGTATCCCTCTCCTCCGCGGTGGTAATAGACTCCCACCACTGCAGCGCAGATCCAACTAGCTTAAAAGTAGCTAGTACCTGCTTCTGAACATCCGTGCACTCATGCATCCTCAAATGCCTCTGCATATCCTTCCTCCATTGGCTCGATACAATCACATCTGAGCTTCCTGCAAACTCTGGCGGATGCGCTTTCTGAAAAGCGTCACGTACACGTTCCCAAGCAGACGGGAATGCATTAACCTGGACTGGCGCGGCAACCGGCGCCTGAGGAGGTGCCTGCTGAACAACGGCAATCGCGGCATTTACCTCTTGGGCTACTATAGCTGCAACCTCAGCGGCGTTCATCATGCCCTGAACTGGAGCGGGCTGGGGTTCGGGCGTTGCATCCCTGGGAACTCGTCGTGCACGTCGTGGAGGCATCTGAAATAAGAACAAAGTTTATAAGTCTACAGTTATAAACTTTAAAATAGCTGAAGAACGAAGCGTACACACAAAAGAGTACAACAGTCCTAAAATATAGGGCTCTATATCAAAGAAATGTAGCGGAAAC
Source organism: Sambucus nigra (assembly GCA_949130495.1). Lineage (NCBI taxonomy): Eukaryota > Viridiplantae > Streptophyta > Magnoliopsida > Dipsacales > Adoxaceae > Sambucus > Sambucus nigra. Next base: position 688,882,314 of record OX422212.1, read on the forward strand.
ATAATAGCCGTACAGATCCTAAAGGACACAAGAACCTGATGCTCTGATACCACCTGTGACACCCCGACTAATTAAACACCGGGTAGCTACGCCTTTATAAAATTAATTCAAAATGCCAAGTTGGCTCAGTTAATAGCATCACTGTCGAAAACGTTTTATTATTACTAGCCACCTAGTATTTAAAAAGTAAGTGCCAAATTTTATTAAATCTGATTAACATGCAACAAGAGTAATGAATAACTAAATAACACCATTCACCATAATGAAATGAAACGAATAACCATCACAAAATGTATATAAACTCTGGAGGAAAAACTCCTCAATACAAATCCCACAACTGATAAGAAAACGGAAATAAATAACTAAAACTGAATACTGAGCAATACATGCTAGAGTCTGAAAACTGAAATGTAAAAATGTCTAATAGAATTGGGCAACATGCCCTACAACTGATAGATGCTGAGACTGGAATCCAAATGAGAGAAGCGTCTACATGCAAATCCCTGTAGCTTCCACAAACAGCTACAGCTCGTCACCTGAATGAGAATCCTATGCTGAGTGTCCTTGTAGCTGGGCACCTAAAAAGGTTTTACAAGAAAAAGAGATTTGAAAAGCAAACGGGTCAGAGCCCGAATGTGTTATATTTTAAAAACTTGCAAGTGCTTTAAAAACATTTAAAACATTAAATGCAAAGTACATGTTAGGACGTGCACTCACATTAAATTCTCACCTCTCGACTAACTGTGCACTCCTAACGTAATTACCCGTCTATAACGACCCATACTACTAGCTAACTGACGACATAACTAGCTAGACTGCCAAAGGTTCTACCCATATTACTAGGTTCCATTTATTATAACAACGCTCGTAATTAAATAGAGGTTTAACGTAAACTCAGTTACTAAATATGCCATTGATATAACTATCAGTTAACTCATTATCAGTCTCGGAACATTACCGTAATTGTATTCACAACATTAACATGAAGGTTCCCATTAAATTAAGCGTATATTATTCACATCATAAATATACGACACAAGCACCCCGAGAACTAAGCTGCGGTGCACACATACTCTGCTATCCATCCCGGTACATCACGTACATAAGAATTTCATATTCCGAATCTCTCAGGAATAGTTTACCGATAACAACATCACAAATAATGGAGGCGAACACAGTCACCATCACATGGGTCACGCACATACCTACGCTCCCATGATCAGCGGACTTATTAATATCACAATAAGTCTTTCAATGACCTATGTTCATCAAGGTACCAGTCTATATCCCCCCCGTAGGCACACAAGGATTAGAGGGTCCTAAGCGAACGTAACCTCCCCCGTGATAGCAAGTATGGTAGGTATGTTATACACATAAACCATATACTAAGCATTCACACATCTTTGATATCACTATTTTAATAAGGTATTTTCTACATCATTATACCATTATTCCAGACTTATATATATTTCAAGTCTCCCGTTAATATAAGGTTAAATTGCCGACACGTCTCACGCCGTAATCCCTTATCCTTAAAATCTATCTCAAATAGACTATTAAGTTCCGATTGTTCCCAAATATAACATCTTTATTCTTAAGGTCTTTACTTCTGCTCTAAACCTTATTTCATCAAATTACACAACTTTACACTATTAACCCAAACGTTACCTCACTAACGAATTTCAATAATCTAGAATAATTCCTCGAATTGTATTCTAATTAAAGTCCACTATAATAATCACACCTACTGGTCTTCCTCAAGGGTGAGGGTATTCATAAGGGCTACAAACGTATTCTCCGAGGGTTTCCACCATTAAAATCAAATTAAGGAATATTTTACTCATTCTGGGAAGGTCGATCGATCGACCTATGAATGTTGCTCGATCGATCTAGTCGATCGATCGACTGATGAATGTCGATCGATCGATCGAACAGGTATGGCTACGGACTGCTTCGTTTTGCAGATTTTAATCCATCCCAAAACCAATTTCTAACGTATGATTCTCAGATATAACGTCATAGTAATGCCATATAACAATCCTACAGTATTACTAACGTTCATAAATCAATAATTCAACATCTAAAGGCTACATATGGATCAATCTTCATAAAAACCTACTTTTTCCAGATTTTCTCAAGAACATGAACCCTAACATAATATCATCATCAAATCCCAGAATTTAATTCGTTTTTATTTCACCCAATCATGTATTCACATCAGATTAATCGTCACCAACTAGTCTACATGCAATTTATCCTCAAAATTCAGACCTAAGTTCAATTAATCATGGGTTTTTCATTCATCTTCCAATAACAATTATAAATCTTCAATTTGCTAACATGGAAAGAACATTTGCTGAAGTTAAACATAATTAAACCACTTGCCTTGGTTTGATTTCGAATTTGGTGTTGATTTGGTGAAGAATCTCTGCAGAATTCCTCTATCTCTCTCCTTCTCCAAGCTCTCCTTCAATGGTGGCTCAAGGTGGCTAGGGTTTGGTTTGAGGGAAACTTATGAAAACCTAATATAATAAACCTCCGTAGCTTGTTGGGTTAATAAGGGTTGGTTGGGTTAATCCTTATCAGATTACAACTCTCCATTTTCGTCACTTTTAATTACTCAAAAATACCAAATTACTAAAATACCCTTTAAGTTGCCGGTATGGCCTAAAAATACCCCGGGACCCAAACTATATCCCCGGCTAGTGTTTTCTGACTATCTCGACCCTTCCGGACGCGTTGGCGCACTCAAAACGAGCATACGGGTTATAGATTTTTAATTCACTTTTATTATCAAAATATTATACCGTGACGCGGCGGTCCCACGCGTCTCAACAAAATTTCTAAAATGCCGTATATAAATCTCACGACAAATTTTCAAATTCCAAACTCATATATAATCATATAAGCACATAATCAAATACTAAGTCGCACTACATTAGTATTATAACCCGGATTAATTTCCAATTAATACAACAATTAATTAATTAATCCCATAAATAAATATAGCCCAAAGTACGGGGTATTACATTGCCTTAATATAATGTGGTGTTTGTTCATTCCATTTTAAGAAAAACAAATTGGACAACTACTTTTGTTTTGCAAAATCCTTGTATCCTAATAGGCAATCATTCAAGGAATCGCCAATATTTTAGTGCGGATGTAATTGTTTTAAGGACATATTGTCTTGCACCCGTGATTTTCTATACTCTGATTGTATATGTCATTTTTCATCTATATTATACCTCTAATACAATAGTATTAGAGGTATAAATGGTATTTAATGCAATTGCTTATCCACACACGTTCATACACATGCTTGGATATTATAAAAGTTAAAAAGACTATACTTTTTGAGCTTCCACTAGAAATAAATTACTTCAACATGTAGTCCTTTCTCATTCCATAATTAACAATGGAATGTGTGAAATTCTTCTGAGGTTGATGAGTCTTAATAATGAGAGGGAGAGAGAGAGTTACACTTTCACGATTTACAAAAGATAAACCTTTTGAGTTGCGGTTTTCCTTACCTGAAAGGAACGATAATTTTAATTACTTTGCACTTATCTTTCATATCTCAAGTGTTGCCTTAAACACTCCTCAATGAGGAATTGCAAAGGCCCATCTTCTTCCACTCCTATATATTTATCCAAGAAAAATAACTAGAACCAACGGGTACTTTTCTTTACTAAGTCATCGTCACCAACATATATTGTGTATATATATAATATGGGACAATGGTGTTTTACTATTCATCTTATGTTTATGTTTATCAAAGTAATCAAAGGGTCTACATTTTGACACATGTTCAATCCAATGGTTGTTAGGAAGCTAAAATGGGTCTCAGAACACCCCCCCTCACAACACGCGTTCTCCCATTCTCACATAGCCCTCAAAAAATAAACAAACCCTAACAAATTCACTCTCAGCTTCACGTCGACGCCTCCCTCAGCTCCACGTTACCTCCCTCTCCTTCACCACCATCCAAGCTGCAAGGCTTTCGCATCTGATCTATGCTGTCACCCTAACCTCCTATAAAGTTCAGCACACCACAAGGATCTCTCACTGCCGCCCAATACCTCATTTACGCCATCAGGTATATTATTTCTCCCTCTCAAAGGCTTTATACATACACACGCACACATACACATGCACAAACACACGCACATACACATGCACACACAGATTGGGGGCTAAATTTTTTCTGATGTTTTGTTTTTTTAGATCTAATGTTTCTGGGTAATAGAAAATCGATTTGTGATTTTGAAGTGTGAACATGAGCCACAACTAAAGGTATGTATTTTTTACATTGATCTGGGGTTGTATGAGTTGTAATCAAGATTTCTATAATACAATAAGTCAAATGTAGGTTTTATGAGTTGTAATCAAGCTCAATCTAGGTTTGCTGACATTATTTTCACATTTATGATGTTTTATTTGCAGATCTAATGTTTTTGAGTAATACAAAATTGATTTGTGATTTTGAAGTGTGAACATGAGCCACAACCAAAGGTATGTGTTTTTTACATTCAGATCTAGGGTTGTATGAGTTGTAATCAAGATTTCTACAATACAATAACTCAAATGTGGGTTTTATGATTTGTAATCACGCTCAATCTACGTTTGTTGACATTATTTTTAAGTTTTACATTTTATTTCTATTTGATTAGTTTTTGGTATGTTTTGAGATTTTTTAGGGTTATGCATTTGGAAAATCTTGGGTTTATACATCTAAAATTATGATTTTGATTTTGTTTCCCTTTATGTTGATATCAGTTTGTATGTTTTGTTTTTGGTTGTTCCTATTTGGAAATATTTTCTTTCTGTACTTGATTATTCACATGTGTATAATAGTAATTAATAGCATCTATTGTGGCCTAAACATTGGTGGGTTTAATCCTTCAGGTGGTTTGAAACTTGGGTAAAACTACGTTCAAATCCAGTTTGATTTACACATGAATCTGATTGTGTGTGCTCCCGCTACACATTCAGGGGATTCACTTTTGGTTATACATGTCATAACATCTTTTTTTTTCACACATTAGGTGTTTAATGGTTATCTATCATTGTAGTAATTTCTAATAACATGTTCATTCCTTCTTTTGTTGATTTTAAAAATGTGAAATCTCTATACTGATCGGATTTTAGGTATTATTTGTTAGATATTTTAAAAATAATATCTTTAGGTATTATTTGTTAGGTTTCATTAATAGTTTATTTAGAGTTTTTTCCATCCCTTGTTTCCCCCTTCTTGACATACCATCCATTTCCCGTTTCTTTTATTTATTTTTTACTTATATGTTGTTGTGTGTCCTTGCATGACAAGTTTATAATTAATCTTACTATCAATTGTTTAAATTTAAGCCTCTATGCGAAATTGCTCTCCCAAGCCTTAAACGGTGGTCTGCCACCCCTGCTCAACTTGCATTTCTATAAGGGAAATGCAATAACTTCTTTTGATATTTTTGAATGGGTTTTTCCTAGGGTCTGGTAATCTTCCAATGTTATGTTTTACGTGTTTTATAAAGGAAATTAACGATTTGCAAATTCATTCATGTTGATATTACAATGTTGATATAATTAAATATGGTTTTGTGAAGGGCACCCGACCACGTCTAAATGATATTTTCGGGAAAGTTTCCATTTAGTAGCATTCATGGTATGAACTCTATTGTTTTTATGCCTTTCTATTAGTTGTTTTTATTTAAGAATACTGACATCGATCAAGAATACTATCTATACTCGATCAAGAATACTGGCATTTAATTGGTGTTTAATTGGTGTGTACTCTATTGCTTAAGAATACTTTCATACTACAGTTACTAAACCAAGTAAATGTTCCTGCTATAAATATCACCTTTATTCCATTATGATGCAAAATCATCTTATAGTACCTAATGTGTATTATTATTTGTGTTTATTAGGGGGTATGTTTCAGCTGCGAGAAAATTGCCTCCCTCTGTTCCAAGAGATCTGGAGGAGTACATTTCTAAAGCTTACTCAAGCATCACGAAAGAAGAAGCTATATCAAATATCCCACATTCCTATAAAACCATTAGAAATCTTTTCAGTATTCTCCGCATTCCAGCTGTAAGTTTTGACGTTTTCTATTGAGCTGTTTTTGTTGCTTTGTAGTTTATCCGAGTTCTGTCCTGATCTTTTTTACATGTGTAAGCTAGGAAGCAAATAGTTGTGGCCTCAAAAACTTACCTGAGTTCAGGTATTACTTTTTTCCAAAAGTCTTGCATTCCATTTTTTGGCAAAAGTCGCAATTTGTTAATTCTCATTCTGATTATTTGTTAATTTTTCATATACTACAATTCATTTCCACTTTCAAATTTCTTTATAGGCATTGACGATGTTCAATTTGATGAATTCGTATATACGATACACGTGGGATTCATAAACACAGGTATTGGATCTATATGAACTATTTTTTTCATGTTGATAATGGAGATATTTACATAGTTGGCTTTAAATAAGAGGCATAAAATGGACCTTTGTTTGAAATTAAGGTTGTTTTTGTTTTAATTTATGTTTCCCTCTCCACATACATGTCTCTTTAATGTTTTTAATTTATGTTTGATTGTTGTATATATCATCTTATATATGTAGGTCATATCGAGATAGTGTTACACGGACTGTTGAACTTATAAACCAGTTAATTACAATTGTGTTTCTGACCAGGCACCGTCCACCATTGCTCAATTTATGTTAGGTTATGGTGATTAGTCCCATTATATTGTTACTTAGGTAATGCTTTCTACTTAGGTACTCTCGGGATTTGGCCTTTCCATCAACGAATATATTATTACTGTTCATTTCTTTCAGCTCCGCCACTCAGCGACTAATTAGCAGACCCCAAGGGGAAAACCTTGACCTCCATTAGAATTAGAAACATTTACAGACGTGTGCACATTCCGTAGTGATAGCACATTATGTGTGTACATGTATGTTTTTTGTACATGTACAAGTCAGAGAAATATGCTATTTCTGACAGTGATTTTCTGACAGTGATTCATAAGTGTTGTGACTATGTACATGTGTGTATTGTTTAGTGGAAAGGCAATGATATGTATAATTGGTTTATCAGCAACAATGATTTAGCATAGGGTGACTACGGTATATATCATCAAGATGATTGGGCAGGGGCCATAAGGTCAATTTTTCATTTCACTAATGCTCTTTTAACTTCGTGTTTCAAATTTTGCTTAGAACATATTTGCATTTAATCTGTGTTGATTTCATATTTCGCTTTATATGATGGGTTATTTAGCTTTATATGATAGGTTTGGATATGATTATAATGGTTTAACATCATATTCGGATCGACGTATCTAAAAGGCTTATGCCTATTTTGTATGATTATGTTTTCGAACTTTTACTTCCAGAATGAGATTGGGCTTATAGGTAACATGTTGTACGAATTGATGAAGTATATGCTATGCCATTGTGGTTTTTGTTATTCTCTTTAAGCTTTGATTGGTACACAAATGTACTAGCCTTAATTGTTTTTTGTTAGCCCATTATAAGTTGGGTTTCATACTATTTTATTAGATGATCTCTTGGGTTTGGACTATGAGTTTTTCAACTTATGTTTTTACCTTCAAACACAACAATTTCAACTTCAATTTTTCATTTCACTAATCCTCTTTTAACTTTGTGTTTCAATTTTTCATTTCACTAATCCCCACTTTTCATCTTTGTTGCAATAATTGACCGGTAAAACCGGCATAACTTTTGAATGAGGTTGTAAAAGGGGTTTTGAAATTTGAGGTTTCAATTTTTTTTACTTTAATATTATTAAATTATGCTTCATATAGTTTTTATGATAAAGTCTTTGATGATCGATTGTTGGTTTCATTGCATTTATTTAAAAAGTCGCAGATGCGAGTTACTCTTTTTTTGGACAAAAAAATGGACCATTATACAAAATTTTAGTTATTAAACCATTATGCAGAACTTTAGTGTTCAATTTATAGAGATCTAAATATAAACATTTTATTTGGCTACAGTTCTTGTCTAGGGATTCATCTGTTTGCCTTAATAACCAAGATTATGCCACGTCATTCTTTAAGTGTAATGGCAATGGGGGATCCATTGACTGCAACCTCATTGTACAGATTTCATTGCTAATGTAATATTCTAATTTTCTCTTCATTATAATGATATTGATAAGTTTTATTCATTGTAATATTCTAATTTTCTCTTCATATTTCAGGTTATCTCAAACGGAGGGAGAATGTGGTAATGTCAGCATGATCTAATGGTCAATCTTCATAACAAAAAATATTTACCTTTTTAGTTTTGTTTCTCAGTATATAAGAAGTTTATAATGATCCAATTAGTTTTGTTTCTTAGTATACAAGAATGTGGTAATGTGAGCATGATCCAAATAACGTTAACAGAATATGTGCATGTACAGTGGCTATATTTAGGCCTTTCTTGACGATGTCCCAAAATTTGGAATAGAACATGCCTCTAAACCCATATAGACCTGGAGCACTTTTGACAATTTAGATCTGAAAAAGCTGCCAAAATTTCATATTCAAAAGGAAATTCAACCAAGGATGAATTTACATAATCAATAAGTAGACTCGGAATAGCATCAAGAAGTTGGGCATGGCCAGTGGTAGGTTCTGTATATGGGTAATATTGGAAGTTATTGATAAAGGCCTCTTTAATATCATTTTGATTATCAACTTAAGTATCATCAGACTTATTGATTTTGTGCACACAAAGTTGATTTCCTTTAGCTTTGACTGAAGCATGAAAAAACTTAGTGTTTAAATCCCCTTATTTAAAGGATTTAAAATTGGATTTTTATTTTCAGAAGGTCTCCTATGTCTTTAAAACTAGATTTAACTTTGACTTTATATACTGCATCGCATTTCTAATATTAGTACCAGATTTTGGTCACAATTAAATTCCTTGGCAATTAACTCATATTCTAAGAATTGTCTTTGAAAATGGATTTGTTATGCCTCTTAAGCTTAGCTTTCAACTTTCATGTTTTTTGAAAAATACTTGCACGAAAGAGGATTGAATGGGAATTTCCTAGGATTCTTTTATCACTTTAGAAATATCAGTATGATTGAACCAAGACTTTTGAAATTTTAAAGGTTTTAGACAATTATCCCAGTGATTTTTTATAGAAAGCAAGAGGGGAGAATGGTCTGACAATTTTTTATTGAGGTCAATGATGACGGTGTCGTTAAAACATTCTTCCATTTTAAATTCACAAGACCTCTATTAAGTCTAGAAATAATAGCACCTTCTTCATCTTTTAAATTTCTCCAAGTATATTTGGAGCCCACGTAATGAAGATCAGTTAGACCATTTATGGAAATGATACGTTTAGAGTCTTACACTGCATGAAAATTTATATTATTACCCCCTATTTTTTTTATTTTGATTAAGGACTACATTGAAATCCCTAATAATTTAGTAAGGAAACTCATCATAAGTATATGAACACATATCAATATGATTTCAAAGAGAGGTTCTTTCACTTAATGTTCCCTTAGCATACATAATTGATAATACTACTGGATCTTGAAATAACTGATGTTCAAGTTTGAGGTATAAGATCCGATATAATCCTCACATGTATTATAGTGATATTCATACCAACTTTCCAAAGAAACTATTTTTTTTTGATTAATTTTAGCGACTTCCATTAAAGAACCTATTATACTAAAAATGGATGATTTTATCATTATGCACTTTGTCAATGATACACTCTTACTACTGATAAAGTTTGAATATTTTTTACTAAATAGATTTTTTTGGGGGGTAGAATTCATAACCAAAGAGAGTTTTTTTTAAATAGATGGTGAACTAGATTGGAGTTTTGCTGAACAGTGATCTTGAGTCGAGGACTAGGACGAAAAAAGTTGCAGACAAAAACAAAATCAGACTACATTTGGCCATCTGGCTGATTGATTGATTGATTGATTGATTGATTGATTCAATTTACTTGCATTTAAGGGTCATCTGATTGATTGATTTATGGATTTCGGATGATGATTGAAATGAGGGTTTTGGCTTTTGAATTTATTAGTTTCCACATGAAAGTATAGTTTATTATTTTACATAACTTTTATTTTATTACTGTTTGTGTAACTTTTACGATTTACATAACTGTCTTTTTATTACTGCTCAAGCTGTCACGGATCTTTTTGGAGAACTCTTTGTGTTTACGGTTGTAGGAGTTATTATCTTTGAGGTGCAAAGAAGTTATAGATCATAAGCTAGAAATGATGAACTGTGTGCACATGAATTATAGGTGATGAAGCAACGAGTTGAAGATCTAGCCAAAGAAGTTGAACTTCTTAAGCACAAAATCAAAGTGCTGGAGTGACTAACAAAAGCCATGGAATTTAAACTTAGGCACAAAATCGAGGGCTTATTGGTATTTTAAACCTTAGAAATTTTCATGGAACTGAAGATGGACTCGCACAACTTGCTTGATCACAGTTTGTGATTGTATAAATCTCTATATTCTTTATAAAATTTCCTTTTTATTCTTTTAGGGGTTGAATCTTTCTGCAGTTGAATTAGGTCTGTGATTCTATTGGAGTTTAATATGGATTAGTATACATATAGATCATATACACACTGTTTTTAATTCCCTAGAACAGTAATTAGGATATGTTTTTGTTCTTTTTATTAAACTATAAACTAATAGTGATTAATATTTACTTTAGTACTCAGAGTTCAATACTCACTCAGGGTTCTTGAACCTCAAGTTTTCCAATACTCAGGGTTCTTGAACCTTTATATATGTTATTGCTCGAGTTTTGCAAGACTTCTTTATATATGTTACTGCTAAATTATAGCCCTCATGGCTGAGTATACCCGCGCTCTGGAAAATATCACTTCAGTTGTTGGGGTTGTAATTGTATTTGTGTATACTCTCACTGTTGAGTTATACGTTCTTAGAGTGCCTCTTTTATCAGATTTTGAAATGATCTCTCCCGCTCTTTGACCTTCTGAAATGTATTGTTGGATGCATTTTGTTGTGGACAGATTCTTTTGTCTGTCCCGACGCTGTTGTTCTTGCTGTAGATGCTCTTGAGAAGGCCTCGCATATGGTCCTTTGCTCGAATTTTCAGAAGTACAACCAGAAGATGCGCAAGCTACAGTTTAATCTTAAGGTATATTGGTTTCTTTCAATTTTTGTTTCTGTTTGGGTAATGGCCCAATGATACGTTTCAGCCAAAGATTATTTTTCCAATATTTTGACTCAATTTCGTTTTGGGCAACACAAAAAGAAAGATACATTATGAGTATTGCAGCATATTTCTTTTTATTGATTATTGTAGCATTCTTTATATCATTGTAGAAATTCTTCATATACCCTAGCAACAACTTTGGTATCAAATCATTTGTTTCCATCAACACTTCGAATCAAATCACTTGTATCCAATAACAACTTTGGTATCAAATTTATTTTGAAATCATCTTTTTTACACTCTTTGGTATCAACTTTATTTAATTCCTTTTTTATTTAATTGATTTCTCAAACAGAAATAATTTTAATGCAGGTACATGTATTTAAATTTGAACCTAATAATCTCAGTGTCATTTCTATAGTTGAGAAGCATGCTCCTGAATTGGTTGCTAACTCAGCAGGTGCGGGAACTGACATCGAGTTTTGTGAGTTTACTGTTTAAAAGATCCGTGTCTAAGTTATACGTCATGGGGCTTCATTTGACTGTTTTGAGAGGCCAATATCTACATTTTCTTAGTGAGTTTGAGCAGAAATGGATGTTGTGTAAATAATGATTCCTCACTACATCACTTGAGACCTCAATTAATTTTGTCAGGCTAAGCCAAATAATTGTTTAATTTAGTTCTTTACTTTGTTATTGACCATGAGTATGTTAAGTATTTTGCTATGTGTGCAATGTGATCAGTTAATTTTATACTTATCTGGAGGTTGGTTTATTTCAAAACGTGCAACTCGATTTTTTGTCATAAATAAAGTATTTGTATTATTGTGATGTTTCATAGTGGTATAATTGTGATCATTATGATGTTTACTGGAGGTCCAAGACGGACTTTTAGTATTGTTGTGATTTTTTTTTCTTAACATGGTGGATAGTGATTTTGTCCAAATTTAATAAATTGTTTTCATATTTCTGTTGTAATAAAACTCCACTTAAATTGTTTACACGCTTTGATAGTCCTTTAAACAAAGGAGATTAAGGCCATTTTTTTAAAGTACATTTTATTTTGTTGGGGAACGAAATTTTTGCCGTTTTACAATTATGCACTTTGGAAATTTTAGCTGTTTTACGATTATGTACTTTGGAATGTTTCGCCGTGCCTTTAGGCACGGGCATTCCACTTTGTAATTATGTATTTAGAGAAAAAAAATTTGTCGAGGAACAATATTTTTTTCGTTTTGTAATTATATTTTGGAAAATTTTGACGTTTTACTGCTAGTTACTTCGAAAAATTTTCGCTATGCCTTCAGGCACGGGCATATACTAGTATATATATATATATATATATATCATAATTTTTTATCTTTTATCTTGGTTGGTATTGATGCTCCATGCCATTTTACATGCTTGAAGATTTTTAATCAGATACCAGTTAGAATTCGTCGGAGATAGGCAAAATCGTACGATTGAACCTGGGAAACTTTACAAACCCACGTAGGTTCAAATCCAAAGCATGCATCAAGGGGCGCTCCCATGGTTTTGGAGACTCTTAGCTTGAATCATATTCAAGAGAATAGATTGTTATGCCAGGAAAATTCCACTAATGAAGATTTTGATAATGAAATGTTTGTCAGAGAACCTCCTGTTGAACTTCTGAGCGCAAGCTTATCTTGAGCAATTCTTCAGCTAGCTTTGGTATTTTTTTTTGCTCCGGCAATCTCAATTTCAGAGTTTTGCGCCGCCGGTATTTTACAGGTCAGTAAGTGTTCAAGCGCGGTAAAGGAGGACTCATGGTGATGTGCTACCTAGGCCCACGAAGGCAACAAGGTGGTTTGGGTAGAAGATACGAATAATTCTCTTAGGTCCTCTAAAGATTGAGCATATGGGTTTTTCTGAAAAGTACATGTGGGATTGTTTGGACGAGACAAGGCTATGTGGGATTGCTCAAAGGACTTCGTTGGGTGTGAACAAGAAGGATATCTTTAAAAGATTAAAAGGACTTTTTAATGTTAAGGTTGTTTGTTATTTGTTCTCTCTTTCTCTCTTCAATTTCCTCTGTATTGTTAATGGATTGTTTATGGAGGAAAACAAAAATCGTGAATTTATATGGTTAATAAATTCTCTGTTCAACATACAAAATCTGCCATGGGGAATTTAACACGTGAGTGTTATAGTTTTAAAATACCTAAGACGAAAATTCAACATTTGAGTGTTATAGTTTTAAAACATATAATATGGGAATTTGCATTTTAATTCTACACATCCATTGAAAGGGGAAGAACTTATTTTTTTCATTATTTTTTATTTTTTTCGTTTAAAACAAACATTTTTATAGGATGCATATTTTTATCCATTAATGTACGTGTTGGGTTCTTTATTCTGAATATTTTTTTGTTTAGTATGATTATGGAAAATAAATTTATTGGCAAAATTAGTAGTATACTCACAATGCCAATTGATACATTAGTGATTATTGGTCAAACTTTTTCATTCAAGACACTTGAAAATTTGATCACTTCACTTTATATAAAAATAATAACAACATAACCATTTATAAGTCAGTATTTTGACAATTTCACGTCTAAAACCACCTCTCGAACACGACACAAAATGATATATTGTGTAATTTTTTATCCAAATTCGGATCGTATCACTCTGTCGTGCCAAAATTGTCACCCTAATTTTGAATAATTGTTTCTACTCTTAGAATAAAATATAAAGCATAATCTATTTACAAATTCTATCAACTATCAATTTACATTATTAGGATTGTTTTAAATAAATTTTAAATTATTTTTTTCTATAAGATGCCCGTGCATTGCGGGGGTTACAGGCTAATTATTTATTATAATTGTAGTGCAATTATTATAAATGAAATTCAATCTATTTATTTTTGTCAATAATGCATATTTAGTTTTAAATATTTCTATTATCAAATCTATTTAATAATCAAACTAGTAGACCAATAAAGAACTAATCTTCTCCCTGTTATTTTTTTTATTACTTTTCTTTTTAGGTCTTTAACCGATTTCATCCCTTAAACAAATATTAATACATGATTAGTCCAAATCTTTAATTTTGTTCCAAAATAATCATGACCACATAAAAATAATCAAAACAAAGACACGCACAAACCCATTTACCCACTCCTTCCCCCCACCCCACTATTGGAGCTCCGATAGTATGGGGGAGGTGGAGAGAGGATGTTGCTAGCGTGGACTTTTAAAAATTAAGAGAATATTGGGTAGTCGACGGAGCTCGGGGGGGGGGGGGGGGGGGAGGGGGGAGGGGAGAAAGGGGTGCCGTTAGAGTAGACCTAGGCATGTAAATTGAGTCGGGAAAGCCTGACGGCCGCCTGTTAGGCCCTCTATTTCCAGTCGTGCTTTATTTGAGTTTGAGCCGAGCTGAGGCTGAGCCAAAATTTTAAACCCAAATGAATTTCGGGCCGAGCTTGGGCCAAACCTTCTCAAGATCCAATTGGTCCGAAGCGCAAACTTTGAATATATAAATAAATAAATAATTTTGTATAATATAGCATATTATGTTAACATTGTTTGATTATGTTTCATTATTTTATTTCATTTACTACTTTTAATAAAGGGTTTATTTGTCCAATTAGATTACAAGTGGTTTTTAATTTTGTGATTTTATTGTTAATCTCATTGTGGGAATTTTATTTATTAATTGCTCAAGTCACAATAGGCCTTTGTTAGTGATCAAATAATGCTATATGTATGAAATTTAATTGGCCTTTATAAGTTTTCACTCTTATTTTCTTTTTCCTAATTTAATAAATTTTATAATTATATATTTATTTTATAAAATATCAATTAGATTTTAGTATTTGCATTTTCTCAATGATGGAAATACACGGAAAAAAATACTAATTGAAACTTTTTTAACAAAAAAAATTGAATTTAGGCGTGCTTGAAATTGGGCTTGAAGCCCGTAATATCTATGAGCTGAGATCGAGCTTACGTAGAAAAAATTAGTTCAGGCCGAGCTCGACCTTGAGCTTGGGTAAATAATTGAGGCTGGGCTTGCTCAACTCCAAACCCGACTCACCCATTACAGCGGTATGTGAACCTTTAAAAATTAGAGAATACTAGCATGTACGCCACGCGATGCGTGGCTGAAAATCAAACTCAATTCAGTAGAATCCAACCATTTGGTTTCGTAGATTAACATTAGTTTATAATCAAAGTTAAAATTTCTAATTAAAAAAAAAAACGCAAACAATTATGCAATAACAACTCATTACTAAAAAACAGATAAACATATGGTAAATCCCTAAAAAGAATGGCTCCAATCCACTAAAAGAGATAAACATATTACAAATACCTCGATAGCATCAAGAAAAAAAATGTCGAATGTCAAAATCCACCACAACAAATTGCAAATCCCTAAAAATAAATAAATCAAAACAAATAAACATTAATAGCAATAAAATAAAACAGATCGAACCATAATATTTCATTACTAAAAAGGGCATCCAATTTAGGATTGTAATTTGGAAAAATACATTAACACCTAACAAAATATTTGGAAACCTACATATACAAATTAGTTAAAGTGGGTGTAATATTTTTGGATACCTACATATAATATTTTTTTAATATAGAATAAAACTTGTGTGAATGTTTAAGATAATAAAGAATTGAAATTAAAAATAAATTAGAAACAAAAACAACAAAAATTAACATATATATTCAACCAATAATATAACATTACAAATAACATTAAAAAAAGCCCTAATTTGACAAAAAAATATGAAACATGGTGAAATCTATAGAAAGGAATAAAATAAATTGATATATAATTACCTTAAAAAAGAGGCTTGCTTTGGCTTTTGATTGATTTGAAATTAAAATAGTCAAATAAAGAAGTAACTATACATATTTGCAAAATTGAATTAATTATTTGTTAGGCATATTTCTAGGACTTGAGTTAAATTTCTTTTGGGTTAAAAGTGAAAAATTCACCAGCTTGTTTTTAATAGCAATTTTAATTTTGAGTAAATTAAAATCCGGTTTAGTTTAATTTTAATTTTGGAAGAATTGAAATTGCAATATTTTAATGTGAATTATTCCTTTTTAATTGAACCATCTTTATTCCGCATCTTAAAGGAAATTGATTTTAAAAGAAGTTTATAAATTGGGGGCCTACGTTCCCAACATTATATTTTCCACATAATAATATTATTGATTTATAGAATTATTTTGTATTTAATAATATAATAACTACAATTTGACGAAAAGTTCCGATTAGTGTTTCGTTCAAAACTTTTTATTTTATTCCGAAGCATTCATAACCATATAATATAAAACACTGATAGGCACTTTCTTCTCTAATTCTAAACTTTCAACAAAAAATTGTCAAAAAATTATACGAGACTTTTTGACACATAAAAAAGTAATATGGATCGAGTGAAAGATACATTTAGCTTTTAAGGATTAAATATTAATTATCTTAGTCACATTTTAATTAATATTTATTCTCTAAAAAATTAGGGTCATTCGATGAAAAGTCCCTTGATATTTTTAATTAATGTTTTGTCCTAAGTCTTTTAATTGTTTTCCTTAAAAGTCCCTTATCATAAGAAATAGTAATAGAAACATTTTCTCTTATCATAAACCCTAAAAATATTATCAAAAATATAGACAAAGAACTATATGGGATATAAAAAACTTAAGGTGAATTAAGTACAAAACTTACTTAGCTTCTAGGGATTAAAAATTAATTGTATAAAAATAATATATTTATTTTTGAATGTAACTTATTTTTAAATATAACAAAAAATCAAGTAGTAGGTGAAACAGTGTGTTAGAATAATCTATTATTAAGAAGTAAGACTAATTTTAACTATTATACTGAACTAAAAATAAAATAAAAAAATAAATTGTGGATTTTCCTTAAATGGAGAATTAATTTATTGCTGCAAAAATCAGTTCAAGAGTCCTATAAAATAAATGAAAAGCCTCACAAACCTAAGGCATCCTTTCATTCTCTGTCTCTATAAAATAAACGAAAAGCCTCACAAAGCTAGGGTGTCCTTTCATTCTCCGTCTCTCCCTCTATATATATACCCTTTAGCACTGTAGTTTATGCCTCATCGCCACCTTTCTATCGCTGATTTGAGGCCATTTTATCAGGTACCAACACATTAGTCTCCTTCCTAACTACGTTCCATCAAATCAAGGTCTCTAACCGTGACTTTTTATATTCTTAATCATGTCTTTCCTCTCACTCAATGCCTTTTGAACCACCAAAGCACGTTCTTTCTCAATTCTGACTCTTCCTTTATTTTCTGTAAATGGTAAGTTATTGTGTTTCATTTTATACCTTGGTTTCACATGATAAAGCTCCCGTAATGATGTGATTGTTATCTTTTTCCTTTTATATATAGTTATATGCAAAACTGGGTATTGAACAACTTTTAAGAATATCAAAAATCCTTAAACAGTGTGTTAGAATAATCTATTATTAAGAAGTAAAAATAATTTTAACTATTATACTGAAATAAAAATAAAATAAAAAAATAAATTATGGATTTTACTTAAATGGAGAATTAATTTATTGCTGCAAAAATGAGTTCAAGAGTCCTCTAAAATAATCGAAAAGCCTCACAAAGCTAAGGTGTCCTTTCATTCTACGTCTCTCCCTCTCTATATATACCCTTTAGTAGTGTAGTTTACGCTTCATCGCCACTTTTTTATCGCTGATTTGAGGCTATTTTATCAGGTACCAACACGTTAGTCTCCTTCCTAACTACGTTCCTTCAAATCAAGGTCTCTAACCGTGACTTTTTATATTCTTAATCACGTTAGTCTCCTTCCTAATATCGCTGAAGTGAATATTAGGGAAGCCCTTGGTGTCAACCTATATCTGAAATGTACCCTATGTGTCTATTTTAATGCAAGGTTTTATGCCGTATGTCCATCTAAAAGTTTGGTTTCATTTCTTTCATTGTTTCGACATATTCTTTATCTCATGTCTTGTTAATTACACGTGCATTGTGTTTGCATCTATTTGAATACTTCAATTTGTTATTTTTTACGTTGTGAATATATGAATTAATATTGTGTAAGACTTGAAAATTCTGTTATTACAGTCTACAGATGATTCATGGTCCGAGGAAAAAATTTATACTTTTACGCCATTAAAATCGTGTTTTATCCCTTTTTACACTATCGACTCTTAGGTCCTTTTTCCTTCTTCCGGGATTGAATTGATCCATTTCTTCGAGCATAATCACCCGGGATAATTCAGTTTTTACCCAGATTAAAAAACAACACTTGTTTCGTTGTAATAATTACACAATTTAAGAAGATTGTTTTCTGTAAACTTCGGAGAAATGACCTGTGCTGTGCTGTGTATGCCCTTCTCATTTATGTAAACTTTACTTAGTTAAATATTTCTTCTTATATAATATCTTCTACATGGATGCATTTATACTTGTTTACATTATTGAAACAAAATACATACATGAAACGATGAGATCTTAAGATATGCTTGTGCTAGTCCGATATATGACACCTCACTTTGTTTGGGTATAATATAACAGCAATAAGAAAATGGTGAAGATCTATTGCATTGGAGCTGGATATGTTGGGGGTCCCACCATGGAAGTTATTGCCCTTAAATGCCCCTCAATCGAAGTGGTCGTTGTTGATATCTCTGTTCCTCGGATCACTGCCTGGAATAGTGAGCAGCTCCCCATATACGAGCCTGGTCTCGAAGAAGTGGTGAAGCAATGTAGAGGAAAAAATCTCTTCTTCAGCACTAATGTTGAAAAGCACGTGTCAGAAGCCGACATAATCTTTGTTTCCGTTAACACGCTAACAAAAACCCGAGGCCTTGGAGCTGGCAAAGCTGCTGACCTCACGTACTGGGAAAGTGTAGCCCGAATGATTGCTGACGTGTCAAAATCAAACAAGATTGTTGTTGAAAAATCAACTGTCCCTGTAAAAATAGCCCAGGCAATCGAGAAAATATTGACCCACAACAGCAAGGGGATCAAGTATCAAATTCTTTCAAACCCAGAATTTTTAGCCGAGGGGACTGCGATTAAAGACCTTTTTAACCCTGACCGCGTTCTCATCGGTGGGAGGGAGACTTCTGATGGCTAAAAGGCAATTCAGGCACTAAAGGATGTCTATGCTCACTGGGTTCCTGAAGAGAGAATCATTTTCACCAATCTGTGGTCAGCAGAGCTGTCTAAGCTGGCTGCCAATGCTTTTTGGCTCAAAGGATCTCATCAGTCAATGCCATGTCTGCACTATGCGAGTCAACCGGGGCTGACGTGTCACAGGTGGCCCATGCCGTTGGGAAGGACACGCGGATCGGCCACAAGTTCCTCAATGCCAGTGTTGGATTTGGTGGGTCCTGCTTTCAGAAAGATATCCTCAACTTGGTCTACATTTGTGAGTGCAATGGGCTCCCCGAAGTTGCAAATTACTGGAAACAAGTCATTAAAATCAATGATTACCAGAAGAACCGATTTGTGAACCGCATTGTATCATCAATGTTCAACACTGTTTCTGGTAAAAAGATTGCGATTTTTGGGTTTGCATTTAAGAAAGACACTGGTGACACCAGGGAGACCCCGACGATTGATGTATGCAAGGGGCTGTTGGGTGATAAGGCCAAATTGAGCATATATGACCCGCAGGTGACTGGAGATCAGATCCAGAGGGATATGGCTATGAACAAATTTGACTGGGACCATCCGGTTCACCTCCAGCCGATGAACCCCACAACAGTGAAGCAAGTGAGCGTAGTGTGGGATGCGTATGAAGCTGCAAAAGACGCGCATGGCCTGTGCTTTCTCACCGAGTGGGACGAGTTTAAACAGCTTGATTTTGAGAGGATATATGGTAATATGCAGAAGCCTGCCTTTGTGTTTGATGGGAGGAATGTCGTGGACCCCAAGAAACTAAGGCAGATTGGATTTATTGTGTATTCGATTGGGAAGCCATTGGATTCATGGCTAAAGGATATGCCTGTTGTGGCATAAAATTGGCAAGTGTTTCTTCTCTTGGGGTGAAAGTAGAAGAATCAAATAAGAGTGAAAATTTGGTTTTTTGAGTCTTGGAACTTTTGTTTCACATTTAGTCTAATTTCCTAGCAAGTCTTTGTTTCAGTCAAAACCTCATTTGCGATATTTACCTAGAATAATCGGCGTTTTACCCGATAAATGATAATAATTGAAATGATTTATTCCCTCCTACAGTTGGCTGTGTCGTTAGCTGTTTACTTTGTTGTTATTGTTGAAGAGATTTTTATTCTGAAAAGATTAGAATGGCCATGGTCACAGGAAAAAGAATAGAAGTTTGGAATTCTAATAGTTTGAAATCAAGGCTTTAGAACTTTTTCAAAATTTTATATATCCAAAGCTATCAGTAGAAATTGTGATATTGGCTTTGCGCTAGAAAATGGGAAACCCAAATTCATCCCAAATGTTGAACCTGGGTTGCACCTTTATAATAGATGTACCCGATTTCTTTGTAATCAGCTTTATAATAGATGTAACCGATTTCTTTATAAATAACAAAGTGCATAATACCAAAACTTGAGGAACATTAATAAGCTATAAAACATCTAAAAGATATACTTTTATATAAATTGGTAATTTTAGTAATATTTAAGTTTGTAAGTCCATTACAAACATTTTATTTAATAAATGTTATGACTAATAACAAAGTCAATTTAGAAAAATTAATTGTCAAAAGTTTGGATAGGGTTTACCAAAAGTGCAACATAACAGTTGTTCAAACTTATTTTAAACACAAGTGATTACACCATATCTAGTAGGTCTTGGTAAATATAGTGTGGAGATCAAAATTGAAGTAGGACGACAAAAACAACCCGAACAATTCCAATGAACCATACCTATCTAAACCTATTTTAAATCTATTTATTATCATCCCTTAGCTTTGTGGACAATTAAACTTTGGTAAACCCACAAAGTAGCACCCTATGTATCTTGTGCACACAAATTTTACACACACTTGTCAACATAATTTATTTGTCTTTTTCTCGTTTGTTTGTTTTGAATTTAAAAAAAATATTGAATGCATAGTTAACGTAGTGTTTCATTTTTCATATTTTTCTCCTCCTCTACCAACTCGGCTCACAATTTCAACCATGATAACCCCACAAAGCAACACCCTATGTATATACGTATACATAATTTTTAACACACCACATAAACAAGCATACAAAGCTTATTTGCGTTTACTTGTGGTGGGCCGGGAATACGGCCTTACGCTTGCTTTGAAGTCCCCTAAACAACGAGTTCGAAGACGAAGAGTGTTGGTCGGGGTTCTTTATTTGCATTATGAATGAGCCTTCGCGTTCGATGTTGAGGGACTCTTGGGGTTCGTTTTTTTGGTGTTTGATTGGGAGTTCGAGTTTGTAAACAAAATTAGTGTGCATTTTCCTTCCCTTCCCTTTCGAACTGTCGGCCTGGTTCTTTAGGATGCGGTATATGCCTTCGCCTAATGTCATAGCCAGATAAGTGTGCTGGTGTCCTCTTGTTGCAGTATCATATTCCTCTGCATATAACAATATCAATATATATCCAGCAAACAAAATTATTTATAAATGCAGAACTAAGTTAATTATAAATTAACACTAGGTGAACACATGACGATCTGTCTTTTTAGTAACATAACTATTTGTGAATTTATGTAACTCTTGCAAAAGGAAAGGCAGGGGTAAGGCTGCAAGATATCAATGATCTCCCAGATTTTTAACCACCGGTCCTCTAATTTTAATATTATATAGTAAAAATTTACAAAAGTGCTGGGGTACTAAAAATTTCTTCGGTGAGTATATAAATATTGCAGAACATTTTAAATTATAATCCAAATCGTGAAAATCATTACAATTTTCAAGTATGTAAAAACTAAACCATCGCGAAATTCAAATCCATTTTTCGTAGCATACTAGAAATTTTATAAGAAAAAATATGTTATTGGAGGGCTTTTTTCAAATAGTTTATTAACGGATATACTTTTCACAATTTAATTTCTGAATCCTATGCATGGAAAGGTGCTTGTACTGTTCCTAAGGATGCAATTTTACCCTAATCAACGGATTTTACCAAGCCGGATTACTTTTTTATGCCCGAGATTAATAGCGATGTGTCACAGGGTTAGACTTTAGCTACTTCTCCGTGTAGCTAGAAAATTGTTGCAAATGCCCGGTACGTGACAAATGTCTCGAATCAACTTATTGGACGGCATGGAATGTGTTTATTTCAATAACTAAAGAATTTACATCCTCAATTTTTATATTGCATAGGGGAGAAAAAATTACTTGTTATTTCTCGTAATGTATGCTAATTAACCTCCTTTGAGATCAATCTTAACATCCTCAATGTTTGTGGTGACCATCTCCACAAAACCCCAATAAGGTCTACTCTTCTTCTCGGGATCCGGAAGGCCTTTTCGTCCCATCACGATGAACCTCAGGAGTGGTTGCTTCTCGATATTCACCTCCTACACCAAATTAATCACTTTAGCCTCGTCTAAAAACATGTTCAAGGTGTTTCTTAACTACTTAAATTGAACCTATATTTTTCCCATGAGGTCAATGAATCTAACATAACAATATTCTTAAGGATTATTGAAGATAGCTTCTCAACTTGGTCCCAATAACTTTGTCGGAACTAGTCCCAAAACATATTTTTTTTCCCGGCACTAAATTGTAATAGTACAAAAACTTGTGTATACATTAACATGAGCTTTTCTATTGTGACCGAATTTTTGACAATTTTCATGGACACACTGACGTGGCGACTTTTTATTGGTTGGTTTCTAGGTCCCACTGACAGGGTCCCCCAAAACCAACCAATAAAATGCCGCCACGTCAGTGTGTCCATAAAAATTAAATAAAAAATTCAGTCACAAGTTGACACAATATTTACGTAAACACTATCAAAAAGGTCCTAATTATTATTTTTTCCATTATGCTACAATTTAAAAAAAAATAAATTATTTACTAGGGAAAATAGCCAAAAAACGGTAATCTAATTTCGTGACACTACCACAAAGTACAAATATCTACACTAAATTCCTTAGGGTAAAACATTACAAAAATCCTTATAAAACAGTACAAAAACTTGTGTGCACATTGACACAATATTTACTTATACACTAACACAAAAGGGTCTTATTTTTTAAGTCTTTCATCATGCCCTAATATTTAAAAAAAAAACTTATTTACCGGGGCATAAAGTCAAAAGTATGAATCTTATTTCATGAACACTATATAGCACAGAGTATCATATTTAAGAATTAATTAACTATCAAGTACACAAAAATTTCATTTTAGAAACGTCCCAAATTAATAATCCGCTTTCTTTTCGTCCTGGTGGTGAAAAAGTCTTGATAAAAAAGGTCATACTCAGTGCACAAGGCTCTCGCTTCACTGTAGGTATGTGAGAGGTAGATGTCAAGTAGTCTTACCCCCATATTGTTAAATAATATGAAGAGACCCCTCCCAAGTCTCGAACCCGAGACCTTAATTGACCATCGTTTTCAAATGACAATTATTAATTTAGGAAGAACGGAGTATTTGTTAGGTTTATTTCTACTATCATGAACACAAAATACCCTTTTGACCCTTAATCCTCACCAAGTTAATGAAGAGATACCCCTTTATTTTTTCTTTAACACATCAATGAAACCAACACACTAACATATGCACAAATTAAACTGACCTGGCTACCATGTCCACCTTGAGTATTTTTATCTTTCTTGCTAGTAGAAGATTCGATTTTTGAACCTTCTTTACCAAAATGAGGATCTTGCTTCTCTTCAATAGACCTCTCACCAGACTCAGGCCTTAGAACTATGTACAAACGTTGAACATCATCAGCACTATGTGCTTCTTCTTTTTCCACTTTTGGCCTGTAAAAGAAAAATATTTCTCCTCTTTCCTGCATGTTTTTGTACCACAAAGGTATACATAAATTAGTTAGAAAATTTTAAACACATTGGCCCTGTTTATTTGCATATGTTTTAAAAAAAGGTCGTAACCAGTGTACAAGACTCCCGCTTAACTACAGATTCTGGGAGAGAGTCTGGGAGAGGCAGATATTGGCTGGTCTTATCCCCATATATGAAGAGGTTATTCCCATGTCTCGAACGCGATTGCGACCATAGTTTGGGCGAGGGCACTTGCGACCAAAAATTTTCAACAAAAATTGGAAAGTAGAAAATTCTTTCAAGTTTGATATTTTCCCAAAATGGAAAATTAGAAAATGTATACAAGTTTGTAATTTTTCCAAAACAAAACATTGAAAAACAATTTTCCAAAATTTTCAATTTTCCACGAAATTGGAAAACATCTTTTTCAGTATCCCAAAATTTGAATTTTCTATAACCTATATCTAGACCCTTAACCTTTTGGTAAACTACATTTTAATCTTTTAAATGTTCTATAAAAGATATTATGTCTTTGAAATTTTTGATAATTACATTTTGATCCCTGAATTTTCAATAAATTTTATTTTAGTCCTTTTGACTGTCTATAAATTAGATTTGAAACCTTAACGTTCTGTAGTTACATCATAAACCTTAATTCTTTTTAAATTACGTTCGATCCCAAAATATTATATGAACTACATTTTCTAGTTTTTTAAAAGTTTCTATGAAAAATAAAATTAAAAATGGAGATAGAAATTGCAAATAGAAATCAAAAAACAATTTTATGCAATTAAAAATGCTCATTTTATGTTCTACCATAAGTTTCTAGACGTTCAAAAAGATTATTCAAATCGATACCGAAAATAATATAGTTTACAGGTTTTTCAAATTCATCTATATATTAGAATTCTAGAGTGGTCCTCACTAACAGGATCTTCAATGGGTAATGCAAATACACATTTTGCAAGAGTAAAAATACAACATTCCAAATGATTTTTTTTAAAGGATTAAAATGGGGTCGTGTAATCTCAAGCGAGACATCATGTTTCTCTTGGCGCTTCCTCTCATGTTCCGTATGAACTCTTTCCTAAATACCACCCAACTACCCGTATTTTATAAATTCCCCGTCCCCCACCACCCCACCCCCACAAAAAAAATTAATTCCCAGCCAACTCAATTAATATTAATAAACCAATCAACATTTACTTTTACCATGTTTTCCTCCCCTACAAATATAACATCTGGCCAATTTTTGCAATCACATTCCACTCTTTTACCTCCCTCTTTCAAGGAGCAAAAATAATTATTCCATATAATTTCATTTCATATTTTTCACCACTTAATTTTTATATTACAATATTATCGAAATGAAAAAAAAAATCGTCAATCAAGAAAAGAAGGGAAAATTTTATTGAAAGCGAGTCGGTGCTCAAATCCCTCCGCAAACCAACTGCCCGTATTTCACACATACTCGAGAGTGGTGGATGAAAAAACCCACATGGTGGCCAATGAACATGATGTCGCTCACAAGAGCGAGTTATTTTTGTGAGGATACGAAAAGTTATCGTCTGAATATTATTTAAATTGGTCTGTGTACAAAATGACGTATCGTATCATGTCTGTATTGGTCCATGTTTAATACGAACCATTAAAGACATGACACGCCTCAAAACACAGACCAATACGAACACAAAACGTTACCTATATATTTCATCTGTCATCCTAAGTAACTCCCACATGGAATTCTCAATTTTCATCTCTCTCTCTTTCTCTCTCTGATGTGAATAAGCTTCAACTCTGTTTTATTCTGTTCAATATTGTCCTGAAAGAGATTACAAACTTCCTTTTAATAGGCGATTAAAAGAGTCTTAAAGCTACCAGGAAAAAACTATTAAGATAATTAAAGAAATAGAGATAAGTATATATAACCCCCAAAATAATCCCATCCCTAACAAAACTCCAAAATCTCTCGCAAGTAACCCTTAAGGCCAACCAAACTTATATCCCTCTAACCCCCTCTATGGTATCCCAACCAATGAAGAAAAATAACAAATAAGAATTACTGCGATGCCCCTACATTCTCATCACTCTCGCCCTTAATGAAAAAGCTCGTCCATAAGCCTTCAAGGTGGGACACCATCCATCTTTGTTGTGACATTATGTTTGTTGATAAGGTGTTGGGCCTCTTCCTCTCCATTTGTAGGTTCACCTCCATTTCTTCAGTGATCAGCATGTTATGCTTCTTTGGATTCACGCACATCGAAATACAATGTCAATCCACAAAAGTTTTGTTACCCACACAAAAGGGCGAGCAACCAAAGAGGTACTCGCAAATAATTTCTAAACTCACAGTAGCGAGTGATCCTTAGGGTTGTTTGCAAGATTTCAAAAATTTCACAAGAAGTATTTTTATTCAAAAAAAATAATACTTTTTGGCCTTCTAGTTGACAAGATCAAGTTTTTATTCACTAGTATATTAGGTATCATGCCACTAAAAGGTAAATCATGGTGGACAGTGATAGACAATCATAATGGATAAACGCCAGTCCTAAAGTTTTGCTATAAATAGAGCATTAAGTGCACAATAAATGATAACTGCATAACAAGCACCATTATGCTGCACAAAAATGTATGTTTCCCATTTTTCTAATAGTATATAGGGTCTCTCTCTCTCTCTCTCTCTCTCTCTCTCTCTCTCTCTCTCTCACTCTCTCTCTCTCTCTCTCTCTCTCTCTCTCTCTCTATATATATATATATATATATATATATATATATATATATATATATATTTGTGTGTGTGTGTGTGTTGAAAGTTTGCAATATATTCTTCTTATATTCATGCACACCCATTTGTTTTGCTTTTTTATTTTTATTTTTTTTCATTTGTTAGTTGCCGCTAATGGGGGTAATTACTTAAGTGTGGGGTGCTAATCAGTAATTTGTCAAAGGACAAGAATGAGAGCTAATTAGAGGATAATTTTATTTTCGGGGCAAACCTGTAGTGTATACAATTCTTAGATTTAGATTTATCCGGTTAAGATTTTTCAGTTTTCGTGCGTCAAAATTTCCAAATTTAGGTGTTTTTGTTTCGTTATTTTTAATTTCTAAATGCTGATTGATCAATAGGAACGTTAAACATTTTTTTTATTTGAAGTATGAAATTTTCATTGGATATTTATTTGTACCTTTTTGATCCTATATACTATTAGAAAAATGGGGGTTATGTCTAACGAATTAGTAAAGTGGAGGTTAAGTCTAATACACGATTATAAAGTGGAGATTAAACAAAAAAAACTCATAGTGTTATTTGGATTATTTTACCATTATCACTTGCTTTTTTAGCAAAAACTATTAAGGGTAAAATTTTAAAGAATTTTTAATAGGATTCACCTGTCAACATTTGTCACTGTTCAACCAATGTTACTTGTTTCGCTGAATGGACCTCCATTAGTATCTGACAATACACACAAACGCACCTTAATGGTGAATAAAAAAGCAACACCTTATTGTCACTTCTAGATTATGTGGCTTAGAGTTATTGTATTGAATTGTATGTAGGTATATTCTAAAATATAGGCAAACTTTTGTCACCGAGCACCATTTTTGGTTATCAGTTGCATTTTATATAGTAATCTCAACTAAGTTTTATAGGTTGATAAATTGAATCGTATTAGGTTTCATTAATCATTGATTTGAACTATAACCAATCATAAATTTAGAACTACCTCAATGTGTAATCTTTTTGTTTAATCTATACAAGTCCCCAGCATAACATGTTTAGAGCATATGACATATGTTCCTACTTCCATTCCGAATGTATGTATTCCATATGTTCATACGTCCATTCCGAATGTATGTATTCATCGTCACATTGCACTACGCTTTGTTTGTGCGTGGGTATGCAATGGCCCCAAGAAGTAACCTCGCTTAAAAATGCGAGATGTTATTGAAATGGTCTGCAACACTTTTAATAGGATATAGATTAGAGAGATATTGTGATTTAGTCATGTATTTCCTTTGCTAGAATGAGAAGGTCATCAAAATAGTACCCATGGTTATAATAGAAGGCTCCATTGATAATTGGATGACATTTTCAAATACCTTTATTATGAATAATGAATTTAAAGGTTTTCTTGATAGACAAATTGTAGGGAGGTATGAATTCAAACCCCAACTATTCGACCTTGCTTTTATTATGTAAAGCGTAATGATAAATCCTTTAAATGTACAAGCCTCCCAAATCACCAAAATAAACGACTCTCTCTCTCTTCTTGGAGTCATCAAGGAGTGTATCGATACCCAATGGAGGACATGCAACATCACCTTCATCATAAGGCAAGGTCAGATATGTTTCTCTACACCTTTTTTAACTGTTCCTAAGTTTATAATATTGTATTGGCTTTGAGTTATGCAAAACTCAAGGGTTTTGTTTGGGCTAGTCGAACCTCACATATTCATATTCAGGAGGGGTGATAATGGAGTGGGTATGGGGTGGGTTATGCCACATTCTACCCTGTTCCGTCAAGAGAAGCATTAACCTGTTCGGAAGTATGGGTTTTATTTTTCAAAAGCAAATTCCTACAACATAAAAAAATGATACATAATGTTTTTTTATAGATTAGAACAAAGAACAAAATAAATAACTACATATTTTATAGACATCAAACATAAAACTGTCAGTTTCAATTTTTCTTTCTTTTTTTAGATTACCTTGTGAAGTTGCTAAAAGATTTGAAAAAATAATGGATGCTTTATTATTATTATTATTATTATTATTATTATTATTATTATTATTATTATTATTATTATTATTATTATTATTATTATTATTATTATTATTATTATTATTATTATTATTATGCGTGTTGGGGTGGGGGGGGGGGGGGTTGATCTTTTGAATTTTCCTTTTGTCTCTAGATCTAGCACTGTTGGTCTCCCATTTGCCCTTTTACCTTCATTGTAATTTTTCTTTCGCTAATTAATATTAATATTTACTGATCCAGGTCAAATTAAAAATAATAATGTAAGGTTGGAGGTACAAATGTGATTAATGTCTACTTGATGTGTACACGTGTAGAAAATAATTTTAAACAGGAAGTAAAAACTATTTAGGAATTCCATGTAAAATTCCTTAAGAATCACCACTAAAATATGGTCAATTAAACATCACATAGCTTCATACAATTTCAAACCTCATAAGTTCTGTTGAGATGATGGATTTGAATATAACACATGTATTTGTGGTTGTCAGATTAATTTTGATTCTATTAGAAGCCTATGAGTAAACTCCTAACTCGAGTTGTAGGACTATTTTTATCACATTGAGGACTATATTTACGTAATAGCATAATTGGGCTCCAAAGTAGATTTGACAATGGATCATGTGGTGTCGATTTATGCTTTGTTTGATTCGTGTCGTGTCAAGTTTGACCTTGCCAATACTCGATTTCATTACTAGTCGTCTATAGTTGGTTATCTTGTGTATAGTCAAGTTTATCCCTTATTTGCATGTGTGTGTAAAGGGTCAACTAGTTAACGATCTAGCTCTTCCAAAAATAAGACCCACATAACAAAACCTCATCTCCAACAATTGTGAAGCTACTGAATTACCCTTTAACTCTTGAAATCTAACAAAATATAATTAAAACGATTTCTTATTTATCAAAATTAACCAAAACGAAGATCAAATTTTATCTGGCATCCTAAGTAACTCCCACATGGAATTCTCAATTTTCATCTCTCTCCCTCTTTTTTTTTCTCTTTCTCTCTTTGATGTGAATAAGCTTCAACTCTCTCAATTTTATTATGTTCAATATTGTCTCAAAAGTGATTACAAACTTACTTTCCATAGGCGATTAAAAGAGTCTTAAAGCTACCAGGGAAAAACTAAGATAATTAAGGAAATAGAGATAAGTATACATAACCCCCAAAAGAATCCCTTCCCTGACAAAACTCCTAAATCTCTCGCAAGTAACCCCTAAGGCCAACCATACTTATCTCCCTCAAACACCCTCTATGATATCCGATTCAGTGAACAAAAAATAACAAATAAGAATACTGTGATTCCCCTACATTCTCATCACTTTCTCCTTAAATGAAAAACCTCGTCCACAAGCTTTCAAGGTGGGACACCATCCATCTTTGTTGTGACATTATGTTTGTTAATAAGGTGTTAGGTATCTTCCTCTCCATTCGTAGGTTCACCTTCCATTTCTTCAGTTATCAACATGCTATGCTTATTTGGATTCATACACTTCGACATACAATGTCCAAGTTCTCCACAGTGGAAACGATCAAAACTGGCCTTGCCCGGATAGTTACTTATTGCCTTTGTCTGGGTAGACAAGGTGCAGGTTCATTGCTTTTTTCGATTGGTGCAGCAACCATCAAAAATCATCCCACCTTCATTGTATACTCAATGGCTTGGCCTAAAGTCTCTGTTTTTCACAATTCTAACTCGATTGAATGTGCATTTAAACTCCTTGAATAAACCCTACAATCTTTTGCTCAATACTTACCCGAATCTTTAAATTACCTAAAAGATAATCCCCACCCTAACAGAACTCCTAAAGTCTTTCCCAAGCAACCTCTGACAACTGAGAGTATCATTTTGGTATCTTATGTATGTACAAATTCTAATTTAATGCATGGGGCAGTTGGAAGTACAAAATGTTACATGGGCCATATGATTTGATGTGAAACACAAGGAAAATATCACAAATAACAAATCACTCAAATCTTTAGAATACTAAAAATATCGTTAGTAGCAAAAGTGAATAAAAGGGGGAGCCCTGAGACTTTATTTATAGACTTCCTACGACGTGTTGGGCAAGTATCCTTATTAAGTTATGAGTATATCCAACCTAAAAAACTAATTAAAAGATATTTACTAAAAATAAATAAATATGTGTTGAAATAAAAAACTAATAAAGAAAAGAGGATCCCCACGAAGGGGACCCGATTGCGCCGCACTCCACTACGCCTTGCCAAGAAAAGCTCATCCCGAGCACTAAAGTGTTATGTCGTCCGTCTTAGGAGTCACATGGATGTGTGTCATAAGGACCTTAGCGTACCTCGGTGGTTGCTCTATCTCCTACTCACATTGACAAACCAATATCGACTTTTTCTTCTTGTTAGGACAATCTAAAGCTCGATGCCCGAGCACTTTGTAGTCGTAGCACTTGAAGTGGACTCCTAAAGTAGTTATCAGAGAAGATTGAATTAGAGATTACTAGCTTTAAAACTTTCTATTAGATATTTATTCCAACTAGTATTTGGGTGTTATGCTTGAGCTATACGATATGAAAGTCTCATATACAGTTCTCGGAGGGGGAGTCCCACCTATCTCAATAAAGTTTATGATTGTTTTGAAGAACGTCTTGAGATTCAGGCGATTGTGGATGATATAACTAGTAAATAAGTTCCTCTTTATGTCAACATATTTTATTGTCGAGGAGGAATTACGCTTACTTGGTTTTTACTACAAGTATCTACGAGGTTTGCTATGACTTTTTACTATCGTCCGACCATTACTAACGCGAAGTGGTGGTAGGTGGTGTAGTCTCTGTCACATGTGTCTTAGCGCATATCCCACCTCTCGCCTCTCCACCTTTCGTGTGTACTCGATAACTTGTTCGTCCATAGTTTGTCTCATATTTAGGCTAGCGTCTCTGAATGTAACGTTTAATCTACTGTTTTGTGCTCTCCTTCTACCTAGCCCGAGTGCAAAGTCCCTGAAATTGCTTCGAATACTCTTTCACAGACTTATAACCCTGCTTGACACCTTGAACACGTGCAAACAGGTCTCTCTCGAAAGTCTCGGGAATGAAGGCAACCGCCATCTCCGCTTTTATAAAGTATTTGGGTCTAATTCACTCGTGGCCCTATTGTGCACCAACTGATCCCATCATACTAATGCATAACTCTATATTTTGCAGCCACATATTTAACACGCCTGTAGCCCCGATATTCCTTTAGATTAAAAAAATACTCCACGCGCTTTAACCAATCCGTAAATTTGTTGGGATTTATCTTTCCATCAAACATACTCACATATATCCGGACATCACCATGCATGGCCTTGCCAAACAACTGAATCAAGGTATTAAAGTTATCCTCCGTGAATCCCCCTACCCTGTAATATATCTTCGGGGTACTCATCTTGACCCGTATTGGCTCCTTGGGCTGGCCAACATGGTTGTTTAGGGGGCTGATTTTTTGGACCCGTGTTATGATGTTTTTCTGTCTTTTTGAATGGAAAGTTATTATTCACACGCCCTTTATTTACACACCCATGACACACGTTCGTTGGGTGGACCATAAATGGGTTTACCACCATACATCACATCGTGGTGTAAACCGTCACGGTAAGTCTCTATTTTTTTAATCGGTCTCTCATCGGCGTATAACGATCGGCGGATGAGTGGAATTTCATCTTCTTCATCACTTTCCTACCCATCGACCCTTAATTTTAATGGGCCGATATGAATTCCTTGTAACCATTGCGACACCTCCTTGAACTTTTTATACACCCACAACACCTATTGCGGGGCCGAATGAATAGATGTAGCGTTTCCCAGGTTGTTTGTCAAATTTTGGAGTAAGGATTACTTCCTTTTTTGGGTGCAACAATTGTTTACTCATGGCCTTTTCCACCTAGGCTTGTTCCCAACTTTCCATCTTGGCATCAAACACATTAACGAACTTCTTTACGTCACCTCGAAAGTCTGTGTGGGCTGTTTGGACTGATTTTTGTGGCAAATTGTAATACCCCGTATTTTTATGCTATATTAATTTGGGATTTTATTAAATTTAATGTGAATGATTATTTAATAAATATCCGGAAATTAATTATGTTATAATTATTAATGTGACGAGAGTTAGTAATTATGGGAAACTTGTTGAATATTACTAATGAGCAAAGTAATATATGATATTGATTATATTGAATGTCATGAGTGAATTAAATGACAATTTTGAAAATTTAAGTCGAGACGTGCCTGTGTCACGTCGGGACTATTTTTGTTAAATAAAAAGTGAATATTTTATAAGTTGTTCGTATGGTCTTTTTGCGTGCGCCAACGCGTCCGGAAGGGTCGAGATAGTCAGAAAGGTGTACCCGGGGGTTTAGTTTGGGTCTCGGGGCGTTTTTAGGCCTAATTGGTACCCCGGGAGGGCAATTTAGTCATTTCAACTTTTTGGGTAATTAAACCCACGAAATTCAGCAACCTATATCAGCCATTTAGGCTAGTCAGCTAGGGTTAGAAAACAAAAACACAAGTGACGGCCATAGGAGAGGGAAGGAGAAAGCTCCAAAGCAATCCGAGGCCCCAAAAGTCGTCCGTTTGCACCACAACCACCACCACCGCGTAGATCGCACAACGGGCTACGCAACCACACCAAAATCATCTGCAAATCAGAACGTCAAAATCCCAGGCAAGTGTTTAACTTGCATATTTTCGTTAATGCAATCTTTATATTGGTTTAGGATTGATTAGAGATGATAAATATAGAAGAACACCCAATTTGGGTTAGGAAAATGCATGTAGGAATGATTTATATGATGATTCTGGAAACCCTTGACATGTAGAGGTAATAAACCATGAAATTTGGTGATCATAATAAAGAAATATTGGAGAAAGATTCATTAGAAATCTGTTTAAGGAAATTCTAGGGTTCTTGATAATTGGACATGATTTTAGGTTGAAAACCCATGTTTAATGATGGTTACACACATGCTTTACGATATAAACACCTGGTATAATGTTATAATGATGATAGTAGGATTTTTGGGACGATTAGAATGGAAAAACATTGTTTTGGTTGAAGAAGTTTGATGAAACCCGTAACTGCATTCTGCAGAATTTTGCCCAGACCTGCTTGATCGATCGATCGAGCCTAGAGCTTCGATCGATCGACCCCTCCTGGCAGACTCCTATTTCCCTTGTTTAATTAGTTAAATTAAGTTTATTGTGAAATAATTTTTGGGCATTCTAAATAAAATGATTTGGGAGACTTTGAGGACCAGTAGGGTATATGAATAAATGTTGGGACCTTTAATCTTTAACGAAAATGGTATTTATGGGATAATTACTTTAGGTTAGTAGATTATGAAGTTAAAGGGTGAGGGGCGTAAGAGAGTTACGTTGGAACCTAATAAAGACACTTACTGAAATTCAGATTTGTGAGGATATAACCCATGAGTGTTAGGTGATAAGTGAGAAAGCCCTTCGAGTTAAGGTTAGGAATGAAACCTTATACGTAATTCTATAAATGTGAAATTAAGGATAAATGGTATAATTATGGGTGACGAGAAGAACCTATATTCATATGATAAAGTGGTATATTTATATGATTGTGTGTACATATATTATATTCTTGTGAAAATTATGCCCACTCTACTTGCTATCCCTGAGGTTACCGCGCTGGGACAAGTCTTATCTCGATGGGACCTTTATGGGGGATATTGACTTGTACCCTAGAAGATAGATATCCTTGGTACAGGCAATCGATGTGATAGTTCAGACGATCCTAAGAGACGCAGGCATGTGCCATCCTCTTAGAGACTTGGAATCTATGCTTCGCCTCAATATTGTTTATGTATTCATGTTAATACAATTCGAGAGTGATTCCGATTGTATTCCCCTTAATATGAGTGATATGGGGTTCTGGATAGTAGAGTATGCACGCACCATAGTTTTATGAGGGGTGCTGTTATATATATATATTATACGAGTAGTTAATATATATATGAGATTATGATATTTGAAACTTCCTACGGAGATTTGATAAGTAGGACATGGTTGTTGGATCAAATTATTAAATACTTGTTTCGAAAAAGTATAATACGTCACTGTAAAACTTTATTGATTTTATAAAGTCAAAATGGAGAACTTTGATTACTGTTTGGAGCATTCTTTAAAATGGAATCATGAATTGTAAATCTTACGAGTAATCTAAGATAAGATAAATCTTTTAGAAAGACTAGTGTGATAATTGATAAAACAAACCGTTGGGAAGATTAGTGCGATAGGTGTGCACATTAGAAGAGAGGTGAGTATTTCTCAAGCGAGTGACGCATTAATATGTTGTTGCATTGGCTTGTATCAATTTAAATACTTGCTAAACATATTTTAAATCAAACACACTTTCGGGCTCTGACCCGTTTCTTTCTCTCTCTCTCTCTTGTATATATATATGTATATATTTCAGGTGCCCAGCCACAAGGGCGTCTTGCTTAGGATCCCTTGAGAGGAACGTGCTGCATCTTAGGTGGGAGTTGCAGGTCACTTGCGTAGACGGCTTCCTTTGTTGACTCCACTTCTAGCATTCTCATTTATTGGGCATGTGTCGCCCTTTCCATTATTTCATTTGTTTGTTGGGACATTTTTATTTCAGTTATTTCCAGTATTGTTCTATGGGATTTATTCAGTATGGATTTGTGATTTTAGTTTTCATATGTTGATATTCGATTGACGAATGCATTATATTACTTGGTTTACCGTGATGTGATTCTTAATTGTAGAAATGTTGTTTTTAAATAAATAAATATTTTTCTTAAATTAAAATTTGGAAAGTTATGTATGAAAAATGTTTTTGACACTTAGCTTAATTATTTAGGGTGTTAAATTGGAAAATTTATTTTATCGACAGTGATGCTGAGAATGAACCAACTGTTCACCTTGATTTAATTTAATAAAGGAGTGATCGCCCGGTATTTAATTAGGCGGGGTGTCACAGGTGGTATCAGAGCATCAGGTTCTAGTGTCCTTAGGATCTGTACGGCTTATTATGCTTTCAGCGTTGCTTTGTTTGTTATAGAGCCCTATGTTTAGGATTGTCGATTCCTTTGACGAGATTTCGTTCTCCTGCTATAATGTGTGTACACTAGTGAATTCTAATTTCGTTCGGATGTGTGCGTGTGCCGAGCGATGACGGATGTCAGAAGAGGACCGTTAAGCGTACATCAGGAGGCAAGGCTCAGTTGAGAATTATGAAATATATCCGAGGATGATGACCGTAGTCGAGGTCACCTCCATTATGGCACGAGAAGCCACGATTAGAAAGGCGACTAAGGTGCAACAATGATTTTCAAATGCTGTTATAGCCAAATGAGGTGCGAGGGTAATCTTACCCAACGTGTTACAAAAACGTGTAGAGACTGTCAGTGGGAAATTTTAGAACACGAAAATTGTATGTGTTTACCAAAGGAGGTAAAGTATCCAAAGACTTAAATATAAGACGGAGCGTGGCAAACCGAAAGTGAAAATTTTCTTGGCTTTCGGGACGAAATTATAATGGTTGGATTCAACCACCAATTTTAGAAATGGAATGCTATGCCTATGGGAGAACCTTAGGTACAATGTTGACCGTATGTTCCTTCCTCAACTGTTCAGGATGAGAAGCAAATGTGGTTCTGAACTCATCGAGGAAGGGCATGTCAAGGGTCCATCCGTGAATATGAATCTTAACCGTTAGCGAATTTTGTAATCGGGAGATGTATATACAAGTGGGGGAAACGACTCCAAGTGGGAGGCCAACTTGTAATAATAATTGATAATACTCGAGGAGGAAATTCTGATGGACGACCGATTCAGAGGTTGACAATGTCATATTTTGTCAAAATAGATGATAACGCTTCTTTGAGGGGGAAGTTAAAGGAATCGAAGAATTTAGTCGAGAATAAGACTGAATACAACAGTGGTGGTATAGCACCACAAAAGGATGTGGATACACATCAGGAAAACCATTTAAATGCTTTAGATAGTTAAGTTCTTACCAACTAATGGTAAATTCAGTGAGTACTATTATAGATAGTAACATAATCTTTATGGCCTAAAAAGGCTAAGGGAACAACCGGGATGGCTAACAGGAATCGAGTCTACTAAAGTCCGAGAGAAGGACAATCCTAACCTGGTTAGAAGGACAGGTGGTAAGTGGATTATGTGTTGAGGTATTTTGTGCGGAGTGATATCGCTCACGATATTATGTTCCAAATGAGAAAAAGGACATGTATACGATGCCTAGTAAAAGGCAACGACTTAAATAATTTGTTTTGGTTTGGGCAGACGTGTTACGTCCGAAAACCATTTGTGCAGTCACGACGATTGCCAGGATGGAAGTATAAGTTGTATCCTTAGGGGATGCGGCGTGTTTATGTGACACGAGCGAGTCACCATATTTTGTTCATTGCTAGATTAGCATGTGAGACGAGTTTAATGCATATCATTATAAATGTTACCATTATGAGAATATTTTTCCTTATTATAGCGGGATTTTTCTTTAGTGCTATCCGCGGAGGATGAGTGAGTATATTAGCAGTCTTTTATACTTTATTGAGGTTACTCGTTGTATAGATGCGATACACGAGTATAATATTATTTTTGTTAAAATGTTATATAAATGGGTAGTATGATAGTGGACATCTATTGCAAGGCTATCGGAGTAGTTGCATTGGTGCAACGTGTTTTATGTTTGTTTTGGGCGAGGCCTTACCTGTAAGAGGGTTGGA
This sequence comes from Sambucus nigra, assembly GCA_949130495.1. Lineage (NCBI taxonomy): Eukaryota > Viridiplantae > Streptophyta > Magnoliopsida > Dipsacales > Adoxaceae > Sambucus > Sambucus nigra. The sequence continues at coordinate 688,919,933 of OX422212.1, forward strand.
CTTGCACATATATTATCTATCCTAGATACTTCGGAGGAGATAGCGTGCTCGAGATATTCAATGCCAAAGTATGTGTAGACCTTGTCAGTATAATTCCGTATGTATCGGGATTTACCCTTGAGCGAAAAGATTTGACTCAGTATTATGTTTAGCACTCCGAACTTAGTGTTAGGAAAAGTGCGTTGTTATATTTATCCTTTAGAGATGTGGGAGTTATTAGTTATACCCCTATTATTAGGGAAGGGAATTTCGAGAATTCCGATCGTATGTATCCGAGGTTTATAGAATAAAATTTCCATCAACCAATACGATAGTGAAATTAGTGAAACGTTATGTTAAGCATAATTACGGTAGAAATTGAAATTTTTCTGTCAAGGGACGGAATAAAGGGGTATATACTGTGGACGGAGGACCTAACGGATTTCGATAACCGACAATGCTAGGTAGTAGTGTATCGGGGGGTTCCTTGTTTGGATTTCGCTTTGCGAGACATCCCACGCATGAAACTTAGCGTAAGGTTGGAAATAGGGAGACGTTTGGTCTCTATTCCATAAGTTCGGTACCCTGGTCGAAATAGGATCAAGTAAGTATTTATGTAAGTTGGAAGTTGAATTTTGTTTTAAGGTCATTGAAGCCGGATTTTATGGTAGGAAAGCATCGAAAGTTATCACCACGAGTTGAGGGGTGGAACGATGATAAGGAGAATTTAAGAATTTTGATTTCTAGGGTGATTGAGAGTACCCAAATGTCATAACCGCGTACAGAACACAAGGTGAATAAAGAGTTGGAATGATTTTTAGCATGAATTATCTGAAAAGAACTTTATATTATACAAAAGAGATGACCTGTAATTATTTTGATGAATAGAGCTTAGTGATTTATTTTGGTTGTTGTACCTATTTGGGAAAATTTTTGTACTTATCTGAGGAAGGTTGAGAATTATTATTCCTCTTTTGTGTCATGGAAATTTGAATGCCTTATTACTTCTATTCCGTTGAATTTAGTTAGTCCTACAGATAAGTAGGACCCCGTTCACTCTCCCAGGGTGGTCGGAGTGTTGCAAAAATGTGGGCATCTTGGTTAACTACAGTTAAAATAGTTCGAGTCGAAGGGACGTGGTAATGGACGTGTGAAATATATGTTTGTGGAACTAGTATAACGAAGTGGAAGCGATAGAGTGGATTAAACGTCACATGAGGGGCGATAATCCATACATAAGTATGCAATTAAAATAGCACACCCTAACTTGATTGGAAGACTGTGGGAAGCCATTCAAGAATTGGTATTCCTGGAATAAGGTAGAACTTAATTGTTATGAAGTACACCCGGAGCCGAGTGGTCATTAGTCAAGTGTGAGAGCGACTTGCACATACAAAGAGTAATGATGTTAGTATGGCAGGAGAGATCCAGAAGTGCGCTTCGTGGAGAGGAAAGCACGGGTCGGAACTCTCGGCATACTCCAAGGAAGGAAGGGGAGTATTAAGGGTCACTTAATGTGAGACATTTCAAGGGAAGAATCGATGTTTAGCGAGACGTAGTGAATGGTCTCTACATGCACTGCCCATAGGTAAAGTTTGGTTGAAAAAGGAGAATCAACCAAAGAATTTTGTGTTTATCGAAAATTCCTGAAATTTGAAAATCGGTAAAGCCGGTTAAGTTCTTGAATGAGTTGCCATCCTCAAAGCAAGATCAAGGATTTATCCTGAGCATGTGAATTAAGTCGCCGAGAATGAAGTGATTGATATTCCTTTGGGCTGGCTTACAATATTAACTAGTATGCCCCAGACTTCCTTTGAAAGGAAGGATCGCGCCAGTGCATGGTCCGGCGCAGTATAAATTTCTGAATCAGGATGAGATTGGTGAGTTCCACCTTTGATATGGGATTTCAGGAACCAACGGTGATAAGATTTCATTTCGAGTAGGATGTATCACCCTTAGCCAGGGAATAAGCGCATGGTGATTAAAGATTAGTGGAGCCACGCGAAGGAGATTTTGGAATCTTGGTACGATGATTCCAAGAATGCTCTGTAGAAGCACTCGTACCTGGTTGTCGCGTACGAGGTACTTATTAAGGTTTTGTTATGGAAGAACCTCGACTATTCTCCTTTCGTAAGAGGAGAGTAGATAATCAGAATTTTTGGATCAGTCGAGAAAATATCCGATAACTATGGTGGAATTCCACGACTGTTTTAGGCAGTCAAGAGTGGTCAAATGTTCGTATAATCTTCTCAAAACCGAGTAGTTGTCATGTAGTGAGGTGCGACCTCCTAATGATAGTGAGATAATGGAATTTATAACGTATAGGAGTGACCTATGCGAATATTTCTGGGTGGGATCACAATGTGAAGTATCGCTAATGAGAATGTAAAACAATGTTGCTGTGAGGAAAAGACTATAATGATTGAGCGTCGTACTATGTAGTTAGTTTGCATACTGTCGAGAGATATCCGGAGTTGTTTTTACCAGGTATGCCTTATTTTTCGAATTTCGGGACGAAATTCCGTTATTAGGGGGGAAGTATGTAATACCCCGTATTTTTATGCTATATTAATTTGGGGTTTTATTAAATTTAATGTGAATGATTATTTAATAAATATCTGGAAATTAATTATGTTATAATTATTAACGTGACGAGAGTTAGTAATTATGGGAAACTTGTTGAATATTACTAATGAGCAAAGTAATATATGATATTGATTATATTGAATGTCATGAGTGAATTAAATGACAATTTCGAAAATTTAAGTCGAGACGTGCCTGTGTCACGTCGGGACTATTTTTGTTAAATAAAAAGTGAATATTTTATAAGTTGTTCGTATGGTCGTTTTGAGTGCGACAACGCGTCCGGAAGGGTCGAGAGAGTCAGAAAAGTGTACCCGGGGGTTTAGTTTGGGTCTCGGGGCGTTTTTAGGCCTAATTGGTACCCCGGGAGGGCAATTTAGTGATTTCAACTTTTTGGGTAATTAAACCCACGAAATTCAGCAACCTATATCAGCCATTTAGGCTAGTCAGCTAGGGAAGAAAACAAAAACACAAGTGACGGCCATAGGAGAGGGAAGGAGAAAGCTCCAAGGCAATCCGAGGCCCCAAAAGTCGTCCGTTTGCACCACAACCACCACCACCGCGTAGATCGCACAACGGGCTACGCAACCACACCAAAATCATCTGCAAATCAGAACGTCAAAATCCCATGCAAGTTTTTAACTTGCATATTTTCGTTAATGCAATCTTCATATTGGTTTAGGATTGATTAGAGATGATAAATATAGAAGAACACCCAATTTGGGTTAGGAAAATGCATGTAAGAATGATTTATATGATGATTCTTGAAACCCTTGCCATGTAGAGGTAATAAACCACGAAATTTGGTGATCATAATAAAGAAATATTGGAGAAAGATTCATTAGAAATCTGTTTAAGGAAATTCTAGGGTTCTTGATAATTGGACATGATTTTAGGTTGAAAACCCATGTTTAATGATGGTTACACACATGCTTTACGTTATAAACACCTGGTATAATGTTATAATGATGATAGTAGGATTTTTGGGACGATTAGAATGGAAAAACATTGTTTTGGTTGAAGAAGTTTGATGAAACCCGTAACTGCATTCTGCAGAATTTTGCCCAGACCTGCTTGATCGATCGATCGAGCCTAGAGCTTCGATCGATCGACCCCTCCTGGCAGACTCCTATTTCCATTGTTTAATTAGTTAAATTAAGTTTATCGTGAAATAATTTTTGGGCATTCTAAATAAAATGATTTGGGAGACTTTGAGGACCAGTATGGTATATGAATAAATGTTGGGACCTTTAATCTTTAACGAAAATGGTATTTATGGGATAATTACTTTAGGTTAGTAGATTATGAAGTTAAAGGGTGAGGGGTGTAAGAGAGTTACGTTGGAACCTAATAAAGACACTTACTGAAATTCAGATTTGTGAGGATATAACCCATGAGTGTTAGGTGATAAGTGAGAAATCCCTTCGAGTTAAGGTTAGGAATGAAACCTTATACGTAATTCTATAAATGTGAAATTAAGGATAAATGGTATAATTATGGGTGACGAGAAGAACCTATATTCATATGATAAAGTGGTATATTTATATGATTGTGTGTACATATATTATATACTTGTGAAAATCATGCCCACGCTACTTGCTATCCCTGAGGTTACCGCGCTGGGACAAGTCTTATCTCGATGGGACCTTTATGGGGGATATTGACTTGTACCCTAGAAGATAGATATCCTTGGTACAGGCTATCGATGTGATAGTTCAGACGGTCCTAAGAGACGCAGGCATGTGCCATCCTCTTAGAGACTTGGAATCTATGCTTCGCCTCAATATTGTTTGTGTATTCATGTTAATACAATTCGAGAGTGATTCCGATTGTATTCCCCTTAATATGAGTGATATGGGGTTCTGGATAGTAGAGTATGCACGCACCATAGTTTTATGAGGGGTACTGTTATATATATATATTATACGAGTAGTTAATATATATATGAGATTATGATTTTTGAAACTTCCTACGGAGATTTGATAAGTAGGACATGGTTGTTGGCTCAAATTATTAAATACTTGTTTCGAAAAAGTATAATACGTCACTGTAAAACTTTATTGATTTTATAAAGTCAAAATGGAGAACTTTGATTACTGTTTGGAGCATTCTTTAAAATGGAATCATGAATTGTAAATCTTACGAGTAATCTAAGATAAGATAAATCTTTTAGAAAGACTAGTGTGATAATTGATAAAACAAACCGTTGGGAAGATTAGTGCGATAGGTGTGCACATTAGAATAGAGGTTAGTATTTCTCAAGCGAGTGACGCATTAATATGTTGTTGCATTGGCCTGTATCAATTTAAATACTTGCTAAACGTATTTTAAATCAAACACACTTTCGGGCTCTGACCCGTTTCTTTCTCTCTCTCTCTCTTGTATATATATATATGTATATATTTCAGGTGCCCAGCCACAGGGGCGTCTTGCTTAGGATCCCTTGAGAGGAACGTGTTGCAGCTTAGGTGGGAGTTGCAGGTCACTTGCGTAGACGGCCTCCTTTGTTGACTCCACTTCTAGCATTCTCATTTATTGGGTATGTGTCGCCCTTTCCATTATTTCATTTGTTTGTTGGGACATTTTTATTTCAGTTATTTCCAGTATTGTTCTATGGGATTTATTCAGTATGGATTTGTGATTTTAGTTTTCATATGTTGACATTCGATTGACGAATGCATTATATTACTTGGTTTACCGTGATGTGATTCTTAATTGTAGAAATGTTGTTTTTAAATAAATAAATCTTTTTCTTAAATTAAAATTTGGAAAGTTATGTATGAAAAATGTTTTTGACACTTAGCTTAATTATTTAGGGTGTTAAATTGGAAAATTTATTTTATCGACACTGATGCTGAGAATGAACCAACTGTTCACCTTGATTTAATTTAATAAAGGAGTGATCACCCGGTATTTAATTAGGCGGGGTGTCACACAAATCTGTCTGAGCTTCTTCGAATATTTTGTCAAAAAATTCTTATGAGTCCACCGGAGGAATTTCGACGAAATTTTTTATGGATTGCTAAATGTTACGATGGAATGCTAAATTACTTCATAACTAACATTCCGTTACATAATTGAGCATGTTATGTTTTGGTTGCCAATCATTTTGTTCTATACAGTTTGACGGGTCTTATACTTGTCTTATAAAACATATGATTTAGCTTTACAAGTGTAAGTTGATCACATAGTATTTCACTAGCATCTAACATTATATCTATTTATTTATACTAAAATATGATCCGAGTGTATGTGTTGTGGGTGGGTGGGTGGGAGAGAGAGAGATTCACAGCTAATAAATTTTAATTATTTTACAGAGAACTTCTGGATTTAATGCAAGCTGGAACGCTGGAACCAGTAGTAGCATTTCTAAATGCATCACTTATATGCATACTTTACATGCCTTGCATATACTTCAATATCTTCCTGTTCATATAGTTTTTCTCTTACTTGGATTATCTTTGTTAAGGCATCTATAATATGACTTACATTGAAAATTGAGACAGATCCCAAACGTTTTCCTCTTCTAGTAGTTGCACATAAGACACTTCTTGCTAAATCGCGTGACTCATTGACAACACGTACTCTTCATTTTGAACTTGTATACAACTACTCAGGCTCTAAACATGTAACGCACTTCTTTGTTGAACTCTTTCATTTAGTTTATTTTTATCTTTTCTTTCAGTATAATTAACTTCTAGGTATTTATTCCTCTTAGATATTGGAATCCTTGAAAAGATGTGGCATCTCTGAAAGTTGCACTTATGTCCTTGTGGCTCGTTTTGGTTCTTCTACTGATCAGGTGAGACCATTATGTAATGTTTGTTGCAGACTAATGTCATCCTTAGTATTACTCTGTTTTAAGGTGTTTGCTAAAGGCACCACATTTTTTATGCCATGCACACACAATTTACTTATAAAAAAGGAGTTTTGCAATTAGTCCCCTCGTCAATTGTTCTAATCCAGAAAAGCCTGGCTTGTTTAGACATTTTAAATCAGGCATCATAACAAAGTATGTATGAATAGTATCAATGATTTTTACCAATTGTTTGTCTGAATTTCATGACTTATCTATCAATTACCAGTATATGTATGAATTTCATAAAGTACCTGCTAATTTTAGTAAGGTATTTCTGAATTCAATAAAATTTTTGACTGAATCCATTTGCTTCAATTCACAAGTGGGTGTCACTTAATAGAAAGTATTTACAGGGGCCTCTTTATAATTTTCTATAAAAACAGTTATACATTGTACCTAAAGCAATGTACATGTAGCCTAGGCGCCTAGCTTAACTTTTATGGGTCCCCTTAGCAGCAAATCCCGTTTAATGATTAAAAATAAAAGATTACATATTAGTAGATTTATTGTTTGACTAGATGAGCGCCATATATAAACTTATCATGGGTAAAGAGATTGAGGTGGACGAGCTAAAAGAAAGAGCAAACCAAGCCCAAATACAAAAGGTATGCTACTTTTACTATTGTTTCAACAATGAAAGTGATTTTAAATGCAACTGATTTTTCTTCTCCATGTTGCTGATTGGTTTCATTCAGCACTACAAATTACTAGTGTGGAGTTGGGGATATCATCGCTAGCAGATGCTATAGTATGTCAAATTGTTGCCCGTGACGCTTTTTGAGGGAAGACTTTTGATTGTGGTTTGACCGTAATATTTACCTAGAATCATGTATGTAATGCCACCAAGGGTGTGTGATAAACGTGAGTGAAATTGAAAGTAGGTCGTGTTTTGCTATTAGACATTAGCACAGGGTTCAAATAATTTGTGATCTTACAAAACTAGTTGAGGTTCTGAATCCATGTAATAGAATCTAGATTTACAAACTGCTTTATTGTTCTAAGCGAGATGGATACATATTTATTAGATTCTACCATTTGTGTTTTGTAACCAGAAAATAAGTAAATTCAATGACCTAAGTGAGTTGCCTGTCCAACCTTAAAAAATGGAGGGCCCAAAGAGAAAAATTGACTCGGGGACCTTTATAGGAAAAATATATAAAGATATTAACCAAGTGGAACAAGAATCAAGTAATTTCTCACAACCAAAAGGTTATGTTAGTGAAAAAGAAAGACAATTTGTAGCAACAACTAGAGGCACAAGCCGCAGGCAGGCCCCATACTAGTGTGGGTAGTATAGGCTTTAGAGAAAGAGAGAGAGAGAGAGAGAGAGAGAGAGAGAGATGGAGAAAAAGTGAATAGTTAATAACTTCATTATTTTAATCATGTAAGAGTTCAAATTAAATTATGGGAGAGGCCCATTACACGTACTTTCATGCTTGTACGCTTAAACTTGCATTGGATAGACCAGTGAACCTTGGTATCTCCAAGTGAGTCTGAAATTCCGGACTGATGTCGTGAAATTCATCTAGTTAAAAAATATGGACCTGAATTGTCGCTCACCTGATTTTCTCTAGTTGGAAAAGAAATTCATTCCCAGTCCTAGCAGCCCCCCACCAGATGTATGCTCAGATTATCGATGCAGCATGAATCAAAGTTGACCTAGGACGATATTCACCTTTTTTTTCAATTTTTTTTGTTAAATTTAGTTTATATTTTTATTGGGTTCTAAGAGTGATACGGAGATCGTCCCATTTCATTATTCTTTCGATAATTGGCTATGGGACATTCAAAGTTCGGATATTATCTAAAACCAAGTCTTCAACGAGAGATACTCGTGAATTGAAGCTCCGAACTAATGCTTTAAAAATGAAACTGGAACAAAATTTTTCTAAACTTTGAACTAATATTATGACTTCCATTCCAATCCAAAAGCTTTATAATTGAAGTTCCCAAACACTATCAAAGTTACCATGAACGGATTTTCGCACAATCAACCACAGTTGTATTTATATATCAATCAGAAGAAAGCAACAGGGTTCTTGCTAAACAAGGAAATCTCAATTCACAAACTGCAGTTAATTCAACTTCCATCTTTCTATACAAAACAACCAACTAATCACAATCGAGTCTAAAAGGCAAAACCAAATCATCTATATAGAATAATAAAACACGTCGGAAAGAAGCCTGTTGTAATGGTGAGCCATGTTTATCACTACCACTTCCAGGCATGCTGAAAGAAGTAACTTTCATGGGGGTTGCCACCACAAGTGGACCTTTAGGCGAGTTGCTAAAAGAAAAGTCGTCATGCATGAACAGACTCTCGATGATGGACTCATCCATCAAGACTATCTTATAACAGTAGCAGCTCTTGAGGCCTTGCTGATTACGGTAGCACTCGTGCCCACTTTTCTTCACCTGCTGGAAGTTCCATCACACTGAACTTGCCGACTGTTGCCACTAGGTGTTGCTCTTGTTTCCCGACTTCGGTTACCTGAAACACAACATGCACATTACCCATTTAAGCTTATTCTCCATTTACTGTTTTATATGCATTTATGGACATATAATGGAAGTTTCTAAATCAAGTATGTAAAAAGATATAATTATGCAGACATTTATATAATATGAGTCTTTAAGACCATGCAGTGTATTAAAAGACTATATTAACCCAAAAGGTCAAAAAGTGCTGTAACAAGCAATGTCCAAATGCTTTTTATACATGCTGTACACTATGACCAACCATTGGAGATGAAAAACAAATAGATGATTGGTCAGGTGATTTTAGTGAAAAATCGACCAATCTAAGTACCACGGCTCAGTTCAACTTGTTTACAACGGCTCAGTTCAATCAGAAAATTAGTCTTCCACTGATAGAATATTCCTTAAAAACATCAGTTATGAGTCTAGGAGACCATAAAGTTTGGGAGGAGGAATGAGTTTGCAATTAAAAATTCCCACTAACCCAGTATTTATAAAAGGATGGATACAGTTCTAATCTAGATACGGACTGAAATTTAAGGTAACCTGTTCCTAAATAACCTTGCAAAACATAAAAATATTCTTCCTTTGTTACAAGATATTTGATCCTGGAAATCGGAAGTACATTGTCTCATCAGTGTTCTTCCTTCCCCATTAAGAAAAGTTTTGTTTGTTATTAAACAGTCCATCGCAAGCAAGTACATAACATTGAATAATATGGATTAAATCATTACATTAAACTAAGTGACATTTAAAAAATAAAATAGAAAATAAACTCAATCATTTCCATGAAATTCATTTATCGCGGACCTATGTAAAAGAAATCTGTAAATATCCACCATCATGTTGCCACTTTTGCTCTATAAGCTGGCAACATGCACTGCTTCTCAGCAGGGGATACTATGACAAACTTTGTTCTCTTAATTGTACATAAATATTTCCAAGCAACAGTCAGCAAATAAGTTCATCTATTCAGCAGGTGAAAAAATGATAAACTTTATTATCTTGATTGTATAAAAAAATTTACAAAATAACCGGTTATAATTGTTCCTAAAGGAAAAAAAAAGCTTAGGGTATAGTAGTACGGCTAGAATGGAACAACAAAACAAAAAGACTAGGAGTGTGTCCTTGTTACATGGGTTATCTACCGTCTGTCTCTCTCAAATTCTCCTCTCCGTTTCTCCCTCGGTTCTCTCATTACCTCACTTTAGATCATCTTCATCTTCATTCATCACTCCTCTCTCCTCCCTCACCCTTAATGATTGGGGTTGGTCGCCACTGACCTCAACGCAGTTCAATGAAAGCATGTGTATCAACAATATAGAAAATGTTATTCATAAAAAAAATAAATAATTAAGGGAATGTTGCAACACAGTAAGAAATTTAACATAGTTTCAACATGAATAGACCAATATTCTACAGAGAAACTTCTAACAACCATATTAACGCTAGTAGCAACATTAACTTATTGTTAATTTATTGACAACAAGAATTTGAGCTATAAACAGAGATGGAATACCATAGAGAGAGCTCATATCATGAAATTTCAAATTGGAAATTGAGCAGTTCAACATCAACACTATATCATATTGTTGAGATATATAATAAAGATGAGTAGCTTACCAATGAGAACTGGCCACCATGAAACTTATTATCCTCTCCATCCATCTATGAATCCACATGAGTGAACTTTAACAGCCTTGGAGCTGGAATCTCATTCCCCATTCTACCACTAAATCCAGTCTTGGTCTTCCCATCTTTGTCATTAAAAAGGGTACAGATAATGATCAAATGCGTGTCAGTGGTTCCTAATATTCATTTCCCATCATAGGTAACATCAACATGGGTAATAGGCTACCCAGGCCTGGAAAGGCAGTCTTGGTCTGCCTCGTTGAAGTCTTTGAATACAATCTTATCTTCCCATCAAGTGACCCAACAACAATGGATCCATCTCCAGTGGTTACAAAACACTGAAAATCCATCCCTCTAGAGAACTGATGTCCTTGTCTCGAATTTAACACGGGTGAATTTGAATTCACAATATTCTGAACCATACCCCTCTTATCATGCATATCCCATTGACACAACATGTTATCACTAGAATATATTATCGAATGTGTTGGACATATTTAACTTTATGCATTAGTTTGTTGAAGAACTAACATGATAAATTTTATTTATTTTTTATAAAATTAATTAAAGAATGAAGTGATTGTACTATTGTTATTTATTATTGCATTATTAGATCTAGATCATTAAATCTCCAATAGATATTGAGTTGTTAATGAAAAGATGTGGAATACACAAATTTTTATATTATCCCATTTATAATTTATGAATTTAGCATTAATAAATTAAGGATACAGTCAAACAACGACCAGGATCAAAACTTATTCACTATCGAGCAATTTAGTTCATTGATTATGTCCAAAAAAAGCAACGTGGTGGACTATTAATTTGGGTCAGACGAAAAACGAATAATGGACTCTACTCTCAATTCTTAATTCAGGAAGGAGGAAGTAGATAATATATATTATATTCAACGTGTCCTTGCATTCTAGAATTTTTTAAAAACGGCACGTTAGCGTGTCATGTCATCTCGTGCTCTTGCTTCATAGCGTCCCCTATATTCATTCAGTTGTAATCCTATTATTTGAAACCACCTTGGTCGGTTATAAATCTTTCTTTCCAAACTTCTAATTATGTGTTAATCCATTATTTTAGACATGGCAATGGGGCGGGGTACCCACCCCAACCCGCCACCCTAACTTCGATTCTACCCTCCACCACCGCACCCCGTAAAAGAAACTCATGGACCTAAACCTACCCCGAACCTGAAAAAATGTGTTGTGATTGAGACTACATAACACATAGAAGAAGAAATTTTGACGAAGCTTTAAAATCACTTACAAGTATAAATCATACTAAAATTTCAAGTGTGAATCGTATTCAAGCTGTGAAATCAGTTTAACCTATTTCCCGTTTTTCTTTTGATACAATATAGCAACAAGAAAAAATGAACACCCAAATCAAAACAACCCAATTAGTTTATCTTTCAATCGATATTTAGTAAAGTAATGAAACCCTGAGATCCATTCACGGACCATGAAATAGCAAAGATCAATTACAAGAGTGAAAATAATTGAAACCCATGTTTAACTACAATACAAAAAGAACACCCGTGAGATAGCAAAAAGGGTTTTAAATTGAATGGAAACCTGCACAACCATGGCTTTTCTTCATCCATAAACACCCAAATAAATAAATACATAAAAAGTATGAAATTGAAATCGTTATTGAATTTAATTTAATAAAAACTGAACTGTCAACTACAACTATGAAATCAGATATGAAAAAAAAAAAATCAACTTTCTTACATCGTAAAGCGTTCGGCGATCCTTAGAAGTAGAAACGACTTAATGGTGATGAAACTTTGGGGGAGAGAGAGAGAGAGAGAGAGAGAGAAAGAGAGAGAGTTGGATTTCGTGATAAGAAGAGCAACAAGCTATGAGAGAGAAGTTTTACGTTATGGCTGGAATGGCAACTAAAGAGTTTTTAAAATTTAAGGGGTAAAATTGGCTAATTGTAGAGATTAGGTTTTATGTACTTTTATAGGTAGTTAGTTAGGGATGGAATGGCAATTTAAGATTTTTAAAGAATTTAAGGGGTAAAATGGTCTATAGACCATTACAAATTTGATCTCGTTCAACAAGGGTGTAGGGAGGCATATACCTAATCTTTGGTTTATCTATTACATTATGACCTTCCAAATTGCAACCGCATGCAACGAGTCAATATTTGAAAAACTAACGAACTGAAGTTGATTGAGTAGAAACTCACTGACATGATATAGCAAAGGCACATGCTGCACTTGGCGGTCCCCCATGAGAAGCTGATACGTTGTTGGGTTACCGATGGGTCATGTGGTGTATTTTATGATCCTTCAAGATCATGCCAACACATCTTTCTATTCTAACCTCGGCATCATGTGAATGCAAGAAATTATAAATGTTTGTGAGACAAAAAAATTTGGCGGGTAAATGAAGGAGATTAAATAATTTTAAAAACAAACGTATGGACCAAAGATTGAATTATCAGACTCAAATGAAAGAGGAAAGATAACCAACAAATTAATGAGACTTGTATTAAGATACAAATTAAGGAAATCTATCTAGTTTCAAATAGTAAAAGTAAGCAAAGATTGGAAAACATTAACAGTGAAATAAATATACAAATGACGGTGGTAGATAAGGGTGTTAAACGAATCCTTATGCTCCTTTAAGGTAAGGGGAGAAACTAAAGATCTGGAGTATTTTCAGTTAGGGGGTAACAGGAGTGCTAAAAAATGGGAAAGGTTAACTAAAACAATTATATACACATTAATAAGATTGTGATTTATCTGCTTATGAATTTTCAATAAAATAGGAAAGGTTAACTAAAACAATTATATACACAATATAAGGGTTATTATTTAATGTCTTATTAGGTTCATTAAAATGTTCATTATTTTGGTTCACTTGTGAACCCCTCTCTCTGTGTGTGTGTGTGTGTGTGTGTGTGTGTGTGTGTGTGTATATATATATATCTGATGTTGCATATTTACATATTCTATACTTGAAGAATCCGAAATACCAAAAATTTAATTTTTTGGCACGTGGACTTTTAATTGACTCGAGCTTTGGACCGACTTTTTTTCAAAATGAGGAGAATGGTACATATGCATGGTGGAACCTTTTGGGCTAACGAATAAGCGAGATACTATTTTTTTTATTTAAGAAGATAATTGATAACTTTTCCCCCTTAGCAAATCCCTAATTATTGAAAAATGGTAATATTAAACTTTGCCCCCCTTAGCAAATCCTGGCTTCTGCCCCTGGAGCCTATGACATATAGACATTGACATCGGATGAATATATTACCATTAAACTTAGCCCCCTTAGCAAATCCCTAATTATTGAAAAATGGTAATATTAAACTTTGCCCCCCTTAGCAAATCCTGGCTTCTGCCCTGGAGCCTATGACATATAGACATTGACATCGGATGAATATATATGAACACAATCGGATGAAAAAATAAGGCTAAAGAAAAAATTTCGGAAGGGGGAGAACAATGTACCAATTCCAAGGCAAGGTATGCACTTGAAAATAGTCTCCTTCCCTTACAACTGACAAATCCCGAACCTTGGAAACTCCGGCACATTCCAATCCATTCATAGACAACTTCCTTCCAATCCTACAACTCTAAAAATAAACCTACTAATTAAATAAAAAGGGAGTTCTAACAAACACCTTAATAAGCGTGGAAGATATCATGGGTGATATAAGTGTATTCAATGTTCTAGAAGGCAGAAGGCGATATGTCTGGGCTGTTTTTATTTTTAGTTCCAAATATAATATTTATAGAAACTAACTATAAGCATGAACTGAACAATTCAACAAAGTCAAGGTATTCAGATCATGATATCAATAAAAACACATACACCAAAATAGTAGGCAAACATATATATATATATATATATATATATATATATATATATATATATATAGGAGAATTCTCACCTACATCATTCATACATCACACCTAGTTGTAGGGCCTAAAAAACTTTTTCCCCAAAATTTTTATTTTTCTCTTGAAATTAACCTTCCAATAAACCAATGTTCAAAAACTTAAGTCAAAATACAGTTTGTAGCTATATTTTAAAAATCCACAAAAAAATGCTCAAAATACCTTATTTATGAGGATCTGCGCCAGCAGTTTTTCTGTGGATTTTTTAAAAATAGCTACATAATGTATTTTGACCAAATTTTTTGAATGTGGGTAAATTGGAAGGTTAATTTCAAGGGAAAATAGAAAAATTGGAAAAATATTTCTTAGGGCCTAGAACTAGGTGTGATGTAGGTGAATCTCTCTCTCTCTCTCTCTCTCTCTCTCTCTCTCTCTCTTTATATATATATATTTGGGCCTTGGCAAGAAGACAGAGCATTGCCACTGCATAGTTGGGGTCTAAGCGGCACGCAACCTTAAGTGGTGTATAGTAAGAAACTTTATAAAATACATAATATTCTAATTAGTTAGTGGAACCTCTTTAGAAGGGTATTAATGTTTTAAGATATTTTTTGCGCTACATGAGAGTTCATTGCTAATTTCCGCTACGTGTTTGATATACATCCAATTGGCATCATCATGAGATCAATATGGGTGGGGAATGATACTCTATATCTCATTGCAGGTAGAATCAAATGATACTCTGTATCTCATTGCAGGTAGAATCATGATTCTAAAAGGACACACTCCAAGATGGAATAATCAAATTGAAGAAATCAAACAGAGGATGTGATGATAACGAAACGATCCGGGAATAATATAAGAAAGCTTAAAGGGGCGACAAGGAAGCTAGAGCCCCCGTCGCACCAACTCGCCTCAGCCACTGGTTTAAAGTTGGCCCTCAATTCGAGTCAAACCATGATTTAAAGACGTGGTATCAGTCTATGACTTGGCCACCCAATTTTCAACTCGGTATTGGGATCAGTTTCGATCAATACGCAACGATATACGATATGTTGTTTAAAGAGCCATACCTTCTTTTTTTTAAATAGAAATTTTTGAAAAGTAAGTATAATAACATGGATCTAACATAAGTTCAAAATCATCATAGCAACGTTTAATTGATTACATTGGCACATGATGCACCTACCAATTGCATTGTTCCCAAAAAATATAAGCATGCAATCTCCAAATAATGTAATTGATAAATACGATATAAGTAAATTTCAATTTTTGAACTAATATTTGTAGCTATATATCTGGATTATTCACAAAAGCTTAGTTGTGGTCACACCGCTTCCCCCATTTCGTTGGCTCAGAAGGTTGCGAATCTATGAAAGACCATGTACCCCTTAATGCAACACACTAAACCTCTGACCCATGATTCATGACTCAAATACGAAACAAAACATTATTTAGAGGATAAAGAAATAATAAAACTCCTGCATCGACTCAGTGAGATGCCAAGATTTTGGTCGTTTTGGTAAAAAAAAATCATTACGTCATAGCGAGTCAAGTCTTTCATTGATATGTCGATATAAGTAACTTTTTTGCTTAGGTGGTGGGTACCGATACCTAATCAACTAGGTCGTATCGTCATGAATGGACGAAGTTTCAATAAGACTAAACCTTTACGACCCACAATCTTTTTTTTTTGCTAGTGCACTAGATGCCACCATCCTTTCACAGGCAGCAATGGAGACTGTTATGAGGACCAAGAACCTTGATTCCCCGTGAGACTCCCCAAAACTCCGAGTTGTGCGACCAGAGATCACTAGCGAGGCTCGTGAGGCACTTCTCCAAAGTCCAATTGATTAGGCCGATGGTAAGGAAAAGAATTGCAATCGTTATAACAGCACATGGCTTAGACCCTTCCAAAACTACTACGATCCTAACGTCTATGGAATCTCCCAAAAAACCCTATTCCCTTCCATGTCCCTATGTATGCTCCCTCTCCCTATTTAGCGAGTTTCCTCCCAGGCCTCCTAAACCGTCGGATCATAAACTAAAATCTCAACTGAGCAGCTAAGATCGATTTAGTTAATGAATTACCCCCTCATTCTACCAACACCCATAAGGTGTTCATTCAGAAAATTCTACCTTTGTAATATGAATCAATACGGGTATATATGGATATACGACTTGTCCAACAAACCACACCAAACCCCTTTGAGAGCAATGTTTAAAAAGGTGTACGAGGCTTATGCCTTGAGGCTCACATCGAGCCGAGGCATAAAAAACAACCTTGAGGCTACAGGGTCTTCATTGATAAATAAGAGACATGCAATAAAGGTTTTGGTTCACTTGTGAACCTCTCTCTCTCTCTCTCTCTCTCGGATATATATATATATATATATATATATATATATATATTATGATGTTGCATATTCTAATATATACTTCAAGAATCTGAAATACCCAAATTTACTTTTTTGGCACGTGGACTTTTAATTGACTCTTTTTTTCAAAACGAGGAGAATGGTGCATAAGCATGGTGGAACCTTTTGGACTAACGAATAAGAGAGAACTATTTTTTATTTAAGAAGATAATTGATAACTGGTTATCCATTTAGGACTAATGTCTATTTTATATTTTTTTAAATATCATTTGTGAGTATTACTGATCATAATGAATATGATCCAACACTCGTTTTGGCCTCATTGTTGAGCATTGTTTAAGTTTTCCGCTGGCTGATGCGACTTCGTTGTGATGGTTTCGTGATGATACAATATTTTTTATTGGCGACATTGATTATAGACTTTTTGGGCGATGACATGGTAATGCTACATTGCTAAAATGTTATTATGTTAGTTACAATGACTATGAATGTTTTTAAAACGAAGCCGCTATACAGTATTTTGTGATTATATTAGTATTTTTATAATATTTTGGTGATTTCGTAATGCTACACTAATTCTGTGATTTATGCATCGCGTCACTAGAGAACAACGCCTCAAATCCGCCTCATTCCGCTTCAAACATTGCTTAAAAGTGGTTGATTTATATGGGTTTGAATGACAATGGAGATGTGTACCCATTTTACCCCGAGCCATTTAGAGGGCCAGTTAGTCATTTACTAGGCAGTTGATGCACACTGCACAATAATATTTAGCGACCCGCTCATGAGGAGATGCATCACAAGCCATGAAGCACAGATTCTTCAAGGGTCGAAGAGTCCGAATCGCACGCGAGTCGAGTGTAGGTACAGCACCTGTTCCGCCCCGATTCGCACCCAAGAAAAATTCATAATAAATGTATAATTTTAATTTTGGATTCGGATAGGATTCACCTCAGACTTGGCAATTCCAAATTGGATTTGTAAGGGATCCAAAATTTTCACTATTTTCATATTAAAGGAACAAAAATAATAATCAAACTATATTTTCTCTCAAATCTCATTAATAAAAAAATTGATTACAAGAGATGGCCAAAGGCCTTATTTATATATAATTCTAAACTTGGAGGGCAAGTCTCCTAATTAAAAAGGTAACTAAACA
The DNA here is from genome assembly GCA_949130495.1 of Sambucus nigra. NCBI lineage: Eukaryota > Viridiplantae > Streptophyta > Magnoliopsida > Dipsacales > Adoxaceae > Sambucus > Sambucus nigra. The sequence goes on from OX422212.1 coordinate 688,937,875, forward strand.
ACCTAATCAAAATAGGTAACTAAATAAAGATAAATCCTAATAATTATCTCTAATAATAATACTAATATTTATCTACTTATAAATAAATCAGATAATATATATATACTAGTGTATACCCGTGCCTGAAGACACGGCGAAAATTTTCAAAGTACGTAATCGCAAAACGGTGAAAATTTCCAAAGTACGTAATTGCAAAACGGAAAAAAATTTGTTCCCCAGTGTATGCCTATTTAATTACCATTTTTAATAGAAATATTACATATTGCAATATTTTTGGTAAACATTTATATATTTGTAAAGCATAAGAGTTTCTAGAGCATAAGAGTTTCTAGAGCATAAGAGATATCAACCCCAACTTACTTTCTGGACAAAGTAAAAATTCAAAAAATTACCTCATTGCTAATAAAAATAACATTAGTGTAGAATGACATGAAGTCAAAACCCCTATCAATATAGAAAATTCCCAAATAATTCATAGCTCACATTATTAAAAAACAAATAAACCTAGATGAGAATTAGAACATATTCCTAAATCTAAGCACAAATCAGATATCAAACCCAAATGTCCAAAGAACAGAGAAGGGGAAAACAAAGAGAGACGTACCAACGCTTTGTAGCGGTGACGAACCAACAGAGAGAGACGTACCACCATACCTCCATAAAAATACTAAATCAACAAAAGATAAATACCGCATAAGAAGATGATGGGTACAGAACAGAGAACAAAACTCAGATATGTATGTTACCAAAAAGCCCTAATTTGAAATTTTAAAGCAAAAACAAAAACGGTGGTCTCCAGAGAGAGAGAGAGAGAGAGGGGTTTTAAAAAAAATCATCTTTAACAGTCAATTTATACTATACACTACACAGATCCCCTATAAATAAGGCGTTCACTTTATACCAAAAAGAATGCATACACAACAATATCATGGAACTTAATACAATAAATTCCATGAAACTTTGTATTTCCTGTAGTGCCAAGAAATGATTTTGAATTCCCATAACAATGATTTACTTGAGCGCTGCGATTCAGAGTAATGTTTGGAGAATTGTTACTTACCATTGTTTGGGAACAATCACCTTTCTATAACATGGATAAGTTCAACAGAGCTGCAACATATAAATACAATTTTATTAAGAAAATGTATGAGGTCCAAACTAAAAAGAGGAGAGTAGGGGGAAATTCTTACTTTCTTCTAGAAACATTTATATTTCTAGAAACATTTATATTACAGAAAAATATTTAAAAATCACTTCCAAACAAACCATACACATAAACCTGTACGTAAATGTCTCGTCTAACTTGTGCATAAACAAAACACTGCTATTAAGTTATAATGCTATGAATACAATCACCCTATGACATATCTTGGCAATCAATTTTTAATAACAATTCTTCAAAAATGAAAAAACTAAACAGGGCTTTGTAGAGTATCTGTAAAAACAGGGCTTTGTAGAGTACAATTATATATCTCATATGAGGAAAGAGATTTCATCACTTACAAAGAGTGTTATGTTAGATGAAGAATCTGCATCTAAAGCTAAAGCAGAGTTGGCATCTGCTGAGTCAAAGATTCTGCCAAAACTGCACTTGATGACAACCCTGCGAAACTGCTCTCCCTGTATAATAACTTCTCAGACGTATTGATGGAATGCCTGCATGATGTATTTGGAGATGGAACATCACGACAGTCTGGTAAAGCAGATGAAATGGCCATTGATATTGAAGACTCATCAGCAATGGAGTTTTTTTTTTAATTTGAAAGATTTATTAGTATAAAACTATTACAACATCAACCAAGATTTACTTTGAGGATTGAAATGGGAAAACACAACAATTTCTTACATATATTAAGATGGTGGGAGAACAAAACAGAAGGTAAGGTTATCATAGAGGAAATTCACCACTGTCAGCAATCACAACTTTACTTTTGGGCGTTCCACTTTGCATTCCTTCGGCTTCAAAACCACATCCATTCCTGATAGCACCTTCCCCAAAACCACATGTCGACCATATGACCAACTGGTTGTAATAGTGGTGAGGAGGAACTGAGAACCGTAGGTGTCTGGACCCGCATTTTCCATGGACAGAAGCCCTGTCCCATGCTTAATCTGCCACAATACACCTGCTGCAATATACCTCCCCACCACAAACGATATGCCTGCTGTAATATACCTCCCCACCACAAATAATATGCCTTCTACAATATACCTTCCCACCACAAACAATATACCTGTTGCAAGTTCCTAAAATAGAAACCCAAAAGTGACATATTAAGCACTGTTATACAATATACCTGCTGCATTTGTCTCATATCGAAACGTAAAATTCCAAAGAGAACATGAATTCGATCAAGCTTAGTTTAAAAAACAAAATGATTACATCCCATTTTTATACAATATCACAAAAAGAAAAAAGAAAAAAAGAATAAATATATAAAATGAGAGAATGTGCTCAAATCTAACACTAAAATCAATAATCAAAATTGTTTTTAAGAGAGTAAATGGAGTATAAAGCTTAAAGTGTTTCAAAATAGAACACAACTGAAGTAGAAGAATCCAGATTGGAGCATAACGCCAAGCCTACATTTCATCATCCCGTAATAAATTTCACAAAGCCTTCATGTCACCATTTTTAAAAGAATCACTGTGAAAGTGATAAGTCTACAAAAAAAGAGGAAAGTAAATATGAAATGATAAAACAGTGAACAAAGTTGTTGTTCAAATTGTAAACCGAAAAGACCATGCTAATTCCCCAAAATATTCAGCAATAATCTGAGTAAAAAAAAACTTTACCGGGAAACAAAAATAGACACATGTATGAGACTTAAAAGTTATATCAGAAGTTAGAAATATCAAAAATGAAAGATTGAAGATGTTGCACATATATAAAAAATCAAAGATGTTGCACATATATTTCCCCAAAAAATCTCTTTTTGAACTAAATTAAAGTCCCCTATACACTCCAAGGGAGATTAATATAGTAATTCAAAGATTGAAGATCATCCCCCAGTCTTATTTCAGAGAATATAGTCAGTGCTGCTGGCATACACAACTGACAAAGCAAAGGTGGAACTGTTATGCATATCTTTGTCTTTTCATTATAATCAAGGACTAAAATGTCATTTACCTTAAGAGCAATCTAGCTAACATGTCATTTACCTTTAGAGAATCAAATTCCCCCGCTTTTAAGAGGAACCCCCAACTAAAATAGAGATAGTTGAAGAATGCTAACCTCAACATGAGCTTCAGAGCTTATATCATTGGCAAACTGGATGACACCAAGTTCCAGATCCGATTTCAAAACACAACATTCAGTCCTTATGGATGCAACGTATCGAGGTCCGCCTCAAACTTCTCGATTCCCTGAACATATGCAATATACATTATAAATGCTTAACACTTGAATAATAACTTCAAAATCCTTGCATCGTGAAATCAATTTTTTAAAGCAGGAATATCAAGCCTATAAATGAGAAGAAATGCGTGAATTGAGGCTCCAAACTAAAAGAATCATGCAGCTTAGTCCTCCTTTCTTTTTAAAGTCACAGAATTCCTGACTAAAATAGAGAACTCTAAATGGTTATAGTGGACCATTATTTTTTATAGGTTGTCATTAGAGAAAGAGAATTGTGTCTATTATGCTTATGTATTGTGTCAGATACACACGCTGGCGTTTGTAGTCCGCACAGGGCAGCCCTGCAGACTTGTTTGCCATACGTGTATGGTGTAAATCATAAACAATCTATAACCACAGATTGTTAATCATAAAAAATCTATAACCACCGTAAACTATTTCATAATAGAATGTGATAATGCGCACTTAGTTTGAATGTAATAATGCGCACTTAGTTTGTTAATCACAAACTATCTGTAAACACCAAAGGTTCTTTTTTTTAAGAAGAAATTTGTTCCATCATATAAAGAACATTGAAGCAGCATTTCTGACACAATCTAGAAAATGATACTCCCTCTACCATACTCTGATACAACGGAGACATATCTGATTTTCAAGAATAAGATTTCAAAATTAAAATGAATATATACCCGACTTCATTACCATATGGAAAATCTAAGATGCCATCGGCATTTATACAATGTTGTGAGACTAATTTACAAATTTATAGAATGCTCTAAAACATAATATGAAGTGAACATAGAAATATAGAGATACTGAAACAGAAGTGTAGATTTAAAAGGTTTTTATCAACAGCAATTCAATTGATATGACAGTCAATAATAGCTTTATTCATTACCATCTTTGCACATTTGCTTGCTGAGGTAGGGCTGTAACTTCATTGGCATCTCAGAAAGGCTTTCAACCTTGGGGACTTTTGGGACTCCACCTAAAATTCTTTCATAGATGCAAGAATGAAATGGAGCACAAACATACAGCAAAAGGATGAAATAGTTTTAGTTGAATTCATACCAATGCACAAAAGCTCGTTTGGCATACATGAGGTCAAACGTGTCGTCTTTCTTGCACCTCGGGAGAAACAAAAACATCGACGCTCTTCATCTTCTTTGAGTGTTCTCTCATATGGTCTTCGAAAGCTTTACGGTCCCTAAAACTCTTTCTGCAATAGTCACAACTATGTAGCAAACCAAATATGCGCATAATCCCACACAGCTTAAATCAGCAACAAACCAAATTAAAAAAATAAATAGTACCAAAACATTGAAGTAAAATGATCAAACAAATCTCACACATTAGGATAAACCTTATTTTATTACTCAAACATAACATATATCAGTAAGTAATTTCCAACCTCATTAACATACTACATGCACCGCATCCGTATTAACATACAATATATGCATCCATATTAATATACAAAATATGTGCACTTACATATGGAAGTTGTCCGATGAGGTCGCACCTCGTGCATGTCCGATGAGGTCGTACAGAAAATATGAGAACTCAGTTTTATACTAATAGCAATATAGTAGTTCAACTATATATGTATATATATCGAGATATAAAAAGCAAAAAGAACAATCTTTGATGAGAGTAGTAGCAGCAACTCTTCGTCTTCTACACAAACTGGACCACACGACGTAGTAGATTCATTGGTCATTTCATCCACATGGTTTTGAGGCTCACACTCCCCTCTTCTTTAGCAAAAGAAAGATTTGGTTAGACCACAAACAAACAATGTAAATTAATTAATTAAAGCAATGTAAAGAGAGTGATAAAACGATTCAAGACTTTAAAACTTACCAAGATTTCTAAATTTATGGCTTCCAACAAACAAACATTGTAAATTCATTAGTTAAAGCATGCATACATATTCAGAAGTTAAATATCAAGATCCATACAAACCTAAAACATGAAATCATATTAAAAAATCATAAAAACTTTAGAAAGTCCCTCCTTAACCTAAAACGTAAAAGAGAAAATTGGCTATTTTGAAAATATGCATATTCAGAAGTTAAAAATAATTTTCATCTTGAGAATGGCCAAGAAAATTCAAACTCAAAATTGTAGATACATTAGATAAAATCTTTAAACAGACAAATGTAAACATTGGCCCAAAACCTCAAGTAACAACTCTAAACTCACATATAATAGGGCAAAAACATAAATTAATCAACGAACTAAAAGCTTAAACAGCAAAATCGTGAAAACAACATACATACATATGCAGGATTCATGGAAGCTCCAGTGATAGGCCTACAAAAGAAAATAAACAACAAAACAGAAAAAAAATAATTATATCCCAACACAAAACATAAATCGAAATAGATCTTAACCAAAATCAAAATAAAGAAAGCCCCAAAATGAAGAAATACATGTAAATAAATATGTATTGTAGGAGATGAAGAAAATAAGTAAGTGTCTCTATGTGCATGTGAGGGAGATTACCTGTTGGATGTTAAAAATACAAAGCCCTAATATGTTAAAAACACAAAGCCCTAATATGATTATTTTTCAGAGAGAACCAAGAAATTCGGCAGCGGCTGTAGACGGGCGGTGGGAGATGGCGGCGATGTTGGGGGATTTGTGAAGAGGGTGTGTTGTGGGGAGGGGAGTTTGTGATGTCGGGGGGTTCGTTAAAAAACGGGAGATACTTTTGGACTATGAAGCACGGACTCGGCACGCAATACGTGTTTCGACACGACACGCGATACGTGATTTTTCTAAAAATTAGGATACAACACGCTAGGATACGTATAATATATAATATATATTTAAATATATATAAAAGAAATAAAACATATTTTTTTCCATAAAATACATTATTAGAGCATTCTTAACATAAAATTAAGAAAATTGATCATACAAAACAATATTCAAATACACTTTAACATTAAAATCATAAATAAAACACATTCATCTAAAAATAAAAACCAACCAACGTGTAAAAAACAGGGCAAGATCAGAAGGCAACAAAAGACAGTGGCATTTTTTATGTTTCTGTACTTTTTTTTTTGCTGTTTTTTTTTTGCTGTTGCTTATATTATTTTTTTGCCGTAGTTGTATAACATAAAGAGGGAGAAACAATGGCATAACATACCATTGTGTGGGAAGAGGAAACAACAAAGAAAAAAGCAAAGAAAAAAACAAAGAAAAACAAAGAAACAGGTGGGAGAGAAAGGACACAGGGTGTTCTCAGCGTGTCGGGAGCGTGTCCCCAACGTGTCGGGAGCATGTCCCCAGCGTGTCCAACTAAAAAAAACAGGACACTCTGGGACTCGCGTGTCCCAGCGTGTCGGGGGCGTGTCGGGGCGTGTCCGACACGTGTCAAACAAGATTCGTGCCTTCCGGGAGAGTGTCGATGCTTCATAGCTTTTGGAAGGGGGGTTATTCTTCTCTCATTTGCCATGTCATAACTCAAAGACACATTGTAAGACCATTAGATCGCTTTAGGAGAAGTAATCACAACCGTTGGATTGTTTTACTATTCAAACACCCTCCTCCCATATATATATATATATTATTTATTTCCAATTCATGTCATTCTCCCCTTCTTCAAAAAGCTCTACCACGAACTGTAAGAGAGATTTGTAAAAGTCTGTGCCACACCCATAAATACTTTGAATATTTTGGACATTATTTAACTTTTATTGCGGGTAAAAAAAAATCAACATTTGGGCTCAAATAAATTTTTTATAAACATTTTAAAAATTGAGAGTTGTCCAAATTTTTTCACACTAAAAAAATCAATTTTTGGACCATTAACCTCCAACCCAAGTTATTTGTCACTAAAAAATAGGTCAAAGCCAAACAAAGTCCACATGGGCCGCCCATTCTCTTTAAAAACCTCCAAGCCCAACTTTTCATTTAAAAACCCCTTAACACTTGATCCCTTGAAAAACCTAGCTTCTTCTTGATCCCTTGAAAAACCTAACTTCTTCCTTCATCTCTTGTACAACCTCCCTCAACCCAACTACCAATGGGGCTTCCATAGGGAGTAAAGTGGGAGGGACAAGGTTGGATATGGGTGCTCTGGGGACAGCTTTTAGCAGGCAACAAGCGGTTTATGATTCGAAGGTGGTAGAGGCTTGGGTTTGGGGGCCACCTACCAGAGGCGAGGTGGTCTGGGGTGGTTGAGCGGATTGTTCGGCCTTGGGTGGTTTTTCCAGCCTTAGCCGCCCCACCTCATAGGTAGCCAAAATCCCACCTCTTTGAATTTTTGCACTCGCCGAATGGATTCTCGTCATCGCACTATCTTCAAAACCTCTAATTGTTCACCCATTTTTTTAACTGGGCTACGAAATCAAATCCCACCACCGTTGGTGGTGACGTTACTGTGGTGGCTAGTTTTGGAACATTGATCGTCGTACGATAGGTTGCCATGAGCTCTTGCCATAACTCATGACCTTGATACTCACACAACTGACACACACTTGTGTGGAAAATCAGGAGCGAACAGCTCTGATACCACTTTGATGTGAAACGCAGTAGAATTGACACACACGTGAACACATGAACAAAAATAATAATCAAACCCTATTTTCTCTTAAATCATCTCTCAAATCTCATTAATAAAAAAAATTGATTACAAGAGATGGCCAAAGGCCTTATTTATAGATAACCCTAAACTTGGGGAGAAAGTCTCGTAATTTTATGGGAACTAGATAACCTAATCAAATTAGGTAACTAAATAAAGATAAATCCTAATAATTATCTCTAATAATAATACTAATATTTATCTAGTTATAAATAAATCGGATAATATATATATATATATATATATATATATATATATATATATATATATATATATATATATATATATATATATATATATATATATATATATATATAATAAGAGAGAGGGGTGTTTGAATAGTGCCAACAAATTAACAGTTGGGATCGAATTTTTTGGGGCGATCTAAGGGTTTCAGGTTGTGCCACATCATTGTGACATCACAACTTAACCATTGTGACATCACAACTTAGGACAATACACGGTACACTCCCAAATCCTTCCCCCGACACCCTCATTCTATCCCTCTCGCTCATCTGATGTCTCCCCCCAAAACCCTACCTCTCCTCAGCCACCGCCCCCTCCTCCTCTCCACGTCTTCCTCCTCTTCATCGCCGCCCCAGAGGTAATCTCGCTCCCTTTTACACACACACGCACACACTTATCCCCTTCTTTCTTACACACGCACACACAAAATCGCACCATCAGACACACACTAATCTTCTAGGGTTTGCAACCTATTTTCTAGGGTTTGTTCGGTCTGATGTTGCGATTTTTACTAAATCTATCATAAAATTTTGTTCTAACCATGTATTTGTGTTTTTAATGTGTTTGTTTCATAGGTCGTGAGGATGGATGCCTGAGCGGATGCTTAACATTGAATGATTCTAGGTGAGAATTTAATTATTTTGTGTCTGTGGTTCCAGAATAGGGTTTGCAACTACTCTTATAGGGTTTGCAACTAATTTTCTAGGGTTTGTTCCTGATGGATGCCTGATCTATGTTTCTAACTTTTAACCATCTCAAGGAACCAATAAACATCTGAGGTTTATTAATTGTTACAGTATGAGTCTTTGTTGGGGGATTACAGTATGTTTCTAACTATTAATTTCATGTAAAGTCTTTGTTGGGGATTACATTTTACCCTGTTTCATTTTTTAAGCTAGAAGATTTGTCTTTTATGTCATGTAAAAGTGCCATGAATTCTATGCCAGAATGATTTTGTGATTTGTTTTTTATATGAGGTTTATTCGAATTTGATTACATTGTGTTGGTTTTTGTATTGCGTTAATGAATGAGGCGCCTATATTGATGGTAAATGGAAAATCTTTTCACAAAACATCAATCAAAAATGTTGCGTGTGGTAGGACTGACCTTGGCCTCCATCATGTCTTTCATGTTATCCAACTCCCGGTTACAAAGCCAGCTCTGTTCCAGGTTACAAATGTGTGTTGGTTTTGATAACTATAGGTTCCAACTATAACAAATATGAATTGGTGCAATCACATTCAATATATTGGGAATGCTATTGGATGTGAATGTGTTAAACTTCATGGTTTTGCATTTTTTAGTGAATGTTTAGTGAATGCTTATATTAATCAATGTTTCCTTTTAATTTATATTGGTGCAATCACATTCACTATTCTTATAAATTTATATTAGTTAATGTTTCCTTTTAATGTTGTTGGGTAAAATGAGGGTTCATTTGTTTATAGATTACTGTTCTTCTCGAATCATGTCAGTTTAATTGCTTATATATAGGTAGTTTTATCTTTATTTAATGTTTGGAATTGTAGGTCTTTGTAGGTTGAAACCTCTATTCGATGCCCGGGATATATTAGTTGTCACTTTGATTACTGGCATATCTTAAAGAATTTTGTTCAAAGATGTTTATGAACTATTTATTCAAAGATGTTTATAAACTATTTGGTAACAATTTGGTTTTACGATTGTATAAACTATTTGGTATTTTGTTAGTTTCTTGCCTTCATGAAATGGTTTCTCACTTCTGATGATTTGAATATGATGACAGTTAAAACAGCTGTACACATTGAGGTTTAATTTCATCTTTTAATTAGGTTTAATTTCATCTTTCAGTGAAAGAGGTGGATCCTAAGCAGCAGCAAGCCATCAACAAGAGAGGCTATAGCCCAACAACGAGAGGAAGCAGTGACAAAGATGGCAGCAGTGCATAGATGTAAGTATTATCTATTATCGAAGACATCAAAGTGCTCAATGAGCCAAAGAGTAGTGTGTGTGATTTTGAGTTGGATAAAAAATAGAGTAAGGCATCACAATGATGGGATATCCATCAACAACCCTCTGCCTTAACCCCTGCTCAATGAGCCAATGAGCTAAAGAGAAAGTACAAATAGACTTACTAGACCTTTCAATCATGTGCTTAAGCATCCTATCAATACACAAGGTATTTGAAGTCATGTGCTTAGTAAGTCTATTCGTACAAGTATGCTTATTATAAGTATGTTTTTTACATTTCGTTGTTGTATAAGTATGTTTTGATGTTATGTTCTGTGTATTTGCCTCTTTTGCATAGTCATATTACTATTATCACTTTCTTGAGTAATGAGAAGTCCCTTTAGACTCTTAAGATTCTTGCGTGTATCCCATTTTCTAGATCGATATTATGTATATGATTTAAAAAAGAACATGCATCTCCAATGTAATGTTGGAAAACGAAAACATAATCAGAATTCCCTGAATAACTATTAAGTTTATGCTGTTGGAACTTGAACACGGTGAACTTTTTAAGTAGTACACTGTATTAGTGAATGCCAGCTTAAGTGTGATTATTTATAGTTGAAAAATCATAGCTTCAAAGTAATATTGATGATAATGCAGTCCATTAATTCTTAATTTGTTTTCATTTTTCAATGTTCAGCTTGATATGAATATAAACCCGCATTTACCTTCTGAGTACATTAACTATTACATTAACTATCTGGAGAATCCCATGGAAGTAATTAATGAAGCTGAAAAAGCTGCTGAGGAGTTTGATCAGGTTTACAGAGAATCTGCGTCGCCAGTTTGGAAAAGAGCCTTACTCAATGGAAATTCTACTGAAGAAGCTTTATGTGACGAGAATGGCTGCAGATCTAGGGGTTGGTAGAATATATGTTTATGGAAAGATGGTTGGTATGAAAACAAACATGAATAAAAAGGTTTTCAAGCTTACAACAGAATCAATAGCATCGGACGTACACCGCAACTCTCTTATTTTTTAGGAGGGCCAAATTAAGGTAAAAATAAGCTTATATTTTTTTATTTACAGATTTGGGGTGTTTCTCAGTTCAAAACATTTTGGTGGATGGGGTAGGTGGGGTGTTGGGTGCAGCCCCTTGGTGTTTTTCGTGTTTTGTATGTGGTCAATAATAGTAATATGACTATGCAATATGACTATTATTTCCGCACAATAATAGTAATATGGATACAACAAATTTGGGTGTAGCCCCTTGCATTCATGGATACAACAAATTTGGGTGCGGCACCTTGCATTCATTGATTTTATTTTACTTTATGCATATGTTTTTATACGGTGCATACATCTTACTTTATTACACATGTTTTCAGTTGTAGGCTACAAGAGAAAGGAAATGTGAATTCAAATGTGTAATAAGGATTATAATCACAATATAATGCTTATAATCCTTATTACACATCTTACTTTATTACATATGTTTAATTTGCGCTCTGTACAAAGCTTAGATAATGAAGGTTATTATGCTTATGTTTTCAATCGGCTACCTATCTTCAGGATTTGGACAAAATCCGTTTTGAGAGCTTGACAGACAAAAGCAAGCTTCATGGACACCTTGACTATTGTTGACAGTGGTGTTGGCATGACGAAGGCTGGTAAGTTGTAAATCTCAGCAATCATCAATGTATAGTACATATTATCTGCTTAGACATGCTTATAAGAGTAATTGTGTTATTCCAAATTTCAGATTTGGTCAACAATTTGGGTACCATTGCAAGGTCTGGGACCAAGGAGTTCATGGAAGCCCTTGCCGCTGGTGCAGATGTCAACATGATTGCGCAGTTTGGTGTTGGTTTCTACTCGGCCTATTTGGTTGCTGAGAAGGTCATTGTCACCACAAAGCAGTATGTATAGGAATCTCAAGCTGGTGGGTCATTCACCATCACCAGAGACACCTCTGGTGAGTTCCTTGGTAGGGGAACTAAAATGACCCTGCACCTTAAAGAGGACTAGCTTGAATACCTAGAAGAGCGCCGTCTCAAGGATTTGGTGAGTTCCTTAGATCCATTCGCTTCTGTATCTATCATTCTGATTTGAAGAACAAATATCAGGCAAAATTGAAGATTTCAATTATGTACTTTGTTGGGCCCACCACCCATTTTCTTTGGATTTTTTTTAATCGATCATTTATGTTCTGTTTGATAATACTGGTGTACGTTGTTTGTAATGTTGCAGAGTTCTTACACCAGCTAAAATTGAAGATTACCTACATGAATTGGAGTAGTTTGTGTTAATTTCAGTGAAGTGATGGGGAAAGTTTAATTTCCTGTTGTCATATTAAAAAAACTTGAATTTTGGTGTGGGATTTAGCCTTGAGTCACGACTGTTATCCATTCTTTTAGATCCATTTTGCTAAGAGTTTTTGTGGTTGTGCATAGGACAATCTGCTAAGACTTCACAAGAACACGTTGACGATGATGATGAAGACGATTTTGTCACAAAAAAGAGCTATTTTCCAACCACAAAGGTAATATATCAGTAACGTTTGATGGAAAAAAGGGACTGAGCAGAAAATTAACACTATGCAACGGAGCAGCGTTGGAGGTGCAAGATTAATGACAGATTTAGATGTTGAGAGGGATCATTCTTCACAGTGACCAAAAAAGAGACAAGGCATCATCGGAGTCGCTGCTATTTCGCATAGTTTCACTTTCGTGGCAGCACGAGCCCGTGGATTGATTTGTCTAGAGCGTACTAACTAGGGTAAGTTCATTTGGTTTCGTATTATTACTTGATTTTTATTACTGTGCCTTAAAGACTACTATATGGATTGATAAGTCCCCACGCGACCCAGTATGTCCATTTTCTTATAATAAAAAATATGCTTCTCTTTTTATACTGTTGGGATATTGAATTGAGGCAATAGTTCCTAGCTACTTTTTATTTTAATCTTTAATTGAAGTTGTTTATATGCGAGTGTATAACTCATTTTGTGAACACAAGCAGGTGGATTTGAAGTAAAAGTTTAGCAGTGGTATATTTTTTTTCTACAATAATTTTTTTGGAGACTTTTATGTCTCTCTTAAATATCTGACACAAAATCCTTTGTGTTTAAACAGTATCCTCCCGGTAGTGTAATGAAGCTCAGTCCGACTACTTGCAGCAGCACCACAAGCTCAACAAATGAAACCATAGCAAGCCTTGCATAGCAAACTTGGAATGAGCTCGGGTGGAAGTAGTGGTCTCCACGTGGCTCCAAAGCGAATTCAACCAATCAAAACAAAACCACCTCACATATAAGTGTTTTTATTTACTATGTTTTTTCTCGCAAAATTCACGTTGCATATTTATTACTCATACAACATTTGCAATTCGTTTTACAAATACGTAGCATATTTATGATGCCGCCATAAAATCCCGTCCCGAACACGTCATATCGTGTTCAATTCGGGTCATTACAGCGATGAGATTGAAATTTTTGTAATGAAATTTTGTACTTGATTGTGTCTACCGTGTTTAAATTTCAAAATTTTGTGAATCTATTATTTTGCTTATATGTAGCATAAGAATTAAAACACGTCGTTTGTACATTGTGTATTATTAGTATTGTTGGAGTTTTTATTTGTCTCAAATTGGGTGGATATCCTATAAACAAAGGAAATTTTGTCTAAAGTTTTTGAATTGTTAACACATTTGTGATGTTAAAACAATGTTATGACTGTAATTAGTATTTGATTTCTATGATGTTGTTGTTGTATTTTTTTTCTTAAACATGGTAGATAGTCCTATACATAATGAAATGTTGCCCAAATTTTCTAAATTGTTTACATATTAGACTTGACCGCACGATTCATACTTGGGAGATTTTTTGTCGTGGATAATCCTATAAAGAAAGGAGAGTTTGCCCATATTCACTAAGTTGTTATCAATACTTTTGTTGGAGAATGAAATTTTTGACGTTTTCAATTATGTACTTTGTTGGGGAACGAAATTTTTTTCATTTCTCAATAACTTACTTTGAAAATTTTTGTCGTTTTGCGATTACGTATTTTGAAAATTTTCGCTGTGCCTTCAGGCACGGGCATACACTAGTATAAATATATACAGTACTGCTCTTGTGCGGACCAGTCCTCATTTTAAAAGTGCGGCCCTAACATGTGTCACGTGGGGTGAGCCCGTATAAGAGAGAGAGTGTGCCTATAATTTCTACGCTCACCGCCAAGTGACACATGTCCTGTCCGCACTCTTAAAATACGGACTAGTCCGCACGAGCAGTATTGTGTGTGTGTATATATATATATATATATATATATATATATATATATATACACACAATTCACTTCGGGATCATTCACAAATGATGCCATTATTATACCCGAGACCAGGTAACCTTCGAACAACGAATTGTTCCAACATGCACAGAAGACCTCAACTGCTCCGACTTATAATCATCTTCTTCACTTTAGCGAACAGCCACGACTTGATCCACGTGAGTTTTCTTTTTCTTTTTTCTTCAACATACTCTCTCTCTACATATCAATGTTTTAAATCGCGGTTGCGTAGGGTGTCGCGTTCTGGCTCCTAAGTCGCGTCGCGTATCGCGCAAGCAATTCATGCATTCCCGTTTTTTAATTAAAAAACTTATAAAAAAAATATAAATAAAAAAATAACATTTTAAAATGAAATTTGTAAGAAAGTAACATTTTAAACTGAAATTGGTAAAAAAAAGTCATAATTGAAATTGATTTTTTTTTTTTTTTCTAAATCTACTTTTTAAATTGCCAATTAAAATAATAATAATAATAACATTTTAAACAGAATTCTGAAAATAAGTAATATTCAAAGCTAAAAATAATAAAATAAATAAAATTTTAATATGAAATTTGTAAAATAAGTCATGTTTAAACTTAAAATTATAATATAATAACATTTTAAACATAAATTTATAAAACAAGTTGTATTTTAAATTGACAAATAATAATAATAATAATAATAATAATAATAATAATAATAATAATAACAACAACAACAACAACATTTTAAACAGAAATCTGAAAAATAAGTAACATTTAAAGCTGAAAATCATAAAATAAATAACAATTTAAATAGATATTTATGACACATGTAGCAATTTAAACTGACAATTATTAAAAAAAACATTTTGAACTGAGATTTGAAAAATTAGTAACATTTAAAACTGGAAATTATAAAATAAAAAACATTATTTACTGAAAAATGTAAAATAAGTAAACGTTTAAGTAAACCGAGAGTTTGGAATAGAAAATATTAAATAAAAGTAACCTTTTAAGCTAAACTTTTTAAAAAAAGCAAATAACATCATTGAGACCTTCGTAAATAAGTAAATTGCGGGTTTGGAACAAAGAATACCTCACCCAAACAAAGTCCGTACGTGAAATAAGGTAACACTTTTCCCCCTCAACTAAACTGTGATTTCTAAAAAAAACATGAATAGCGTTCCTGTTGCGCCAAATAGCGTAAAATAGCGCCAAATAGCGCATGCTTTTTGAGCATCCCAAATAGCAGCCTTGTTTGCCTTGCCTTTTTCCACCGCAAAACGCAATAGCGCGCTATTGCGTTCGCAATAGCGCGCTTTTAAAAACACTGCTACATATACATTTCTCATCTTCTACACAACCCCAATTATTTTCCCAATAGGATATTTTGATGACCATGTGCATTGGGTCAAATTATGTCTTGTAATGAGAATAGTGAAGTCCATTTAATATGCTAATGGGAGGTGAGCAAGACAACATGGCTCGGATTTTGAGCTTTTTGGAGTGGAGCATGGACACTGACATTCGGGTTCATGTATTGGCATTCGATGGATGCATTTTCGTTAATTGATTGGATTCATTTGATAAAAGAAGTTAGTTACAACGTATTACTGGTGCGAAGTGCGTGTGTTTGACGACAATCAAAATTTACGATTATGACAACCAATGTTTAAAAGGCGCGAGGCAAGGCGAGGCGAGGCGAGGCGTTTTGGCTCCAATGAGGAGAGGAGTAAGCCTCGAGGCATATTGAGGCGTAAGCCTCACAAAAAAAAGCAAAATAATATTAAAAAATACAAATAAAACCATAAAGAATAAAGTAACAAAGAAATATGAAATAAAACTACAAAAAAAAACTTTCTCACATAGTTAAACATTTTTCTGTTCCTGATGACTTTTTTTCTTAAATAATTTGATAAAATCAATTTTAACATATTGGTTATTTTACAATATGACAATAAATCAATCAATGCAAAATCATTTTTTTCATTTACATATTGTTAATTTTATATTATGACAATAAATTAATCGATGCAAAATCAAATTGACAAAATCATTTTTTAATTTCATTCACATATTGATTATTTTATAATATGACAATAAATTAATATATGCAAAATCAAATTGACAAAATCATTTATTTTAAGTTACATTCACATGTTGGTTATTTTATAATATGATAATAAATTAATCAATGCAAAAAAAAATTGACAAAATCATTTTTTAGTTTCATTCACATATTGGTTATTTTATAATATGACAATAAAATAATCTATGCAAAATCAAATTGACAAAATCATTTTTTTAAGTTTCATTATTATTTTCTTTTCTTTTGTTGACTCATTGTATTTTTCTTTTTGTTTAGTATTTAGAGGTGGGAGTAGTAAAAGGCCCTTAGGGGGATACTTGTAATTAGATCTTTTGCTTAGAGCCTAAGCTACCTCCCCTTATAAATACCCACCTTGTAGCCTACTTTCGGGCATTCTATCCCTTTGAGATTTATTAGAGAGAGTTGAGACGCGAAATATTTTCATCTTATTTCTTATTTCACGTCATTTACGTCAATTGGTATCAAAGCCTCGTTGGCTCCACCATTGTTGTTGTTGTTGTGTAGGCACAAAAACATCGTAGACAACGAATGGGTCCTAAGAGGAGATATGCCCCCGTGGATGCTTGCACCGACCGCTTCGAGGAGGTTTTGAACCATCTAATGGCCCGAATGGATGCCTTTTACACCCGCCTCCCACCAGCGGAGTCCACCACGAGGCGCCCTCATACCACCCCCACTTAAAACCCTAACCCTAACACATCTACTTCCACTCACTCTACACCCCTGCCCCCCAAAAAAGAAGGATCCAGCAAACTCTATCCCACCAACCACCCATCTCGAGGTGGACGAGGGCAAAAGAGGTGGTGGCCAACCACCGGCCAACCTCTATGGCCCACTTTCGACCCCGATCTACCACCGAACACCCACAGAGGCCACCCGAACAAACCCTACACCCTCACACCTAGGCTAAAATCAACCTCAGGTGGCTGGTTTGCCTCCTACATCCCAAATCGACATCAGCCAGCTAGGATTTTGCCCTAGAGGTGGTCGGCCAACCCCAGGAGCAAACCCTAGCCCCGGAGAGACCCCCTTCCCTATAGACAAGGGTCGGGACCATCTTTGAACCATCGACCCCCCCCCCCCGACCCTCGATCTGACCCGGAACCCTCCAAGACCCATCGAACACACCTCGGATAACCTCCCTCTCCTCCCAGGGCAGCCCACCCCTAGGGTTTGTCCTCCTAACTCCTTTTTCCCCCCAAATGCCAAACCCTAGCCTCTAACCATACGCGATCTCTCCCCCACCACCCGACCCGCATTTCTGTGACCATCAATCGCCACCTCCCCACCTACCACTACCTCGAGTCCTCCTTCCTACTCATTTGCCCCCACAAATCTTAGGTCCCACTCCCACTATGACCCGCACCTCCACCATATCTCTACATACCCCTGTCGCCATCCCCAAAGGCACTATGAGCCCCCCATTATTTCCCCTTCATTCCCCCGGCCCTACCTACCTCTATTGACCCATACCACCACCACCGTACTTCCTTCACCACGCTTCTATCCTCACCCCTACTACATACTACCCTCCCCCCTCATGGACATCAGAGACACATTCCCCACCCTTGCTCAGTTTGGGACACCCGTTCAGCACACTCCACTCCCGTAGATGCCCTCGAGTTAGTGCAGGATTGGATTGGTCATTCACGTTACGATAGACCTTCCTCCCCTCGACCCCAGTCCCTCCCTAAGTTTGAGCCTCCTTCCCCGACGGATTGGCACACAGATATGTCACCTTTCGACTCTCTGAGTCCAAAGATCACCCTGTATGTGCCGATTTCTGGGCAACATGTAATACCCCGTAATTTTATCGATATTTATATAAGGGATTAATTAAATTAAATGAGAATTAATTGGGAATTAATCCGGGTATAAATACTAACGAGATGTGAGTTGGTATTTGACTATGATGTTAAAATTTATTATTTCCGAGTATGTATGGTAATATATGAGTAATGTTAAATATTAAAATTTATCGCGAGGTAGAAATACGACAAATTGGAAATTTAGTTGGGACGCGCGTGTCAGTCGCGTCACGAATGAAATTATTTAAATTAAAAAGTGAATTTTATTTTTATCAACTGAATGGTCATTTTGAGTGCGCCAACGTGTCCGGAAGGGTCGAAATAGTCCGAAAACACTAGCCGGGAGTTTAGTTTGGGTCCCGGGGCACTTTTAGGCCAAACCGACTACCTAGAGGGGTATTTTGGTAATTTTAAAAATATGGGAATTAAGACTCACGAATTTTAGGAGTTAATTTTATATTATTTAGGAACCCACTAAGTCCATTATCAGCATTTGGTAAGTTAGAGGGCTACGAGAGTTAAAGGGGGAGTTTGAAGAGGTTCCAAAAGAAACCTCCAACCACCATCACCATCTTTGGGAGAAATCTGTAGAGAAAGAGGAGAATCAACCTTCATCCTTCGACAACAAATCTGGAAAACGAATCTAAGGCAAGTGGTTTAATTACATTAATTTCAAGCGAATGTTTCTTCCATGCTTAGAATTGAATATTTGTCTTATATTGGAAGTTTGATGAAAACCCATGAAATTGGAGGTAGAATTCATAATATGATATAGGGATTTCATGTAGAATGTTATTGGATTAATGTCTTATAAGAAATATATCTTTTGATGATGTAAAAACGGATTTATAAGGAGAAATTGTAGACATCAAATTCTGGGTTCATGTTTATAGGGTTTGGGACAAGGTTTGGGAATTTTGATGATTACATGTTAATTTAGGAAGCATTGACCCCAAATATATGTTAAAGAGTGACCTAGGAGGACTTAGAGTAGTTTAATAACGTTAAAAATTAATTGGGATGATCTTAGTAGGGATTTAGAGAAGAGAAATTTGAAGAAAAACGAATTGGGGGAAATTCTGGGCGCAGTCTGCCATCTCGTTAGAAGGCCTGTCCAGGTCGTTCGAACGACCTCGTTCGAACGAGCTTCTAATGAAATGACAGTATCCCTTCTAACGAGTTGGTAGTTCGTTCGAAGCCTTTCGTTCGAACGAGTTGACAGAATGGCCTTTTAGGCATGATTTCATTTCGAATGTTTCCGTAGACTTATTTAATGGAGTAACAACCTTCCCTTATTGACCAGTGGGTATAATTGAGAGATCGGAGTACGTGAGGGGTAAAAATTAGAATCTTGGAGTGAACCGGATGACAATTGTGGATTAGGAAACGAGTACCTAATTACGATGTGAGAAGAGTTGGCAACGCTAATATATATAAATCGGATCGGGGACTTGTAAATGTATGATACTAAATGATGGTATAAGAACGGGAATACCTCTATTAATATTATGAGATATCTAAGAAGTGTGAATGCTTAGTATATGTGGTTTTTGTGTATAACATACCTACCATACTTGCTATCATGGGAGGTCGGCGTTCGATCAGAGCCAGCTAATCTTTGTGTGCCTACGGGGGGATTTAGCTTGGTACCTCGAGGACATAGGTCAGAGAAGGACTTATTGAGAAGTTAACAAGTCTGCTGATCATGGGAGCGTAGGTATGTGCGTGACCCGTGTGATGTGAACTATGTTCGCCTCCATTGTTTGTGATTGTTATTATTTGAGAACGATTCCTGAGAGATTCGGAATGCGTGGTCCTTATGTACGTGATGTACTGGGATTGAATAGCAAGTTATGTGGGCACCGCAGCTTAGCCTCGGGGTGCTAATATTGTATATTTATGATGAGAATGATATACGGTTAATTGATATGCAATGTCATGCATAAATGCGAATGTAAATAATAGCAACGTTGTTATAAAGATAAAAGTGGAAATCCTCTAGTAAGTTGTATTACTAATATGGGAAACCAAGAATAAATGTAAAGCTCTCTGTTTAAATGGAAATGTCGGAATTAAAGCGTGAATCGTATAGTAATGTTAGGTATTATGATTGGACTAGTTAGATATGGGAATAACTAGAATTGGGTACGGGTACGTTAGGAGTGCACAAATAGTCAAAAGGTGAGTATTTCATGTGCGCGCACGTCCTAACATGTATTTTGCATTCATTATTTTAATGTCATTAAAACACTTGCTATATTTTAAACTGTTTTCCACAATCGGGCTCTAACCCGTTTGCTTTCAAATATATTTTCTTGTAAACCTTTTAGGTGCCCAGCCACAAGGACACCAGGCATAGGAGTCCCATTCAGGTAACGTGTTGTAGTTGCTGTGGAAGCTACAGAACCTTGACAGTAGACGCCTCCACTTTCGGTCTTGACTCTATATATCCAGATCTTCTCATCCGTTGGGCATGTCGCCCTATTTCCTTTTAGAGACACTTTATTTATTCAGTTACTTCAAAAAGTTGGGTTGTAATTAATTTAGTGATGCAGACTTAGTACTTGTTTATTTCAGCATTTGGATTGTTGTGAGGAGTGTTCCTCCAGACTCATTACTATTTTATGGTTACTCTTTTGGCTTTATGTTGTGGTGGTTGTGTTAGCATTTCATAATTTACTTATTGCATGTTAATCGGACTTAATTAAAATTTGACAACTCACTCTTTAAATATTAGGTGGCTAGTAATTGTTAAAGCGTTTTCAATAGTGATGCTATGAACTGAGCCAACTTGGCATTTTGTATTAATTTAATAAAGGAGTAGCTA
This sequence comes from Sambucus nigra, assembly GCA_949130495.1. Taxonomy (NCBI): domain Eukaryota; kingdom Viridiplantae; phylum Streptophyta; class Magnoliopsida; order Dipsacales; family Adoxaceae; genus Sambucus; species Sambucus nigra. The sequence goes on from OX422212.1 coordinate 688,959,061, forward strand.
CCCGGTATTTAATTAGTCGGGGTGTCACACAACACTGCTTTCTTTGTTACCAGAGGAGCCATCAGATTAACCAGTGCCCCTCGAGACGGCCCATGGTTTCAGAACCACCACCACCTCCTTCTGTGACACTGATACCGTTGTACGTTCTCCCTCCAGCACCACTTGACGCTCCACCTCCCGCTCCAGTTCCTATTCATCCACTACCTTAGAGGCAGCACCACAGGGCCCCGATTGAGGATCCTTCGCTAGGCCATGATGAGATTAACGCGGGTGATTTAGTCTTTCAGGGGGGACGATTCCGTTGCCCTCCTGACCTTACAGATGCTATTTCGGAGTATGCAAGGAGATATTCGAGTAGATGTAACGATGTTTGATGGTCATCTCCAGTCGGATGCAGTGATCGACTGGTTCGCCGCGATGGAGCACATCTTCGAGTATAAGAGGTTTAGCGGTCGCCATTGTGTCCTTTTAGCGCCGACCAAACTCCAGGATAATTCTAGTGTGAGGTTGCATGACCTAGAGCAGCGTAGGACCATTAAATGTCATCCCCCCATTCAGTCGTGGACCGAATTGTGTGCCGAGTTGATGGCTACCTTTGTTCCTAGTACATACGAGCGCGATCTCTTTCTCCATGTCCATGCCCTCAAATAGGACTCCTATGTTTTGGACTATACGGAGCGGTTTCAGATTTTGTGTACTCGCGCTCGACTAAGAAAGATGAGAAGCAGAGGATTAGCCGCTACATCCATGGCCTACAGAGCCACATTTAGTGGGACCTTGCCTTGCTCGATACCACCACCTTTGCGAAGGCGGTTGAGTATTCCACAAAGGTGGAGGCCTTCCAGCAAACCGATCCACCTTCTTGTGCATGCCCCCTGCCACTCCTACTCCACCGGTGCCCTCCAATACTTCTGCTCCTGCCACTACTTCAGTGACACCGACCACTACCATCCCGCCTCCTACATCTTCCCACCCGGTGACCTTCAAGTTATACAATTATGGAGTGGTAGGGAACAGAGCTTCAAGTTGTTCCTTGCCACGACGTTGAGTTCTCTCTGCGTCTGGAGGACCCGAGTACCTGGATGAGACAGAGGAGGCCCGCACCACATCATGCTCTCATTACCATCTTAGACGGTTATACTAAGGGTCTTCCCCTATGAGTTCGATGACGAACTCTTTTCAAAGGGGGGAGAATGATGTGGATCACGGACAAGCTTGTCCTTTTGGGCTTTATAGTATTTTCATTTTCTTTTTATTATTATCTTTCTTTTGTTGAGTCGTATTTTTCTTTTTCTTTAGTATTTAGAGGTAGGAGTAGTAAAAGGTTTTTAGGGGTATACTTGTAATTAGATCTTTTGCTTAGAGCCTAAGCTACCCCCTATAAATACCCACTTCGTAGCCTTATTTGGGGCATTCTATCACTTTGAGATTTATTAGAGAGAGTTGCGACATGAGATATCTTCATGTTATTTCTCGTTTGACGTCATTTACGTCACATTCACATATTGGTTATTATATAATATGACATGTTATTTTTTTAAATTTCTTTTCTAAGTTAAAATAGTATAAGTTAAGTGCAATTTTAAAACAAAAAACGGAAAGAAGAATAAGTGTCGGTAGATTAAAACAACACTTTTTAAGTTTAAGTGCAATTTTAGAAAAATGAAGAGCTCTTTAACCTTTTAAAATGGTGAATTTGAAAGAAAAAAGAAACTGAGATCATTAGTATGTATACATAACCTTAATATATATATGTGTGTGTGTGTGTGTGTGCACGTGTGTGCGCGTGTGTGTAATAAAATATATATAATTAATTGTTTCATTATCTTCAAAATGTGTATATACATACCAATTATCGACATATATTAAAATAACAAAAAAAAAATAGAGTATGTGATGAAAGAAGAACAATAGTTTTTTTTCACACCTCGGCAACAAGGTATGAGACGAGGCGTGAGGCGCGAGCTTAAGCCTCAAGGCGATTTTTTTGTGATTCACCTTAAGGTGTACGTCTAGAGTGATTTTTAAAACATTGATGACAAGAAACTTGATTAAATTATTTAACAAATAAATTGGAAGTTGAGAAGATGCAGCTGAGCCTCACGTGTATCATGAGGGACAATGAGCTTTGTTTATCTACCTAGGCCAAGGTGTACAGCGGGGGTGAACGTCTGTTATGAACTTCAGTGATTAGTTTTATATTTGCTGAAATCATGCAAACCTATGTGATATATAGGAGCATCATAGAAGTAGGTGTATTAACTTGTTCCGACTTGCATTCTAGTTGAGTTGATCTATTAAAACTTAAAAGTACACAGTGGCGGATCCAGGAATTTTTGTCAAGGGGGGAAAAAGTTTTGAATGGTGCCAGGAGTTTGGGGGCGAGAGCCCCCAAGGCGAATTTATTTTCGGCTTATTTCGAATGGTGCCGGGGGTTCGGGGGCGGGTTCCCTACGCCAACATATAGTGTTTTAGATTATTAAGAGAATTTGATTAAAGATTAAGGGGCTCAAACATGTGCTATGCAGGTCAGTTTGAACAATTTATAAGATCGAGCGAAAGAATGTAATGAAATACACGCACCATTATTAACTATATCAACGGACCGAAACGCACATACACCAAGTCTTCGCATAAAATTTAAAAGTGAACCTCCGCGGCATATCATCAAACATGTGATATGCATCACTTCTAGGTGTCTAAACCACAAAGATTGATGTCCACAATTATTTACCACAAACATATCTGAAATAGCATAAATGAGTAGATCAATAATTTGGGGAAAATTCTGGTTAAAACTCATGAATACGTATTTAAATTTCAAGGAATCATTAAAAAGCAAATGAAAATGGAGATTTCAGAGAATGGATTGCATACCTTCGTAGTGGATGGCTAGGTAGATTTCAGACAAACCAGGCACCATCATCAAAACCATGGACTAATCCTAAAGTTTTTTTTTTCAAACTTGAACCGGGGCGGCCGCCCCTGTTGGGCCTATTGTCCGTCCGCCCCTGAAAGTACATGGTGCACCAAGGTGCGAAGGTCTCCCTAGAGTCTAGACACAATGCGAAACTCTTGCCTAGTTGAATTCTGTATACGACATACAAAACAAGTGAACCTTACTGTGTATTTATAATAAGAATAGTGTTATCACCTAAAATTGAAACATATAGAATAATTTGGAAATATACATAGATATATAAAAATTAATTGATATGTACACAGTGGCAGGATTCTAGTGTTTTGTCCTTTATTTCATTTTTAGTACTGAAAAAGAGAGTGCCTCTTTCATTTTTCAACAGTGAGTAAGAGGAAATTTGGTAGGAGCTGGGTTTTTTAAATTATGGTATGAAAAAAAAGCAAATAATTGGAATGATGTATGCTTATTATTCGTAATCAAATAAAGGTAGAAAAATAGAAAGAGAAATGGAAATGGAACCTCAACATGGTGTTGTAGTTGCTTACTCCATTTCCCTCGTAATCGCTGAGGGGAGACGTGTTAGGGGAAATTGAACCACTGTGACAAAGAATCGAATGCGGAATATTGAACGCCGATTGATAGACGTGTTAGGGTTTTGAAGGCGAAAAAATGGATGATCTAGGGTTTACCGGCAACATTCGATTAACTCAAGAATGTATGATACGGGTATGTTTACTCTGTGTCCCCGAGAAAGAGATAGAGCTGGTTGGTTGATTTAGAGTTATCAAATTCGCGGGGTGGCCTCCATCATGTCTTTCATGTTATCCAACTCCCGGTTACAAAGCCAGCTCTGTTCCAGGTTACAAATGTGTGTTGGCTTTGATAACTATAGGTTCCAACTATAACAAATAAGAATTGGTGCAATCACATTCAATATATTGGGAATGCTATTGGATGTGAATGTGTTAAACTTCATGGTTTTGCATTTTTTAGTGAATGTTTAGTGAATGCTTATATTAATGAATGTTTACTTTTAATTTATATTGGTGCAATCACATTCACTATTCTTATATATATTTATATTAGTTAATGTTTCCTTTTAATGTGGTTGGGTATAATGAGGGTTCATTTGTTTATAGATTACTATTCTTCTCGAATCATGTCAGTTTAATTGCTTATATATAGGTAGTTTTATCTTTATTTAATGTTTGGAATTGTAGGTCTTTGTAGGTTAAAACCTCTATTCGATGCAAGGGATATATTAGTTGTCACTTTGATTACTGGATTATCTTAAAGAATTTTGTTCAAAGATATTTATGAATTATTTGTTCAAAGATGTTTATAAACTATTTGGTAACAATTTGGTTTTACGATTGTATAGACTATTTGGTATTTTGTTAGTTTCTTGCCTTTATGAAATGGTTTCTCACTTTTGATGATTTGAATATGATGACACTTAAAACAGCTGTACACATTGAGGTTTAATTTCATCTTTCAATGAAAGAGGTGGATCCTAAGCAGCAGCAAGCCATCAACAAGAGAGGCTATAGCCCAACAACGAGAGGCGACAGTAACAAAGATGGCAGCAGTGCATAGATGTAAGTATTATCTATTATCGAAGACATCAAAGTGCTCAATGAGCCAAAGAGTGGTGTGTGTGATTTTGAGTTGGATAAAAAATAGAGTAAGGCATCACAATGATGGGATATCCATCAACAATCCTCTACCTTAACCCCTGCTCAATGAGCCAATGAGCCAAAGAGAAAGTACAAATAGACTTACTAGACCTTTCAATCATGTGCTTAAGCATCCTATCAATACACAAGGTATTTGAAGTCATGTGCTTAGTAAGTCTATTCGTACAAGTATGCTTATTATAAGTATGTTTTTTACATTTCATTGTTGTATAAGTATGTTTTGATGTTATGTTCTGTGTATGTGCCTCTTTTGCATAGTCATATTACTATTATCACTTTCTTGAGTAGTGAGAAGTCCCTTTAGACTCTTAAGATTCTTGCGTGTATCCCATTTTCTAGATCGATATTATGTATATGATTTAAAAAAGAACATGCATCTCCAATGTAATGTTGGAAAACGAAAACATAATCAGAATTCCCTGAATAACTATTAAGTTTATGCTGTTGGAACTTGAACACGGTGAAATTTTTAAGTAGTACACTGTATTAGTGAATGCCAGCTCAACTATGATTATTTATAGTTGAAAATCATAGCTTCAAAGTAATATTGATGATAATGCAGTCCATTAATTCTTAATTTGTTTTCATTTTTCTATGTTCAGCTTGATATGAATATAAACCCTCATCTACCTTCTGAGTACCTTCTGAGTACATTAACTATCTGGAGAATCCCATGGAAGTAATTAATGAAGCTGAAAAAGCTGCTGAAAGAGACATCTGGAGTTTGATCAGGTTTACAGAGAATCTGCGTCGCCAGTTTGGAAAAGAGCCTTACTCAATGGAAATTCTACTGAAGAAGCTTTATGTGACGAGAATGGCTGCAGATCTAGGGGTTGGTAGAATATATGCTTCTGGAAAGATGGTTGGTATGAAAACAAAAATGAATAAAAAGGTTTTCAAGCTTACAACAGAATCAATAGCATCCGACGTACACCGCAACTCTCTTATTTTTGAGGAGGGCCAAATTAAGGTATAAATAAGCTTATATTTTTTTATTTACAGATTTGGGGTGTTTCTCAGTTCAAGGCATTTTGGTGGATGGGTTGGGTGGGTAGGTGGGGTGTTGGGTGCAGCCCCTTGGTGCTTTTCGTGTTTTGTATGTGGTCAATAATAGTAATATGAGTGTGTAATACGACTATTATTTCCGCACAATAATAGTAATATGAATACAACAAATTTGGGTGCGGCCCCTTGCATTCATGGATACAACAAATTTGGGTGCGGCACCTTGCATTCATTGATTTTATTTTACTTTATGCATATGTTTTTATACGGTGCATACATCTTACTTTATTACACACGTTTTCAGTTGTAGGCTACAAGAGAAAGGAAATGTGAATTCAAATGTGTAATAAGGATTATAATCACAATATTATGCTTATAATCCTTATTACACATCTTAATTTATTACATATGTTAAATTTGCGTTCTGTACAAAGCTTAGATAATGAATGTTATTATGCTTATGTTTTCAATTGGCTACCTATCTTCAGGATTTCGACAAAATCCGTTTTGAGAGCTTGACAGACAAAAGCAAGCTTCATGGACACCTTGACTATTGTTGACAGTGGTGTTGGCATGACAAAGGCTGGTAAGTTGTAACTCTCAGCAATCATCAATGTATAGTACATATTATCTGCTTAGACATGCTTATAAGAGTAATTGTGTTATTCCAAATTTCAGATTTGGTCAACAATTTGGGTACCATTGCAAGGTCTGGGACCAAGGAGTTCATGGAAGCCCTTGCGGCTGGTGCTGATGTCAGCATGATTGGGCAGTTTGGTGTTGGTTTCTACTCGGCCTATTTGGTTGCTGAGAAGGTCATTGTCACCACAAAGCAGTATGTATAGGAATCTCAAGCTGGTGGGTCATTCACCATCACCAGAGACACCTCTGGTGAGTTCCTTGGTAGGGGAACTAAAATGACCCTGCACCTTAAAGAGGACCAGCTTGAATACCTAGAAGAGCGCCGTCTCAAGGATTTGGTGAGTTCCTTAGATCCATTTTCTTCTGTATCTATCTTTCTGATTTGAAGAACAAATATCAGGCAAAATTGAAGATTTCAATTATGTACTTTGTTGGGCCCACCACCCATTTTCTTTGGATTTTTTTTAATCGATCATTTATGTTCTGTTTGATAATACTGGTGTACTTTGTTTGTAATGTTGCAGAGTTCTTACACCAGCTAAAATTGAAGATTACCTACATGAATTGGAGTAATTTGTGTTAATTTCAGTGAAGTGATGGGAAAAGTTTAATTTCCTGTTGTCATATTAAAAAAACTTGAATTTTGGTGTGGGATTTGTCTTGAGTCACGATTGTTATCCATTCTTTTAGATCCATTTTGCTAAGAGTTTTTGTGGTTGTGCATAGGACAATCTGCTAAGACTTCACAAGAACACGTCGACGATGATGATGAAGACGATTTTGTCACAAAAAAGAGCTATTTTCCAACCACAAAGGTAATATGTCAGTAACGTTTGATGGAAAAAAGGGACTGAGCAGAAAATTAACACTATGCAATCAAAACACTATGCAACGGAGCAGCGTTGGAGGTGCAAGATTAATGATAGATTTTAGATGTTGAGAGGGATCATTCTTCACAGTGATCAAAAAAGAGATAAGGCATCATTGGAGTCGCAGCTATTTCGCATAGTTTCACTTTCGTGGCAGCACGAGCACGTGGATTGATTGGTCTAGAGCGTACTAACTAGGGTAAGTTCATTTGGTTTCGTATTATTACTTGATTTTTAGTACTCTGCCTTAAAGACTACTATATGGATTGATAAGTCCCCACGCGACCCAGCATGTCCATTTTCCTATAATAAAAAATATGCTTCTCTTTTTATACTATTGGGATATTGAATTGAGGCAATAGTTCCTAGCTACTTTTTATTTTAATCTTTAATTGAGGTTGTTTATATGTGAGTGTATAACTCATTTTGTGAACACAAGTAGGTGGATTTGAAGTAAAAGTTTAGCAGTGGTATATTTTTTTTCTACAATAATTTTTTTTGGAGACTTTTATGTCTCTCTTAAATATCTGACAAAAAATCCTGTGTGTTTAAACAGTATCCTCCTGGTAGTGTAATGAAGCTCAGTCCGACTACTTACAGCAGCACCACAAGCTCAACAAATGACACCATAGCAAGCCTTGCATAGCAAACTTGGAATGAGCTCGGGTGGAAGTAGTGGTCTCCACGTGCTCCAAAGCGAATTCAACCAATCAAAACAAAACCACCTCACATATAAGTGTTTTTATTTGCTATATTTTTTTCCCGCAAAATTCACGTTGCATATTTATTACTCATACAACATTTGCAATTCGTTTTACAAATACGCAGCATATTTATGATGCCGTCATAAAAGCCCGTCCCGAACACGTCATATCGTGTTCAATTCGGGTCATTACAGCAATAAGATTGAAATTTTTGTAATGAAATTTTGTACTTGATCGTGTCTACCGTGTTTAAATTTCAAAATTTTGTGAATCTATTATTTTGCTTATATGTACCATAAGAATTAAAACACGTCGTTGGTACATTGCGTATTATTAGTATTGTTGGAGTTTTTATTTGTCTCAAATAGGGTGGATATCCTATAAACAAATGAAATTTTATCTAAATTTTTTGAATTGTTAACACATTTGTGCTGTTAAAACAATGTTATGACTGTAATTAGTATTTGATTTCTATGATGTTGTTGGAGTATTGTTGTTGGAGTATGTTTTTTTCTTAAACATGGTAGATAGTCCTATAAATAATGAAATGTTGCCCAAATTTTCTAAATTGTTTACACATTAGACTTGACCGCACGATTCATACTTGGGAGATTTTTTGTCGTGGATAATCCTATAAAGAAAGGAGAGTTTGCTCATATTCACTAAGTTGTTATCAATACTTTTGTTGGAGAATGAAATTTTTGACGTTTTCAATTATGTACTTTGTTGGGGAACGAAATTTTTTTCATTTCGCAATAACTTTGAAATTTTTTGTCGTTTTGCGATTACGTATTTTGAAAATTTTCGCTGTGCCTTCAGGCACGGGCATACACTAGTATAAATATATACAGTACTGCTCTTGTGCGGACCAGTCCGCATTTTAAAAGTGCGGACCTAACATGTATCACGTGGCGGTGAGCCCATATAAGAGAGAGAGTGTGCTTATAATTTAGCCTATAATTTCTAGGCTCACCGCCAAGTGACACATGTACGGTCCGCACTCTTAAAATACGGACTAGTCCGCACAAGAGCAGTATTGTATATATATATATATATATATATATATATATATATATATATATATATAATATTTATTTACAATTCACTTCGGGAACATTCACAAATGATGCCATTATTATACCCGAGACCAGGTAACCTTCGAACAACGAATTGTACCAACGTGCACAAAAGACCTCAACTGCTCTGACTTATAATTATCTTCTTCACTTTAGTGAACAGCCACGACTTGATCCGCGTGAGTTTTCTTTTTCTTTTTTCTTCAGCATACTCTCTCTCTACATATACATTTCTCATCTTCTACTCACAACCCCAATTATTTTTCCCAATAGGTTATTTTGATGACCATGTGCATTGGGTCTAATTATGTCTTGTAATGAGAATAGTGAAGTCTATTTAATATGCTAATGGGAGGTGAGCAAGACAACATGGCTCGGATCTTGCGCTTTTTGGAGTGGAGCATGGACACTGACATTCGGGTTCATGTATTGGCATTCGATGGATGCATTTTCGTTAATTGATTGGATTCATTTGATAAAAGAAGTTAGTTACAACGTATTACTGGTGCGAAGTGCGTGTGTTTGACGAAAATCAAAATTTACGATTATGACAACCAATGTTTAAAAGGCGCGAGGCGAGGAGAGGCGAGGCGTTTTGGCTCCAATGAGGAGAGGAGTAAGCCTTGAGGCATATTGAGGCGTAAGCCTCACAAAAAAAAAGAAAAATAATATTAAAAAATACAAATAAAACCATAAAGAATAAAGTAACAAAGAAATATGAAATAAAACTACACAAAAAAAAATCTTGGACTTTCTCACATAGTTAAACATTTTTCTGTTCCTGATGACTTTTTTTCTTAAATAATTTGATAAAATCAATTTTAACATATTGGTTATTTTCCAATATGACAATAAATCAATCAATGCAAAATCATTTTTTTCATTTACATATTGTTAATTTTATATTATGACAATAAATTAATCGATGCAAAATCAAATTGACAAAATCATTTTTTAACTTCATTCACATATTGATTATTTTATAATATGACAATAAATTAATATATGCAAAATCAAATTGACAAAATCATTTATTTTAAGTTTCATTCACATGTTGGTTATTTTATAATATGATAATAAATTAATCAATGCAAAAAAAAATTGACAAAATCATTTTTTAGTTTCATTCACATATTGGTTATTTTATAATATGACAATAAAACTATCTATGCAAAATCAAATTGACAATCATTTTTTTAAGTTTCATTATTATTTTCTTTTCTTTTGTTGACTCGTTGTATTTTTCTTTTTGTTTAGTATTTAGAGGTAGGAGTAGTAAAAGGCCCTTGGGGAAATACTTGTAATTAGATCTTTTGCTTAGAGCCTAAGCTACCTCCCCTTGTAAATACCCACCTTGTAGCCTACTTTCGGGCATTCTATCCCTTTGAGATTTATTAGAGAGAGTTAAGACGTGAAATATTTTCATCTTGTTTCTTATTTCACGTCATTTACGTCAATTGGTATCAAAGCCTCGTTGGCTCCACCATTGCTGTTGTTGTTGTGTAGGCACAAAAACATCGTAGACAACGAATGGGTCATAAGAGGAGATATGCCCCCGTGGATGCTTGCACCGACCGCTTCGAGGAGGTTTTGAACCATCTAATGGCCCGAATGGATGCCTTTTACACCCGCCTCCCACCAGCGGAGTCCACCACGAGGCGCCCTCATACCACCCCCACTTAAAACCCTAACTCTAACACATCTGCTTCCACTCACTCTACACCCCTGCCCCCAAAAAAAGAAGGATCCAGCAAACTCTATCCCACCAACCAACCATCTCGAGGTGGACGAGGGCGGAAGAGGTGGTGGCCAACCACCGGCCAGCCTCTGTGGCCCACTTTCGACCCCGATCTACCACCGAACACCCCCAGAGGCCACTCGAACAACCCCTACACCCTTACACCTAGGCTGAAATCAACCTCAGGTGGCCGGTTTGCCGCGATGGAGCACATCTTCGAGTATAAGAGGTTTAGCAGTCGCCATTGTGTCCTTTTAGCGCCGATCAAACTCCAGGATAATGCTAGTGTGAGGTTGCATGACCTAGAGCAGCGTAGGACCATTAAATGTCAGCCCCCCATTCAGTCGTGGACCGAATTGCGTGCCGAGTTGATGGCTACCTTTGTTCCTAGTACATTCGAGGGCGATCTCTTGCTCCATGTCCAAGCGCTCAAATAGGACTCCTATGTTTTGGACTATACGGAGCGGTTTTAGATTTTGTGTACTCGCGCTCGACTAAGAAAGATGAGAAGCAGAGGATTAACCTCTACATCCATGGCCTACAGAGCTGCATTTAGTGGGACCTTGCCTAGCGCGATACCACCACCTTTGCGAAGGCGGTTGAGTATGCCACAAAGGTGGAGGCCTTCCATCAAACTGATCCACCTGCTTGTGCATGCCCCCCTGCCACTCCTACTCCACCGGTGCCCTCCAATACTTCTGCTCCTGCCACTACTTCAGTGACACCGACCACTACCATCCCGCCTCCTACATCTTCCCACCCGTTGACCTTCAAGTTCTACAATTATGGAGTGGTAGGGAACAGAGCTTCAAGTTGTTCCTTGTTCCTTGCCACGGCGTTGAGTTCTCCCTGCTTCTGGAGGACCCGAGTACCTGGATGAGACGGAGGAGCCCGCACCACATCATGCTCTCATCACCATCTTAGACGGTTATACTAAGGGTCTTCCCCTATGAGTTCGATGACGAACTCTTTTCAAAGGGGGGAGAATGATGTGGATCGCGGACAAGCTTGTCCTTTTGGGCTTTAAAGTATTTTTATTTTCTTTTTATTATTATCTTTCTTTTGTTGAGTCGTATTTTTCTTCTTCTTTAGTATTTTGAGGTAGGAGTAGTAAAAGGTTTTTAGCGGTATACTTGTAATTAGATCTTTTGCTTAGAGCCTAAGCTACCCCCTATAAATACCCACTTTGTAGCCTCATTTGGGGCATTCTATCATTTTGAGATTTATTAGAGAGAGTTGCGACATGAGATATCTTCATGTTATTTCTCGTTTGACGTCATTTACGTCACATTCACATATTGGTTATTATATAATATGACATGTTATTTTTTTAAATTTCTTTTCTAAGTTAAAATAGTATAAGTTAAGTGCAATTTTAAAACAAAAAACGGAAAGAAGAATAAGTGTCGGTAGATTAAAACAACACTTTTTAAGTTTAAGTGCAATTTTAGAAAAATGAAGAGCTCTTTAACCTTTTAAAATGGTGAATTTGAAAGAAAAAAGAAACTGAGATCATTAGTATGTATACATAACCTTAATATATATATGTGTGTGTGTGTGTGTGTGCACGTGTGTGCGCGTGTGTGTAATAAAATATATATAATTAATTGTTTCATTATCTTCAAAATGTGTATATACATACCAATTATCGACATATATTAAAATAACAAAAAAAATAGAGTATGTGATGAAAGAAGAACAATAGTTTTTTTTCGCACCTCGGCAACAAGGTATGAGGCGAGGCGTGAGGCGCGAGGCACATCGAGGCGTAAGCCTCAAATTCAACCCTGAGGGGCGATTTTTTTGTGATTCACCTTAAGGTGTACGTCTCGAGTTATTTTTAAAACATTGATGACAAGAAACTTGATTAAATTATTTAACAAATAAATTGGAAGTTGAGAAGATGCAGCTGAGCCTCACGTGTATCATGAGGGACAATGAGCTTTGTTTATCTACCTAGGCCAAGGTGTACAGCGGGGGTGAACTTCTGTTATGAACTTCAGTGATTAGTTTTATATTTGCTGAAATCATGCAAACCTATATGATATATAGGAGCATCATAGAAGTAGGTGTATTAACTTGTTCCGACTTGCATTCTAGTTGAGTTGATCTATTAAAACTTAAAAGTACACAGTGGCGGATCCAGGAATTTTTGTCAAGGGGGGAAAAAGTTTTGAATGGTGCCAGGAGTTTGGGGGCGAGAGCCCCCAAGGCGAATTTATTTTCGGCTTATTTCGAATGGTGCCGGGGGTTCGGGGGCGGGTGCCCTACGCCAACATATAGTGTTTTAGATTATTAAGAGAATTTGATTAAAGATTAAGGGGCTCAAACATGTGCTATGCAGGTCACTTTGAACAATTTATAAGATCGAGCGAAAGAATGTAATGAAATACACGCACCATTATTAACTATATCAACGGACCGAAACGCACATACACCAAGTCTTCGCATAAAATTTAAAAGTGAACCTCCGCGGCATATCATCAAACATGTGATATGCATCACTTCTAGGTGTCTAAACCACAAAGATTGATGTCCACAATTATTTACCACAAACATATCTGAAATAGCATAAATGAGTAGATCAATAATTTGGGGAAAATTCTGGTTAAAACTCATGAATACGTATTTAAATTTCAAGGACTCATTAAAAAGCAAATGAAAATGGAGATTTCAGAGAATGGATTGCATACCTTCGTAGTGGATGGCTAGGTAGATTTCAGACAAACCAGGCACCATCATCAAAACCATGGACTAATCCTAAAGTTTTTTTTTTCAAACTTGAACCGGGGCGGCCGCCCCTGTTGGGCCAATTGTCCGTCCGCCCCTGAAAGTACATGGTGCACCAAGGTGCGAAGGTCTCCCTAGAGTCTAGACACAATGCGAAACTCTTGCCTAGTTGAATTCTGTATACGACATACAAAACAAGTGAACCTTACTGTGTATTTATAATAAGAATAGTGTTATCACCTAAAATTGAAACATATAGAATAATTTGGAAATATACATAGATATATAAAAATTAATTGATATGTACACAGTGGCAGGATTCTAGTGTTTTGTCCTTTATTTCATTTTTAGTACTGAAAAAGAGAGTGCCTCTTTCATTTTTCAACAGTGAGTAAGAGGAAATTTGGTAGGAGCTGGGTTTTTTAAATTATGGTATGAAAAAAAAGCAAATAATTGGAATGATGCATGCTTATTATTCGTAATCAAATAAAGGTAGAAAAATAGAAAGAGAAATGGAAATAGAACCTCAACATGGTGTTGTAGTTGCTTACTCCATTTCCCTCGTAATCGCTGAGGGGAGACGTGTTAGGGGAAATTGAACCACTGTGACAAAGAATCGAATGCGGAATATTGAACGCCGATTGATAGACGTGTTAGGGTTTTGAAGGCGAAAAAATGGATGATCTAGGGTTTACCGGCAACATTCGATTAACTCAAGAATGTATGATATGGGTATGTTTACTCTGTGTCCCCGAGAAAGAGATAGAGCTGGTTGGTTGATTTAGAGTTATCAAATTCGCGGGGTGGTCTCGTTCACACGTGTAACACCCTAATTAGCTTCGTGATCAATGACAATTTCTAACGCGCTTCTGTACCGAGACAAGAATTTCATCTGTCGATAGCCCCACACTGACCTAGCGTGTCTCGATTGATTAATATCACTGGCGCGAACTCACATTCATAAGACAATAATCAATTGTGATACGACACGTCATTGAATCGCGACCGACACATGAAAATCATGTCTACCACTAAGAACTCAATTATGTTTGAGATATATTCAGCCCTAACTGGTAGGACCACCTTTCCCAACGACATAGTCATCTTTCCATTGAAGCCGGCCAAAGGTATGGTCGTCTCCTTCAAATCCTTCATTTTCAGTTTGAGCTTGTGAAACGGTTCCAAGTACATGACTTCAGATGAACTCCCTTGATCGACTAGTAGCTTATTCACGTCATAGTTTTTAATTCTAAAAGTGATTATTAACGCATCAAAGTGAGGGGCCCTTACCCCGATCAAATCGTCTTCCATGAAGACTATATGCTTGTTATAGTCTACGTTTTTTAGTCGTCTGCGCTTGCCAACTGGGCTTTCACTACACCAAATCTGCCCATTTGTCAAGGTCATTGACCTTGACAAATCCACCTTGTCAAGGTCAACGACTGTGACATTTCGAGGCGAGACAACTTTTTTTATCACGGTCGTGTCACGGTCATTGACCTTGACACAAAACTCGCGTTTTGTGTCACGGTCGTGTCAAGGTCAATGACCGTGACACGTTTGTCATGGTTTATAATCGTGACAAAGCCGTGACCCTTTGTAAAGAAAATTGTCACGGTCAATGACCGTGACAATTTTGGGCAGAATTTAAAAAAAATCTGCTGGCCAGTATGGCCACTGCCACTGCCCAGCAGTATATTTGTACCTGTTATAGCAACGTTGTACCTGTTCCAAACATCATATATCCAACACAAACTAAATATAATGCAAATATATATTCATGACAGTATAATCCAAATATTCAAAGTAAAAATAATATACATGACGATATAATCCAAATATAATTAAAATGGACAAACTTAAAAATAATGTTACTACATGTCTTGGATAAAATTGAGGAGGTAAGTAGGCCACACGACATACGAATTGACGCACCCACTAATATACGTCGTGCCGCATTGTTCGCGCAACCACAATAGGGAGTTCTCCTTCCCGGGTATGACATGCGTGACGAGCACCCTCGACTCCATCTCTTGAAGCACACGTCCATGGACTATTCCTCCCTCGACGATATTCGGGTCCCTCAACCCCCGCCCTATCCGCTGGCCATCAAATACGTCCAATATGAACACGCTCGGCCAACCAATTGTCGACAATGGTCTGTTGGAGGGCGTCAAATAGGGAAGTGGATCGTCGAAGTACGAACGTGTCGGTGATGAAGCAGCGAGGTCCACATCCTCGTCATCCTGCGCCTCGTCCTCCCGCACCTCCTCCTCCACCGCCTTCTCCTTCTCCTTCCCTTTCCCTTTCCCTTTACGGTCTCCACCCAATGTACGCTTCATGAATGCGTACATATCTTGGACTGTCGCCTCCAAACGGGACAGCTTCGCGTCGTGTGAATCCACCGTTCGAGCCAACCCGGTGTCGCTCGTCTCCAATCCGATGATCCTAGATTTGGCCACCCGCGAGCTCACTCCCCTTGTCCTCCCCTTGCGATCAGAGCCAAGAACTTGGCTGAGTGCGTCTGTGGACAAAGATGCCTTGTCGGCATCAGACTGCGACTCATGCACTTCCTTAAGCTTTGCCTGAAACGACAAAAAGCACATGATTAGTAAAATAAGTAAACTAAAAAATTATAACGTAATTAACAATAATTAAACTGTCGGATTACTTACAATCGTGGCCGCGACGCTCGAGGACATCTCCTTGTCCTTCCCCTTCTTCGTCCGAAGAGCCACATAAGTATCGAGCCTATGTGGCTTACCCCCTGGCCCACTTCCTACACCCTGAAATAAAATAAAGTAAAGTAAAATTAGTATCGGCCCCGCAAAGTAAAATAATATCCAATAATATATTTCTGTAGTTATAGATAAATTAAATCTTACCTGCATCCTATGCTCCACCTCAGCGTAAGAGGTCCGGCCGGAGTAGTGCACGTCCGTCTTTTTGGCCCGATTTTCCCTCCCCGATTGGCGAGATGCCAATTGTCGATCCTCGATCTCATTGTCAATGAACTTTTGCCATTGTGCCAATGAGATCGGCTCCTTGGGAGGGACGGATCCGCGCCATTGTAAAATGGACTCTTGTGTTTTTCCAAAGTACCGTGTCCGCATATTTTTCTTCCACGTCTTTTGTTGCTCCCTCAACTGCTCCAAGACGGAATCGCGTAGCTTTGGATCCAAGTTGAATTGTTCCTGTCCAACAAATACAATGTTAGTTGCGAATAAATATAAATATAAATATGAAATTGAAATTGAAATTGAAATTGAAATATTACCTGTAGTGCCGCCCAAACAGCTAACTTGAGCTCATATGGCACCTCCTTCCAACTCATAAACCCCGGGCCGATGACCGTCTTTAGCATCTCGAGGGATCTCGCTAATAGCTCCGACTTGTTCTCGACGGTAATCCCAAATTTTCCATATTTAGGGATCCTAGGGGCGGAGGAGCCCTCGTCGCCTCCGCTACCACCGAACCCAGACGACATCATCATAAACAGCATCATCATCTTCGCCTTAACATCTGAAGGAGACATTTTTGCTGTAAAAAAAATGTTATTAGTACAGATAAAAAAAATGTTAATAGTACATATATTGTTTATCAATAAAATTATGACATGAGATAATTATAATTGGCGCATAAATTTCATTATCATAAATGGATAAATTCAACCAAGTACAGAGATTCTACAAATTAAAGTGAGAATTAAAGTTAAGAATTTCTAACAACATGCATGTATATGGATTCTAACTAATGATATTCCTAAAAACATACAATTGGCAACATTTTGTGAATTTACTAAACTTTATATAATATTATCAAATTCTGTTAAAAAATTATCTAGGGTTTTACCTAATTGAATTAATTTCATGAATAAAATTATTATCAATTTAAATGAAAATATCAATTATTATCTAATATTTTTGAATGAAATATTTATTTTGAATGAAAATATCAATTATTATCCAATTATTATCCAACTATTATCAATTATTTATTTTGAATGTATATAATATCCAACAAAATAAATGTAAATAATATTCAAAACACCACCCACCCCCACCCCCACCCCCACCCCTCCCGATGTTTATTATCCCATTATTATCCAACTATTATCAATTATTTATAAAATTGATGTCTACTTTTAGTGTTGTGTATATATGTTAGTTGATGCCATTATACTTTTAGCCTAATTAGATTCTAAGGTTATCTCAATTTATATTTTTCTTTTTCTATCTAATAATTTTCAACGTAAGAGCACAGCACATAACGTATGTGTAACTTCCGTCAATACCATTTCGTTTCAATTTTGTAATATTATGTTTTTTCCAAATATTTTAAAAGTTATTAAATGGGTTCCCCACCCCCACCCCCTGCCCCCTCCCCCCGCCACACACACACGCACACCTACGCACCTACGCACACACACACACACACCCCACCCCCACCCACCCCACCCCTCCCCCCACCACGACCGTGACAACTACATATATTGTGTATCAATAAAATTATGACATGAGATAATTATAATTGGAGCATAAATTTCATTATCATAAAGGGATAAATCCAACCAAGTACAGAGATTCTACAAATTAAAGTGAGAATTAAATTTAAGACCTTCTAACAACATGCATGTATATGGATTCTAACTAATGATATTCCTAAAAATATACAATTGGCAACATTTTGTGAATTTACTAAACTTTATATAATATTATCAAATTCTGTTAAAAAATTATCTAGGGTTTTACCTAATTGAATTAATTTCATGAATAAAATTATTATCAATTTAAATGAAAATATCAATTATTATCCAATATTTTTGAATGAAATAATTATTTTGAATGAAAATATCAATTATTATCCAACTATTATTAATTATTTATTTTGAATGTATATAATATCCAAAAAAATAAATGTAAATAATATTCAAAACCCCACCCACCCCCACCCCCTGCCCCCTCCCCCCGCCACACACACACGCACACCTACGCGCACACACACACACACCCCACCCCACCCCACCCCACCCCACCACCCCTTCCCCCACCACACACCACACACCACCACACACACACACACACACACACACCACCCCACCCCACCCCACCCCCTGCCCCCCTCCACCACCCCCTCCCCCACCCCACCCCGCCCTGCCCCACCCCCCACACACGCACACACATACACACATATATATACACACATACACACATAAATATACACAAAAATATATATATAAATGGAAGAGAGAGAGAGAGAGAGAGAGAGGGAGGGAACGGCGTGGGAGGGAAAAAAGAAGGGGGTTAGGGTTTTTGCTGCGAACATTGTCACGGTCGTGTCAAGATCTTTGACCGTGACAAGTATTTAAATTATTGTCACGGTCATTGACCGTGACAATTAGTTGTCACGGTCGTGTCAAGGTCAATGACCGTGACATAAAACGCGTGTTTTTTGTCACGGTCAATGACCTTGACAAGGCTGGCCGACTGAAAGGTGACAATTTTCCCATTTTGGTGTAGTGTTTTCACAGGGTCATTAGAGAAGTCCTCCATAAATATAGTGACTTTCTCGAGCTCCATTCGAACAGCGTTGCCTTGGATCTGCTTGGAATTTGAGTGAGATGATTCTCTTACTTGGATCGCCACCCATTTTCTCCGCCCACTTAAGGAACTGTTGGTCTTTGATCTTACCCAAGATCTTGTCTATATGTTCTTTAAAACAGTGTTGATCGCTTGAAAGGCTTTGGATGGGTCTGCCTTATCTCCATTCTTAGAACCTCCGTTCTGTTTCTTGCCCCCTTCTTGGGAGTACTCTCTTTGTCGTTTCCTTCAATCACCTTCCTGCGACTATTATCACATTAGTTAAGGGAGACCACATCTTCCACCTTAGCATACTTTTCTATGCGCAACGTAAGATTATCGATGTTATCTACCTCCTTCTTGGTGAGGGACTAGTGCATTATGGAGTTATGGGGAAGACCTATCTTCAATGATGCCATGAAAACTTGCTCCGAGTAATCTTTGACTTCTTTGAAGGTTTCCCAGTAGCGTTTGTTTTAATCTCGTAAAATCTTTTAGGATTTATTCCTCATAGTGAGGAGAGAATCCATTCTTTTTGGGAGATAACTGCCTGTAATAAAGCGAGTTGTGAAGGCCTCCGCAAGTGACTTAAAGTTCTTAACCCATGTGGCATCCTATCAAACCATTTTTGTGTAACATCCCCTAGATTGGATATGAATATACGGCATATGAGGCCATCGTTGTGCTCCACAAGGTCTTTGTTTTCCTATACTGATGCACATGGTATATAGGATCGGTCTTCCCGGTGTATATCTTGAACCTTGGGGTGGAGAACATGTTTGGGGGTTGTTCATCCTCAATTATCGTCGAGAAGGGGGACTGCATCTGAGTGATGAGTGCCCTTCTGGCCATTTCTTTGGTGGATCTAGCTTGGCGATTTGCTGGGTGTTAATTTATTTTCCTTCGTACTAGACTTTGGATATCGTTTTTACGATGTCTTTCATTTTGGTTTTACCTTACCAGGCATCTCTCCTTCTCTGAATGCTCCTGCTTACGGTGCGAACTCCTTCCTCGGTTGCGAGTTTTACTCGCCTGAGGGCTAGGCGTCTGGCCATGATTCTTGTGTTTATCTCCTTAAACCTCTAGCTTCATTTTTTCTAAGAATCGATGGAGACGCGCATTTTACTCCATTTGGAGGCGTGTCATCTCCTCTTGTTGATGTAATCGCTCTTTAAACGCGTCAACCACGCACGAGATCTGAGTTGATCAGAGTTGCTCTTGTAGACGGTATCGTGGATAACGGGCGGCTTGACTTCTATTAAGGTGGATCTCAGAGTTGACTCTGTGCAATAATTGTCTACCTAGCTGATTGCTCGCAACAGGTGCACTGTGAGGATAATACATCGCTTAACTTGCTGGATTTAATTTGCTCAGGGAAAAAGAATCTTTTCCCACATACGATACAAATTATGAGTGCAAATATTCACAATGAATGAATCTTAGCAATTGAAACCAAACAACGAATAAATAGAACCTCACGAGAAAAGGATTTACATGGTCTGACAATTGCCTACGTCCACAGCGTGTTTATCTCTGTTTATTACTTCCTTTAAATTTTCCAACAAGAAGTTACATGCCCCTTTTTCTTCCTGTTGAACTTCTCACACGTGTTGGTTAAGCTGCCTCTTGATTTGCAGTAATCTCCTTCAAGATCTTTGGCAGGTAGATTGACCTCTTCATAATTATCTTTTGTGATGTTTATCATTTAATTATAGGTTGTACTCCCTTCTGGATCCAGACCCATTTGGGACACTATGTTTGGGTCGTTTGATTTGCACCCCACAAAATCTGGGTTATTGGATCCACTGTCGTGTCATGTTCGTATTTAATTTTGGCAGCCACGAAATTAACCTGAATTAGATCCGTTAAAGACACGATAGTAACCTCATTAAGACCCATTATAGACCCGATTGAAAACCCATTATTGATCCATTATTAACTCCATTAAGACCCAACATAGACCCATTAAAAATAGAGAATTAAGGTCAGGGTCATGTTCTTTTCTATATTTGGATTTTTAGGACAGTGATTTTCGAGGTTATAAATCTAGTCCCTGTGGTACAATAATATTTATTTGTGTGAGCCCTTTAGAGTTAGGAGTACACAAAACAACTAATTTAATTTGTTTTAGTTAAAGAGGTATTTATATTTATACCCTTAGTTATATTCATTTAAAATATATTCTAAAAATAAACACATAGCCGCACCTCCACCTCACCCCCACCCCACCTACCAGAATTCTCGTCGAAACGCCGAAATCCTCGCCGAAAATCGTCAGAATTCTCATCGGATTGTTTCTCTCTTTTCAATTCACTCTCCCTTCGTTTATTTCTTTCATTTTTTTGGTTCGCGCCAGCGACACCATTGTCAGCGCCGGAGAAGGTTTTTTGCCTAAAAAAATATAGTGTTCGCCGAAAAATTGGAGTCTTCGCCGAAAAAAATGGAGGTTTTAGTGAAATAGTAAATTTGTTCATTTCAATTTTTTCATCAAAAAATATCAAATATGGATGTTGTTGGATAGATTTCGACGAGTAGATTTCAAATATATAAATTTTGTGAATTTTGGATTTATAGATTTGAAGTTATGAACTTTTAAAATTTTGGCGTTTTTTTTTCTATGAGTTGTCAAATGGCATATTGATTTTTCATGTTGTTTTTAGTACATAGACTAAATTTATAAAATTATGTGAAATGTCCTATTTTTATACGCTTTAAATTAGATTGAATCTTTCTTCAAAATCCCCTAAAAAAATAAAAAGCTTCTATTAAAGGAAAATGCTAGGGAGACCCGGTTCGTGGACACATTTCATAGACACGCTACATTAAAAGCTTATACCTTATTGTTTTAGGTCCCACCAGGGCATCCACCAATGCATTAAAAAATTGTACATATTTTTATCTTATTCACGGGTCCACGAAATGTGTCCACGAACCGAATCCCCTTACCCTCACTCTTTATTAAAAAGCCCAATCCACGAACATTTCACAAAACAAAACAAACCCAAAACATTTTGGCTCCTTGTATTTGCCACAAAACAAAACAAACCCTAGGTTAGACAAAGCATTTCTTCTCCACAAAAAAATTATGTGCGGCGGTTCTTTTTCTTCTTGGTTGTTCTGTCCTCCTTGGCGGTGTCATTTTCGGCGGTTCGTCTCGTTTCTCCATTTTCGATCAACTGTTTATTTGTAACTATTTTCTCTTTTTACCGGATGAAAACATTATAATGAAAGTTTGACTTTCATTTCAACTTTTTTATTTCTCATTTCAACTCATTTTGTTTTCTCATTTCAAACGTTGTTTGTTTCTCAATCAGAAAGTTTGATGTTAATGTTTTGTATAACATATAAAAATTGAGTTGGTCTCAGTAGCCCATTTTACAAATCTCTCACACAGGGTTGTGTTTTTTCTTGAATTTTCCATTCTTTTGAATTCCAATCAGAATTTTTTCGATTTTGAAATGAATTTTTAGTTTGCTCATTTCCGACTTTCCAATTTCCAATTTTTTCGAAAAAAATTGAACCGAAAATCTATATTTTTTAAAAATTCAAAATTTCAATTTTGCCCTTGGATCAGTACATATTGAACAACTAAATTAGAAAAAATTAAGAGCCCTTCCATTTGGATCTAAGTGTTTCAGTTATGTTTAACGAATGTTGTTTGTTATGAATGAATTTAATCAATATGCATGTATTGATATTTTGTTTAGAGCCAACACAACATGTTAAACTGGCTACACTTATATAGGCAATTCTCAATCCCATCGTCTACAACCCAAGAGAACGCTTGCATAACCAGTACAAACCAAGGTTTTAAGAAATCTGCTAAAATTACGTCACACATGCTATTTAACCGCTAAAATGGATTACTCAAAATTATGGGATGTTACAACAAATGGAGGTAAAAAATTTGTTTTATCCAATATGTACAAAAAAGTCATGGGTGTTACAGCCTCATCCTGATGTACAAAAAAGTCTATGTACAACTTTTTTGGATGTTATCCAATCTGTATTCCCTTGTTAAGAATCTGATTCATAAAAGGTTAAAAGGCATTGATGTTTTTTTTACAGGTATTGATGTTTTTCTTACATAATATTTCAATTCTTTTTGAGTTAATACATTCTTCTTCTTTATCTTTACTGACTATCTCAATTGTTTTTAGTTAAAACATTATTTTTTTTGTACAAATACAATGAAGAATGAATTGAAAAATATGCTACAATTTGTTTTGTTTCAATCGAATCGGGTCGTGTCGTGTTAATGGGATTTAATCAGATAAAAAATTTAAATCGTGCCAATCGTGTCATGTTAAAAGTGGGTCGTGTCCGGGTTATAAAAAACAACACGACATCATGTCGTGTCGTGTTCGTGTCACTAAAAAAATATTTCGTATCGTGTCGGGTTGTACCTGAACCCGACCCAACAACACGATTTGCCACCCCTATGCACCACCCACCAAGCTCTTCTCCCCTCGAGTTAAGAATCTCTCTATTTCTCATATTTTATTCTCTTTAACTGATCGATGGTCATTTTTATTTTTGAAAATGGGCGTGATTTGATTCCCTTTATTATTAATAAATTTCTTATTTGCAGTTATGAAGGTGTTTGGGGTAGTTGGAACCCCTGTCTCCCTAGCTCTCTTCACAGATGTCGCTAACTCCAAGTATAACCTCTCTCTCTCTCTCTCTATGTATATATATATATATATATATATATATATATATATGTGTGTGTGTGTGTGTGTGTGTGTGTGTGTGTGTGTGGTTGTAGTAAAAGTTTGCAATATATTTGTACACCCTGTATTTTTGACGATTTAAATAATTATGTGATTAATTATTATTATGGGAATAAGTATGCGATTAATTATTGTTGTTGGATTAATTAAATTAAAATGCGAGAAATTAATTTGTTTTTAATCCGAATTAAAATAATTATTAACTAGCGTGCCTCTTCCAAAATTTTAATTCTTTTGCAAAGTTTTGAATTCAAAAGAGTTAATTTTTTCGCGCAGTCGTGAACTTTATCAAACTCATCTCGACTAACAACATCAACAGTACGAGAATACATCAAGAAAACAAATCAGGAGAGGAACACAAATAACCACAGAAAAAATTGCACTACAGGATCTACACAGTAAATTAGTGCAACAGACTCTGATACCAATTTGAGAACCCGTGTGCGATAAAGATTCTAATAGTTTCTCAAATTCCAATCACAAACTTATTTAATTAGAGTCAATTTATGAATCAAATTAGTTCATCCCTTAAACTCAAATAACTACGTGCGTGCAGTGTCAAACCAACATAAATAAAGTATGCGACACAATAATTTAGGAAAATTGCCCTCAGGGAAAAATCTTTTATTTCACTATAATTATAAATCGCAACTTACATCAGTCACAATGAAATACAGTTTGACACTCGAATACCTGCAAGCGTCAGTCGATGTTGTCAACAATAAGTCCACACGTAGCGAACCTACATGAAATGCAGTCCAGTCTTCAACTTAGAGACACCGCATCACTCCTTTATGACACACATTCACAAAACTTTGTCGAGACTCACTCCACAATAGTATGAAGCCCTCGGAGAGTCAAGAAAATGTCCACAAAGCACTTAGGAAGTGGAAGAAAGAGAGAAGGAGTCTGGAACTGAAAAGCTCAGAGAGAGAAAATATAGCACGTAACTGAGGAAAGAGAAACAGTTTTGGAATTAAACATTTTTAAATCCCCTAATGATGGGGTTCAACTCTCAATGCTCCCATCATTAGGGCACAACTTCCAAGGTGAACACATACTGCCACCACTACTTGGGGATCACGTGGAATGGATGACAGGTGTCTCCCACTCTCACACATCAGTACATCAGCATCTGACAACTCAAAGACATATCTTCATTTGTGCAGCTTGACATTTTTACCCCTCAGTCTTCCATCTACACAAATGACTAAGGTCTAGGGGTGATTGATATAACAATATGAGACCTCGTCCCTGCTCAAGCCAAGCTCGGCTCAAGCCGACCCCGCAAAGTGTGCTCCCCTGATCCATCTTGCATCAATGGTATACCATATAGGTTGATTGTAATGGGTGTGACTCAAGATATTTATCCTAAAGATACAAATGATATTTTGAATATGACGATACAGTAATCTAACTTATCTAACTTGACCAAAAAACACTCTAAAGTTGGAATTCAAAGATCAAAGATGAGGAAGAAATGAAAGAAAGGAAATCATGCATGAAGTTGTCAGTGGGAGAAAGATAAGCATGAAGAAGCATACATCTCAACATTTCTAACATTTTAAAGAAAAGTTACGATTTCCATTGTATACCCCTTGTTTACAGGATTCACCCCCTTAGACAGGTTTGTTATTTATAATTTTGATCGATCTTATAAAAAATAACTTTGTAAAGGATTGTTACTATTATTGTACATTATTAATGAGGGAAGAATTAAAATAAACTTTCATTCAAGAGAATGGATCCTGTGACTACTATTATGCTGGCAAAAAAGTGGATAAAAAAACATATGGAAAATACAACCTCCCAATTTAAGGTTGAATTCATTACCCACCATTTTCTATACAATACTTGTCTCCAAAACTTACATGTATAACCACAATTCATCTTTGACAATTTAATCCCTAATGCTTCATATCCAAATTGATGTGGAAGCTCGTGGCCTTCTATGCTTTACATCCCGATAATAGTCTCACACCTGTTGATTTTAAGAGAATTAGCTAAATTTGCAAATTAACCATAGTATTTGCAAAAAATAAGCTATCGTACAAAGACTATAGTTAGGTTCTGTTGCAATTCAACTTGCATGCAATTTTCATGCCCTAAAACTGTGTTTGGACCTCGGAAATATTTACAGAAACAAAAACCAAAAAATATTTTTTCCTTTATAATTTTGTCAGGGAGAATAAAAAAACTGTATTGAACTTTTTGCAGATAAACCCGTAGTAGTACATGGGGTATTAGGACTGTTCTAAAAAAACTCGCCTAGGCTTCGCCTAGGCACACCTAGGCTTAAGGCTTGGGAGAAACGCCCCGCCTTAAGTTTTTTTCCGCCTTATTCTTAGTAAAACCCTTAAGGCACACTTTTTTCTAAAAACAACAATGCTTTAGTGAAACGATATCGCCTTTTAAAGATTTTTTTTACTAACTGGACCATTATCTCATCCAAAATAATCAAATAGTAATTTAATTTGCATATATTCAGACATATTTTATGATATGTACAATTTTAGTATTTTAATAGCCTTGTAATGGTGGCCTTGTTATGGTTAAAAATATTAAAATATATTAAGAAGGCCTAAACGCCTTTTTACGCCTAAGGCCCGCCTAGGCTTTTAAGGCTTAAGGCTTAGGCTCCACGCCTCGATCACGCCCAATGTTTTTTAGAACCTGGGGATAGTTCACAGGTTTTTCCGTGTTTTACCCCATTTTTCTATATTCAAGGATGTGCATGCCTTGCTGCAATTTATATTTACAATAAGGCCCTGTATGACTTGAGGTGAAATATTTTTTCATTGGGTGAAAAGTACTTTCACATATTCATACCTAAAATTTTGTTCATATAAAACTGTACTAATAATATACATCTATAACTAAATCTAAGTAAAAAAAAATCACCATTTTATTCTTTACTTTGGCGAAATATTACCGGACAGGGCCTAAGGACAGGAAATGATAATCACGATTATAACAAATATTCGGACCCAAATCAACGTGGGAGAGAAACTCTTACCACTATCTGAGGTATCTTCAACAATACAAAAGACAGTGTGTACAAAACACTTGATATTACTATCGCTGCAACAATGTTGTAGGTCAGGCGCTTATCATCTTTATTGGGAACAAATGTTGTTTTCAATGTATTGGTTAGCTCAAATATCCTGTACGAGACCTGCAAGCGAAATTAATAGCAATGGGTCAACATTAAATTTCCGTGAGTTATACAATTTTGTTACATATATGCGGATAAAAAAGGACCTGAAATGCGGACTTCTTCATTTAGGGTCAAAATAAACCAGTTTTTCAATGAAATATTGTAGATATAATCTCCATGGTTCGAAGACCATCTCTACCAAGTTTCATCAAAAAATTCATCTGGGAAGTGCATGAAATGCGAAGTTGATAAATATACGAGTTTTGAGCCGTTAAAACTTTTTATGATCATCTAACCCACTTAGTGAACGAATTTTTGATGAAATTTGGTGGAGATGGTATCCTAACCATGGAGATCATTTCCACCAAATTTCTGTAAAAAAAAAACATTTATTTAGACCCTTGAATGGGGAAGTCCATTTTTCAAGTCGTTCTTGTTTGTATATTTATATAGCCTCAATTCCCATAAGATGACATCACCCACTTACCGCTACATATATGGAAGTGGTGAGCATGAAGTTCAACATAGGGTAATCTGGAATAAGGGAAAGCAACAACTTAGGCTGACCATCCGGCACACCGGACCTACATACATAAGAAGTGTGATTCGATCATTTCCAAGAGAATGACTATGATTATATGATCCTTTCAACATGAATTATGATAAGCATGACTTGTAAAACACATTACTTTAGTCGACCCAACTCAAAATCTTAAAATTAGTCCATAATTTTCTCAAGTTTCTTGTTTTTCTTTCTCAATCGATTTGATATAGAGAAATCCATTTAACGCACAAGCCAAAAGACAGGTGCCTCTCTAAGCAAGCAATTTTGTTGTATTTTATTTGATGGGATAATAGAAACATTATCAGCTAATGTCGTCTCCTATGATTTTAGTTTTAGCAAATGTTGAGTAACAAACAAATAGAGTGATAGAATATGCAGTCATAGGTAAATTCAACACACCTTAGCCATATGTGAATCTGTGAGATGTAGGTCTCCAGAATGATTTTTCCAAGCCATCTGATGAGTTGAAAGCAAAAAACCGGGATTTAAATAAAAAAAATATTCTAACTGCAGGCAAACCTTTTAGATTGTCAAAATCTTGCAATGATTTCGTGGAATTTACACAAATGGAAAGAAAATTTAAAATTATAAAAAATAAAACCATTGCCACTTACGCTAAAAGAGTCAAGTTGTAGCTACGAAAATGCTGGGTGACGTTTCTCAAGCTTACGTAAACACTGATCAACATAAAAGTTGCAATTTCTATAAAACCACAAGCAAAAACTTTCAAATATTCTTATGTTATAGCATTTGGGGAATAATATACATACGTTATTGGAATCCATGAGGTATAAGGATGGTACTTATTGTACTCAATCTTCGAAAGCTTGTAGATATACTCGAACCAAAAATATCCTATCTGGAAAACGTAGTTTTTTTTATTTTTATTATGTTGCAGCAAACGGATAACTCCAGGGAAAAGAATATTGGGGTAAAAGAAATATATATTACCGTTAAGGAAATTATCGCAACAGACGTTTTAATTGATATCCTCCGTTTTATATCTGTTTCCTCTAGTTTCTCCATCCACCTCTCAATCTACAATATCAAATTTCAACAGGTTAGCAATTGACATCATTTCTTGTTTCCTTTATAGAACAAAAAAATAGAGAACAGCCTCAGCTCTCATAATAGTAATTGTACTCAGAATAATTGTAAAGTTTTTTTTCTTTACTTTGCCCTAGAGATAATTGCATAATTAGACATACAACCTAAAAGTTCAAAAATTAGACTCACCCCCGCCCCTCCCACACACACCCGGAGCATGTGCATAAACCCACTTGTACCTTATGCATCATCGTTGGATGTAGGGGGAAAGTCTAATTTTTTAAATTCTAAGGGCGTTAAGTCTAACTATGCAATTATCTCAGGGGTTAAAGTTATAAATAACCTAAAAATAATAATAATTGGAAAAAATATCATCGAAACTTACTGTTGGATGATAATAAGCATATAACATTCCTATTATCCATATGTAGCGGTCAAGGCCCGAACGGAAATGCCACTCGTGCAAGAGAGACAATTTAGGCTTTGAAGGATCCGTGTATCCTGCAATGTATTTACATCTATTAATATAAAAAAGGATTTTTTTTTTCCTTGGTACAAGAAAAAATTGTGCAGATGTAATGATAACCATAGCGAAACTAGTGGTACTGAAAGTTATTAACCAAGAAGGAAAGTCAATGGGCTCCAAACCAGTTCAAACACTCCAGGTACCTCCCATATGAGGATTACCACCAAAAAGTAGGTTACAATTTTTGCAGCAATTACAGTACCGTTCTCATTATATTTGTTAAAAATACCAAGAGCCCCATAAACCATGAGAGTGAAAAGAGTGTGCATGGGGCATATGTAGTATAACATGTAACTGTTGTTGAGAACAACACAGCAAAATAACACCAAAAAGTTAAGCCGCCACATCATCTGCCATATAAAAAAGTTATACAGTCAGAAGCATAATATCAAAACTAGAGGTTATTTGGCAGTTGCCCCATTTATTTTGTTATACCTAGTTTATCCCTCACTGTTCCTGGAGTTTGACCCCCACAAAAGAATCATAATTACATTTGTTATGACACTTTGTGAGAATCTTTTGTGACGATTTATGACATTTTGGGGTGTCAAAGTCTAATAAGTGAAACCAGTGTGGGCCCAATTCAAAATAGCAAAACAAATGGGAGCCAAATGCTAGATAATCCGAAACTTATATGGGAGACTATGAACCTGAGCAAATCTTCCGAGGCTAAAATCTTTGCGGATGTAGTAATATGAGAAGTTCCCAAATCCAGTCATCCACACATATGCCGCAATGAAAAGTCGTATAGCATTATAAATTTCTGTTGCAGCGAAGTAATGGTACATTAGAAATAATACCTGCATATAAAAGTAGAAAAAAATTTAGAGTTAGTAATCACTGATGTTGAGAATAACTCCAAACTGGGGGATAATTGCAATTGAAAGTAGAAGAAAGAACAGTACAAAATTAATTTAAAACAATTACTAAATACCTCTAAAACAATAACAATCCATATAATAAATATAGTGTTTGGTTATAATACAGTCCGTGCCTCCTATGCAGTCTTAGATGATAGCCGTAAATAAGGCAGTAAGTTGGTACACATGGGGCGGTCGAAGCCCCTAAATGTCAAATAGAGTCCCTCTCACAATATCATATAGCTCTATTGATTTAATAGTTTGGTGATGTGAAGGTGCAAAGGCTCTTGACAATCTTGGCTCAAATTTATCAGATGGCTTTTACAGATTAGTTATGTGAAGGTTCAAAAATGAAAAGAAGGCTTTAAGCCATAAAAAATAATATAGGGTTATTTAGAATTTGACCCCTATTTATTTTTGGTATTCAATTTAATCTACCTTTTCGATCAAGTTAGGATTATTTAAAATTTGACCCCTATTTTATTTCTGGTATTCAGTTTAACCATGCCTTCTGATTTTTATTTTTATTTTAAAATTTTTTGGCGTTAGGCCAAAATAAGAAACCAGTCTTAAATAAAAAAAATGATTTTTCTTATTCGAAAAGTATATTTGTAAACATACTGAAAATATTTCAAAAATGATCAATTGTCACCTCATTTGTATTTAAAAAAATTGTCTTTGCTTGTTTACTAGGAAAAAAAAAAGAGACAAATTAACAGGAGAAGATCATTGATTTTGTTTGGAACCAAAAAAATTAGAATGAGCATAACAAGATCAGCAAACATGATACCACAACTTTATTCACAAACATATAAAATTTGTAAATAAAGGTTCTATATTTAAAGAAAAAACTTAAACACTATGAATGATTGAATTTATGTGTGTGAATGAAATAGGCTTTTGACAGACAAGCAGTGATTTATATTTAGAAAGAAAAAAAAGCATAATATTAATTTTATATTTTTTTTATCCTAGATAGTGACAGCCTAGTACATAGTGATATTAGTTGGACATATAGGAGAGTGATGTGCCACTTAGGTCAACACTAGTGATGACATGGCAGGGTCACGTCAACATTTCCGGTGAACTCGTTGGAAAAAACAGTGGAAAATTGTCAAAAATTTTGACGTGGCTCTACAAACACCCAGTGATGAAGCGGCACTATCACATCAGCTGTTCAAGTCGGCACAACTAATGTCATTGTGAGGTTTTTTCATTAGTTCAAACATAAATTGAATTTAACATTAATATAATATTTTTTATGGACTGTAACCAACTCTAAATTAAATGACTTCGATATTTTATCTTCCGACATTAGTAAAATTGGTTTTTATTTCAACTAATTCTATTTGATTTAGCCCACAAAAAGAAAGAAAACTTTAAAAAGTCAAATCCAAAAGATTTAATAATAAAGGGGACTCATTAGTTTAAGAGTGTTATTACAAGTTCCGGTGTGCTTGAAGGTTTCTACACATTTTTCTCTCTAGACTTCTTTAAACCCAAATTTAAGCCAAGGATCACCTCTCCCCTTTCTAGTTGTCTTATTTTCCTCAAAGATTTGTCACATGCAATGAGTTCCTTGAATGATTACTTGATTTTACAACTTTGAGGCTGAAATTCCATAGTTTAGCCTTCAGATTTGGGTTTTTTGACTTTATCCATAAGAAAATGTTGTATTTAAAGATAATCCCTTGTATTTTCAATAATTAGACTCCCACCTCCCCCGGCCACATGTCCATCATCCCATTTGTACCTTAACCATCATCCTGCTCATACGCTATGCATCAACCCGCTTGTACCTTATGCATGCGGGGGTTTAGTTTAATTATTGAACATCTAGGGGGTATCTCTGAATACAACATTATTTGAGGAGGTAAAATCAACAACCCTTCAGAGTTCTTGAATCACATATATTGTCATTTGTTGTGGTGGTTGTCCCCCGTTCATCTAAGATTTATGGGATTTATTGGTTCTAAACTACTCCTATGTTATTGCATGTTCCTCCTTTTGCCTCCTGATGATGTATAAGATGGTGGAATTAAAAATAAAGATGGGAAAATCTTGATATTAGATGTTTGGAAAGAAATTCACAATTTCATACTAAAAATCAATTGGAAAATAGATACACGTGATAATTATTGAATGAGATGGTTTTATGGATTTAAAACTGTTAAATATTTGCTCAAGGCATGTGCAAGGTTGGTTAAAATTTCCTTACAAAAGTTAAAGGGAAGAAAAAGAAATGATTTTCTACAAATGATGCTTTAGATTAGTTGTATCGTAGATGTTGAGATAAATAAGATGAGCTTTAAGAATGGGATTTTAATGATGCGATTTGAAATTGATTATGAGACATAGGAAAATAAAACGATGAACTTTTGATGAAAAAAATTGACGAAACTGAATGATGATAAATATTGAGATGTTGAACCTTGATGATTATTGATTAGGGTTGAGACAACAGTATCGCTGTGTGATTACGGTATTGAGGCGATCAGGTGAAAACACCCTAAGGGTAGGATCTAGGGAAGTAAGCCACAGTAAATCGCCGTCACATAGTGAGGAGCCTATAAAAGGTTAAGGGATCACACCACACAGTGTTAGATTCGCAACGGCCAATACCACCAGTTGGCGAGCCCGGGAAACCGAGTGCGAGTTAAAGAACTTGAAAGACAATAATTGGATTAAACATTTTTTGAATTCAGTGGTTCATGTTACAGCTTAAATAGTAAAGAATATTAGATTTTAATTTGACTAAAGTTTATTTTAATTTGATTGAAGTTTATTTTGATTTGATTAAACTTTATTCTGATTTAATATATTCTGACTTTCACACAAAAAAAGTTTATTTAATTAAACTTGTTATTTAGTTAATGTTACTTGTGACTTATCTAAAGGCCTTCAAATCTAGTTCTTTTAATTTCATTTTAAGGAACATTTTATAATTTAGTTTCACTTAATAGAGATTCTTTACATCATTTAATAAAGACACCATTATGTTAATTAATATTATCCTGCTAATCTTTCCTTTCATATCCGTTTCTGCAATGTCATTGATTGTCGCGTTGATTTATACCCTTTATTATTTCACACACTGCTTCCCCATCATATTTTGTTAGATCCTCACCGAGCATTCGGCTCATTCCATTTCTTTTTCTTTTCCTCTCACCCGTAATAGCACGGGTGAGGGAAAACGGATTTCTGGCAGCTCTGAATAGATTACGGGTACCATGCAGTTTGTTATATGGGTTGTAGTTAATATATTAGTTTTATAGCGTTGCTCTACTGTGTTACCATGATGGGTTATTTTCATATGCATTAGTTATTATATTAGTTTCATATTCCACTTCCGCATCATATTTTGTTAGATCCTTACCGAGCATTCAGCTCATTCCGTTTCTTCTCTCTTTTTCCCTCCCATGTAATAAAAAGGATAAGAGAAAAACGGACTTCCGGCTACTGTTTCAGCTCTGACTAGCTATCGAGTACAGCCACGTCATGCCCAAGATATCGATGATTCTACTGTGATGGTTGTTTCAGTTTGTTATATGCATTGTAATTATTATATTAGTTTTATCACGTTGCTATATTGTGTTACCAGTATTTTCAAAAGGGATTTATAAATGTGTAGAAAAAAGCGTAAGGCATTGTTTGTCAAATAGTCATTGTTTTAAGCACCTAGGGGAGTCAAAATGTGATCATTTTGTCTGTAGTAATAGAGAAAAATAAAATAAAACGCCTAGAACATATTGTAGCCCTAAAATACTCTTTTGGGAGTCGTAGGAATCCCTAGACACACAGGAGCACGGTCAATTGAAGGAAATAGAGGGAAGGAACCTGCGATTGAAGGAAACAGAGAGGAAATCAAACAAAATTTAAAGGAAACCCTTCCAAATCTCCAATTGCAGCCCTTGATCTGTTTTGTGGCTAGTATTTTTTATGTACACTAGCCTTCCGAGAATTATTCGTATTTTTGTTTATTTTTATTTTCATGTCTTAGTTTAGTAATTTTTCCTCTTTTAGTTAGTATAGGTAGTTGAACACAAATCAAACATGGTCAATCAGATGTGATACTTTTCACCTTATGAAGAAATATAAAAACAATACGTTAAAAAATGTTTGAAGATTTAGATGCATTGTTTTTAAAAATGACAAACCTGCATCCATCCTTTCCACTCCTCAGTTTGATGCCTGTTCAGATAAAGTATAGATTTCCCTGTGAGAGGTGACTTATCATGATGTATCTTGAAAGAAGTAATTGCCGAAACTATTATGAGGAGGAAGTAGAGAAATAAGAAAAGATCCCAGTTGTAACTCTGCAAACACAAATAATAATCAAGGCGCAAACTAATTAAAGGTCCCAGCATTATCAGTTAATAACATTATAGAAAATATAGAAATAAAAAAGGGCAAACCCAGTGCACGAGGCTCCCGCCACTGCGGGGTACTGGGGGGGCTAGATGTACGCAGCCTTACCCCTGCTTGCGCAGAGAGGCTGTTTCCGTGAATCGAACCCGTGACCTCAGGTCACAACGGAGGCAACCTTACCGTTGCGCCTGGGTTCACCCCAATAGAAAAGATAGAAATAAATAAAATAAAATAAAAGGTTTGACACCCACACCTTCTTTGATTCACCAAAGAGATTTGTACGGTCGCACAAATAAAAGTAAATCAAAAGGGCGCCAAATTCTGATCTGGAGAAAAAGTGAGAGAGAAGAAAGTATTCAGCATTGTCAGCAGCAGCCCTCAAGAAATTAAAGTGATTTAAGGCCAAAGATATCGAACGTAATATACATACATAGCTCTCAAAATCAATCGATTTTCAAGCAAGAATGACTGATCCAATATAAAGAGCCTGGAAAGATATAAAACATATGGACACGTGAACATATAGCTAGTTAACAATCTTAATAAATAATTAAATGTAGCGAAAGGATTTTTTTAACAAACCTAACAATGTGAGATGTAACGGATGAACTCCGAACAACTCTAGGAGAGGCTGACTGAAGACCACCCCCTTCCAATAAAACAACTTTGTCCTCTTCTTTAATGGTTTCAATTCCCAACTCAACCAAATTGATATCAGATTGCCTGCCACTAAAATACACATGTTTAGAGAGGAAATTACAGATTTTCTTGTTCAAACTATTTTTCTCATTGCAAACAGAATACTAGAATCAGTTATCCCGTAATTTCCCTTGATAAGTAAATTCCCACAAAGTTAAACAGAGCCTGCTGATTAAATAATTAAAAATCCATCTCACTGAGCCTTCCAAACAATGAGAGGATTAAATAATAAAGAGTAAAGAACATCACATAATTACCAATAAAAACTTATTTCTTCTGAGTTATAGCAACACAATAAGTTACAATAGTAAAAATAAGAAATAATTACTCATAACATGTTAATGGTGAAGTGAAAACTACTTACTTTTTTCCTCGCACAGAATTGCACAAGAGCATGGAGAGAAGAAAATCAGTGCTAAATAATTGTGAAACTTACGTTTTTTGTGACACTGAATTTTTTTTGTGCTCCAGAAACTCCGAACGTAACCAAGCTACAAATATTGGGATAATTCCAAGAAAAAATGACACCTGTAATTGATAGAATAATATATGTCAAATCTGAATTTTATTATGCC
Source organism: Sambucus nigra (assembly GCA_949130495.1). Taxonomy (NCBI): domain Eukaryota; kingdom Viridiplantae; phylum Streptophyta; class Magnoliopsida; order Dipsacales; family Adoxaceae; genus Sambucus; species Sambucus nigra. Next base: position 688,994,551 of record OX422212.1, read on the forward strand.
AACATTCATTAACATTCATTAATGGGTATCTGTTTAAAAAGGGAGCCGCAATCTTGTAATTCAAATGCTTATACAATAGAGAGAGAGAGAAAGAGAGAGAGATAGCACTTGAAACAAGAGGCATTTTGTTAATGACTAATGATATGTACGACCAAAATTACCCTTGTTTTGTAGTTTTTATACTTACATATGCATTAAACAAGATCATCAAAGATTCTACACTAAATAACACCTCCCCAACCCCACCCAACCCCTCTCTGAAAAAAGTTGATTAAGAGAAAACCACTTTCAAGTGCGTTATGGTTCCTTCTCTTTGATTGATTAAGAAAAGTGGATACAATCTCTCAGGCCCTGGCAATGGCATAAAAGCCCTATCTCTTTTCCGATTATATTGTAGTTTAGAGTAAATTACCAACTTAGTCGCTAAACTATTACCCAAGCTTTAAATGGCCCCGAAACTTCATTTTGTCTCAATTAGTCCCTAAACTAATCAATTTGATTCAACGTGGTCCTTCCATTACTTTATTTTGTTAATTTTAATGCAATGAGGGTTAACATTGTCAAGCCAATTTATACTCTAAAATAAACCACTCTTATAATATAATTAACCGAGAAACTATCAATAATAATCCCTAATCCTTAGTTAACCATAAATTGGACTCCCATTAGACCGAACATTTAACTAATTCACAATCTCTATATCTTAGAAAGGGGAAAAAAAGTGATAAAAGAACCCTCTCGCCAGCATCTTCCCCCGCTCCCTGTTACGGAGTTCTCCAATGACTTCCCCTCCATTCAGGGACTTTCCTATACCTCCTACATTCCGGCGAACCCCATCCCCTATCACCCCGGCAAAGTCACAAAGCCTAGCAATCTACATATGTGTATAATCGGCGTATAAAGATTTGAGCACATCACAAATCGAATTTTCCAGATTATAGTTTCATATATATATATATATGCACACACGACAATAGATCTTGGTGTAACTTCTTTTTTTTTCGGCAACCGCATGGACCTCCGACAACAGATATGTATATATGGCTCCAAATACATACAAGTCAGCACATATATATAACCCCCCCCCCCCCCCCCCCCCCACACACACACACATAAGTGTTGTTAAATGTGAACCAGACCAAGAAAAATAGAGGGAAGCAGAAGAATAGAAGAGAGAGAGAAATAGTAGTCGCCGATTTTCTGTGATTTCATGGGAGGGGGAAACAAAGGGAGGTCTAAGTGGAGGTGATTCAACATGCATGTTTAGTTACAAGATCACGATATTCAAAGTGGGTGTGGGGTGTGGTTGGTTATAAACATGAAATATTTATGTGATTGGCCTATAATACCCCCTAAATTCAGTTAAAATTTTTACAGAATTGGATGCAAGGACGACATTGAATAAAATCAATTACTTCACCAAAATGAAGTTTAGGGACCATTTTAAAAATTCGGATACTAGTTTAGCGACTAAAAAGATAATGTACTCTACAATTTACGCCCTAGAATGAAAAGTGAGCAAAATTTAACAGTCCCCATAAATAACCTGAATCTGATTATTAGCGCGACCAATGGATATCAAGGCCAATCAGGATCGGATAAAAAATAAACCAAACACGGATTGTCTGTTAAGATTCAATCTCCAAAACATTGGGATACTTCGCTAAACCTCATAATCTTCACACCATTAAATTACTTCGCTTCTCATCAAACCGTTCTACTTTTCCATACATCATATAAATTAGATAATAACTCTGATTCCAATTTCATCAATAAAATCTTGTTACCACATTGTTACAGACTTGGCATTCTAATCCTAGCATTATAGCAACACAATTGACAACATTACAAACAAGGCAGAATTAAAACATCACTTCAAGCTTGAAACATATTATACCAACTATGAATTCTACACACACACACATATATACATAAATTAGAAGTTAACAGCTACTGAAAAGATTGAAATGAGCACAAAAGGCAGTAAATCAGTTACCTGGCCAGGTGTTAAAGGACCTTGGATCACCATTTGCGAGAGAATTTCACCACAACTGTCAAAATTCACAGTTTGAAAATCACTAAATCAATTTTTTATGTGTGTGATATTGTGCAGTTACTCCACCGACACAATTAGAGTGTGTTAAAAAAGCAGATATGATCCAAAGAGAGTGAAGGAATGAAAATGAACCCCAGATTTGGTGCGGCGGTGGTGGTTAGATTCGGAATTATGACTATATTGTTCGCGTGAAACTGGAGAGGCAGAGTGAGAGGTGTGGGACAATAAGTATAAATACAATTTCTTTGTTGAAGAAGACAGGGAGTTGGTAAATCTAATAACATAATATAATTTTGGTGTCTCTTTAGAAAGAATTGACACGTGGACTGCATATTTAATTGACACATGGACTGTATATTTAATGCATTAAAGCTTTTCCATTTCCCTACTACACCAATGCATCTTATCTCAACACGGTTGTGTGCATTTCCAAAAGATCATATTTAATGCATTAAAGCTTTTCGATTTCCCTACTACACCAATGCAACTTATCTCAACACGGCTGTGTGCATTTCCAAAAGATAGATAAAGCCTTTTTATCTTCTCCCTATAAATATAGATTCCATGGTAACCCATTCAAATAATGGTTTCTATTTTGTGTAGCTCATCAAGGTTTTTTCCTTTGCTTCGGATCTGATTTGTTACTTGATTTCTTCAGGTATCTTATTTGTTACTTTTTTTCTTCAAGTTGTTGCTTATATTTATATTCGTCTATTGAATTTAAATGGTTAGTACTATGTTAACTGTCGCTGAGAAATCCTCTCAACAAGTGCATTGATGATATATTACTTCATACAAAAAAGTAGTTTCATGGAAAGACACACTCTGCTCAAACCCAAAAAAATATTATAGTCAGTGACAGTGAAAGAATGATGAAGAGTATTTTACCAATCTACTCCCGGTAGAGTCTAAACTAAAGTCTACCGTAAGAATTTTTTTATGTTTGAAAGTTAATCATTAATTGATAAGTCCTTAACGTGTTTATCCAATAAATGGGTATCTAAATGAGATTGGGTTCCTTTCTTCATAAGATATGGACACCTTACATTTGATTTGATTTGAATAAGATTAAGATTTTGTCTCCTAATATGGCATGTCTTTGATTGTGCCCTTACATAAGGAGATTTTGATCCATTTATGGTTTGTATTTTTTTTATCCTATATGAGGTGAGAAACCCTGAATTTTATGGGGTGTGAAATCTATTTTGGGTATTCCTTTTACAGATAATTTTGTGGGATTTTATTATGTGAGAAAGGATTTAATTTTTTTGTGAGGAGAGAAATTATTTAATTACATTAATCGCCATTGCGGTTTTATTATTGTGTTATTTTTCGTTCATTAATTTATTTTAAAATTTAAAATGTCATTATTGATTGAATTATTTGTTGGTCACAATGTCTTAGATAAGTGCTTCAGCACAACAAAGTTTCTTTGAACATATGTTAAATTTTTTAACTAGAACACATATCATAATCTTAAAATAGAATGAGTGAAAATACAATTTGCCTTTCCTCATTGTTAAATAAATGACTTCAATTTGGTATTAGTTAGGTTTGTTGGGTGCGATGATACCCAATAAGCATTATGCTTAGGTGGTTTATTATGTCGAAATGGTCATTGTTATAATAGGGAAATACATGAGATGATAGTGGGAATTTTTTAATACTTGGCTCTATAATTTTTATGTCATATGATTTCAACATACTATGCTAATGCATATTAGGGGACTTTAGAGCATTGCCGGCCCTGGCCATGTGCCAAATGGGCAACGGCACAGGCCCCATTTTAGAGTATGAACCTATATATGTATATTATAGGGGTTTAAAAATATTTTATGTATATTAAAAATGTCAATTTTTAAAATAAGTTTAATTTTTTAGGGACCATTTTTTTAACTACCCAAAAATAATTTGTACAAAGAATGATTCAACTATCCAAAAATCTCACCCAACTAAAACGGGCCCTTAAAAATAAGTTTAAATTTTTAAGGGTCCATTTTAGGTATTTAATATCTTTGTACAATATTTCTTTAATAGGGTCCTAAATTGATTTTCGCACAGGGCACTCCTAATCTTAGGACCGGCCTTGCTTTAGAGTTGGGTGAATTACTTTTTCATAGACTCATTTTGTATACTCATGTTTAATTGTAAAATAATAAATACGTATAATGGTTTGTTTTGAATATATTTTTTAACAAATTTAATGTTAGCAGTAGTTATTTTTATTTATTTGCACAATTTTAACAATATAATTCACAACAAAGACTATATTGCAAAAAAAATACTGCAATTGAATAGTCTCCAATTTTTGTTCTCATAACTCAAGTTTGACAAAAAAAATATTGCATTCATCTTGATCCTATGTTTTATTTCTTTTTGCAAGTGATAATTTAAAAATCTCAATATTATGATAGTGTTCTATTTTTTACAGAGATAGCTTGAGCCTAAGTTTGTGTTCTCCGCGTACAACTAAAAACCTTTATGTTGATTTGAAATAATATATTTGGTAAGTAGTTTTGTAGACAAGTGAACTGTGCATTTATCTAGATCTTATTTTTTTATTTCTTTTTGCAAGTGGTAATTTTAGAAATCTCAAAATTATGAGAGTATTCTATTTTGTACTGAGATGACTTGGGGCTAAATTTGTGTTCACCCTATATGTTGACTTGAAATAAACTATTTACTAAGTAGTCTTATATTTCTCTATTCCATTATTTTTTTTCCCTAATATTTTAGGCATATTTTATTTTTATGAAAGTGTTGTTTATGGGGGTTTGAGGTTAGTAAGTTTTAAAAACCTCTCTATGTTTTAATATGCTTTACTAGTTTGAGAAATAATAACACTTAGTATCTGAAATTTTTGTTTTAAGATGATAATTTCTGAAATTATTTTATCATACTTTTTTTCCAGATTTTTTCGTGTAATTTCAAAACCATTACCTGTTTTTCTATCATTTTTAGATTTTTAAAATATTTATTAATTTTTTTTTTCTAATTTTCAATTTTTTTAAAGGTTGAAATATTTTTCCCACGAGATATTTTTTTTCCTTCGAAATTTCCATTTTTTCTGGAAATTACTTTTTTTTATTAAGATTGGATTTTTTGTTGGAAAATATTTTTTTGTTTTCTTACAGTTTTTTTTAGTAATTATTTTCAATGTTTTTTATTTTCTCCAAAAGTTTTTTTGGAAATTTAAAAAAAAAAATCATGATTTTTCAGATTTTTAAACTTTTTGTTTTAATTTTAAAAATATTTTCAGCTTTTGAACTTTTCTTCTGTAATTTTCATTTTTTTATTGTAATTATTAGATTTTGTAAATATTTTTTAAATGTTTTTATACAATTTTTGTTTTTAAAGGGTATTGTGTAATAACATTCAGTGCGATGTCAGTTCCACTTCACTAGAATTATCACCTCTTGAAAATGATAAAATATTTCTTATGTATTTCAGAATTTGACTACTTTGTTTTGTAAAATAAGGACTACAAAGTGCCCGCGCATCGCGCGGGGCTTAAAACTAGTCTTTTGTAATACGATCTATATTCTCTACTCTTATATTTTCCTATTCAAATCAAATAATTAATTTATTTATGTATATATATAAAATAAGCATATATCAAATAGTCCCGTAAACTTTTTTTAATACACGTTTATTCAAGCTTTTTTGTTTTGCACCAAAAAGTCATACTCCATGCCAAAAAGATTTTACCATGCGACTGGCGCAGAATAAATGACTTTTTGGTACAAAATAAAATGCTTGGACTAAATGTGTATTAAAAAATGTTTGAGGGACTTTTTGGTATTTGATCCTATATAAAATTGTAACCTTAAATCTTAATCCAAACTTTAGAGTGACACATGGCGTATTTAATTAATTTATAAATACTTTTTTAAGGCGTTAATTTCCTAGTTTTTTATATTGTGTCACTTGAACTTCCATGTAAAATAGATATTTTCTTTACTCAAGAAGTTAAATAGACAAAGTCTTATTATGCTCTTTCCTCTCTTTTTATTTCTCTCTATTGCCTAATTATTTAATTAAATCACGTAAAGTTTCTCTCTCCGGGAGGTGAAACAACAGTTGTTTAACAACCCCATGTCTTATTTTTATTTCCCTCTGTTTCCTTTCACATCACATAACTTTTTATTTGTGAACATTTATATTGTGCCACCTGAACTTCTATATAATATAGATATTTCATTTACTCGGGAAGTTAAATAGTCAAATCTGCTTTGGTGGCTTGATTATGCCCTTTTGACTCCTCTTATTTGTCTCTTTTGCATAAATATTTAACTCGCATAACTTGTCTCTCCGAGAGGTGAAACAACCCCATGTCTTATTTTTATTTACTTCATTTTCCTTTCACATCATAGAACTTTTATTTTGTGTAGATTTTTGTTACACATTTTATTGATGATATACATCAAGGATTGATGATATGAACAACTTTTAATTAAAAAATATGGTAAGGATAGTTAACTTTATGTTAGGCCCCCTTTATTTTTCCTCTTAGATATTATATAGAATGAACTATGTGTTATGTCTACTGTTTACTAAATACAAAAGTACAAAATTACGAATTATAATCTAATTACAGAAATAAAACAAAATTACAGAAAATAAAAACTTACTTGAATTTGCAAAAAACAATAATAGAAATAGAAAAATAATTCGAGCGCTGTGAATTTTCACAGTGTCCTTAAGACAATTTATTCCCTCCAATGTGCTCCGAGGTTGATGAATTTTGTCTCCCAAGATAGAACGGATTTTCCAATTAGTTATGTAGCACGACAATAATTAATTACGACGAACTCAAATTCTGTGGCTTTTACTCAACAACAATGCAACAGATGTGAAAAGAGTTATGCAGAAAAAAGACTTTTCGGGAACAGATATGACAACACTTTTGGTATGGAAGGAATTGGAGGAGGGAATTTTTTTCATTAATTAAAAACGGAGGGAGGCATCTGTATTTATAGCAAAGTAAGTGACTGTTGGCAATAACTGACAAAAACAGTTAAACGAAATTAACTGTTGACTGTTGAAAATAACTGCCAACAGTTTATTAATTAATTAATTAATTTCGTAATTAATTAATAATTAAAGCCCAGAAAGTTAAATTAATTCGGCCAAAAAATGTAAGAGATTTTTATAAGCCTAAGCCTAAGCCCGAATCCGAGCCGAGCCGAGCCCGCCGGACAAATGCGCGCGCGCGTGTGGACCTTTGACCGAAAGTCAACCCGTGCATAGCTTAGGTCATCTCCCCTTCAAAGAGTTGGGATACCCGAAGGCATCCAAGCCTTAGTCCATCATTTGGGTTTTATTAACTCATCATTTTCCCACTACTCTTCCAATGTGGTACAAGAGTTAAAACATACTCAATACATTAACTTTCATTACTTTGTGAGTCACTTTGTGGACATATTTATCATTCATAACTTAATGAAATTGGACATGTGAATATACTACGTTAATATTCTTGCGGAGGAGAACACGTTCGTATATTTTTTCACAATTATCGTAGTGTGGGTCCCACCTAAATTTGAGCTCAAAGTTGCTCAAAATTCTGTCCAGAAAAATCTGGACAGCTTTATAATAGTCCAATTTTCCAACAATCCCCCACATGAATGATATATCGCTATAAATAAAACAGAACAGATGCTAATGCAGATGCAGAGACATGTTGAGTAAAACTGAAGATTTATTGCATCGGGAGAAGTAGCCTAGTGGTCTTGAACTTTCCTTAGTGATATACTATCGGATTTACTTGGTTAATCAGTAGACTTCACGTCCTTGAACCGTCAACCGTTTCTGTAAACTTAGACAACAGTATTCACACAATAACTCTTCAACACAGTTGGTTCTCACGTTTGTGTTCATTTTGGCCATGAACACCACTTGATTCCGTGAGTATTTTAGAGAATATGCCTTTCATTATTCTCATAGAAGTGGCCCCTTTCTTACTCACGTAGGTGACTTCCATAGAGAGTATCCTGCAATACCCCACTTAGACATACTAAGATATGGATGTCATTAAAATCATAACTTATCCTAATTTCGCGGCAGATATGCAGTGTCTCATCTTTGGAATGGATAGGATTAAATCTCTTCCAGTGCTTACTGAATACAATGTAGTTCGGTTTGCCCATTGAACCTAGATCATGGGATCTTCAGTCAACTAAGTTGGGTTGCCACTATATTGATTCTTATTTATTTATAGGCTTTAGACCCATTCCTCTCGATGATCTATCAACTTGCTCTCGGTTTAAACCTTTCGTTAGTGGATCCGATATATTATCTTTTGACTTTACATAGTCAATTGAGATAATTCCATTTGAAAGAAGTTGTCTAACGGTATTGTGTCGACGACAAATATGTCGTGACTTTCCGTTATACATGTGATTTTGTGTCCTTCCAATCGCTGATTGGCTATCGCAATGAATACATATTGCGAGCACAGGTTTAGACCAATTTGGAACATCCTCTAAGAAATTTCGAAGCCATTCATCTTCTTCTCCAGCTTTTTCTAGTACAATGAATTCAGATTCCATTGTCGATCTAGTAATGCACGTTTATTTTGAAGATTTCCAAGATACGGCTGCACCTCCAAGGGTAAACACATATCCACTCGTAGACTTAGAGTCTTTTGTATCGGATATCCAATTTGCATCGCAATGTCCTTCAAGAACAGCTGGATATTTTGAGTAGTGCAGTCCATAGTTTTGAGTATATTTTAAATAACTCAAAACTCTCAATATTGCTTTCCAGTGATCTCTTCCTGGATTACTCGTAAATCGACGTAGCTTACTTATTGAGTATGCTATGTCCGGTCGCGTACAGTTCATGATATACATTAAACTACCAATAATACGAGAATATTCTAGTTGAGATATGCTTTCATCATTATTTCTTGCTAGATGTAAATTTACATCTACAGGTGTCTTAGTAGGACTAATATCATACTTCTTGAATTTTTCAAGTACTTTCTCTATGTAATGAGATTGAGATAATATAAGTCCATCCGATGTTCTAGAAATTTTAATTCCTAATATAACATCGGCGATTCTCAAATCTTTCATGTCAAATCTACTACTCAACATTTGTTTTGTAGTTTTGACAATTTTCAAGTTACTACCCATGATAAGCATATCATCAACATAGAGGCATACAATGACATATCCATTTTGAATATATTTAAAGTAAACACATTTATCGCATTCATTAATTTTGAAACCATTTGATAACATTGCATTATCAAATTTTTCATGCCATTGCTTAGGTTCTTTTTTTAATCCATATAGTGATTTAACAAGCTTACATACTTTTTCTTCTTTTCCTGGAGCCTTGAACCCTTCAGGTTGCTCCATATAAATTTTCTCGTCTAGTTCACCGTTTAAGAATGCGGTTTTTACATCCATTTGATGTATTTCAAGTCCATTAATAGCAGCTATTGCTATTAATATCCGAATGGACGTTATTTTTGTTACCGGTGAATATGTGTCGAAGTAATCCAACCCTTCCTTTTGCCTATAGCCTTTAGCTACAAGTCTAGCTTTATATTTATCAATTGATCCATCGGCCTTTAACTTCTTTTTGAAGATCCATTTATAACCCAATGGTTTTGAACCTGGTGGAAGATCCACTAGTTCCCATGTGTGATTTTGTAATATGGATTCAATTTCACTATTAATTGCTTCTTTCCAATTGGAAGCATCGGGTAAGGATATGGCTTCTTTATACGATTTAGGTTCATTTTCTAGAAAATATGTTAGAAAATCCAGACCGAAAGAAGTCGAGGTTTTTGCTATTTTATTACGTCTTGGTTCATCCTCTATTGATTCAATAGGTTGATGAGTGCCACTTGTAGTAGCTTGATTTGTCCTTTTAGAAGGACTAGATTCTCGGGTCATGTTATACGGGAATTCATTTTTAAAAAATAAAGCGTCCCTCGATTCAATAACCATATTTACATGAATATCCGAAATCTCAGATTTACAAACTAGAAATCGATATGCACTGCTATTAGTAGCATAACCGATGAATACACAATCCACAGTTTTTGGCCCTATTCTTACCTCTTTAGGTTTAGGAACCATCACTTTGGCTAAGCACCCCCACACTCATAAATATTTATAGGATGGTCTTCGACCTTTCCATAGTTCATAAGGTGTCTTGTGAGTCTTCTTGTGAGGTACTTTATTTAAAATGTAATTAGCAGAAAATAAGGCTTCCCCCCACAAATTTTATGGAGCTCCTGAACTTAATAACATTGAGTTCATCATCTCTTTCAAAGTACGATTTTTGCGTTCATCAACACCATTCGATTGAGGAGAATAAGGAGCGATTATTTGATGAATAATCCCATTTTCAGAACAAAATTCCTCAAATAGATATTCATATTCACCTCCTCTATCACTCCTAATAACCTTTATCGTTTTGCTTAATTGATTCTCAACTTCATTCTTATATTGTTTAAATGCATTAATAACCTCATCTTTACTATGTAACAAATATACATAGCAATATCTTGTGCAATCGTCAATAAAAGTAATAAAATACTTTTTCCCACCTCTAGTTTGAACAAATTTTAAATCACAAATATCGGTGTGAATTAAATCTAAAGGTTCAGTTATCCTTTCAATAGAATGGAAAGGTAATCTAGCTAATTTAGATTCCACACAAATTTCACATTTATGATTTTTATCAATATTAAATTGTGGCAAAAATTCCAAGTTAATTAATATACGCAATGTATAAAAATTAACATATCCTAATCTAGCATGCCAAATATTAGATGACTCAATCAAGTAAGAAGAACTAGCAATTTCATTCATTGAAATAGATGTCTTTGGGGTTACAGTAAGAACATTGATTATAAAGATCCCCTCATTTAGGTAGCCCTTTCCTACATACATGTCATTCTTTGACAACACAAAGCTATCAGACACAAACACAAGCTTGAAACCATTTTTAGTAAGGAGTGATCCAGAAATCAGATTCTTTCGGATATCAGGCACATTAAGAACATTATTGAGAGTAAGTTACTTTCCAGAAGTCATTTTTAGAGCTATCTTTTCTTGTCCCACCACCTTAGAAGTGGAAGAATTTCCCATAAAGAGGTTCTCCTCATTTTCCAAAGGCTTATAGGTGGAGAACATCCATTTGTTTGCACAAATGTGTCATGTGGCACCATTGTCCACCCACCATTACTTGGTATTTCCAACCAAGTTACATTCAGAGACCACGACAGAAAGATTCATATCCTCCAAGTCATTGGTGATATTCTCACCCTCAGTTACATTTGCTTGAGGATTGTTTCGATTTTGCTTCTCAGGCTTACGACACTCGCTTGAGCGGTGTCCAGGTTTACCACAGTTGTAGCATTTGCCTTTGAACTTCTTCTTGTTCTGTTTGGAAGTGCCTTCTGAAAAATGTTACTAAAGCCGTTTATTAAAAATAAACTATTTAAGTAACTCCGATCTGTTTTTTTAAGAAACTCTTTTCGTAAAAACCAAACTATTTGAACACAAGATGTGTTTAACAAATTAGTATGTACGAGATCTATTCAAGTTTTGAATAACAGGTTTATAAAGTAGTTTAAAAAACTTAAACTCAGCACAACCAAGAATGAGATGAGAAGATGTAGAAAGATTATGTTCACTATGTTTTTTTACGTGGTAAAACCTCACCAATTGAGGAAACATCCATGACTCCCTCTACGGAGTAAAATGAAAAATCCACTAAAACAAATATATGAGTTACAAACTATACAACTAACATGCAAACAACTCAGACCTATATAAGTTTAGTAATGTACCCTCTGGTGTCCTTAAAACTTCTCTGCAGTTTTGATTGTAGATGTAGTTCTCCTAGTTTGTTAACTTCTGATTTGTTCCAGCACTTTACGTCGACTCTTTGTTCACAAGATCTTATTACCAACACTTTTCGTGTTGTAGGGTGAAAGTGTTTATGGAGGTGCTTTCTAACACATGCATGCACACACACACACTTATTAAGTACAAACAGTCCTAACAAATTACAGTAACACTATATGCTGTGATCTTTTCTTTTTCTTTCTTCTTACAAAACTTTTCACCTTATTTGACCTTTAAATCATTCCCAGAATCTACGGATACCTTGCTAGGAAGACAGACAAGGTCTTAATCAATCTTAGAATATAGAAAAGATTTTCGAGATTGAAAACCTCCAAGTGAGATTCGAAACTAGGTCAAAGGTTTAGTTTTACAAGAACTAGAAACAGAAAACATTTATTGTTAATTTCACAACGTTTTATGGAAAATAATCAACAATATATTTCTCAAGATGAGAAATAAAGAATGAAACTAAGTGTAATGTAACATGAATAACTCAGATCTGAAATTTCTATGAAATCCGAAAGTAGATCTGAGTAAACATTTAAGTTAAAAACAAGATCTAACGAACAGGAGGTTACAGCAACAAAAACTCAACTCAAACTCTCAAGAACACTCAGAGTAGTGTTTTGGATATGAAGGTGTTTTGAAGAAGTGTTTGAGTTTAGTTGGAAGAGGTTTAGACGAACAAGGTTAGGGTTTATAACTCTCTCTCTCCTCTCTGTTTTCTCTCTTCTCTCTCTACTCTCTCAATTTTTCTCAGAGGAAACGAAAATGGCAAAAGTCTTCGAAGTCTGAGATTAGGGTCCCTTTTATAGGGTGAAGAGAAGGTTCGAGAGGCTGGCTCAAAACCAAGGGCCAGGATTAAGTCAAGTCAAATTGACTTAGATCGAAGGGTTCTAATAAAGCAGTGATTAAACGAATCCTGATTGGTTTAGAAAGTTGTACTGGGATTCACCAAGATAACATGCAGATTGTCGATAGCTAAAGATCCAAGGGCTAAAAACATACGCGTTTTAACTCAGTAAAGAAACACAGTTACAGCCAATCAGACGAAGACAGGTGTTGGGCAATAACAGGATCTGAAACGCGCGTCTGAAACTAATTAAAACCACACCCTGAAGTTTACTCCGCTTTCGGATTCTACCCAAGGTAACATTAGGCCAAAATTCCCAACAAATAATATTTACAAATTGACCACAAAACTTTTAAAACAAGTTTTAATTAAGAAAACCTTATTTTAAAAATGTTTAAAAAATCCCAAAAAATTATTAAAATTCCAATTTAGGGATTTAAACACACTCAACATATGTACACACATTATTATGCAGTATGATATGTAATAAATGAATTCTACTTGTGTGAGTGTTGGCAATTTGATCTTGATCAAAAAAAGATAGAGAGATGAAGTAGCAAACCAACTTCTGAGGTTCTTTGGATACTAGGGAGGACATAATTTTGTCACAATTTCCAAACTAGATGAGCACTTATACACTATAGACTCAATTGAGTCAAAAGTATAAGGGCTTCACCTTCTCCATCATACTTTCGTTTGTTCTTCTTAGGACCTTAAACAACATGGACCTTCATTTCCATTGGATTTTTCCCACTTTTCTTTTGAGACTCACGGTTATCTTCTTCGATTCTCAGCCTGACCACCAACTCCTCCACATTCATCTCCTTTCACTTGTGCTTGAGATAGTTTTTGAATAAAGTCCAAGATGGTGGAAATTTTTCAACAATTGCAGCAACTTGGAAAGTTTCACTAAGTAACATTCCTTCAGCATGAATGTCGTGGAGGATCACTTGGAGTTCTTGAATTTGCGAGATCACTGATTTATAATCAACCATTTTGAAGTCCAAAAAACGCCCGACGATAAATTTCTTCATCCCAGCATCTTCAGTTTTGTACTTCTTTTTCTAAGAATTCCATAACTCCTTGGGTGTCTTGATCGTGCAGTAGACATGGTACAATGTCTTATCCAAGTAGGCCAAAATATAATTCCGGCATAGGTAGTCCGAGTGCTTCCAAGCATCAACAACAGCAACCTTTTCAGAGTCATCTCCCTCTTGAATAGAGGGGTAATCTTCATAGACAAACCTACCCAGTTGGCAGGTAGTGAGATAGAAGTACATTTGTCCTTACCAACGTTTGAAGTCAGCCCCAATGAACTTTTTCGATTTCTCCCCGTGTGGCATAGATACGGGTGCAGTCAGATTTGTATTGGTGACAGTCACTTTAGTAGGAGTAGTGTTCGTACTTTACGATTCCATTTCTGTTACAAAAACAGAATTTTTATCAATGATAAAATTCATATATAATGAATTAATCAAAAACAGAATACAAAATTGTGTGCGCCAATTTCCTTCAAATATAATTCACAATAAATGAATTCCAAAAGAATTTCAAAAAATATTCAGAATTAAACTATAATATAAATTGAAGTTTATACTAAATAAAATCTGTGTCACACTAATTTTTAATAATAAAAGGAATTCCGTACAAAACATAATTATAATTTTAAGATTAAATTTTTTTACATAAACAGATTTTAACAAAAATTCACAAATAAAATTTTATTTTCTAAAACAGAATATAAAAACAGTATAGAAATTAATTTCTGTACCAAAACTGTTTTACTAATTTCTGCAATAAATTAATTCATTTTTTCTATCAAAACAAATTTATTTTTCAACAAATAAATTTCTGTAAATAAAAATATCTGTACACTACAAAACAGTAGAACAAAAATAAATTGTCTTAAGGTTGTTATGTCTACTATTTACTAAATACAAAAGTATAGAATTACGAATTATAATCTAATTACAAAAATAAAACAAAATTACAGAAAATAAAAACTTACTTGATTTTGCAGAAAACAATAATGGAAATAGAAAAATAATCCGAGCCCTGTGAACTTTCACAGTGTCCTTATGACAATTTATTCCCTACAATGTTCTCCGAGGTTGATGAATATTGTCTCCCAAGATAGAATGGAATTTCCAATTAATTATGTAGCACGACAATAATTAATTACGACGAACTCAACTTCTGTGGCTTTTACTCAACAACAATACAACAAATGTGAAAAGAGTTACGCAGAAAAAAGACTTTTTGGGAATAGATATGACAACACTTTTGGTATGGAAGGAATTGGAGAAGGAAATTTTTTCATTAATTAAAAAACAGAGTGAGGCATCTGTATTTATCGCAAAGTAAGTGACTGTTGGCAATAACTGACAAAAACAGTTAAACGAAATTTCGTAATTAATTAATAATTAAAGCCCAGAAAGTTAAATTAATTCGGCCCAAAAATGTAGGAGATTTTTATAAGCCCGAGCCCGAGCCGAACCGAATCGAGCCGAGCCGAGCCGATCGGACGAATGCGCGTGCGCGCGTCTGGAACTTTGATCGAAAGTCAACCCGTGCATAGCTTAGGTCATCTCCCCTTTAAAGAGTTGGGATACCCCAAGGCATCCAAGCCTTAGTCCATCATTTGGGTTTTATTAACTCATTATTTTCCCACTACTTTTCCAATATGGGACAAGAGTTAAAACATACCAAATACATTAACTTTCATTACTTTGTGAGTCACTTTAGGGACATATTTATCATTCATAACTTAATGAAATTGAACATGTGAATATACTACATTAATCTTCTTGCGGAGGAGAACGCGTTTGTATATTTTCTCACAATTATCGTAGTGTGGGTCCCACCTAAATTTGAGTCAAAGTTGCTCAAAATTCTGCCCAAAAAAATTTGGACAACTTTATAAGTAGTCCAATTTTCCAACACAATTTATGTTAAAGTAATGGTGTTTATGTACATCAATAGGTCTAGTGGAGAATTTATAATCAATGCATGTGGTTTTCATTGGTTTATGAGTTTCTAAGTTAAGATTATTGTTTTTGTCTATACAGGTTTCTTTTGCATGTTAACATCGTGTTATTATGTTCCTTACGGTCTTGAGCTTAGTGTTTGTTGTGGTTTTTTTGTCATTTAAATTTAGATTTTGAGAGATAAATCTAAAATTTATTTCTTTCACTAGAGTCTGACATGTGGATCTATTCAATGAGGTATTTTTTTAAGGCTTTAATTTATTATTTGTTTATATTATGCCATCGGGAGTTCCATGAAATTAGAAATTTTCGTTACTCAAGAAGTTAAATAGACAATCCCATTGGTGGTCTTATTATGACCTTTCCTCTCCTCTTATTTCTCTATCTTGATAATTATTAAATTAATTCACATAATTTTTCTCTCTCAAGGAGGTAAAACAAGTCCATGTCTTCTTTTTATTTTTATCTTTCTTTCTTTTTATTTCATACCATAGAACTTATTTGTTTACATTTATGTTTACACATCCTCATGATGAGATTTATCAAAGATTGATGATATGAAAGGTCTTTAATAAAAATACGATAAGGACAGTTCCCTCATGTTTGTCACACTCCATTTTTTTTCCTCTTAGATGTTTATTTACATTGAATTATGTATTTCAAAGTATTTATGTTTATGTACATCAATAGCTGAAGTGGAGGATCTAAATTCAATAGATGTGATTTTGATTGGTTTCTAGGATACCAAGTTATGATTATGGTTTCTTTCAATACATGTTTCTTTTAGGTGTTAACGGTGCATTGTTTTGTTTTTTACGGTTTTGAGTTTAGTGTTTGTCGTGGTCAATTTGGAAACAACATTTAGATTTTGAGATATGTCACGTGATATGGTCTCTAAACAAATAATTTGAACTTTGAATGTGACGTTTTGTTATCCTAAAAATGGTAAAATCTTTCTTAGTTGTAAAGGCACATCTAAAAAATAATAATTTAACACTTTCGATATCCATTTTTAATTGTCTCTAATTGTATTCATTAGTAAATAATTTTTCGTTCTTGAATTTTCATATTAACAATTTTATTATCCGACGGCCGAAATCGCATAGCTTATATATATATATATATA